>JAVTVJ010000040.1:4845000-6045000 GCA_034509425.1 Eopsaltria australis
AACATTTTATATTTTAGCAAATAACACCGTTTTATCTGCTGTTTTTCTGAGCTTCATTCCTTTCAAGATTTCACTCCTCCAAAGAGGTTCACACCGGCCAATACCTCTGTTTATGTGTAAGCTCCAAGAGCAGGGTGACATAGCAAATTCCAAAACCCCACAACGGTATTATACAATTTCAGTCTGCATTGCCTCCCTGCTGGAAGTACAACTGAATATTTTGTACACATTAAAAAGAAAACACTCATGCCCACTTATATCTCAGGATACTCCATATACTCAGCAGCTGAAGTGATCTGATTCATTTTGTTTCCTTGGCTCTTAACATGACCTTTGATCTTCCTCCTTTCCAAATATTGACAAACACTATGCCAGAATGTTACTCCAATTCCAAACGCATGAAACCACAAATGTTACCAAAAATAGGTGCTTCTTCTCTCCCCACGTGATATGCAAAGCAGCATTATTTGCATTATTTACTCATCTCAGCAGAGGACTTGTAGAGACTGGAGCCAAATGACAGGATTTTTCATCTCCCCCTAGGCTGCTGTTGCTCCCTCTCCAAGGTAAAGGGGATTTGCTACACTTGGAGAGGTTGAAAGAAGATGTTTTCTGAAGGTCTTTGGGTGCTGCAAGAGTGGGTGAGGGGATGCTGGGGTAGGCCGTGTGTAGGGATGTGAGTATCAGCTTCCTCTTAAGTTCATTCCATAAATAAAATTGCACTGAAATGTCAATGGTCTACTGATATCAGGGTATGTGGGAGTAGCAGGGAGAAGAGGAAAGGTAAGTGATTGGAGGCAAGGAACAGAGAAAGGAGAGAGGCCTGACTCAACTCAACTGCTTCAGATTTATTCCTAAATCTTTAAAGTATCTAAATACTTGATAATGAAACATTTCTGGTACAAATGCTGTTGAAAGGTCACATACCTCCAGTCATTGCTGCCTCTATCCAACACTAATTAACAAACAAATGGAAAAAAGCAAACACAAAAGAAAAATTTAAAAAAAAAAAAACCAAATCAAACAAACATAAACACAATCCTCCTCCCTCCACCCCCCCACCAAACTAAAGGATGTAGGAAACAAATCCTTAATTAGAAAATTTCTGTTTGCTTCCTCTCAAAACTTCCAACATGCCGCTATTGTCACATATGTATTTACACCCTGTAAAGAACTAAACTCATGTAAAAAATTATCAAAGTCTTATTTTTCTAATTCAGAGTTTGCTAATAATCCAGAAAAGCCAAACCAAACTTTACTGATATTCAGATGAGATCCATATCCATTTTAGGAATGGATAAAAATTATTGGTATTTACATGGGTTTCTTAAGTAACCAGTATATTTTTCCTTACAAATTCATTTCAGAAACATAACATTCCAATAGTACGTTAACAGCCTGCAGAATTGTAAAGAGGACCTTTAACAATTAAAAGAAGGGTCCTTTAACAATTAAATGAATGTACCCATGTTCAAACAGTGTTTAGGACCTTGAAACCTCACACTGCCGTAGTGTGTGTTAGAAAAAAATTTCTTAACAATATATTTATAACTGGAAACTTGAGTACCAAAAGATTGCCTCAAAAGAAGCAAAAACAAACAGTAAATTTTCTGAGTAATGATTCAAGTTACAAAAGCTCACTAGCATCATCTGGAAAAATACCAATATAAATATATCTTTTGGATTTACTACTGATTTTATTAAATTAAATTTCTAAACATAAATTTAAAAATTGTCATAGGTCAAAATCTCCTCAAAAGCAAATAAAAAAATAAGAAGAGCTAGCAAAATCCAACAGCTTCTCTCAATGTTTAAAATTCAGATTTTGCCATAGCAATACAATATACTGTTTTCATTTAGGTTTAGACATGGGCACATACATATAGAAAGGTTTAATTATTACGCAAAAATGATAATTTCAACTACAAATTTTTCAATATATTACTAGCCTTAACAAAATTACAGTATTCTGGTTGTATAAATTGCAAGTACACAACAAGTTAACAATTGGATTTTCAAAATTGGGTCAGCTTGAAATTACAAGACATCATATCAGTAGTAAATCCACCAAGAAAACAATCATGTTGATGTAATCTTTTCCAGATGTTACCAGGACAACTTTGCAAGTATAAATTCCTATAAAGAACATTTCTTAGAGACATTTTTAGATTTTGACTTTGAGCTACAGTTTGTCTTTTGAAAATCGAAATTATCTGTAGAAGATTAATTTGTTTCCCATTACAGTTTCATATTTCTTCTTCATCCATAAAATTAACTGCAGTGAACTTCCAGGAGTAAAAAGCTGTCTTTTTTCAGGCTTGAATAAGAGGAGAAATAGTCACTTGTCCTGAAATCTGGCTACAATTAAACACATTGAAGAAAAATTAAAAGCTGTAAATGTAAAACTTTGGATATTTTGCTGTCATCCTTTGTTATACAAATACTATAAGAATAAACAATAAGTATGGATCCCCTACATTTTGCTTAATGTCACTAAATGCTTAAAGCATTATTTAAATAGGCCATAAATATAAAATAAATAGGTAATGACAATATTTACCTTTTCCAACTGGGCATTTTTTTTTGATTTATACAAAAACTCCCCCACTGCCACAAAGACAGAAAGCACCAATCCTGCCGCCAGCACGATGAAGATTCCTCCAATATTTTGAACTCCCAAAGCACTGGCCTCTTTACTTTCCTCTTCTGGGCAACCATTGCCTCTCCACCATTTCTCTTTCATCATGTGGAGCTTGCCTTCTTCCTGCAGCTGAAGAATTGCTATAGTGATCTTGTCCCTATATGGAGAACCTGAAGAGACCACAGGGAAGAAATATCACATGGAATACATTACATGAAATGTTAGTTATTCCGAATAAGAATAAATAATATCTCATGAAAAGCTGTATCTTTAACAGCTATAATATTAATCAAAAAGCGATTTGCTTCTCAGCAGTCACACTGGTCACATAAATACAAACCCACTTGCTCACATAAATATAAATCCATAAAACTTGATCCAGCAGGTGTTGCCAGTAAGCCAGGCCACCTGATGCAACAATTCCTATCACATTGAGTCCCATGGTCTCAAACATTTTCATGCCCAACTATTATATTCAGCCAAACAGTATTCTTCTTTCAATTTTTTTCAATGTTTTTTCCCAATAGTTTTTAAATGTGCTTCAGTAGATTTAGTCTAATACACATAAACTTACAGGCTGTTGCTTCATAGCTTGTTACCCTAAAGCTATTACAAGGACTGATATTTAATGGACACATTATCCTACTACTTCATTAAAAGAGGGAAGAACAACTTATGCTTCAGGACCAACCCACAAAAGTCTTTATTTGATAGATCATCAGGCACTTAAAACACCTTTCGGCACGCACTTACTTATCAACAGTACCAGGTAGCAAGAGATTCAGAAGGATAAGATTGTGTTTGGATAACAAGGATGTAAATTCTTATATTTTGATGTATTACTTTATCATCATTCAGTATTTGAAAATGACATGATAATTTTGTAGCTTTTGAACATTTCAATATTTCAAGGGGTAGTTCAAAGGCTGATATCATATCTTTGTATGTAATCTGTTCTCTTCTTCTTTACATTGTGCATAAGGGCTTTTCAATGAGTATTTTAAAATGCACACTGATAATTGCATAATAGCAATGGAGAAAGCTTTTATTTTCTGAATGTTAGAGAGTAAATCATGTCAGCTAGAAGTGCTTTCTCTGTTAAGACTTGTGCAATGTTTAAATAGAGAGCAAAGCCATCATTTTTCTTTTCCTCCTTCGAAAACTGGAACAAAAAAAGACTCTCCATTAAAGACGTTAAGAAATCTCAGGAAAGAGAGAAAAAGAGTAGATGAAAAGGCATGGCATCCCCCTCTTTCAGTTGATATGAATGCAATTCTATAATGAATCCCTCCTCTATTTCTTTCTACCATAATAGTGCTACTTGCTGTCTATAGTTTTTAAGTTTTCTTTCAGCTGAGTATTAAAATACATTTTCATTAAATTGTTACCTCTAAAAAAATCCCCTGTATCCTCTAGAGAGATACTGCCTGTTTAACTATTTAATGTATTGTGATCAACTGTAAAGGAGCTGAAGAAAAGTTTGGATAGGATGTTTTATAGTCTTCAAACTATCAGAAAACATGTGTACTATTTTTTAAATTTCTTTTAACTAATTCTATATTTCTTCAAATTCTTTTTCACATATCTAGAAGTTATTCTGAGAAAAAAGCCTGTAAGAAAGAGCTGCTGTGCCAGTATAGAACACAGAAAGATCTGCTTATTACAAAATATAAAAGCACTTTTTCCTTTATTCAAGAATAAAAGGTGGGAAGAACCATCCTCAAATTATTTAAATTGTCAGGACTTGTGCATTTATTGTTTGTGCTTAGAAAGGAATGATGTTTTGTGCTGGGAGGTAAACTGTTTTTGCACAGGACTATACAGGAAGCAGAAAGAAAGGAAAACAAACTCTTTTCTGCTCTCTTGTGCATTCTGGAGCCTAAGTCACATCATTTCAGACCATCCTGATTATGCTGGAACTCTGCAAAACCCTATACTTGACACATTGCTTCAGTCAGATGGAAGAAGGAAAGTGATTAGTCCACATGAGCCTGGGGAAGTATAAGTGCATTCTGTAATCTTTAGGGGATATTTTCAGCATTACACTGCATATAAATATTTAACAACAACAACTTAAATAACATTAGATTCAGAGAAATAGTCTTGGACTCAGTTTAAGCTGTCTTCTGATCTGACAGGCTGCTGTCTAATTAAACTGATTTGCATTTTTTTTCCCACACTTTCTGTTGGTCTAAATATAGTGAGTACCATCTATTCTTCATGTATTATTTATATTTTCTGGGGATCAGATTCGTACACTTACAATTCTAGTATATTTGAAGCAGTTGAAAAATTAATTAACTGAGGAATTCATAGGCAGAAACAAAGCATGAGTTAATACAATCTACAATTAGTTGAGTTTATGAGGACTGCATTAGAAACACACAGCTAATAGTGATTCAGTTCAACAGTATTTGTATTACTGTTGATAGTTCACAATTTTTTGCACAAATACTTGTGGAATGGACATATTACAGGACCTTTGGTGTTTCTACTGTAATGTTTATATTTGTTATACTTTGTTATCCTGTCTAAGAAGTGAACAAAATAAGGATCAACATGGGATGACAAGCATTATATATTGCTGCTGTTAAATCAAGCATTAAAAAATTTATACCCATAAAAAAGCTAGCACTGAATGCTTTAGCTCTATTCTATTTCTGAAGGATTTAGAATATTCTAAATTCATATGTTTACATTTTGCAGCAAATACAGAGTACACCTAATAATCTGATATTTCGAAAAAAAAAATTAATGCTGTTTATACTGACTCAAGTGGTTATTAAGAGAACAAAGGAAGCATATGAACAATATTATTTCCTCAGACTAGGTTTTCTCCTAGCTGTTTTTCTCTTACAAACAGGACTGCAAGTCCCAGCAATGGAAAATCCACCCAGAAGTGGCTGAAAGTATCACAGTCTGATCTGTGGATGACAAAGATAGCATAAAAAAGGAAGAAACAATAGAGAACATGGTCAAGGCACCCAGATTACACTCTGGATGTAGCAGCTGTTTTCCCTGCAGAACTGAAAAATGTTAGCAAGTAAATGCAAATGATTTTTGACATTTACAGGTAATTTTCCTTATCACTTTCATCACATGACTGAAAGATGACTCGAGCCCTTCCATGAGGTGTTGCAAAAAGCCCACGTCCTGCCTTTTCCACTTTAAAATCGAAACTGTTTATTTAAATCCTCATTAAAGAGAATTTAGTGTTCAAAACAAAAACAAAAAAGCCATAAAAGGAAAACAGGAACTTTAAGACTAACAGACAATATATATTAATGGATTTGCAAAATACCTAAAGTATGAATAAGAATGAAGTAATAAAGTTTAAGAAAAAAATAAATAAAAATAAAAGAAACAGATAATAAAATTCTGAAACATGAGGAAATAGAAACTTCACATCTCAACCTTCAATAGAAAGACAAAGCAGTTTAAAAAAACCCAATCTTACAAGTCTGTGCACAGGGGGGGAAGGACAGGGAAGGAACAGATTATGATTTTTAAAACTCTCTTCCAAAATTAGGGGAAAAAACTGAGTGTAGAATCTTCCATTGAGTGAAGAGAAAGAGAAAAAACCAGTATGGAAATATCTGACTTTTTCTCCCCTCTCTTTTGTTGGTTTTTACCTCTTTTATTTCCCTATCAACTGATTGTTTATTCCTATGAGAAACTGGGACCGGAAGATCCACAGAATATAATCTATAAATTATTTGCTGATCCCACTCTAGCTGCTGTTTGCATGAACAAGAATTTCTGCCAGAAGAATTTCAAGCCCTTCTCTTATAGATTATAGAGGCCTTTCTGCCTTCCTACACAAGTTCAGCAACCTCAAGAGGGGATGCAATAATTTCCAATTTCAGTTACCTGTTTACAAAAACTTAAAATAAAAATGAAAATATGCATAAAACACCTTTTTCTAAAGCATCTCTATGAAACTAACAGTCTCCCAGAGTTACTGCAGAAGCTATACATAGATATATTTTCTGCCCTGAAGTCTCAGTATATAATGATTTATGCACATAATTATATGTTTAAACATAAATTACGAACACATAAGCTTTTTATATTGAGACTCTACTGTATACAGATTAGTATTTTGAAATTTTGCTGATCTAAGTAGTCTTGAAGATGCTTCCTAGTAGATTTTAACTTAGCAAAATCTCCTGCCTGATAACTTTTAGTCTGTTTTACTCATTCTATCATATGAAAGTGGTGGGAGCATATTGGGACCTGTAGAACTGATTTTGACTTTAAGTGAATCAAAGGAAAAGCAGCATTCTGCTAACTGCTTCAATAAGAAGATTTTGTACCAGGAAAGTTTTTGTTTCATCATGCCAGGTGCATTTTACTGAAAGGAATCACTATGAATTGCCTAGTATTTTAAAATAAGCCCACAGGACATACTTACATGTAACTTTTGATTTGATAGATATTAAAATACATTCTAAATACACAGAGACCATGGATAGCACATTATTTCTATTTGTTTTTTTTTTCTTTTGTTATTAATAATCCCAAGACCATTTTTATTTATCTTGCAACATTATTTCATATTCTGTGTATTTGGCCTAAGCAAAAGACAAAGGTAGTTAGGAATACAACATCACATTCAGAACCTAGGTACAAAATTTAGGTAATTTAGAACTTCTTTGAGTAGTAAAATATACATCGGAAAGAGAAAGCCACATACAACAAGAAAGATATCTATGTTTTGAGGCTGTATGTGACTAGCATACAAAAAAACCACCTCAAGTTTTAGTTTTACCAGCTGAAAGAAAAGAGCAGTAAACTCAGAATGGTGGAGTTCTGGCTTATTTGTTTTGAATTTGTTTTTCAACATGAACCCATTTCTGTTGTGGTTATGCCAGCTTGATCTATCTATTATAAAGATAGCTTGTGTGTAAATATAATATACTGTGGTCACAATCTCATTCCAGTGTAAGCATAGGTGAAATTTCCATAAGAAAGCTGATTAACACCATTTATACTAATGGGAATGGGTGAATCATTTAAGTTTTAGCTTAACTACGTCTGTTATCCAATAGCTTAGCTCTATCAAGAACCACAGATTAAGTGTTCTGCCACCAAACTGGTTTCATGTTTAGTGATATCACATCTGAAAATTTTGGGGTTTGTACTGTTCTATTATCTCTGCTCGTCTGTGACTATGACAAAAGTTTCCTTTTGCCTTTACAAGACAAAATTCAGTTCAGTCCTTTGGAACAGACATTACTTCCTAGGAGGTAACTGTACATGGATTTCAGTTCCTATCAAGTGTCATGCAGACTGCAGCCAAAGGCATGACAGAAATAATATGGAAGGTATTTCATTTACACATAACTGTGGAGTAGATGTTTAGATTATGAGGAACCATGGAAAACTATTTCCTACAGCCTCATACATCATAGGGCATGAAAAACCTTCCAGGAATCTTGATATAATCACCACTCAGTAATTGATAGTCACAGCTAGAACATGCAATAGGAAATTATTAGGTACTGGATGTAGGAGAAGCACTTACTTTATCTCCACAGAAACATTTTTTGTTTTAAAAGTTACAGCCACCTCAGCTCCCTAACTCTCTTTACCTTCTCTAAATGGGATGGGAAGGAAGCGACAGAAAGAAGGGTCAATATAGCTTGGTTCATTCTTCCTGTCTGTGGGTTCTAAAAACTCCAAGAAATATATGAAGAAAGAAAAGGGATTCCCTCAGTTCCCAGTCCCTGGCTCCATTTTCGAAATCAACTTTATGATGAAAAAAAAACCAAAACAACCAGTGCTTTTAGATTCTTAGTGTTAACCCAGACACTTTATGCTACATTAAGATTATAATATTTTAATAGTAGACATGGTGTAAACAGTAAATATTTATTAAGTTGCAGTTACTATAATGGAAAATCCTCAGTAGAGGTTTACAGTAGTTTAAATTATGCCATATCTAAATTAAAACTGCAAACATTCAAAACAAAATCCAAACCAAACCTGCTCACTATACCTTTATACCTTTACATATATATATGTGTGTGTGCGAGTATGTGTATTCATATTTGTATGGCCTAGAAAAGACAAGTTGCTGGTAAGTCAGAAAACACTTAAAATCAGTATTTTATGGTAAATGTAATCAAACCACTTTCTCAGGTGGTGTGTTCTCTAATTGTTTTCACTTCTTCCCACTCATAATCACTCCTAGCTGAGTGGTTCTAGTCATTTCTTTATAGAACAATTATTTTAAATTTCATGCAGGCATATAAAGCTGAAATGTAACCAAGATGGATGATGTAGCTGAGATTTATTACATAATAATTTCCCAGCCACAAACATACAAAATAATTGATATCAAAGTTAGGTGACTCTTTGGGAGTCAGAAGTGCAGTAGCCATAAAGTAATTCTCATGTTCATAATTACTTATTGTTTTAGGACAGGGAAAGATTAAATACTTAAAAATGTTAATTTGCAACCAGCTTAAAAACATATCTATCCTCCCTAGTGAGCGCATTATAAAACAAAACAAAACAGGGTAATGGGTGTCTACAATGAATAATTCAAATAAGATATGATGATAACAGGTTTAATACTAAATATACACCTTCTTTTTGTAGTACTGAGATAAACTGAACAGAATTAAGATCTTTATGGATTTTTTACTGTTTTAAATATTCAGATCATTATTAAATTATTGTATTAGCCATTTCAACTCTATTACTTTTTCTTTTTTTTGACACAGGTTACTTTTTCCAGCCCCTCCTCAAACTATCATTGGAAACTACTCTAAAGCACATCTCTTAGACAGATTAAACAAATGAGTGTTAGTAACGTTTTTCATGGACTCTGCATGCATTTTAACATCACAGACAATTTGAAAATATCATAATTATAATACACTATTATCTCTTTACCCCTGTTGAGTTACACAGCTGCAGAATGGGAAGATATCTTTGTTGAAACCTCTAGTGAGAAAATCAATGATATTTTTTTTGCCACAGATAAAAGTATTTCGTATTTATTCAGTGCTTTATTTTTTTCAATTCACCTTGTGAATCTGTGACACTCACATATGAATGGTTTGCAAATATAGTCTCCTTTGAAAGAAATATTTGTCTAACACTACCCGGCAATATACAGATGAATTAATGAAGCCTAAAGAAATTCTACAAGCTTTTCTGGTATATGTGAAGATTTTGGTCAGGCAGATAAGATTATGTTGAAAGACAAGAAAAATGTAAGGTCATAACAAAACTGTTCAGACCTGAAAGTCCATTTCAAACTTTTGCAGAACACTCCAATCCTTTAGCGAGCTATAAGGGAAATTCTCTAAACAATTAATATCTTGCTATTAACTGTTTCATCATGGATATGAACTGAGATGTGAAGTGGCCTTGGGTGCATTTAACTGCAAGCTATGAAAGCATCATATGCTGGGATGTAATACACCATTTTTTTCTAATTAAAGGCAATGTATCAGGCCAGAGATGTTTTAAATTTGTAGATGAGTCTTTGTTAATGCAATCCATAGACTCATGGAATCATAGAATCATTAAGTCTGGAAAAGACCTCCAAGATCATTAAGTCCAACGTTTGACCAACCACCCTGTTAACTAAACCACAGTGCAAAGTGCAACATCCAGTTATTTCTTGAACACTTTCAGGGGTGGTGATTTCACCACTTCCGTGGGCATGCCATTCCAATACTTGTCAACACTTCCAGTGAAGAAATTCTTCCTCATGTCCAACCTGAACATCTCTTGGGGCAGCTTGAGGCCATTTCGTCTTGTCCTGTTGCTAGTTGCCTGGGAGAAAAGGCTGAACTTCTTGCAGGGCTCCCCTAAGCCTCATTTTCTCCATGCTAAACAACTCCAGCTCCCTCAGTTGCTTCTCATATGACTTACTTCTAGACCGCATATACGACATATGAATGTCATATGTTATGGTCTTAGGCACAATAACATCAACATGAAGTTTTAATAATGTCTTTGCTTTGGATACATCTGTTTGGTAAATTCTTACTGGAAGCTGCTTCTCTAAGGCAGTCTGCTCACAACAACTATTGGATGTTAAGTGTTTTGGAAATTCCTTGTTGATATAAAGCTCAGTCTCAGCATGCCTCCCAGATACTACTTCAATATGCTCATAATCTTGAGGCAACTATAAAGAACAGTTCTTTCATCAAATTTGTTAGCTGTACATTCTTACATTTCAGAAATAATAAATTAACTTCTCAGGCAATTGAAATTCTCAAATTAATTTCAATACATGGCTTGACCGGCATAAAAATAAATAATTTGCACTTTTTTTTTTTTTTTTTTTTGCATTATGTTCAACTAATGAAGACAAATGTATTAATTTGTTTTAGTTACAGGAGAACTGAAGCTCAGCACTTTCATGCATGTATAAGTGATGAATATTACAGTTCAGATTGTATGAGGATTACAGACTAAGTGCAGGCAAGCAGAAGAAAAAGGCATTCTGCCTTGGTACATGGTTTCCTATTTATTTCTACAGAGACAGATTTGTTTTTATGTCTCGTCTCCAAGGACTGGTAAAAAATTCTCATATTATGTAATTTATATGGTCTGAAGGAAATAAGTAGCTTCAAGAGAGCTAGAGTGTCTTAACAATAAAAACAAATTGTTGCCTAGAATTATTATTTTTATTATTACTACTACTACTACTATTTTAGATCTTGAAAACTGTAGACAGGGGAAGATGTTTGTCTGTTGAGTCTTAATATTCAAAAGGGAAAAAATTATGAAAATAACTAAGGGTGTGTAATATATAAGCATACATAAGAAAATATGCAGAGTTTTTAAGTAGAGTACTGGATTGTGAGATGGAAAATTTTCTCCAGGAGTGGTACTTTACAATAGGTAATAAAGGTGGCTCAGATATCCTGTGTCCCACACAATATCAGCAGGAAATAGCTACAGAGTCTGAAATCACAACAATGATTAACTTGACAGCCAGTGTTGATTGCTGGGTTTCATACTACACAGAGGAAATCTGGGAATACATTTGCAACAATGAAAATTTTAAACTTCTGAATTGTTTGCTATTTTCAAATACATAGAATTTTGTTTCAGTTACATCAACCAAGTGTATCATTAACAACTTTGGGGTCTAAATTTATATGTAATTTACCTGTTATTCCTTTCAGTTTTGAAACTGCCTACTTTTTGAAAGGTTTTTGTATCATTCATTCGGTGGTTTTATATAAATATATTTGCTGGCTTTATATAAATATATTTAATCACAGATGTGTAAAAAGAATAGACCTTCTGTTTACTCACCAGTTACACAAGAGAGTTACTGGAAGAGTAGAAGCAAATATCACTAGCTGTCTCTGTGGGGCCTAGGGTGTTCTTTCTCTTTTATTTCTTAAAAAAAGGCAACATATAATTTTGATTTTAGAAAATTGCTTAATGTTTAAGAGAAGTAATAAAAATATTTAAGAAAAAAACCTGTGTCCCCTGGAAAAAAAAAGTCTAAAATTATGTTCTGCATTGATCACTGACTGCCAAATGTATGCATTAGTTGAAATAGATGTGCCAGCAATGCTCAGTGCCAGTCACTAGAGTTGTTTTTTAGTCTTGCTTGAGATTTAAGGAAAGTTTTCAAAACAACTCTTTAAAACATGTCACCTTTTAAGTTTGGTGGAGGTGTGAGAAGAGAATTATGTCAGGATGCAGATAGCAGCCTTAGCTACAGTAAGGACTTAACTTCAAAGAGTAAGGAGTGTTTATAAACTCGGAACAGTTACTTTTGAAAGGATCTGTGGAATCCCTTTATTTTCTTTAAAAATGTTTCTAATATAAGCCAGTATTATAATTTCTTGTGGCTCGCTTGCTACCATAATGTTCTTTGATTCTTAGCCCAGACCAGGAGAAAAGAAAAAGAAGATAAAAAAGGAAGCACCAACATGAAGGGGATGATGCTCAAGTTCTGCAAACTTTGGGATAGAATGAATGGAAAGCATTGGGCAAAAACAGTTTTAAACTTGTGGAAAAATCACTTTGGCAGCTGACATCTGCACTGTATCTACTCACATCTGTTAAACTGCAACTGTTTTATTTCTGCTACTGAGTAATACATTAGACCTTTCTGAAACTACCAGAAAGCAGGGAAGTCTCTCAGGATTGTCTTCAGACTTGGGCTAACAGCTGCCTGTGCAGAAATCCCATTTTCCCTCCCATATCCCTGTTTACCTGCTATCATTGCTTCCTTCATACTGTGAATACTTCCAGCTTCATTAGCAACTATGTAGATAAATATGAAGAAAAATAATTTTATTAAAAAGAAAACTAACATTATTCTGCTGGTTTAATTCACTAAACCAGCTCAAATAGTTGTCAGCTTTTGCAAAGTGCAGCAGCTCTATGGCGGCATGACATGACTGTGAAACTTCAGCCTTACTTTTATATTCACATATGTTAAAGGGAGAACTATTAAGACTGGGTTGCTTTGTTTTGGGAATTTTTTTGTTAGTTTCTTTTTTCTTTTCATTTAATAAGTGATCTGGTTCACAGAATCAGATCTTTAAATCTTTGCTATCCCTGTTGTTTCTAGTAGAAGTAAATTGAAATTAGAGGAACACGTTGAAAATGTGCAGGAATGTTTGTGCAACTCCACAGGAACAGAGAAAAGCACCATAGAATGGAAGCATTAAGCATGTAAAAGTCTCTTGCCAAACACTTCTCTAGGGTAAAAAGTCTTTTCCTTCAAATCTGTCCCCAAAAAGCAGTTGGAAAAGCAACAAAGAACTGAACCTTGCAAGAATTTAAATAATGTGATTGGTCTCATTGCTTACACTAAAACATATTGGGAATACTGAAGTAAGTTGAAGGCACTGAGTGATTAAAATAGAACGTTCCAACCCAATCCTTTTGGTGTATCTAGTAACCTTCTCTAAGTGTAAAAGCAAACAGAAAGAAAATGAAAAAAAAAAAAAAAAGAGAGAGAGAGAGAGAGAAAGAGAAGAAAGAGATAGAGAAGAAAAGGGCAAGGAATAAAAGGAATAGTGAAAGGGAAAGAAATAAAGAAAATGAGAAAATGAACTGTGTAAAAAATGGCATCCAAGGAATAGAACAGAACAGAATAGAATATTTCAGTTTAAAGGCACCTACAACAATAATTTTGTCCAACTACCTGACCAATCCAGGACTGACCAAGTAAAAGCACATTGGAAAGGACATTGTCCAAATGTCTCATAAACATTGATAGGCTTAAGGCATCAACCACCTCTCTAGAAAGTATGTTCCAGTGTTTGATCACCCTCTGGATAAAGAAATGCTTCCTAATGTCCAGTCTAAACCTCTCCTGGTGCAGCTTTGAACCATTCCCACACATCCTATTCAGACATACTGTTGCAAACAGCAAAGCTCTGGTCTTTTGAAAGTTAGAAAAAACATAGGGAACAACATCTTACAAATCTATGGGATGATGAAGTCTTAGTCATACATTTACAAGGCATTTACTCTTATTTTATCTGATTTTTATTTTGCAGGCAAACCCCAAAAGTAAACTAATTGTCAGACATTTACAAAAAAAACCACAAAAAACAAACAAACAAACAAAAAAAAAAGGCTTCAAAATCTGTCTGAAATAATAAATGCAGCAAGGCATGAGGCTGACTGAACTCTAAGGGGAGAGTTAAGACTATTCACTTGCTGTTGCATATTTAGGAAATGAATCATTTATTTGCTTGCATTTTTAATACATTAAGCTGAAATATTTGAAATTACAAGTATCTATTAAAAGATCTGTCTTGAGTAATTTATATTCCCTGCTGTGCCTGATTTAAAACTTTCTATATTTGGAAACATGCCCTTAAAAAAAGGCAGATAGTGAAATATTTTGTAAAATAGCTGCATTAAGAACATGGTCAGGTCAGCTAAAAAAATTCAGTATTATAACATAAAAACTTTTACTGTGAATACTTCTTATGTCACTCCCTAGAGACAGAACAGGTAATATAAATCAGCTGAATCTATACATAGTTACAGGATACAGCATGATAATTAACTGTTCTACATTTACTGATTAAACTATTTGTTTAAATTCTCTGATTCCAGCAGCCTATCACTGAGATAGGAATAATGCTATTGTATTTAATTTATTAATGGCTTAGATAAATATAAATAATTAAAGAAGTAATATTCTTAGAGAAGATATCAAGTAGCAGGTCATAAATTATTGTCTGAAACTTTTTTTCCACAGTGAAATCTTTGAGTGGTGTGTGAAATACTCTGTCTAGATTCTAAATCTGATGAAACTGTATGAATTTTACTGTCTTCAAAACACACATACTCTGAACAACATTTTAAATATATACTACACAGCTGCCTGAAAATCAAAAAAAATTACAAAAGAAAGGAAACTAACCCCACTCTTGGCTCTGATTTTACAAAAATAAAATTTAAAAATGTTAAGTTTGGCTACAATATGCAAAAGTATATAAAGAAATTTCTACATGCAAGTGATGTGCACATTACATTAGTTGACCAAAGAGATTTTTTAGAATTCATATGCAAGTGGACAAAATTTTGAGCATCTCTTAGAAAAATGTAGTGTGAAAGATATATTTTTATGTGTGAGAGAGGTAAAAATGCCTATAAAAAAAAAGACATTTTAATTGATATTTCATTTGATTTTACAGAAAAGAGAACTTCACTTAAAAAAGCACCTCCAAATCAATAGAACATGAGAATCTTGAAGTTTTGTTTCATGCTTTGAACTTAAGAGAGTGTACTGATATCTGGGGCCTGCAGCCAATGCATCTCTGCTGAAAGGCTGTTGATTTTACTCAAATATTTTTCTTTTTGACATGTGAGATATAACTTGCTTGCATCACAGTAGTTGTCAACTTTCTGTTGTGAATTTATAAATATACCCTGTGCAGATCTATTTTATGCACTTATATGAATTAATTTTCATACCTGTATCTGTGTTACTATTGCAAATTATTGTAATTTTGTAAAATGAGTATCTATGTAAGACTTATCTTGGCAATGAAATGCTAGAAATGTTGACCCCAAAATACATAATTTAACATAATTCATATCCTGAGAGATGTATTTTGTGCCCATGCACAGTGAAGAGTCTCTATATAGTCAGGTGAGTGCACTTTTTTTTTTTTAAACAATTTTTGAGCTAACAATTAGCTCCCAAACATCTGAATGTTAAACCCTTTCCAGCATTTTTCAGGGCATCTTGGTAGTCTATCAATACGGACGTGCCAGGGATACAAAGAGTAATATGCTCTAGAAGAAGCATAGTTTGATCCACTTGTTCACAGCAAGTGAAAAGTTAGTCAAAAAAATTTGTAAAAGTGAAGAGAAACATGTAAGAGATTCAAAGATTCTTCTCATTATATTTTGCAACTGAGGCATTATTAATATTAATAGCAGAATATGATTGTATTAACTGCACAGGAATAAAGGATAAAGAAATGAGTATTTCACCCTTTCTCAATTTTTTTTGCCTCAGCATTTTCAGGTGTTAGAGGAACATCACTGCTACACCACTAAAGCCCCCTCTTAATCTAATTCTGCAATTTTCTGCAGCTCTGCAACAGAGAAACATTAGAGAAATGACTAGCTCTAAGTTCTTCTGTGCATCATATCTATGTACTACTTTCCATTTTGTACTTCTTAAGAGCTAGAAGAAATATATGCAATTTTTAAGATTACTTACACATACCATTTGTCATTTTCAAAATGTCAAAGGCATCACTTTGCATATATCTCCACATATACAGGGTTTGTCTGGCATATACCAACAGGATACTCCTCATCTGCCACAAAAAGGCAGATGATCTGAAAGGTGCATGTTCCGTAGTTCTATTCATATGGAATCAGTTCCAAATATTCACTTGTCAGCCATCTATGTGCTCCAGGTTCAACATAGAAGCAAATGGCAATTTGGTAGAAAATATGCCCAAGCCAGATGGGAAGTAGCCTGCTGTCAAACATACTGAAGAGAAACAGGAATTTAGAAAAGAAATAAGAACCTGACGCCATCCCAGAGAGATGAAGCATGATTTTTCCAAAAGATGATTTCAACTATGTTCCTTCCAAATGGAAAGCAGAAAATTGAAAGGAAAAAAGAGGAAAAAAAAAAAAAAAAAAAAGAAAAACTAAGAAAAGTGAAAAGTAGCTTCACAGAGAATTATGGCTTTAACATAAAGTGCATAGAAGCTACATTTCTAACCTTTCCTGTGGTTCACTTCACATTAGCAATGATGTTAATAAATATTCATTATGGAAAATAGCATTTGTCATTTAATATTACTGCATTTTACAGTATGTTGACCATAGGAAATTCACATTAACTCTGTTTCAGTACGACATAAAAAGTAGGTTGCTGGATAGTCTAGGTTTTCTTGAAAATAAAGCTACAATTTCTGTTTGATAAGATGACCATAAGCATGTGGATGTATCATAAACATTTAGGAACTCATCACAATGATAAATTTAGCCCAACTGAGCTCTATTCAAGAAGAAAAAAAATTTTAAACAAGCATGATGATGAAATGGGAAACTTCTGAAAATTATAATAAACACTTCAGAGTATCTGTAATGGAAAGCATAAATTGCCCTGCATATCCAAAGGGTTTGTTGTCCCTCCACCCTCCTCTCCCAATATCCCTTTGTTAATTTTCTTTTTGCATCTTTTCTCTCTGTCTTTCTTCTTCCTTCCTTCCCTCACCTCATTCTTCCCATTGATCAATATTGGATGGTGAGGGGAATGCCCCCAAAAAGACAAATTCCAACCACTAAAAGACATTTATGTGCATTTCTAATAGATAACTGTGGATGACACATATCCATATTATTAAAATACAATAGAAATTAGAAATCAACCGCACACCATGTTGACAACTATATGGAAATAAGTTTCCTCTCTGCCAGATTCACTGATGAAGAGTACAGACCTGGCAAAATAATGCCTCCTGATAAAACATGCCAGATTAAAGCAAATATAAACCCCTTGCATGTGGATCTTCAAATTGAAAGATTGAAAACAAGCACTTGTTCTGGAGATGAGAAACTATTATACTCTTGGTTACAAAGCTATAAACAATGTTGCAAAGATGGAAAACAAAACAAACACAACCCATTACAAGGTTCTCCCTTATCTGCTACAAAGTATCAGTTGCTACCAAACATCCCACCCCAGGTCGGTTCTTCTCTTTTCATTATAAATCAAGTTTTTTTTTAACCTAACACCAAATGCGGCTGACTGAAAATGAATTCTGGTATACAAAAAGCTTTTACTTTAATTTAAAAGCATATGTCATGAGAATCAGTCATTGTATGCATAATTTACCAAATTCACTCTCACTAGTTTATATTTCACTGCTGCAAAAAATACCACACAGAATTCTGCTTTGCACTTGTTTCAAGTATCACTGTATCTTGTTGATTTTAAAGATGTACACTGATTCTGATGATCCTATTTTGTGCTAAAAGTACATAGTTTCCAATTTCCTTCCTCAAAGTTACATTTAGCAATCTAAAATTTGTTTGCTTCACTAATGCTTTTAGGGAAAACAAAATAATCATGTAAACTCATATTTTGCTTCTCCATATTTTGGGAAGGAATTGATACCTATGTACTGCCTGATCCACTACTTTTTTTTTTTTTTTTCTCCTAATCTCATGCAACTTTCTTTCTCTAAATTCAAAATATTGACATCATAAGCAGAGAGCTTTTACTGCAGAACTTTAAACTGGTGCTATATTTGGTTGGTTGCATTTTCCAGGTGATTATTTTGTCATAATCTGATGGCATTTTTTTCTGTTAGGAAAGCTTTTAGCTCTTTTTCTTGTAGCTGCTTAAACTCAAGCAAATTATGTTCTCACTAATTATTATTCTATTGCCTTCAAAATAATCAAGATATATTGCACCTGCTTCCTTTGGTGCTCTTCTCCAAAAGTAACCATATCCTTTCTAACGCAGTCAACATAAGACAACTTTATCCTACAAATTTAACCTTATGTGCAAATACTTCTGCAATTTCAAGCCATTATTCCAGGAGATAAACTGGATTTTTTGCAAATTTTGCAGATGACATCTGTATCTTCCCAACACCATGCCTGTAACATCATATGAAGTTTTAAAAGAGCAGGTGCTGGATTCTGCACCTGGGACAGGGCAGGACTGGTTGTGCGTAAAGGCTTGGGAAAAAGAGGCTTGAAAGCAGCACTGTGGAAAGGGACCTGGAAGTGCTGGTCGATGGCAAGTTGAACATGAGCCAGCAGTGCCCTGGCAGACAGGAGAGCCAGTCGTGTCCTGGGGAGCATCAGGTTCAGCATCACCAGCTGGGCAAGGGAGGGGATTGTCCCCTCTGCTCTGCACTGGGGCGGCCTCACCTCAAGTGCTGGGGACAGTTTTGGTCACTGCAATATAAGACACTGAGCCATTAGAGAGCATCTGAATGAGGGCCACAAAGATGGTGAAAGGTCTGGAGGAGAAGCCTTATGAGGAGCAGCTGAGGTCACTTGGTCTGTTCAGCCTGGAGGAGACTGACGGGAGACCTCATTGCAGTTACAACTTCCTCATGAGAGGAAGAGAGGGGGCAGATACCAATCTCTTCATTGTGGTGACCAGTGACAGGACTAGAAACAACATGAAACTGAGTCAGGGGACGTTTAGGTTGGATATCAGGAAATGGTTCTTTACCCAGAGGATTGTTGGGCATTGGAACAGGCTCCCCATAGAAGTGGTCACAGCATCAAGCCTGTCTGAGTTCTCAGGCACATGGTGTGATTTTTAGTGTCCTGTTCAGGGTTGTGAGTTGGACTCAATGATCCTGATGGGTCCCTTCCAACACAGCATATTCTGATTCTATGATTCTATGAACACAAGTAGCTCTGTATTGTCCTGCTTGGAGACAAGTTGCTTCTCAAATAGGCAAAAGCAGTAACATATACTTTGTATGTGAAGCCATTACACTGCAGTTTTCTAAGCACTTGACAAGTTACTTGTAGGATTATTAACTCTGAAAGGATATTACCCAGTTGCATGTCTATAAACTTCTTTCATAGTCATTAAATAATGATGTAATCTATTTCTATAGATATAACTATGTCATAAGTTCTTTTAAAGTCTCCAGAATTTTTTTTCTGTAGAAATGAGATTAGCTATAATGCATGAGAATATTTTGCATTATCCACTGCTCTGTAATACTTTTTAGCTTCAATAAAGCAAAATATTTAACAAAACTATTCTGACAGACACCATGGAAATGCTTCTTCATAAGGATTCCTTTCAAATGTATGTGCAAACTATGCATCATTCTAGCAGAGGATGCACAATCCCTTTCCTCTGAGACTGTGCACCTAATACACAGGATATAAACCCATTATAAATGTCAATTCTCTCAACAGCATTTTATAGATATTGCTGTAATATTGGATTAATCTCTTATTCTTAGCTGTTCTGGGAAAGCCCCAGATGCTGTTTTGTTCTACTTTCATTTCTTTTGTGAAAAATTTTACTTTACATCCTATTTTACATTCTGTTCTTCTTCTTCATTTCCCCTTATGAAGCTGTCATCTTTTTCAGATCTTTATTCAACTTCTTTTGTTAAGTTTAATGCTGTTTCATCTCTTATTTTACCTCCTTTGCTGACCGCTGATTCCTGTAGGTATGTCCTCTATTTGTCTCATCTTGATTCAAGACAATTATTAACTCACAAATCCCCTTGTACAAAACTATTATTTCTTTTGACACAGACAATTTGGCGTTATTTGGAATCTTGTGGATGAATAAGAGCTGAATAGTCTTTGATATAACTCAAAGTTAGTGAAGAAATAGTTCCTACTGTTCCCATATAATGTAGGGAACAAAGACCAACAGACAGTCTACTCAACTTCCTTGCCTCTTTACATTCCACATCTCTCTGCTAAACTTAAACTCTAGAATTCTGTTCCTGTATTTATCATTGTTTTAAAGCTGCATTCTCTGGTGTTTATGATGCTTCTCTGATTTACACATAAACAGAACAATTTCTAGAGTGTTTTCATCTCTCTGATTTCTATTAGTTTGGGATTTCAATTTTCACTTAAATTTCTGGGGCATGTCCCAGATGCTTCACAAATTTTCATGCAGATTATTCAAAGATTATAAACTATCAGCAAGATTTTATTTTCTCCATACTAAATCTAAATGGAAGGTGGGCTTCATCCTCAAAATAACAAAAAGTTTTATAAATAAGAAAACATAAGATGCCAAAAAGACCAGCAGGACTGAAGTTCAGTTCATTCTGTCACTTGCACATCTACGGAATATATTCAGCAATACAAGAGCCACAATAGAACAGGGTGAAAAAATTGGTATGAATCAAAACTAGATTCCTAACAACTAGCTGTTCAAAGACTGAATGAACAGAATCATAATTCCTTTAATAGGTGTCCATTACATGCAAAATTACAGAAATAATGAAAATTTCAAAGATGCTATTGAAGTAGCAGTAAATATATCCAACATATACATAAGCAAATCTGTACTTGATAATGCTAGATACCTCTTTATGCAAGATACTTTAGTAAACTTTATTTCTTAAAATTCCTTTGCATGTACTTGATCTAAAGTACTGGACACAACTTTCCCAGTACAATGATTTAGGATAAGTTATTAACACAGATAAAAACAGTACCAAACATAAGACTTACCTGAGAAAAAATAAAAACATATCCACATCAATCACAAAATTATCAATTCTTGTTAAAAATGAAGTTTAAATAAATATTTGCCTGAGAAATAAGTCAGCAGAGCAACCTTACACTATTAAGTAGAATCATTGTGTGGTACTCAAAGTCTTTGTGTCACACCATTTTTATTCCCATCTATTCTGAAATCTAAAGACAGATCTTTATCGCATGTCTTTAAAAAAAATCCCTGCACTCAGTGGGAACTCAGTTCTTGTTGAATTCCCATTCTGTGGATTCTAGGAGCCAAGCTACAGCCAAGCTAATACCTGTAGTTGGCTTTTAATCTTGCAACTAAAGCTTTGTACTTAGTGAAAAACACCTGACCTGGAAAATACTTAAAAGATTGGAATTGCCATGCCAATATGCAAAGCCATATTCCACAAGGCTAAACCAATATTTGCTTTGCCTGTGGCATGGTATGGAATATTTCCTCCTCTTTTAGCAATCTCAGTGATTAGCCCTCTCACTTTAGAAGCATCAGCCCCATTTGTCAATACAAGCCTTCCACTACTAGGACTTCATTCTCTAAACACAGAGATCAACATCTTTAAATTTTTTTTTTTAATAAAATAAAGTACTTTGTTATTGTTGTTGAACATATAGAAGGCACCACGTCAGATAAATTTATCATATGAAAATATCTGACTTTTTATAAAAGTAACAACTCTTTTCTGTTTGGAAAATACAATAAAATCCATAAAATTATAAATTTTGACAAAATACGTATTTTGCCTAGTTGGGAAAAAGAAGATGAAAGTAAATGCTAGCAATGTAGAGAAAGGAACAGTGTACAGGACGTTTCCTATGCTGCTGCAGCAACTAAGATTAATGAACAGAGAACAAGTGCTTGACATATCACCTACCCATGGGAGTTCCAACGCCGTAACCTTTGGAGTCTATCAGGCCTCCAATCTGTGTTAGGTTACAGTTCCTCTGTGTGACAAACTCAATGGTTGTCGACTCCATTAAAAATGCGTAATCAGAGGTAAGCACACGTTGGATACCTTCTTCATTACTTTTGACAAGTACTGACTGCCTTCTGCTGCTCATGAAGGCCCACATCTTGTCATAAGTGGAGATTTTGGATTTCTGTAAGACAAATATTAAATGCAATATGAATAAGACTAATATGCTTATAAGAGTGAAAGCAAATTCTCAATTTGCACATTTGCTCTCCGCTTGGATTTTGCTACGTGTCAGGTTTTACCAAGGAAATTTTCTAAGGGTACCTGTGCCTTTCATCTCATCTGTACTTCTCATCTTCTCCATGTAAAAAGAAACAACTGGACAGATTGTCAAATGTGAAATATCTGTTGATCTGTTTTCTTTGTTTATGTTTTATGGAGGAGGAAGGCCTACAAGTACATCAGGTAAGTGGAAAACTATCAAGCATTTGACTCTAGTGAAGATAATCAACTATGTTTTTGAGTTTTGTAGGAGAATCTGTGGATTCTGGCACAAGTGAAATTTCACTCATTTCAATCACTTAGATGAACACTTCTGAATACCTAATGCATAGCATGGCAATCTGAAGTAACCAAAGCACTTGAAGATGGCACTGTATGGAGAAAACAGTAGAGAAGGAGCGGGCAGATAACATTCAGTTTGTCGTACATGACAAAAATACTTGGAGAAAGATTTTAGGAAAGAGATAATATCACTCTCTGGTCATAATAATGCTAGCTTACATTACAGAAATTGACTACTGGAAGTCCTAAAAATTAATATGTACTTTCTGATTTAATATTTCCAGAATAAAAAGAACTGATGTGGTAGGAAGGGAGTCTGTAATTTGGGACAAAGGAGTCAGTAGTTTGGAAGAAATCAATGCTGTGCAGCTACAGAGGAGTTTTTCACCTGAGTTGGTTTAAAAAGAAGGTAATTACCTTCACTCATTTTTTCTAAAACCCAGTGCTTAAGAGATCATAATGACTGGATAAACTGAAGTTATTAGAAATACTGAATATCTTATACCACATTTGTCCCATCTGTTTAATAACACTGCAAACTCAAGATGTATCACAAAATGTTCTGTAATATTAAATTTTGCCTAGTAAATAATATGGGGAAATACCATGTGAGCACTAGTATAATCAGACTTTTTAAGGTGTCTTTCCTCTTTTAATGTCTGCCTTAAACATATTTCTGCCATCGGCTCTGGTGGAAATACTAAATAAATATTGACACTACAAACATTTCTGAAGTTCAGATGATTGACAGCCAGAAACGCTGACCCAAAAGAGAGTTAGCAGTGCATGTGGAATGAAAAGAACATTTGTTGAGAAAAGACAAATTTTTACTTTATCCCCTTGCTGAGATACAATCCAAGAGTTCTTCCACTATGCCTGGGGACTTAGCAAATCAAGTATTTGAACTGTCTAGTGTCAATACTAACAAAATTGAAGATTTTTAGGGCTTTACATTATGCACATTGCTACTGTACTGAGCATAGTCTGGGCCTTATTGAAAAAGATATTAGTAACAATGAAAGAGGAAAGCATTTTTCTTCAGAATATTGTGTGAACATGTAGAATAGAGAAGACCAAACACATAGGGTCTCTTGTCATAGTGTTTGCTAGCAAAATCAGATAACTTTTCCAAGCATTTAACATTCATAATATATTTCAAACAATGCACATCAGCTCTGTAGGAATCTAAGTTACTGGGTAAAGCAGAGAGGTTGGAAATGAATGTTTTTCAATATTTGTAAAATTTTTACCAAGAACCATATTTAATTCTTTTATCAAACAGTCTTTACCCCAGTATATATTTTAGGCATTATAAATAATCTGAGCAGCATAAAGCATTGGTAGAGAAAACTATTTTAGTAAATGTTTAGATGGACATCGCTGACATGTGTTGAGGAAAACAAAAAGAAAAAGCCAAATGAGATACAAGAAATAAAAAAATAAAGAATGAACTGCAATACATATGTATTTTTTTATTTTTGTTGAGAAAAAATAAACTCTTGGATGAAAAAGTATTAGCTAGGGGAATGGTTGCTTTCTAATCAATCATTAGAACATCTGAAAAAAATATAATATCTTCAAAGGACAGAGTGTTCATATCATGATTATTGATTTAATCAGCTAGGATGAAGCCACTGCTACTATAGAAAAGAAAAGAAGAAAGCTCATCAACAAAATCAGAGAAAGATCCTGGAGAGGACAGCTCATTTATTGGAATAATTAAAGAGAAAACATTAAAACAGTCTACTCATGATTAATGAGACTTTAGAAGAGAACATAAAACCTAGAATATCAGTGCACATGGCTCACCACTGTAAAGTTAACAAGGGTGACAGGAAGTGCACAAAAAGTGGGTGTTTTTGCACTGCTTTCTTCCACCCATAAGAGCTGAAATTATGCCAGGGAATAATGCCATTCTACATTTGAACCCTAAGTTTTTGGGGTTTTTTTAATGCACAAGAGATTTTTTGTCAATCTAAAATTTAAAAACCTTCTTCATTTGATTTAGGAAAATATAACCACAAATAGTTGTCCTGTGTTTGCCAAAATACTCAGCAGACTCATTGATGAAAATCAAGAAGTCTGAACAATCAAAAGCATCAGGAGCCCATTTGACATTGAATTAAAGATAATGACACTCCAATATGCTTTCTGTGGTCATGACTGTATCATTCATACTGTTAGAAGCAGATGCTGTAATTTACATCATGTTTCCACCTTCTTTCACTGTGTGCAAATCAATCTGGTTAATCAACCTATATACTCCATCAATGAAATGTATTATTTTATCTGGGTTATTTCACCATATTGTTTCATCTAACTGGAAATTGCTGTTGGAAAATCCAACCTAACTTGAAATCAACCAGAAATGATGTCTGTAAAAGATAACTTATGATGACATGATTTACCATGCTTGTTTCCCTCAGGAATGCTGGAGACAATGCAGAGTAGTAAGAAAGCTGCCTATGTCTTGAATTTCACCGGAATAAAAAAGAGAACTGACTAATAGGAAAGCTGGAAATGAAAAGATTAAACAAATCTAGAAACTCATCTCAACATCAAACCTGATTCATAAAATGGTAGCTCTCACAATGACATTCAGAGGATACTGTCAGTGTCATACTCAACGTTCATAAATTAAACATCATTGGAAGATAACTGTGCTTGTCAGGGACCACAAATGGAACCATGGCAAAGGCACTAAGTTAGTCATAGTCTAATGCTGTGAATATGAGTCTGGAAACAGAATGAGTCATTGTCAGTAAGGTGCTACTTACTGCTCCATCCTGGAGCACTGGCTTGGAAAGAAATATCTGAGCAGCGGGACTCTGGACCACAAGGTTAGAAAAATATCAGGATGTTGAAAATATGACAGAATAAACAAGGAGGATCAAATTACATGGAAGCAGACCTCAAGAGTGGATAAATGCACAGTAAAAATGTTCCAGACTAATTCTGACATTTCTCTATGAAGGAAAAATTGCAGATCCATTAATGGAGATTTTTATTTTAATGATAGCTTACAACTTCTTTCCTGGCTTCTAAAAGCATTTAGGTGCCACAGAAAATGCTTCAGATTTGCATTTGCTCATACAATATTTAAACTCAAAAGAGTCTGTAGTAACTAAGGAAAGACTGAAGGTAATTAAGATTAAATTTTGAGAAAAAAAATTTAAAAAGACAGCAACCCAGTTTTAAAATATTTTATGAAAGCACTCTCCACCACATGAGAGTACAATCATTATGTCAGGAATAAAACTCATAGACTCCCAATCCTACTGCAGTATTTTCTATTTATGACACTTGAGTATAATAGCTTTGTGACTTTTGTTTTCCTGGGAATTGCATGTTTAGTGGACACAAGTCATTCCTCTTAAAGTCAATTCACGGATTTTTTTAAAGCCAAAGGAACAATGTCCATTCATTCTGACCTTATGTAATGGACAAACTATGAAAAGTCACTTCTGAATGACTTCACCAAGCTCACCACTTATGCATTTGCACTGACAAAAAGAATGGCATAAAAAAAGCGATTTCAAAAAATCCAATCTGTATTAGACTTATCAAGGTGTTCAACATGGTCTCTCAAAACATCTTTGATGACAACCTGGAAGGATAAAGACTGAACAGATGGGGCAGCTACAGGAGGAGAAATGGCAAAGAAAGTGGTAGTTAACAGCTCGAGGCCAGATTAGCATCTTGTCAGGATTTGATTACCTCAAGGGTCAGTTCTAGACTTGATACTACTCGGTATCTTTACAAGGAGTTGGGAAAATGGTATTGAAAGCACCCTCATCAAGACTGTAGATGACACAGAACAGAGAGGAGAAATACTGAAAGAACGAGCTACCATGCAGACAGGTCACAATAGTCTTGGAAAATGAATACAACAGGAAATGCATGAGATTTAAGAAAGATAAATTGAAAGTCTATCCTGGGAAAAAGTAATCCCAAGCATCCATACTGGCTGGAAATTGAGTGGTGGGAGTGAAAAGGACTTATAGTCCCAAGCAGACAGTTAGCAGAACATAAGTAAGCAGCCCATCTCTGCAGCAGGAAAGCAAACTGCAGGCAATATCAGCAAGACTATAGCCAAACCCAGAACAAGGAAAGCAATTAATCCACAATACTTGGCACTTGTCAAGCCACACTAAGAATGCTGTGTCCAATTTTTGTTCTCTGAGGTCAAAGACATGTTAAAATTTGACAGTGCCCACCAAAGTGATCAGAAGATTGGAGATTTTAATTTGCAAAGAAAAATTTATGTAAATGTTGTTCCTGGAATGGAAGGCTTACAGAGAATCTAATCGCCTTCTTCCATTGCCTAAACAGAATGCTAGAGAGTAGCTGAAGGTACTCTCTTCATTAGGATGTGTGGTGACAGCATAAGAGGCCAGCGCTGCTAATGGAAAATTTTCTTAGTATATAAGGAAAAAGTTCTTCACCATGAGAAAAACAAAGAATTGGAACATGTAGCTCAGAGAAGTAGTAGAATCAGCTCACTGGAAATATTTGAGACAGCTTAATGTAACTGAATAAATTTATCTAGCACTATGCACCCTGAATGAATTAATCTCATACCATGTTTTCAACTCCTCTAACAAGAGTAAGGGACCTTCAGAGATCCCTTCCAACTTTGAGTTTTCATTGATTTCTTTGATTCTTTATTGGTATGAACTTATCTACAGTAATCAATAAGAGTTTCCAAAGACTCTTCAAATTTTGACCTTGAACAATTTCAAGAAAACAAGCCAAGATATATAATTTCGGGTTTTGGAAAAAAAAAACCCAATGAAGCAAACCTCAAAAGCATTGTGAATTTATGTAGTTCATACATCAAGAGAAAGGTAAGCCCATCATTATCCAGGGAAGTGTGTTTTCCTTTTTTTTCCCTTTCATTCCTCGAAACTCAAGTAGATTCAATTGTTTCATATATGACCCTTTGGAGATCCTGAACACGAGTATAGGAATCCAAACTTAACTGTTCATATAGGAAGTTATTTTAGCAATTCTTTATTTTTTTCTTGTAAGTTTGACATTTTGTTTTGACATATGCCCTAAATCTACATAGCTGTGAAATAAACTAGAAAATGCATTTCCTTTGTTCTTAATAATGGCAAAAGCACTAATGTATCTCAAGATGTTTTTCTAAACATAAGAAGACTAGATGTCAAATTTAGCTGAAACAAATATTATAGTCAATCCTCTTACTACTCATAGATGTTCTAAAACATCTGGAATATGTTTCCAGTATTTTAGGCCACACAGGATTTGTTCCATCAATAAAGAGATCAACAAAGTTAATTAATGGAATACATTTCAAATGAGAATGTGACAAGCTTAAAACTGAGACAACAAACAGCATATGATAAAGAATGTTTTAGGAATCCTGTAATTCTCCTGAATTATTACAAATACAGCAAAACTCAAAGATAAGGCTATCTGAAAGAATTTGAACACTAGCATAGACGAAAATAAATTGTACAGAAACATAAATACACTGTTCACCTGCCTGCAGTCTCACCAAATGGAAATTTGTAAAGGCTGATTGCTACTGTTCAAATATCTATCAATGACCAGTGATGTGATTTCTCCATTGTGTACTTGATACACTTTATTGTTCCTGCAATGTAGATCTGTGTACACTGATCCACCTCTCCCAGTTCTTAATATGAAACTGAACTCTTTGGAACAGGTGCAGTTTTCTCCAAACAGCTCAATATTTCTGAAGTGGACAATAATGATCCATTATTGGGACTTATGTTCTAAACAGCAATATAAGCATATAAGTAATATAATGAAATCATACAAGTAATAAATAATAATAAATAAATTAAATAAGTAATATAAGGAAATAATGATAAATACAGGAATCAGAGTAAAATGTGACACTTCTTATTAATTTTTTAGCTTTACACACTTAATTTTAACTTTCATGAGTCACTACACATCTTGTTGAAGATACTTTGTTTTAAATAATACATTAAAATTTGTTTTAATGACCAAAATAATTTCCAGGTTCTCATAAGCCTTAGCTAATTCAACACTTAAAAAGTAAGTGCTGTTTTTGATGCAGCCAAAGCAGCATAATTACTGATTTTGACATAGCTGAGCATGTTATGTGTAAAATGCAATTTGGTCTTAATTGCATATCTGCACCTGATGCCTCCACAGGATGACACCAAGCCATGCACAATTGAAACTCTGCATTCAGATAGGAGACATGCACAGCTTTGAACCATTGCTATAGGATAAGGCATAGTTTTTACAGAGCACAGTGCTAATCAGTATTACCTGAAGTATCCTGAATATACTGTACCTTACTCCAGTTTTGCTGGACAGCAGACCAGACTTAAATCAGACTTAAATTAGCTGTCCTCTATCACCCAACATTTAAACTTAATTCAAGTGGACTTACGAGTATCATCTAATTTTTTGAACAGTTTTGCAAGTAATTATAAATACCGATCTCTTTACTACCATATTTTCTTTATTGTCTCCTAGAACTATGAGTCTAGCTTCTTCTCAGTCATCACAGAAAATGAAAAAGACACTCTCCTTTTTCATCCTGGTCTGATTCACTCTAACCCTCTGACCTAAGAGTATTGTTTTTCTACTTTTTCTTTTTTTCTTCCCTATTTTCTCAGAACCGCTGAGGCCTGAAAACCCCTAAGTGAACCAGACAATTCAGATTTTGTTGTGTCAGCATAAAAACAATAAAACTAATGCATACAGCGTTGTCTCCTCCATAACGGCAGTTTTTATGGTCCATAGAGCACAAATGAAAAGAGGAAAGGTGTTTCTGCCAAGAATAAAGCTACAAGGAATGAAAAATGCAGTGCTCAGAGAAAGACATTTTCACTCTTGCCCTGATTGTGCTGACTTTTTGTTTTAAAACGCAAAGATTTTGAACAAATGCTAAATATTTCAAGTAATTTATGGTTAAAGAACCCCAAACCATAGTGCTACTAAAATAAGTTTTTGCTATCAGCTTTGACCTGGAAATAAGTAAAGGCTTCATAGCTCCAAAATCACTAATGGATTTCAGAAAACTTTCTCGCCTTTTTACCAGAATGATATATAGTCCTCTACTGAATAATAACTAACATCACAAGAGTTCTTCTTGTAAAATACTGTGGAAGATGACAAGTGTCATATATCTCACACTTCTGCAGGTTTCTTCCTTTATAAATAGGAATAAGAATTTAATCAAGCTTAGTCTGTTTCTAAAGCATATCCTATATTCCAGATGTTTGGAAAGATAAGCCTATTTCTGCTCACTCTGCCTGTCCTTAGATACAAATTGCACGTACAGAACTCCACACTTCATTTGCACTGTATTTGAAAACAATATAATTTTCCAAAAGCACTGACTGTATAGTTTTATCATGGGAACTGAGCATGAAGTTCACAAATATTACTTTAAATATTACCTCTAATAGAGTAAGGATTTGTCACAATGCCATAATTTTAACAGATGTATTCTCACAGCGTCTATACCTCTATGAGACATGTTTGTGCAATATTCAAAGCACAATTAATATGTGCTATGTTCAAAACACTGTTGCTGTTGAGATTAGATATAAACTTATTTAGCAGCGTTAGAAACCAAACTCAGCATTGCTTTGGTTAAAGATCTCTTTGGATGAGCAGAAGAGATAGAAAGCCCATTAATTATTATGGGTCTTTTTTCCCAAAAAAACACAGTTAAAAATAAATTTTGTTTCATTGTCTTCACATGTTTCTAAAACTTAATGGAATTTCCACTGTCATTATTTTCCTAATGGCACCACTCAAGCAGCAGAAGTAACATTAACTATTGCTTGTAATGATAGTCATCAAAATGAACCTTGTTGCACAGACAGATTGTTGAAGTTTTTTATCCCAATAAGTTCACCTATCAGTTCTGTTGACGGACATAAAAAAAACTCTTTGCATCCAAAATTGCCAATAATTTACAGTATTTCTTCATAAAATAGCTTGTGAAATACTTGCTGTCTATACATTAGCATAAGCCACCACTGAGGTATTTTGCAGTGGGATTTGGGTTTAACATTCTGTACTTTTTTATTACACAAAGTAAATTATCAGCCACATTGGACCATATGTGCTAACAGCTGAGTCTTTCTCTGTACTTTTCTGACCTTGGTGACTAGAAAATTGGAGTTAATTCAGGCAAACAGGATTGATGCCATATGTGGTTTTTATCAAAGGTGTAGAGGAGTGGTGGTATATTGATCAGAAGATTTTTTGTTAGCAAATCTGTCAGATCTTGGAATAATTCTGGCAGTTTTGTGTTTAAACACCTTTAGTTTCCTAAACAACGTACTTGAGAAGACAAGCAACATAACACTTAAGGAGCTGCTTCCCTCCAACAACAGAAAGAATAAAAAAAATAATCTAAAAGATCTGGAATTAAAAGTTAAAGACAGAGGAACTTTTCAGCCAGACTGGTTCCTGATGAATACATCTTGAAGAATTCATCTACACACATAAATGAATTTACATGTTTTCAGTTAATGTTTCATATAGAAAACACAGACAATAGCGTAGTTATAAGATGTAATTTTGAGTATTTTTTTGTATTGATATGTAGAGCCCCTACCCAACTTAACAGAAGTTGATGGAGAAAATTGCATTGCAGACAAAATCATACAACATATCAAAAGTTAGAGTAAAATACAATTAATGTGTTTATTTGCATCCTGCAATTTAGACATCTCTAGTAAGTGAGTCCAGGTATGATAAATGTAGTTCAACAGAGAAAGGGATATAGTATAGCTTTTGAAGACCAAGTTCTGAAAAGGCTCTGCTTTATTTATAATTGGGAATGGGCAGAACAAGTGTATGGCAGAACAGGGGGGAAAGAATTCACTTGTGAGCATTATTAAGTGCTCTATTTGAATTCTTTTCAGAAGAATTGCCCAAAATTAGCAACAGTAAGTAACTGAAAATTTTCAATGAATGAAAATGTGAAAACAAATTACCAGCTTGTCTGACCACCCAGTGCTTTCAATCAGTCCTGCTAGCATTAAATAATACACCAAAACTCAGTCATTCATTACTCTAAGATTTCTCTGGCTAATCCTATGCTAATTACTTAATTATTGCTCATTAAAAATGTCTTAACATATAACTGAAACGTGCAGAAACAGTCTTGGGGGGAAAAAAGTATCATTTTGAGTAGCACTATCATGTGTGATCTTCTGAAACTACAAAATCCAAAATTTCCTTATTTCATATATTTATGTAGAGGAAAACCAAAAGAAAAATTAGGGAAAAGTTCACATACTGTATTTCCACTACCCTATATAAATTGAAGAAACTTGTACTGCTCAAAATCTGACTATAAATACATAGGTTGCAGCTTCAGTAGAACCCTGCTTACTAGATCTTCTTTAAGTTAGATTGAACTTTAAATTGCAAAAGCAATTTTAATTTGAACACATTCAGCATTGGCTGTAGGAACAGATACTTATTCCTGTGACAACAGTGAAGCTCTCTCTCATGTTCACACCAGGAAGTGTCTGTCATATGGTATGGCCTCAACATTGAAGCCTTAAAATTATAGATGTTCTGTTCATAGTTGCCCTGAATTCTTGGAAAAATCAGGATGAAAAGTTGTGTACTTTACAATGCAAACAGAGATCTAACTGTAGTCTTATTGAATACCACCTTCAATTACAAAAGACAGAGATAAAATGATACTAATATTGAGCTTTATCAGCCAGAACAAGGAAATAAGTAGTTGGGCTGGGATGAACTCCCATCGCTCCTTATTTTTTTTTCCTATTTAAGCATTAATGTGAAATTACACTGATAAACTAAACTCCCAAAAAAGTTTCAAAAAAGTTTTAGATAATAGTGTGTTTGGAACGAAGTAAAGAGAATGAGAGAATAAATAGAAGGGAGCAAAATTTCATATCAATTTCAGTTGGCAGAAGAATAAAGACAATAAAAAGAATCAGAATTAAAACATGGATTTTTTTTTTTTTGAGGGAAAAAAAGATATTGTTATGGATAATTCCTCAGCTGACTTAAAATTTTCTGTTACTCAGAAAGATCACATCATGTGAGATGTATCCAGAGATACCTTAGCAACATTTTAAGCTTTCTAAGTAAATTTTTTTTGCTGATTGTCATAGTAGAAGACTTTTTAATATTGACCAAAATATTATTCAATGTTGATGTATTTATAGATGCACATGGTAAAAACAATTATATTTCATGCATTTTGGGGGCAGAGCAGAATTTTTTATCAAAAATGAAGCCTACTAAACATGGTTTGAAATAATTACTCTGTGGTGTCCGACATCCAAGTTCTGAAATAATCAAGAGAAGGAACAGATATTTGAGATGTGCTAACGTGGTCCAGTGGAAATCTATGTGCCATCAGAAAAATATTGTGAGGGCTGGTATGTGATAACTCCTAGAATATTTACTGTTTATGATCATAAGGGAGTTGGAACTAGATGATTTTTAATGTTCTTCCAGCCCAAATCATGCAATGATTCTAGGATTATCCAGTTGCCAAGGGTTCTAGACATTTTCTTCATGGAATCACTGGATGTAGCTGTGCATCACTGTGTCAAACTGTCAGTAAATTGATCAGTTGGACAGAAAAGTAATTCTGTTATTCATCTAGTAAACAGCTAATAGGAAACACAATTTCTGATGTAGTTTTAGAATCCATTCAGTTGAATTTAGCTAAATTTATATTATTATCTCTGCTAATCTGCTTATGAAAACAAGGCAGCCTTTTTAGGATGCTACCAAATTATTTTGCTGAGCAGTTTCCAATAACAACTGGTACTACAGTGTTTGATTTAGTTCCTTATTTCATTTTAATAGACATATTTGAGAAAATTCTATTATAGGGAATTTTGTGGAAACTAATTTACTAGCAATTATTTTAGTAACCTCTAATAAACAATAAGTAAATATGTATTAAATTTCAATTTTAAAAGCTAACATTACTGGTGACTGACTTAATGCTTTGCTGTTCACATGTATTATATAAGATTGAAAACAATGGCAACGAAAACAAAAATAGAGTGAAAGCACAGAAAATTCATTTAATTCATTCTGCATTGTATACCATACTACTTATACTACTACCTCTAGCTCCCACAGAGTTTTACAAAAATTAACAGTTGCACTGATGGTGTTTGTGACTGTATTTTAACACATTGTTGATGTCACTGTCAATGTGTTATCATGATTACATTATTTTGGGTGACCCTTTGGTTGACCCCTTCACTGCACACAGATAGGGTTAAAGAGATCGCCTATGAGTTTGAGAATCATTGTGTTGGAAAATGTGGTTTAGCAGCACCACAAACATGATTTCTCTGCATATGCCAAGAAGAAAAGCAGCCAAAACAGTGACAGTAGAAACAATTTCAGACATGACAAAGTGGATGAAATTGCTTGGGCAAGTAAGGAAATGGTTCCATTTTGAACATCAGTCATCTGCTGAGTTTGCTTAAAATGTGCTAATTAACATGAAAGTTTTTTCTAATGACAACCTGGATCAGCAGTTGAACAGACACACCCTTAGTTCATTTTAAAATAAATAGCTGCAAATAAGTGAAAGACATTTTCTGTCAGCAAGTAAATTAATAAAAAAAATAGCCTGCTTTAAGGTAGATAGCTGCATAAACAATTCCTAACTTTTCATAAGACCTGAATCAGCTTTTATGGTTTCATCCTAGCAATAGCGAGCTTCAGTAGTGTGCATCAACTGAGCAATCAGTGTCACTTCTCAAGGGGACAGGTATTTTAATCTTATTAATTTGCATGTATATTCTTATGATTTGATTCTGGTTTATGTTTATGTGACAAAGTTGCACTGAACCTTTTTGGAAGATGACAACTTACTGAAGATCTCTGGGAAAAGTATATTAATGTTCATCATAACTGATGTGATAGCATCTGTCAATTAGCCCACGCTTTCCATTCAGATCATGACAGTATTTACCATAGTGCTATGGTTAGTTTTTTTCTAGCAAATATATTCTATAGCTAACTTTATCCCTGACAGTGTTTTTATTTGAAATACAAAAATGTAAGTAGACAATTACTATGTCAAAAGAAACACCAAACAAAAAAAATTATATACAAATCACAGTCACATAATTATAATATTTTCTTTACATTCTAATTACTTCTCTATTTGATTTCCTCATTTTGAGCTAAATGTAAGAATAAAGAAAATCCCAGTTACTTCCTTATTTGCACTACTTTAGGGTTGCCAAACCATACAGCATATTTCTGGGTTTGTACGTTATCAACTATTATCCTTATGGGACTTGCAAGTGGGAGTGAGAAAATTCATGAGTTCAGACAAAGACAGTTTAGGAGGTAAAGCAAAAACTGTGTGCACAAGCAAAGCACAAGAAACTCATTCACTACTTCCCATGGGCAGGCAGGTGTTCAGCCATCCTCAGGATAGCAGGGCTCCATCATGGGTACCCATTACTTGGAAAGACAAACACCATCACTCCAAACATCCTGCCCCTGCTTCCTTCTTCTCCCCCCAGTTTTATATGCTGAGTGTGATGTCATGTGGTATGGAATACCCCTTTAGTCTGTTGGGGTCAGCTGTCCTTGCTCTGTCCCCTCCCAATTGTTTCTGCACCCCCAGCCTATTCACTGGTGGCATAGGGTGAAAAGCAGAAAAGGCCTTTGCTCTGGGCAAGCCCTTCTCAGCACTAACAAAAATGTTCCTGTTATCAACACTGTTTTCAGCTCAAATCCAAAACACAGGCCCCTACCAGCTACCGTAAAGAAAATTAACACTATCCCAACCAAAACCAGCACAAAGCAACAGACTTTTAAAAAACGTCTAGCATGAGTTAAAGAGAGCTAAAAATTTGAAATGGCTCATCTATTCCAAGAGGAATAGTGCTGACACTGAAGGCAGTAAGGGATGGGAGACCCAAATTGTTATGTTTTATTAATGCAATCACTGTTCCCTTCCTTAATTCAGCTTGGTAAATTTCTTCCAAGAAAGGCCATTAGTTCAAATGGACATAGAACATGCAAGAAAAATAAAACTATGGAGGCTCTTTCCTGTTCTGTGAGAGAATGGCCCATGTACCAGTGTCCCAGATTATCATAGCAGTCCTGGAATCACAGAACTGTTGAGGTTGGAAGGAACCTCTGGAGATAATTTATCTCCAAATCCAGTTCCAAGGAGTCTAGTAGAGCAAGTTCTCTAGGACAGTGTCTAGGGTTTGAAAATTTCCAAGGATGGAGACCCCACAGTCCCTCTGAGCAACACACTCCAGTGCTTTACCCTTACAGTAAACTGTTAAAATGTAAATGCTCATATTTCAATTTTTGCCCATTGCCTTGTCTTTTTTCACTGGATACCCTCAAGAAAAGTCTGGCTCCATCCTCCTATCACATATTTATAAATATCAGTCTACATTCCACATGCACAACTTTTTTTTGTTCCAGGGTAAACAAACCCTGCTCTCTCAGCCTCTCTTCTAATGATGGATACTTTAATACACCAAAGGTTTGGCGTTTTCTTTTTTGACCCACATGAGGTTTCTGCCTACCCAGCCTATTGATGTTCCTCTGAAAGGCAGCACAACCATCTGGTCTGTCAACTACTCCTCTCAGTTTTGTATCATCTGTAAACTTGCTATTACCATCCAGATCATAAGTGAATCTGTATGGGACTTGATACCCACATGAGAGCATGTCTATAATTGATCTCCAGCTGGACTTCAAGCTGTTTATAAAAGCCCTTTAAGCCTGCCAGTTCAACCAGATTTTAGTCCTACTTACCCTCCACTTAATATGGTCCATACTAAACTAGACACAGTTAACCAATGACACATAAACAAAACTTGTCGTGCTGTTGTCTTGGTGTTGAACTCCCCTCCTGGTCTTGATTTCCCTTTTAAAGCCTAGTAAGTGTATTCAAATTGCTCATAAGAGTCTCTATATATTACTTACCATAATGTTTTGCAGACAAAGTGGATTTCTGCTACACTGAAGAATACACAGAATCATAAAATCATAGAATATGTTGTAGGAACCACAAAGATCCTTGAAGTCCAACTCCTGGTCTTGCTCAAGATTGCCCCAAAAGTCACACCATGTGCCTTAGAGCATTCACCAAACACTTCTTGACCTCTGCCAGGCTTGGTGTTGTGGCCACTTCCCTGGGGAGCCTGTTCCAGTGTCCAACCACCCTCTGGTTGAAGAAGCTTTACTTTATATCCAACCTAAACCTCCCCTAACACAACTTCAGGCCATTCCTTCAGGTTCTATCACTGGTGTATTGGGTCTGACTGGGGTAAAGCTCACAGCCCTTACAGTGCTGTGCTTTCCTTTGGTAGCTGGCGTTGATAACAGAGCAGTGTTTTGGCTACTGCCAAGCTGTGCTGTCCCTGTGACATTCCTTCCCCCACTGAAGGGGATGGTGGGGGGCAAGATCCTGGGAGGGGACACCAGCAGGCCAGCTGACCCCAGTCAGCCAAAGGGATATTCCATACCATATGACATCAGCTCAGATATATAAGGGAAGGAAGAGAGGAGGAGGAGGAGGCACTCAGGGCTGGCCCATGTTTGCCTCCTTGAACAACCACCACGCGTGCTGGAGCCCTGCTTCCCAGGAAGTGTCCAGACATCGCTGCTGATGGGAAGTAGAGATTGATTGTTTTCCCTTCTGCTCTTGCGCACGCAACTTTCAACTTGCTTGTTCTATGTTTTTCCCACTGTAATAAAACTGCCTTTTCTTACCCTGATAGTCTTTTTCAATATTATCCTCTCCCCTCTCCCAGCGGGAGAGGGAGTGATAGAGAGACTGAGTGGGCACCTGGCCAGGGTCAACCCACGACAACTGGTGACTGAAGAGATCAGTGCCTGCCTCTCAACTTCCCTCCATGAGGAAGTTCTAGACTGCTATGAGATCTCCCCTCAGTCTTCTCTTGTCCAGGCAGAACAAGTCAAGTGACCTCAGCTCCTCCTCATCCCATCTTTTTATATAACCTTTTTGTCTATATCTTCAAGTACAAAAAGTAAATACTTATCTCAATTTCTCTCTATTACCCCACTGTTTCCTTTGCTAGGTACAATGACTTGGATTTAGACTGTACTTCTTATTTTAATTCCACCTCCTCTTTTGTTTGCAGATGTTAGATTGCTAACATTTTGAAAAGACAGAACAGCATCCCTGCTGCCCCCAATCCATGAGTAAAAGTAAACAATTAAAAACCTTTTTATTTTCTGTAGTAGTTAGTAAAATCAGTCTTAGCTCAGTTCCTTTGTTCAAAACCAAGTTTTCATAATTCTGTTTGATCTTTTGCTAGAATTTTTCTTAGCTCTCTTCCTATTGATAAGACAGAAAACCCCATTGTTACCTCAGTATTCAAGTCTGGAGTGCTTGTCTTAAAAACATTTACTGAGAATTCATTAAATCTTGCCCACTGTGCCTTATCAATCTGAACCTGATTTTGTGACCTTTATGCCTCACTTTAAAAGTTTCAATCTGTTTTAAATCACTAGCTTAGCCGGCTCTTTTTTCCATTTGCCCACACCAAAATGCTCCTTGTTCACCTCAACTCTTTTGACCCTCACTCCTGCATTGTATGATTAATGCCAAGAGAAGAGATATGTTAAACATTTGCTTTGACCAGCTTATTTTTCCACTTTCAGTTTTTTTATTTCCTTTGAGTATTTTTTTTTGTTATGTATGAATTTACTTCAGACTGGAAGCTGACAAGAGGCTTAAGGCAATCTTATTTTCTCTCCCTTTAAACAGCCTTTATCTAAGCAATACCAAATACCATAGCCGCAGTGCAGTACCTTTTCTTCTTGATTGCAGGGCAGCCCATTTATTTGAAATTTCAGATGATGGAGAACGAACTAATACAAGCTCATGCGTACATTTACTTGTCTTTAGGATCAATCTTTTCAACTCCTTGAAGACAATGATTAAGCTACTTCTTACTGTCTACACAGCTCTCCTAGACCGATTTACAGGTTATAACTTAGTCTACTTCACCACTTTATCATCCATTAGAACAAATATGCAATGCTTGGAAAGATACTAAAGTTTGCAAGGAACACACACCAATGGCTATAAAATGCACCAGCTCACTGAAACCATCTTATTTTTTAAAAATCCTGCCTAAGCATTGTGCGAGCTTATACTTTGTTTTTATTTATTTCTCTGGATTCTAATAATCCCTCAGAAACTGAAACTGAAGCCATTGTCCTTTTAATACTTGTGTCTACATAAATTAATTTATACTTGTTTTTCTGATGTCTCAGGATCTTGATTATCCAAAAGAAAATTAAACTTCCAGGTATTTCCAGAAATTTTGTCCCTTTACAATTGCTATCAAAAAAACAAACAAACAAAAAAAAAACAACAAAAAAAACCCAAAAAACCAAAAAGAACAACGTTAGATTTTTCCAACATTGTATATAATGCACCCATTGTATAAAGTTTGCATAGACACTCAAAAATGAAATTTCCATGCATATTCTAAATCTGTGATGAATTGTATATAGTGGACAATTTTATTTTCCAATTGGGAAAAATGAAAAACTAACACCTAGGTCAGAGATCCTTAATGGAACTCCAGACTGAGCTGACTAGTTTGGAATGAAGCCCCAACAATGATCACGAATAAACATCAGTGAGAAATAAAAGCTACATTTTTTGTGAACGCTCAAACATAAATATTATGAATTTATTAAATAAATAAATAAATAAATGTTATGAAGCTATCTTTGTACCATGTTCCAATTTGCCTGAACAGAATCTTTTGTTTGATTTGCATTTTCTCCTAAATAGTCTATTCACAAGAACTGAGATTTCGCCTCTGCCAGAAATCCAGTGTGAAGAACGTGTTTTGTAATCTAAGATATTTCTTCAGGATGAAAAAAAAAACCAGATTAAAGTGACAATCAATATGCTGTTGTCATACAGTTCCTAAAATCCTTTCTAATGATCCAGGACAAAGCCTTACTCCTATCTTTAAAACATTATTTATTTTCAGAATATCATTGTCATTAAAGGAAAGTCCTAACAAATAGCCTTTCTATGTCGCAGCTTCTCTAGAGCATTCTATATTTTATGACAGAGTTAAGGAAAGTTAGCTATTTTGGACCTTGAAGAGCATAAAAAAACTTTCAGTAGAAGATATTGCAGCCCTGCAATATAATTCTTAAGATTTGTTGGATACTAATTCCAGTGAATCTCTACAATATTGACACTTACATTCAAAGATTTTCAGAAATATTCTCTCTGCTATATCGAACTAGCCAAATCACTTTTTGCCCATTTATATTTCCACCCAATTCGCAAAGGTATGCAGAAATTAGTATCCCCTTATACATCTGCAATGATCTTCAAGAGAGAGGTCATCAGGGAGAGTTGAAGCTATCTCCTTTGAAAACTCTTTAGAAGTAAACTCCTCATTATCCTTTCAAATACATGACCTGTGGCTAGAAAGCTATAGGTCTTCTGAATAGATCAAGATGCAATCTGTTCTGGAAAAAGTACTGACATAGCACAGTTTGTTCTTCAGATCAGGGAAGAGAATTTGAACTCTTTTCTTTATCCTAATTTAACATGATGAGGTAAGTGGTGGAAAGGGAGAGCCAATAAAGAATACGATGATCCTCCACAGCAGCAAGCACTCAGGACCAATTTACTTGTACTAATATAAAGAGGACATTTCTTATGTTCTTGATGAAGCTTAAGAGCCTATTTCAATGCTTATAAATAATGTATAAATATTTAGAGAATGCTATAAATTTCATTTGGTTGTAAAAGTAAGGTTACACAGGTGAAGATCATATTTGCATATTCAATTTGAGCCTTACTCTAACAAAAAATAAATTCTCTTTGTTTATCTGTGGTCATAAACATCTTCCCAGTGGCCTGCCACTCTCAGCATAAAATATAAGCATCACTATTTTTGTCAGGATTTTTGAGACAAGTCAATATGACAGAAAAGCAGAGAAACATCAAGACAGAACCAATACACTAGTCTTGAGATACTAGTAATTCCAATAGAGCTATTTCATTTAAGACCAGATGAGTATAAGAAGCTACAACCTTGTGCCTGTATTCCTAGGTTTCTGGTTCTGAAAAATGTCAAATTATTTGTTTATACTATTCTATCATTTTCAAAATAATAATTGCTATTAAGTAATTAATTTTCTTCACCATTCTCACTTTTGTTTTTCCCACATCCCAGTAAAGGGGAGTGTATGGGAAAGGGAAGCAGTAACTATTTCTGGTCTCTGAAGAAATTTTTTCCATTAGACCTATTATTGCTGTACAGCTTTGTTGCTAATAGCAGCTGCTAGCAGAAAAGTATATATGACAGACATTTCACGACTACCCAAAATGAGAAGACACCTACTGTACAGTGTGACTTTGAGTAGCTGAGAAAGGGAGTTATAGTTAGAAATAAGCTGGACAAGTCTCCTTACTAGTACAAAGCTTTGTGGAGCAAAAGATGGAAGGGGAAAGAAGGCAGTTCAGTGATTTGATAGAACAAATAGTCAAGAAGGTGCATTTTAAACAGTTTCCAAGGTAACTACCTCTGAGGCTGGAATCTATAAATAGGGGTACAAACAGGGTTTCAACTATGATACCGAAGGCAGTCAAATATGCAAAGGAAAATAAATAATTAAAAGAGTGGAAGGTTGAATGAAAGAACATGGAAATTATGTTTAATGGAAAAAAATTGTAAAAGAATAAAATTTTTAAAAAATTGCTGTACGTTAGTGGTGTCAGTAGTATATTCACAGTGGCCTGAAAAGCGCTGACAAAGAATATAAAATTGTCTACCAGAGGAGTATTTGGAACAAAATTATATGACTTTATAAGCAAATTGGATGTGCATGTATGTGCACATCTCATTTATATAGACTGTATGTACATACATGTACACATACACACACCCTGCTTAGGTTATCTAATATTGCTATCAGAGTAAGAGGTCTAATGAAACATATAGTTGATATAGAAGGTTAATCAAGGAAATATATTTAATCTGGTCTATGAATTTTTCAAATAAAATTTTTCCCTTAAATTGTGAATATTATTGTTACTGGTTCTTTATTTAGAAATATGCCTTTCCAAAGACTACATTTAGTTTTTCCCTTATGATTTGACTGAAATAAAGCTTGTTGGTTATGGGCCAATATCAAATTCAACACCAGTACTTTTGATGTTAGAGCAAAATGATTTTTCCCAAAGGCAGTAAAAAAAAAAGACAAAGAGCAACAGCTAGATTGTCATGCAAATACAAGCACCTTTGAGCCAAAACAGATTTGACAAACTTCCCAAAATGATAAGAGGCAGAGATGATTCAAAAGATTAAAACTTATTAAGGGGGATTTTGTGTATGTGTGTGTTATCCACATGAACCTAATGTGTGCACGTATGTTGATGAAACTGAAAGCAACTTGAAAAATTGGTGTTTGATATAATTTAAAGATTTGTGTTTTCAAGAGTGACAGTTCTTTACATTTTTCTGATGCATTTAGCAGAATAGAGAGGAAAGAATGGAAGGAAAGGAAAAGGAGAAGAAATAAGTTCTAAAATCCAAATCTCCTCTCAGACACTTCTGATTTTAACACCAAATGCTGTTGCAAACAATGATATGAACCAGCTCAGATAAGCTCTATGAAATACAAATTACTAGGAAAATGTAGGTTGTGAAAGAAAAGCAAGTGAAACCTGTGGGTTTGCCTAGATCTAGTACTTAAAGAATAAGATTGATTCTCTTTTTCTGTGTTCTGAAAAAAACCAGCCCAGAATGTAGTTTAGCCACCTTAGGCCAAATAAACATATTGCATCGTCCCAGGATATTTGTTTGAACAGGAAAAACTTTGTTCCATAAACCTAAATTCATCCCTTTAAAGAGACATAGCATAAGACTGTCTGTTGCATCAAGGTACTTCAAACTGCTGGAATCTGGCTCCATGAAATCTTGAACTCCTGCTAGGTTATGAGGTCATGCTGTGGTGAAGGCCAGTAAATGAGCATAGATAATAATATCAGCATGGATCTATGAAGAAATGAAAACTCATTCAGAACCAATGGTGCAGTATCACTTTGAAAATCTCCATGGAAGTTCATCTTTATTTCATTTTAAAAAATTAAAAATCTATTGAAGTGTATCATAATATTACTCAAACAAGCCAAGAGACTTCTCACTTCAAAAAAACCAAAATTTATCTCTTTGCTGCCAAAGTATGAGTATTTCAGATTTTTGTTAAAGATTTATCTTTAACAGAGGTCTGATTGATAAGTTTTATGGCTCTCAGTTTGTTTTGGGTAAGGGATGTTTTACTTTGCTGTTATTGTTTAGATAAATTTTAAACTTTCAGGTATACTTGTTCAAAGTAAACATGGAGGAGAGGAATTCCCTGTTGCTGTAGGAGCAAAGACAATGCACAAAAGAAAACCAAAAGGCAAAAGTAAATAATCAACTTCTTGATTATTAAACAATAGACTTCCATGAGAATTTCTTACATGTCTCTTTTTTATGATCAAAAATTTTAAAGCATATTAAGGCAACATTTCTGTCATCTGAGGATGATGTGAACACAGAGGTAAGAGTTTGCAGAAAGTACAGGAGCACAAGGTATTTAGTGCTTGAGTTACATGAAGGAGCATTCAGATATTTAGGTATTTTCATCGCACTAAAGTTCAGAGCTCTTCCTAGCATGTTTGGAAGAGAATTTTAGACACACTATAACATACAGGATGTATTTATCTGGGGTCTCTGTGGAAAAAGCTGTTGTGTTATGCTAAATCCAGTCAGTAGCAGGTGTTAACATGTAGTGAGAAGAACAAACAGAACAAACAGATTTTAGGCATTCCATTCCAGGACACGGAATATAACATAGAAACCAAACAAATACTGTTCTGTCATAATAACTAATTCTCCTAATATTTAATGGGGACAGACAACTGTTTGGAAGCTGGTGTGGAAAACCTACAACTAGAAAGTCTTAGAAATCTTGCTCTAATATTCTTCAGGAAGGAGAGAAGTAGCACAATTCATATATGATCATTTTCAAAACACTTGATTTTTTCAATTAATATAATATTTCTATTATATTTTTGTGTACTCTTACATGAGCCCAGAGAACTTATTTGCATGATCTTGTCCCAATTATACCTTTCCACACTAGCAAAAAGTAACATATCAAGGAAAATATTATTCCCAGCAGAAGATTAATTACAAACATCCAACAAGTCAGAGGGACATAAATCAAGAGGATAATGTATGCATTTTTTTATTGTTATTGACTCTTTTCCTATCTTACTCAGTCTCTAAGATTTATACATGAAATAAAGATGAAATATACCAGTTTAATCAGATTTCAGCTTTCGTTGCTTTTACCGTGAACTTAATGCAGTGAAAAGAAATGAATTGTAGAGAGTCATTCAAGCATGGGGCTTTGTCACACAAAACAAGCAAGTTTTCTGTTGTTGCATGGCTTGAATATTGAAAACAAATTGATGAATCTTTGATACGATATTATTTCTATCATTGTGCAACCTGTGAACAGTGATACAATTACGGCCTACAAAATAATAACCTTTAGTCTTTAGGAAAAACACATTTAACAGAATTTCAACCTCTGAGGACTTAGTCATCCACAATTTTCATTCTGTGACAGCCTTTAAAACAAAGTAACCTCCTTAAAATCTTAACCTTTGATGCACTTTAATACTAGCTCCTCTTTAAAGACTACTGTGAGACTCATAGTCCTGACTGTTGCATCAGATCTTGCATGGTGAAATCAGGACCATTGCACAGGGCATCCTGAGGATTTCAAATTATAACCCTCCTAATACTCCTGACATAGTGTTTATTAGAAGCTGACTGGGGGCTGAGAGGGATGGCAAGGACAGGAGGAGAGAGGTAGAGAAGTATAAGAAATACACTTGCAATGCTAAATACAGGCAGCTGTCAAAAAGCCTCTAAAGCTCTTGTAATTTGTCTGCCATGCACAGATGAGGTGCCTAATCAAAATAAATGATCCCCACAACAATTGGAAAACAAAGCTCATGTATGAAAACAAAGCAAATGTTCACAATTCATTTATGGAGAGAGAAACTTTATTTAATGAGATATTAGTAGCTAATGATAGGTCAAACACTTCTGATGGAAGTCTTTGTGATCAAGACGTCAACCCATACTGTGAATAGGAGCTCTAGTGGCAGAAGCAAGACAGCAAGAAAGATTGAGTGAAGACATGCTCTGCAGGCTACCAATTTTCCAGCTTTCTTCTGTCAGACACTGCCAGACTGCCTTAGTAGTACAGAGATACAGAGAGTATGGAGAGATAATAAGCTGAAAGTGAGCAATTTTCTAAGGGAAGAAATGAGATGAGGTGAACACCTAGCAGCTGCCAATCAGAATTAAATGCTACTATGAGGATACAACTGACAGCTGATGAATGAAAATTTAGCAGGTCTGTACAACCTCTCAATCTGTACTTTTGTATATAAACTGCATTTAAAAAACACTGTCAAAAATATAAAAATCAGAAGATTATTAATGAAGACTCCCTTTTTTCCAAATACCTGTATTATTTGATAGAATAATTTTAAGATAATGATCTGATGGGGTTTTCATGCCCTCATTCATTGTTAAACTTGCCATTTCAATTTAAAAAGTTTCTAAAGACCATCCAGTATTTTATATGTTGTGTCTGGTGGTTTTTTCCCCAGAGACACTGGGAGGAAAATCTAGACTGGAGACAAATAGCACACATTATTAACATAGGAGTCAGATAAATTCCAGGAATCAGCAGCAATAAATGCTCTCATGACCCATCTTAAAACAACCTTTTCACCTCAGCTAGAATTATGACAATTTCTGATGACAATCTACCATATTTTTAATGTTTTCTCTGTCACATAATCCTGCATTATTTTGAATTTCCAGAGTAATCCTTAGAGTCAGCCGATTATGAGGAGGTATTGGATTTTAATATTAATGACTTTACATTATACTGACGAGTAAAGAAATTTTGTGGAGACGTAAGTGAAAAGAAGAGCTATGACATCAGCATTGTGATCTTTTTTTGATAACATTTCTAGGATTTGTTAAGATGAGTTTCTACTACTGTGGGAGGATTGCATTTTCACTGCCTAATCTAATTTTACAGTTGTCTCAAATAATATATTTCCATATACATCCATGTGTTTTTTCCCCTCTTTCCTGTAATTTGGTGTCACGTGATTTCTATCAAAATGATGTAGAAAATTAAGGCATTCTGAACTGTTTCCTCCAATGGCACAAATTAAGTATGAAACACCCTAGCATGACTATGGTCCTTGTTTTCAATAATGTTATCATTATTTCACCTCATCATTTGGGGGTTTAATTTTACTGACCTTTTAGTAAACAAGTAAATTAAATGACCCACCAAAATATGAAGAAAAACCTGTAAACTCTCCCCAGTTCACAGATTTGTCAGGGGGGAAAATGACATTTTTTTTTCTGGGATTTCTAGAAAGAAATGCCTTCTGTGTATGACAATACACACGGTTCTACTATCACAGCCTAAAGCTAGGATGTGTATTTTTATTTAATTGTGGCTGTAAGAGCTGGAAATAATTCCTGGCTTAGAATTTTCCAGTGAAAACTCTTTACATCCTTCAGCCTTTTCTCTTCCTGCACATATAGGAAAAAAGAGTAGGATTTCAGCTTCTCTCTCTTTGGTCTAAGACCTTGACTCCTTGCAGGCCTTCACAGAATATTTATGAAGAAAGATACTGACCCTTTGCTTCCCCACAAATGTGGGGAAGGGAGATTGGAGAAGATAATGCAAAAAAAAAAAAAAATCCCTCATAGTCTTGGATGAGAAGGGCTCTCAGACAAAGAAAACAATGCAGAATTAAACCTTTCATTTTCAAAGTGCTAATCAAATAAAAGCCATTCCTAACGTCATCCACTGAAGTATGCAAATATAACCTCATTTTTTCAATAGAGAAACTGAAGAAAAAGGACACATAAAGTGGACTTATTTGTAATAATATCACTTGATAAACAAAGGTGAACTTGGTAGTTTCAGTCTTGAACTCGGGTGTAAAAGTGTGATAGGTCTAAAGAGGAGATGATAAAACAGGGTAAGCTGCTGCAATGACTGATACAATTTTCAAATCATTAGCAGAGCCCACCCAGGTAGCAAAACCAAATAAGTGACTGCTGATAGAGGATCAATTATATACATGTTGATTCACAGTCATGGGTCTTTCCCTTTCAGAACAAAACCTGAGCAATCCTTTCCACATCCTGCTAGTAAAGAGCTACACTGGGGAGCAGGTAACAGTAACTGGTCACTGCAACTCACTGTCCCCCTCTCACTTTTCAGAAGGCAGGAAGTGTGCACTGAAGCCAAGGGAACCTAAATATATTATGCCCTCTCACCATAAGGTAAGTCTGAAGACCAGCATATGATCAGCTATATATGTATAAAAGTTAGGGGTCATTTTCAAGAATCTATATAGAGTTATATTTTTTAAGTGAAATCCACAAGTAACTTCATAAAAGAAACCTTAGTGAAATATATAGTAAACAGTTTACATATTCAAAGTCTAACTGTCAGTAGGCTGTGATGACAGGAATAGAGATGCAGTTAAATATTCAGTATGTGGTGCTTTTCATTTTTAAGCTTCACACATTATAGATACTTTTGCTGCAATGCATATTGTTTTTTCACTCAACATACTTTTTAACACCATACATTATATAACAGGACAGATGAGCAAATCCCTTTGCTTAGAACCAAAACTATTCAAGCAATATATGGGGGAAAATAACCTCTAACATCTAGCATGAAAATAGCTTGATAGTATATATTTGACTAGGTCTATGAAGATTTGGAGAAAGCTGACGGAAGATGAGACAAAACTACATTCCTGGAGCTTTTTACAAGGCCACAGACAGGACTGGCTGCAGAATGATGACTAGGATAGATTCTGTGCACCATTTGCAGAATAATGGCAGCAGGTGAGCAAGGTCCAAAGCTTGACCTTATCTGACAAGCTATCTCTTTGCCAAGTCTTCACTGGAGGAACAATCTGTCTGACCCTTCATAATTCTTCCAGATCTTACCTTCACTGTCAGCTAGCCTCCCAGCTTTTACTCCACTATCAAATTTTCTTGGCTCTTTGCATCTTAAAATACAGACCTGCAAGTCTATTAAATGTTTCATAGACCTGTTTCTACTGTCCCTAAACATCTGGAAAAATCGTGACTACACTGACAAGCATTTCTACTACAAAAATATAAAAGTGGACTCCAGTGATTTGCAAGACAGTTTGGTAGACAAGTAATGCCACTGTAAAGCAGCAATCTTCACATCTGCCTTTTATTTTGGCAATGTAGTTACTAAACATAAATGGTGCTGCTTTTATCTCAAGAAGGATATGGGCTACAAATCACTTCCAGTTCAGACAACTATCATTATATGCATGTCACTTTCTCATATTTCACTCTAGGCTAACTGCTGTCATTAACAAGGTGCTGAGCTAAGAGATTCAATGGTAGCTGTGCTCATATTCTTATATTTTAACCATTTGTTGTGATTTGTTTAAATTAGAGGTGTCCATCTAGATGCAATTTTTCTTGTTCTAGTGTCACAACTTCAAAAGCATAGAGCATATTCCTAGATTTACATTATTTCAGATCAGCCAGCAGACATTTTCATGCCTTTCTAGTTAAAGTTACAAGATGTATGTGTTTTAGGAACCATATCTAAAGAGACAATATAGACTCTCCTAAATTTTATTTAGCTAGAAATAACCCTAAACTAACCTCAGTCTATATTCTAAGTAATGAGATGATTATAAACAGAAAAAAACCCCACCTTATAATCTGTTAAAACCTCATGAAATAATGTATGTGGATTTACAGCTTTGGAGCAAAATTCACAAGTGGCATATCATGATGGTGATAATGACCACAAGCCAAATTCTAAACTTCCATATGGTCACTCGGCATGGCTGGAGTACTGGGGTGCTCAGGAAATTTCTTGCTAACAAAGTGCTGTTGGGAGCCATAACCAACCAGCTGTCATGATTTAGACTATGTTTGAATTAGGATCAACCCCAGGGACAGAAAGCCACTCTTCCTTTGTGCAAATTATTTATGTGTATACAGAATTCATCTCTGTCATAAACAACAATCAAAGAACAACCCATACATAAATTAAAAAAAACAGTGCCTCACCTGTTAATTGGAAGTAGTTAATTTTTAAAAAGCATTTTTTAAAAATGCTTCAAAATATGTATCTTGTCTCTATCTTACAAAGCAATTCTATATGGTGACTCATCATTGTTACTGAAAATTGCATTTTTCTCAAAATCACAAGGGTACCAAGTGAGTTCCAAGGTCTCAGAAGCTTAAAATACTATAGGTAGAAATTAGTCTGAGGGAAAAAATTATGTACTTTATTTGGGATTCATTCTTTATTTTAAAATTTTAAATACTATAACTTTTTTTTTTTTATAATAGAGCAATTTATAACTGATTTGTCATTTGCTCATTTTTGTCATTTGGCTGTGTTTTCAGTCACATATAGTTCCACTCTGGAGTTTACTTGTGACCCCTGAAAATACTTACTGATGTGAGCTCTTTCCACAGAGAGGAAAAAGGCTCTCTCACTTGATTAGTTTATTGTGCACAAAGAAAGTGATCCAAACAAGGTTATTATGTCTGCTGGGATACAGAATTTGGAGATATCTGAAAGAATGCACAGACATCTAACTGGGTATCTATCTGAAAAGGCATGTACCTAGGGATAATCTCCCATATGTCATGATGATCAGTTCAGGCAGGGAGACAGAAAGAGATTGCACCAAACATTGTATGTTTCTCTACATTAAGACCTGGGGAAAGAGAAGCTCTTTTCCCTTAAAGTATTCCTCTTATAATTAGATAGTAATTATATAATCTATCTTCATCTTTTGTATGTATATATAATGTGTGTGTAAATATATACATATATACAAAAGTACACACTATACGTATATATACACAACACACATATATGCTTGCATATATTCTATGTATATATATTACATATATATATGTGTATATATATATGTATCTATATAATCTTAGCTGACAGTTTGTCATTATTATCTCATTTTCAAAATAGTCATTATGGACAGACCATACCATGTTACAGAAAACAGCTTTAAAAAAAGAGATTTAAGATTCATGAAGAACAGACTGTTGCTTGACAGTAATTAACAGAAAATAGGAAGCAGTACAGACTTAAGTTCTAATGATTTGTTTATTGGATTTTATAATAAGTTATTGCTACAATTTTTATTAGCATTTCCATTTTGTCATCAAATGTCACAGGGATTATGCAGCTCATTTTTCTGGGATCATTTTCATGAGAAAGCTAATATATGGCAATAAGAAGCACTGCAGACATAAGGAAGAGTCAAGTAACAACCCAGTGCTCAGAAAACACACTCTACACTCTACACCATATTTTAGCAGCCTGGATTTCTAAACAAATGGAACATCAACAGAGAGGTAACAAGTGAGGTGTAGTCATAAGGACTGTTGATGTCCTTTAATGTCACTTATATGAAGTGCAAGCTTTGGAGTGTAAAAGGAATTCTTCATCTCTGAAGCATAAATGACAAGTCGAGAAAGATGTAACCAAGAATGGAACTGCTATATGCGCTATATATGTGCTATATTGTAGAAAGACAAAAAAATTCCAAAGAAACCTTAAGGAAGCACTGTTTTATTACTAACACTAAAATGTGTTCATGAGGCACTCACCATGGAAATGACAGGTGGTTGGCTAGGTTTATTTCTTCCTATTAGAAGAGTTAAGCAAAATTATTTTAGCTCCATTGTAAGATTAAATTTTAACACCTCAGAATAGGTTTCCTTCAGATCTTAATCTCAGTAATTAATTCATTTAATTGATCAGGTAAAATATTCCCTGAGAATGTAGAAGACCAGAAACAACCTCTCTGGCAGAGGTCAGATTATTTTCTATCAATATGGTATTTTCCCCCACTTCACTTCATTTTTAGGGATATAATTGATAGAGGCAATAATCATCTCCAGCTGGGAGGCTTCCTAATTTTTTTGTTTTAACTGAGTACTTACACTGCATAGTGATGTGAGCACTTCAGCATTATTACAGTAATATGCAAAATGTAATAAGTCACAGCAATAAGCAAAATTACTGTTTTGTATTTTAATATATGCATTTTAATTGCCTTTTTTGGACTTTTGTTTTAATGTTTATTTTTACTAAATTGAAGATTAAAAATTATAATCAGAAAATATACTGTATTTTGCAGATATTAAGGCAAGGAAATTAGATTCTTTGCAGATGTGCTATAGCAATTATTGAACATGAATACTCAAGTAATTACTATGTTAAATACCTTATTCAAATAGGCAGAGTACAAATTAAAGCTATCCTAGTTTGTCTGAAATCCATAGCTTGCTACTAAGCAGCAATTTTTTCTTCTTTCCCTCCCCCCCCATTTTTCTTTCTGCCTTTTTTTTTTTTAAAGCAACAACAAACTTTCACACACAATGTTCTAAATAGAATGGCCTCAGTTTTCTGCACTTTTGTATCTTTGACATCATACCAAGAAGGATTGAACATATGTCTACTGAAGTTACTAAATAGAAACAATCTAAATTAAAATAGAATATCTAGAAACAAAATTTACACTTTAAACAGCATAAATTAGATGGAAATACAAGTTTTACAGTATTTTTCTTTCATCCTGTATGCATCCCATTGACAAAAATCAGCAAGACCTACAGTTCACCTGAGTAAACTAAGAGACACATTAGCATTCCATCTGAATTTTTGGATACGTTAGATGCCTTCTTTCCCTTCTCTTATCTTAGAATGTTAATCTATTTATCTATTTGCTCTTCTGTTCATAATAATATACAAAACTGGGATATTTTAAATGGTATGGACACAAAGAGTTCTCCCCTCCAAATGTCTTAGCATTAAAAAATCCAGTTATTCTTTCCAATGTATTTTCTGGAAACTGAATCACCAGCTAAAAGCAAGTTATAATAGCACTTCTGTCACTGTTGGAATCAAGGAAGATCCAGTCATCCTGTTTCCAGACCAGTCTCTCTCGGAATGTTAGGTCCCCAGTGACACTTAGAAGTAGGTACTCAGCTGTTCAGAAGAGCCAGACTTAGTCATTTCTGCATAATATCAGAAGCAAACTTTCTTAGGAAATTAATGAAACTGCTGACTGCAGGGACAGGTGGCAATTGAGGATTCAAATGTTGTACTTTGACTAAAGCAGCAATTAGTTACCTAAGTTATCTGTGGAACAGATGGCATCTTAGGAGATGAAATGATGGATATATAATTTTCTTTGAGTAATTTAGATAGGTAAACTTGGGAGGAGTACTATAAAAATTTCATGCAATAATAATACTCTTTAATCAATATATTTACACTGCAGTTTATTTTAAAATAAGGACACTTATTAAATTCACAATTACTTCCTTCACCAATTTCTATTATAAGAAAAACGAGTGGTTTTGGTTAGCACTTGGACAGTATATTTAAAAACAGAGAATAATATGGCATGGTATTTCTTCAATGACTTAGTAGAAGGAGCTTTTACCCATCAAAACTAAAGATAAATTTTTAGTCAACTAAAACAGAGGAAAAGAAAGAGGACAGAGAATAACCAATTTTTTAAAGTAAATGAGTGAGCTATCCAGCTCACATATAACCCAAAAGGGTAAAAGACTGTAAACTTTCAAAACTTAAAAAAGAGTAGTTACAAAATTCCTGAATGAAAATAGCACTGAAAATTAAATAAAAATACAGAGGAAATTATAGTGCTTTCTTTAGACCTCCAAAAGTTATTCACCTTTTACAAGCTAAGATGTTCATAGAGGTTCACTTTTTAGTTAACAGAAAAGGAAAAAGAGGATATGTCCACTGAACAATTCTCTACCTGTCCCAATCTTACATTAACTGCAGAAGTGAAATTAAAAAGTCAGGTTATGCTCTGAAGCCAGGGGAGATGAATGACTTGGTTTAAGCCAGAGAAATAAGTGAATTCAGGTAAACTCATCCAGAGAAATTTGATAGCAATACCAACTAAACTGATTGGATTTTTACAATGATATCCTTTTTTCTGTTAGAAAATCTTTTTCTGCATGTATAAAAATTTTTGAAAAGCCTCCTAATTGCAAGGACAAGATACCTCCATTAGGTAGCATGACTGAAGCAGGATGATAAAATTAGGAACCCTATCCAAGCAGTTTCACTGTCCATACACCTCCAGACTCTGAAGACAGAGGTGAGGAAAGACTTCCACCTTCCACTTTTACCTGACCTTCTGGAAAATCCTGTGGGAAAATATGTCATTGGGCCTGAAAAGATTTTTGTGGGACCCTCCCCATGCTCTCCACTGAGAGAGATTAAAAATAAATATATTTTATTTTTCACCTCAATTTACAGCAGCCTTTTCTTGTTGCTTGAGTTTTAGATATTGTGAACAATTTTCAATGGAGGCATTGAAATGAAGTTGCCTGAGAGCTAAAGCATGGCATGCTGTGGAATACCACTAGCCATATGCTATTTATCAGGATCTAAAGAACAACAACCTGCCATTCTGTTGTCTGGAAGCAAATGGAGCACATGATAAGGCTACAAGAGAGTTGGGCAACCAGAGTACATGCCGAGCTAAGCATCAATGTCTTGTGAAACTCATGTCACAAAATTAATCCAAATAATTGCTTTCAACCATAGCTTTAAACCATAATGAAAGAACTAAAAAGCACCATAAGACTAATGCCAGAGGACTAGGGCTAGATCTTCATTATTGTGCAGAATTGACACAAAGGCATCATAGGGATAAGCAATACAATGAGGAAAAAACATTGCATGTAGTTTCAGAGAACCTAATTTAAAAACAAATTTTCTGAGGAATAAAAAGCCCCACTCCTAAACCTCAGACCTGCAACCAAATAATCACATAGATTTGTTCATCCTTTCTGAACCTTAAAAGGGGTTTCAGTGTTCTGATCTCAGGCCACAAAATAAGCACTTACTTCTCTGCTGTCTGTGATAAATAGCAATGCTAGGAAGATGGAAAGATATAAAACAGATGTTACATCTTCACAAAAATGTCCAATGACAGAGGAGTCCTGCTGTTGTGGAAGAATCAACACTAAAGACCTGTTGTGGTTGTTTCAGCAGCTGTGATTTAAAAGTGATAGGCTTATTTTTCACAAGCTTGTATAATCAGCTATATCCATGTATAAAAAAAGGAGAAAATATTAAATTACAAAGATTTTAGGAAAGTAATAATTTTCTTTATGTACAATTATCTGAGAAAACTTCCAAAGCCACACTATTTTTAATATTTAATATCCAGATTATGTTAAATTTATGACGAGTGTAACTCTCTATAAAACTCTTTTGTAGACAAATCTTGTTTTATGAACTTCAAAACTAAGATCCAAATTTCAGATTTTCTGGTCCCAGTTTGGTTTAATTAAGTTACTGGATAAATGGTTACAGGTTCAGGGTGCCACACTACAGTTAAGTGCTAATCTTAGTTTATGTTGTGTTGTTGTTGTTGCTGTTGCTGTTGTTTGCTTTTTTCTGGTTTGGGAGATGTTGGGGGTTTTAGCTGGGCTTTGCTGTCCTTTTATTTTTTACTTTTTTTTTTTTTAATGAAGCTGGCTTTTTCTGTCCAACTGCCTCTGTAATAAAACAGCTCTGTACTTTGAGTATACTGAGCATGTATATACTTCACTGCATTAATACAAAGCTGAGGGCTGAGGAAGTACCAGGAGAGCTGGAGACAAGCAAGCTGATAAGATCCCAGATGGCCAATGCAGGGGAAAAGCTTTCCATGAGAGGAAGATGTTTGGACATGTGAAGGCTGAATCACTTTGTTTACTGCAGAGAGTGGTAACCAGATCATCACATTAATGCATGGGATTCTACAGTAAAGGAAAATTCTTGTCACTACATGAAAATTAAGTCACTGATGTGAATCCATTCAGGACTTTGTGTCTTTTATGGATTGCACTACATTGCTAATTTCATTCAGATTTTGAATTCACACTAGGGCTTTAATGTAAATCTATAGTAATACAGTGCCGAGGATATTGTAGGCAAACAAAAGTAAGCAGTAAAAACCAATAAAACAATAGATAAAACAAACCAATAGATAAACAAACAAAAACCACCAAAAAAACAACCCACAACACAAGCCATTATCACTAACACAACAATTAGCTGGTAATTGAGGTGCAAGTCTCTGAAGTTAATATCGGAACAAGCATTGCGTGATTTTCTTGTAAAAACACAAGAGAAAAAGACGGTATTTTCATGAGAAAGTGCATTGGTGTATGATTTTTTTCCTGACTGTACACTAAAACTAAAATAATTTTCTGTCTAGGTAGAATCTAAAGCACAATCACTCAAAAGCATTAACTCTAATGTAAGAAATCATTTTTCAGATTGCCCCAAGAGAACAAATTGACCTGAAGCAACCAAGACAATGAAGACATCCAGAAATCAGAGCTGAATATTACCAGTCTGAAAGGAGTGGGACGATTCAGTAGTTTACACAAGGAAGGTAGGGGAAGGACATTAGCAGACATTCTAGCAATGTTCTATGCCTCTTAATTATGAATTAGTATTTTAAAAAATCTATATATTCTTGAAGATCTTTCAAATCCCAGGTGCAGTTAGTTCCTTGCTTCACTAAAACACTGTGAATTTAATAGTACCCCAAACTTGTTAATGTGATGGTTTGATGTCACCAGTAATAGCATTGCTCTGTTTATTCTGTGCATTTCTGCATCAGTAATTTGTGAAAATCCTGCAGCAAATTTTCATGTACTTTCTGTTGATCAATTTGGTAGAACACATTCTGGCAAAGTGGATTTCTATGTGTACTAGTTTAAGAAAAAAATTAGAGGAAAGAGCTTTTGATAACTGTACATAGAAGGCTACAATTGTAAATCAATTATCTGATCCAATATCCATCTATTTGTCTAGAGACTTTCGGCACAAAATGCTGGGATTGCATAGAAATACAAATTTCAGCATTAAAAAAAAAGCTATAAAGCCACTGTCCTTAGTAAAGAGCATAAAGTTTCATATGATACCATTGTTTTGATAATGCATGTCATTATGAAAAAGAAATTTCTTAGATTTAGAATTATGATAAAAAATTATCCTACAGTAATTACAGGATCAGATGTTTGTGATAAACATTTTTCTTCATGGCACCTGCTTGTATCCATGTGTTAAGTCTCCTACAGCTGAGCTTTGAAGCAGCTCTATTCCTCATCTTTTATTGAATCACTATGTAGTTCCTGGGGAAAAGTAGCCTAACTTAATTCTTTGTACCTTACTGTTTTGGTAATCAATTAAAATGCTAATTGTTTTCAGAAAACTGTCATGAGACCTACAGTAAAAAATAATACAGTACATACAGTCTAATTAGCTAAATTGCAATATTTAATGAATGAGACATCTACCTGTAGAACAATCAAATATTCTCACTAACTTTGGTCTATAAGGATTTGTTTTTTTTCTTTTTTTCATGATGTCTTGCAAAATGCTAATTTTAATGTCACTTATGCAAACATGGTTAGAGGATGTGCTCCATATTAGATATATTCAAACCGTATTTTCCCATTCTGAAAACGACAATGCTCAGTTTTTTTTATAAAAGAGATATAGTAAAAGAACTAAAAATGTACTACAGAAATCATTATATTTCTAAAGCAATCTTGATTAAAGCAACAGATATTAGACCAGATGAAAAGCTGTCAGAATGGACACTTACAGGCCATCTCACTTACAGGTAAACTTGACACTGAATCTCAGTGCTCACAGCTGATATGGTTGGCTGAAACTGTGTGTTATTTGTTACTGAGCAAATATGGAAGCACTGTAATACAGAAATAGAAAAAAGGTTTACCTGTGTGCTCTAATATTAGATAAGACTGAAGATTTTAGCTTGGAATGTTTTTTGTCACTTCACAACACTGACATTTAACTTTCTCAGTATAATTATGTAAGGTTATTTTCTCCATTACTAATGTGGATTTGCTACCTAAAACAATAACCTAATTTCAAACTTACAGGTTGCAAACTTCTATGCATGTTAGACACAGACCTAAGTCTTATTGCTTTCTCTATTCTGCTAGCTTTGGCAAATTGTTGATGGAAAGCAGAAAAATCACAAAAAGAGTGAGATTATTTGACAGTATTTTATGGTGCTTTTGTCTAGGTTTATTGAGGAAAAAATATTGGTCTTGGCTAATGTATGACAGGAACACCTCAGCTTCATTTTAAATCTAAAGGCAAAACAATTTTCTCTTGTTGCCAAATGTATCCGTAAGTAATGAAGACAGACGCAACTTGCTTGTAAAAATCATTACACAGCGCTCTAAGATGAAAGACCAATCTCAACAGATACCATGGGAAGTTCACTTAAGCTCTTAATGTCAAAGTCCTCAGTTGGGAACTTTGTTGTGAACTTTACTGTTCCCCTGTTGTGAACTCTGGAGGCACAGGAATTTGAAGCACTTCAGAGTACTCAGCAAATCAAATTCTGTTCTGACTCTAAATTCATAAACTGTCAGTGCAATCTTTGACCCAGTGTGTGTTATAGTGCATTTATTTGTTTATTACTGTGAACAGAGCCCAAGGACCAGGGACAATTAATTTTCAATCCATGCCGAGTTTCAATGAGAAAAGTGCTTTTAGATAATTAATGCTGACTCCTTCTTCATATTGCCAATAAATATATATGCTCTAAATATTAATCAAGCAGATTAGAGGCATAACTTCCGTTAAGCAGTATTTTGAGTTAAAGATCAATGAGGAAAGTAGCTTCAATGTTTTATAAGAAATATGTATCCATCCCTCTAACTATTCTTAGAGAAAGGCATATGATTAAAAATTGAGCTTTTTTAAAAGAAAATAAAACCCTGCATAATCAGTCTCAACCACACAAAATCTCTAATTCACCTCCTTAAAAAACAATGTTACAAGTTTGCAAAGTGAATGAACGAAACCATCCATCAGTGAGCATTTCTCTGCAAGTATTCTATCCTCTCTAACACCTGCTCCTTTTTACAATTGCTCAGAAAAGCATTCAACTGCTACCAAAAACTACAAGCTCTTACACTGACAAATACTATGATTCACTGACTCTCCAGTTTTGCCATTCCTGGCAGGACAATCTCTTTAAAAAGAATGAACTTGACTGATGTATTGAAACTCAGTTTTTCTGCAGTAGTTCCTGTGTGGACCAACATCATTTATACTGTCCAGAAAAAGAAACAAATATGAATATCCAAGGCAGTCCTAAAACAAGAAACTTTCTGAACTAAAGTTTTAAAATATTTATACTTTAGAGAAATTATAACATATTGCTTGTTTGCTATGAACAGCTCTAAAAGCAGCATTTATAGTCATCTACAATAATCGACTAGGGAGGCAGTCCTTGTTCCAGAGCCATTGCACTGGAACTGTTTTCTTCAGAAAGAGAAGAAACTGCAGCATTTAAGTTTAAAAACTAATAAAATCCTGTTCACTTGGTACGACTTCCTGGATGGATAGCTATCTAACTTTTAACTGTTTTTAAAGTGACTCTTTCAGAGCTGGAGTCATGAAAGCCATCATACTCTAATTTTCTGAAAGCTTGATAGAACCAATATTCTGAGTATAGATAAAGAGTAATGAAGCACTTTCTTTCCCATAGGAAAGCTTTCCCACTCATATTCTTTGATGCCAACTAACCTTCACATCTGCTATTTCCCTATTGATTGCTACAACTTGGCACTTTTGTAGAGTGTCTGATGAGGCAACTCTATTCAATGACACCACTTCCTCTTCAACAAAAGAAGAGCAGTAAAGTAACAGTGTGTTTCCTATACCTTCAGGGGAAAGGCTGTTTGCAAATTATGCACACAAACATGTAGTCATCATTTATGTGTGTGCATGTGGAGAAGAAGAGCATTTGTTCCTTTATACTGAACTGTTGTCTATGTAAAATTATGCAAAGTAGATCTGGGTTTGAATTTTTTAAGCAAATGAGGAGTCATTCTGGGTCCCACTTAAAAAATCCATCTCAAAATACATCTTGTTCACTATGGAAATAAGCTTGGAATTAGTCATCACTTAAAATACATTCCAACTATATGTTTACAAATCAGTAATGTTCATTAGAGAACACCAGAAATAAGAGTGTGCTTGCTTTTCTGTCCTTGAATATGAACAAATCAGATCCTAGTTTCCAAGTTATTAGATGAAATTATTTCTTTTTGACATATTTTACAGTAATGAAATATTTCATTTAAAATTTAAATGGTAAACAATATGAACTACACAATAGTTCTCGTTATAATGCTGTGGAAAACACGAATATGACAAGAAGAAAAGTAGTTTTTAAATTCAAGATCAAACATAACACTTTTGATTCAAACAGACTGAAACTATTAAACGATTGGCATTTTAGCTGCATTTTACTTTGTCTTTCCTCTGGCCTTGGACTCTACTAATTTTTGTTTGTTTGTTTATTTATTTGTTTTGTGAAACTTCATATTCATTAAGCTTTAGCAGCCACAATTAAGTTTTTGTTTAGTCTTACTTGGAATTAGGTCTTTTCTTTTCCTTTTTATTTTTGGTATGTCTTCAAAGCTAGCTTCACAAAGGTATTGAAATACCTAATACTTACTGGAATCAATGGGAACTTATGTATAAAAAATAAACATAGAAGAATTAAGGATTTTGTTCCCTCTTAGGATTTTCAGCTTGTATTAATAACTTGAATTACTCTCAGAACCACAAATTTGGTCTACCACTACAACTAAGAAACAAACTTTCTTTTGTGAGCAGGAGAGAAACAAAAAACAGATAACAGTTCAGGAGATGTCATATACATAACAAAGACTGTTCCTAACAGGGTGTTTGTATATGATTGCCTAATTTTGATGGAAAAGAAAGTTTAGCCTAGTGATCTTGATTTTAAAAATTATCCTGTCCTGTTTTGCTTACTACTAAAAATTTAGTCTGAATGTGTACAAGACAGATATAGAACACAATAAAAAAATATGTGAAACTCCATGTAAAGATTTCAGTATACATTTTACTTTAAACAATCCACTTCAAAATTCTTACTTCAAAATTAGGGGAGAATCATGACTTTTTAGCAATAATTTTTAAAACAGCTTTTGGACACTGGAACAGGCATTCTAGAGAGGTGATCAATGACCCAAGCCTGACAGTGTTTAAAAAGCCTTTGTTTAATACCCTTAATAATTTGCTTTAATTTTGGTCAGCCCTGGATTGCTCAGGCAGTTGGACTAGATGATTACTGTAGATCTCTTCCATCTGAAATGTTCTGTTCTAGCTATAATAACATTCCTGTTTTAATTTCTAACTAAAAAAATCCAAGATTATAGAAAAATAAAAGTTGCAAAATATAATTAATGATTCAGAATTTGTTAGAGGGTGTAGATTGTTCTGGATGTCAGCTAATTTTATTTTTCCTGTAAACAAGGTTGTTAATTTTGCTGCATCATCCTACTAATCTTCCATATGCAAGCTAAACTGTACCCTTTAATTTCAAGTTTCCATGAAAATTCTGACATAGAATATGTCGAGACTACCACATACTTCCTACAAAATATGCAAACAATGCAAACACATTACTGGTACACACATCAAAAGCCTGCATCTCTCTCTCTAATTTAATAAAAAAAATTGACATTTTAAGTGTAACAAAAATGACAAGCTATACAGCAGATGACTGACACAGCAACACCTGCCTTGTTAGTGGAAGACAAATGTACTGAACTTCTAATTTGATCAAGCACATGGAGCCATATAAACAAATCAAAATGTTGCATAGCGTTTCTTCTTTGTTTTTTTTGCTTATTTTGTTTTCTTTTTTGAAATACAGGGCTCTTGCAATCAGTGGTTTACTCATTGTGACCAGCTCAATCTTTCTAAATGCAACCTTTACGTACACAGACATAACTTTGGCCATATTTCAACTCAGACTGTAAGCCAAAACATGAACTTTTTCTATGATTTTCTATGAGAGATTTTTCCTTTTTTTTTTTATTTAGTGCTCATTTCAGTGTCAACATGTTAGAAAATAATCTCTTTGCAATTTTTAAACCATTAATCTAAAAGAAAACAAATATTCCCACTGTGATAGTTAAGTTAATCAGTTTTACTATAGACTCAAATTAAGTGTATTATTCCTTGAAAAATTACAGTACATAGATTTTTTTAAATCACCACCTCTCCCTCTGTTCAAACTGTAGTTTATACATATATGAAAAGTGTCCAGTGCTTAAAAAGTTACCAGAAATTTTATAAGATTCTTTTTAAATACCTTTAGCCACCTACACATTAAGTATCTACACTCAAGTCCTAACCTAAGTTCCTTTACCATCAAAACAGGTTAATTTCTGTAACTCTGGAGAATGCTGTCCTTCTAGGTCCAGCGCTTAGTACAGAGGAATTACTTTCTGGTGGCTTTCAGTTTCTTTCCAGTGTCAGTCAGGGGCACTTAGATGACTACTGAAGAGGAAAGCAGGTATCTACATTTTGGAGTGAGGAGAAACCTGCTTTACATATTTCAAAAGCTACATCTTTCCTAGTAAAACAAATCCTTCGTGTGTGCATTTTCTGGCTTTGAGATGAAAACACAGGACATTATTATGCCTTCCTATTAAATTCTCTCATTCAGCAGTTGATATCATTTCTATACCAATACACCAACTTACTTTTAGTACAGTCCTACCCTATGCATTTGGAGAAACTTCAGGGATACAGCCTATTCCTGCTTTCACACATCATTATTTTAGGAATGCCAAACTTTGCTTTACAATTCTTTTATTTAAAAAGAGTAACAAATTATCTTTGCTAAACATTTTGCATATGAGGTGAAACTAACTACAGTAGCAGTTGATAACATTAAGATAGGGTTTGCAATTAAATATTGCACATTAAACATTAAAATAGTGTAATGCAATGCAGAGTAAGAAAATGAAATATTATAAATGTGACAAATACATAATAACAGGAGGTTTTAAATTACTTGATTTCATCACCAATGTCAAGAAATGTAAAAATAAAAGAAAAAAACACAGATCACAAGTTATTGCAATGGCAGCCTTTGTCAGTGCTGGTAGTTTTGCTGTTATATTTATTCCCCTAAAAGTTAGAGATTCAATTTACCAATGTAATTTTACATTTCAGAAATTAAAATTGAAGACCTAAAGTTTAAGACCACAAGTCTCAATATTTTTTTAAGAGTTAAGACATCTATTTAAAGTATTTAGAAATCAAGCTCTAGCTCAGAAAGAAATCCAGAAATTCTTAATGATATTAATAAGAATGTAAAAAATAATTGGCCTCAGAACTTCTGTGAAATAAGCCTCATGATTTCCTTTCAACCTTCTTTTCATCTTTGATGATCTGATTTGAAAAGAGAGCCACAGAGACAACCAAATCTTCTTCATTATGAACAGACTGTGACTGGAAGAGGAAACTGAAAAATCAGTTTCCTCCAGTAACTTCTGATTGTAGGGGTAGCCAAACCCCTGATTAGAATGGCATTGTTGGATTGCACTTCTATAATGAACTGTGACAAGTATCTTTGTTCTTCGAGGAGCAAAAGCTGAATCAGAAATACAAGGTGTAACCATAAAATAAATTAAGAAACCAAGCTGCTGTTTTTATTGAATTCAAGTAAGTTCCTTAGCAATTTAGCCTGAATAAAAATACACTTGAATGATAACTACCTGGATAGGCTTAGATAAAAGTCCTAGACTCAAAGAAACTATCCTCAAAGCTTCTTAGCCAGATAAGGTAATAGGGTGAAGGAAGAGGTAGAGAGCCTTCCCATCAAATCACAGAAAATTTTTGGTGCTAGTATTCCTTCCTCACAGAAAGTTCCTTTAGGGATGCATATTCATCTTTCAGAAGGTGGAAATGTATGAAACAGTACAAGAAACTTCTATCAGAAATGTCAAATAGAAGCTTCTGAACAGTTCTGGAAGAGTCCTTGTAAGTCTAGGAAGGTATCACTAGTACCAAAAAAATAAAAAATGAAAGACACAGAAAGACAGTGAGAGCTAAAGAGGAACAGAACTGTCTCTGTCTTGCCACTGCCCTGCAGCAAAAGAAAGTAAGAGTTCTTCAAAGAAAGACTGAGAAATTCAAGTCTTCAAAGGCCTTCAGGCTATTTGCAATTTTTTATAGGTTCCTGAGAGGTAACAGATGTAAGCTCTCAAATGCAAAGATACACAAATAAATATTTTAAGGTAAGTTATATCCTTTGTTAGTAAATAACAGTTTACTAATATTAGGTATTAATATAGTAAAAGCTCTCATGCTTCCTTCAAACCCCAATAGTTCATGTGAGTTATCTGGATTTTGCTTGCAAACTGCTTTTCAACATCACTTTCTGATCACTGACTGCTCATGGCTTGGAGGGGTATAATCTTTGCTGAGTTAAAAAATGTCTGGATAGCCAAGCCCAAAGAATGGTGGTGAACGGAGTTATATCTAGTTGGCAGCTGGTCATAACTGGTGCATCCCAGGGCTCAGTATTGCACCCAGTCCTGTTAAATATCTTTATCAACTGTCTGGATTAGGAGATCAAAGATACCCTCAGTCAGTTTGCAGATGACACCAAGTAATGGGTGAATGTTGATCTCCTGGAGGACAGGAAGGCTCTGAAGAGGGATCAGAACAGGATGGATCAACGTGTATGAGGTTCAACAAGGCCAGTTGCTGGATCTTGCCCTTGGGACACAACAACCCCATGCAGAGCTACAGGCTCTGGGAAGAGCAGTCACTATTCCAGAAAGGTGCCCAGCAGAAAAGGACCAGGAGGTGTTGGTTGGCAACTGGCTGAACATGAGCCAGCTGTGCCCAGGTAGCCAAGAAGGCCAATGGCATCCTGGCCTGCATCAGCAATAGTGTGGCCAACAGGACCAGGGCAGTGACTATCCTCCTGTAATTGACACTTGTGAGGCCACACCTTGAAATCTGCGTCCAGTTCTGAGCCCCTTTACTACAAAGAAACTGAAGTGCTGGAATGTCCGGAGAGGACAACAGAGCTGGCGGAGGGTCTAGAGCACATGTCTTGTAGGATCAGCTGAGGGAGATGGGGGTATTTAGCCTGAAGAATAGGAGCCACAGAGGGGACCTTTGTGCAAATTCACTATAACTACCTAAAAGGAGGTTGTAGCAAGGTAGGGGTCCCTTCTCCAAAGTAACATGCAACAGGATGAGAGGAAATTACCTCAAGTTTCATCAGGGTAAGTTAAGACTGGATATTAGTAAAAATTTCTTCCTGGAAAGGACTGTTAAGAATTGGAACAGCTGCCCAAAGCAGTGATTATGTCACAGTCCCTGGAGGTATTTAAAAGACATGCAGGTGAGGTGCTTAGGACATGGCTTAGTGGTGGACTTGGTAGTATTAGGTTAATGGTTAGTGTTAGATCTTTTCTGATCTAAACAACTTTATGATGCTGTGATTCTAAAGCATACTTCAGTATACTTTTTTACAAACTAGTAAAGTATATTGTGCAGATTAAGGATCTTTAATACATTAAATACAAGTTCAATTAATGCATGGATACAGAAAAATGCCTAAAAGGCAAAAAAGCTTGCATAATTACATAATTATTATCATAGATCTATTGTGAAAAGGATGGTATAATCAATCTCAACAGGCACTCTCTTTGGAGAAATTAATAAATCTGGAGAAGAAATTCATCAGCATAATAAGACTTTAGGTGATGTCTGAGGCAATTCTGGCACCGAAAATATTTCTCTGTACAAAGCAATGCTAATGTAGTTGGACAACACCTCAGTACCATGATATATAAATTGACAGGCAGAACTAAAAGTTCACCACTGCTAATGAATGGATTATTTCAGGCTGTTTTAGTGGGCAGAAATTCAAGACTGCAGGTTGCTCATATGGCAGGATCTCATAAAAAAAATGGCTGAACCAAGGGCCAAGCTCACTCTGGAGAACTGTTTCTGAATCACGTTCCCAAGATGAGTCATAGATCAAATTTGGCAAACTTTACGTGGCTACTTGGTGACAGATCTATTTGCTTTGAAGAGCAAGGCATTCTTTTTAAGACTCTGATAGTTAAAAATGTTCAGATGTACTCTGAATTTCCTAAACAAACCCTATCTCTGAATTGTGTCTTTCATACAGAATGCTGTTTGCAGTTAAAGGTTTCTCTATGATCTAGTTCAGTTCCCTTTCTCACCTTGCTCAAGATCTGAAGACAAACATAAAGGGAAAAAAAGCTGAAAAGAGAAGAAAAAAGTGAAGTGTTCTCACCCTGCCTCCTGGGGAAAGCAGCAGGAGGAGAGAAAGGTGATAAAGAGAGAGAGAAATTAGGTTATGCATTTCTGAGGAAAAAGCCCTGCAACTAAACTTATGATCAGAACCCAGAGTTCAGTAATTCTCTTACAACTGATCCTGTCAGCAGTGTCATTACAGGCCCTGAAGAGGCCAGAAAGTGGAGGGCATCAGGTAAGGGAAAGGAAGCAAAATGGGTTACCAGTTAAGACAAAACCTACATTAGTACATAAAGAAAACGTACATTGGGAGTATCAGCAATTTCAGTGCTGTTGATTTTCTCATTGTCAACCTTAAAATGTCTAAGGTGTGGATTCCCAGTGGCTTTCACATTTAGCAAGGTGATATAAAACTGCCCTGCCATGTAATGACACCCTGCTCCACTCCCATCAGTTCTAGCATTGCATTCTAGCAGCTAGAGCAGCTTTCTTCACAACTGAAAAATAAAAATGCAGCAACAAAAATGTTCATTTGCAGCTGGATCAGAAAGTTGGCTTGACTCTTGCCACAGGCCTAAGGCAGGTAGAGCCAACAGTGCTTGAGGCTGAAGGTAGGAGAAGAGGTTGGACTACTTGGAATTAGACTGGCTTAAAACAAAATAAAACAAAATTTTAAAAAGCTGTTGATAAATGCAATTTATAGCAATTAGTGGTGATTAAATTCCATCTGACTTCAAAGGAAAGCAATGGTATCTTGGGATGCATTAGGTAAAGCATTGTCAGCAGGTTGAGGGAGGTGATCCTGCCCCTATACTCAGCCTTACTGAGGCCACATCTGGAGTGCCCTGACCAGTTCTGGGCTCCTCAGTACAAGGGAGACATGGAGCTGCTGGAATAAACCCAGAGGAAGGCTATGAAGATAAGCAAGGTCCTGGAGTATCTCTCTTATGAGAAGCGGCTGAGGGAGCTGGGCCTGCTTGGCCTTATGAAGAGATGAATAGGAGGGGACAAGATCAATGTGAATAACTATCTGAAGCAGGAGGTGTCAAGAGGATGGAGCAAGGCTGTGCTCAGTGATGCCCAGCAATAGGACAAGAGGCAATGGGCAGAAACAGATGCACAGGAAGTTCCATCTGAATTTGATGAAAAATTTCTTTACTGTGTGAATAAGTGAACACTGGAACAGGTTGCCCGGAGAGGTTATGGAGTCTCCCTCACTGGAGATATTGAAGAACTGTTTGGACATAATTCCATTAAATGTGCTGTAGGATGACTCTGTTTTAGCAGAGAGGCTGGACCAGATGATCCACTGTAGTCCCTTCTAACCTTGCCCATTTTGTGACTCTGACTGTTGTTTTTTGTGGCATCACTATATATGCTCCAAAAAAAAGAGGCAGAATGGGTTTCTCTTCACTAAAAAATTATTTTTTAAATGTCTAGATTATTACATCCCTCTGAATTATCTACATTTGATATAAATTCGTGTCTTCTGTTGATAAATAATCCTGACAAAATTTTAGAATCAAATTGTGATTTGAGTAACATATGCATATCAGGCTTGACTTTCTAAGGAGAAATGTAAATTCATTATTTTTTACCCAGTGTGGGCTCTGATTTCTTGTAACTAATTAATGCATACTGTTGGACACAATTTTGAAAAATATTTCAAATGCCAACTTCTTGTTTGTATGCTTATTTTACCTCTGTATAATATTCATACTCTGAAATACTTATGGGAAAGGAAAGTCAGATGGGACCACAGGGTAGCTCACCTGAGGGTTCAGTGGGGAGATCAGCACAACACTTTTTCCCGACTGAAGATTTTTAGTAACGCAGAAACCAATACTGAGTTCTGGAAAAGATTAATTGATTCAAAGAGAAACTAGAATTTTCAAAATGCCAACTTTTCATTTATTTTTGATGTCTCTCTTTGACTTCCTTTCAAAAATAACTAGTGGGGACCAATTCATATCTTAATGATTTATTTCAGTATTTTAATTATTATGAATGTCTACTCTTGCTTTTACTGTAAAGTTATATTTTTTTTCCTTGAAAGGACATCAAAAGACATTTGTACATGTTTCATCTATTTCTAAAAGCTGTAGCCTGAGACAGATGTAAATGATAAATATGGATCCTGTGGTTTTTGAGTATAACCAAATGTTATCCAGCAGCTTATTAAGAGTGTTTACTCTCTGCATATATAGAATAATCTTTGCAGAAATGAAAATTGACTAGTCATGTTCGTCTTTTTCAGTCCTTGCTTAAGGGTGTAAGAAATGAGGAACAGGGAAGGGAGGAAGGAAAAGGCATGGATGTGGACAAAGAAGAGGGTAGATAGGTAGTGGATTTCTATTGCAGTCCATCTATTTTTAGTTTCATGCCTCAGCACTGAAATTCAACATAAAGCCAAACATATGCTCTTGTTTACTGTAAGAATAATAATCACTCTAAGATGAGCTAACAGTCAAGGCAGCATAAAACTACTGTCCCCATACCTAGACAGTTATTTGGAATGAAGCACTTTCTCTGAATTTGTTCTGCTTTCTGCCTTCAAATTCTAAAGAAAGAAAATTCACCCCAGAGAACTTAATGGTATCAAATTTATTGCAATTTCTTCTATATAGAATTCAAATGCACAATTCTACTTGTTATAGTCTGTGTTAATGCATCATATAACTTACCTACCATTGCCTAACTTCCCTGATCTTTTACAAAAATAAGTAGAACTCAGTGAAGCAGAGAAGCTTTAAGATCTCTGGACAAAGCCTGTATCTCATTCTCACAGGTTCCACTATTGCCGATTTGGTTCTTAAAACTGTATGAAGTGACCACAGACCTTGTTTTGGAGATTTACAACTATATCTGCATTTTTTTACATTAAAAGAAGCAGTGATTAACTAAGTAGTGTTCTTGCCAAGAGGGATTCATAGCAAAGAGGAAATTATGCATTTCAGCTGTAGGTTTTTCTAGCAGTAAGGTCCAAACCATCATGAACAAAAAGAAGTAAAAAATGTTGACATGGTATTTATATTTAATTCCCTTTTTAGTGAAATGTACTGCATGTTTTTTCATGCAAGAACAAGTCTGTTTTTGTTACATCAAAATGCAACTTTTCTATAAAGTGAACTATTGTTAAATCAAACTGAACATATCTGTCTAGTATCTGCTACCAATTATTTTTTATGGATTATCAAAATTAGTACATGGAAGCTGTGACTCAAAAGATTGTTTTTCAGTAGTCACTGTCAGTCACTGGATATTTGAGAAGCTCACAAACATTACTCCTCTCATCTTTGACACTCAACAATTGCACCAAAAAATTAACGCACACTGCCAAACTTGATGATGTTTTATTTGAAGCATTCAACTAAAGGTTCTCTGTGTGTATACACCCATGTGCTTGTACTGCATCTTTACTCATTAAACAAATAAATATCAATTGTCTATTACAGTGTTCAAACCCAGGCTTGAAAATCCCACTGAAGTACTGGCTTTATGCACATCAATGCCAACCTCACACATGACGAATGACATAAATACCTTTATTCTTGCTGTCGTTCTTCTGTTTATGTCAGAGAATCTGTCACTTGTACCCCAGTTGCAAGCAGTGGGAAAATTCCCCTATAACTTCTTCCTTCAGCTTTAAGAGACTGTTTCGGAGACTTTGTAATGTATAGATAGAGCTTAATACTATTTCTTTTAACCACAGGCTGAGAATGTGGAAGAGGAAGATAGACAAAGAGTGCTGAATTGTTGCTCCCTTAAATTTCCTCAGAGAGGTGGCAACAAAATGGCTAGGGTAAAATGTGAGGGAGTGGGGGAAAAGGAAAATTACTAAAAAGGGTGTGCAGCATGGCTCTTTATAGAAAGAGAGCAGTGCAGGAAGAAATTAAATATACTGAAGAAAAGTAGAGCTAGAGTACAAAACTTCATCCTAGAGAAGAAAAGGAAAGAAACTGACAAATGTAAATGATAAATAGAATAGTCAGTCTATCAGATAATTCTAAGCTATGTAAGTCAGTTTTCCTGAATTAGTCCACTGTCTACCTTTCACCAGAATTAGCTCCCTATCTAGGTTGCACCAAGTGATCTTGAAAAAGATGCAATTCCATTTAGTGCCTCAGCTTCCTTATCAACAAAACAAGAATATAAAATACACATCTCACAGAGACCTGAGAAGACCTTTAATTTGTGGCATAGAAGTAATGACACTAATTTACTGCTATTAGAGAATGAAAAAGTATTTTGTTTTTTACTGTTTGGTATGTAGATGCCTAGTAACCATAAGTAAGAAAAGTTCTATTATACCTGGTACTCTACAAAAACTTAGAAAGAAAGAAATTGTGACATTGAAAGTTACAGATAAGAAAAATTATGGGAAAAACAAATGCACATGACAACTTCACAAAAAATAACATTGTAGACCACATACATGCATATGTGTTGAAATATTTTTTTTGTGTATGTGAGGGTGGAGAAGCGTGGTGCAAATAGAAGCTGGGTAGAATTAACATTGTTCTTCTCAATTTCAGAATTGTCATTCAGTAAGAAAACCGAGTGAGAAACAGACGGAGAGACCACAGAAATCAGAGGCAATGAAAAATCTGAGGCTTTTTTCATCCAAGAACAGTTAGTGTGAGATCACTAACTTTCATGAAAATAATAAATGCTTCTTATTTAATTCCAAACAGGAAGGAAAATAGGCTTCTGAAAATTGAAAGTGGTCAATAGTGACAAAAGCAGCCAAGAGAAAGGAAGAAATTTTCATAACTAAGAAAACAGCCACCATTTGAGAAACATCAAAGCATGTATCAGGAATGGAAACTCCTAGCCTAAAAACAGATAAAGCTTAGAACTTACTTTCACAAGTCTTTCCTTCTAATTGTTGGACAATACTAAGGTTTTCTTTATTATTCACAATTAATTAGCCAAGCAGACCCACCAGGCACATAATGGACTTGTAAAACTACTTTCTCTCCATGCTCAGACCAGATAAGCAGATCTTAAGACCACAGAGCACTGACATTTTCCTTTGCTTTCTGGCTTCTAAAAGAGTTGTAATGCATGTTTCTCAGACCATGGGGTCTGAGAGGCATGAGATGAAGGACCTAGCAAAACCCTGAAGACAACATTCTCCTTTTTCATCAAAGCTATTTCACAAAGGTGTTTGATTCACAAGGGTAACAGCATTTTCAACATATATCCCATGTTCTCTCCAAGATTTTACCTTCAGGAGGTTTTAATCCAGCAGTTAGCTTGTTTGTCTGATACCCATTTAGGTTCTCCTTCATAATAGGTTCTTTCGTTTTAACACAACACAGCTTTGGCCAAACTCCAAAGTATTTTAAGAAAATAATTAAATATATAGACTGCTATATAGATAATTTATGCAGAAATTACTGTCAGTCTCATGGGCAGCTACCAAGCCTCACCGTGATTGGAACTAATAGCTATTATCAAGATATTATAATTTCATTTAACATTAGCAAACCATCTGGTGCCTTTATTTCTTGTTGTAACACAGTGCCCCCGTTGTACTCAATCCACTCTCATTAAAACAAGACAAGTAGCTAAGGATAAACACACACACAGATGATAAATTTATCCTCTCTATCTTTTTGCAACCCTATCCTATCTTTGTGCAACCCCCACCCCCAGAACTCATACCCTCTTAGATTTCTGAAGTATGAGAGTACTACTAAAGTGTAATCTGATCTCCTGTATAATGAAGGCCCTCTGTTTCATCGAGTAGCCTCTAAATCAAAAGAATAACATGCTTGGGTTATGCTGTATCTATCTTGCTCGTAATGGCTGCCTGTGACGGATGAATTCAACCCACTCCTAGATAAGTTATACCAGTGGTTAATGACTCTCACTTTTAAAAATATGCACCTTATTTCTAGTGTGACTTTGCCTAACTTCAGCTTTGAAACATTGGATCTCATTATGCCTTTTTCTGCTAGATTAGCGAGTCATCTACTGTCAAAAGTCTCATTCCCATTAAGGCACTTGCAAACCATGATCAAGTCACCTCTTAACCTTCTCTTCAGCAGATTAAACAGACAGATCTTTAGCCTCTAACTGCAATGCTTATTTTCAGACCTACAGTCATTCCTTCACCTTTAATGAACTCTTTCAAATTTTAAGCATATTTTCAACGTGTGATCACCAGAACAGGACACAAGAGTTCATCAGTATTTTCCTTAATGCCATACAAAAAGGCACTTCATACTTGATATTCAGTTATCTATATGTCATAGAATATAATATGTACAATTCAAAACTGTTTTATCAGATTATTGTTCTTAACTGTTTCCTGTATTTTTTAGCATTCTTTATGAGATATTCAACTCTAGCAGTACCTTGTAATGCTTAAAGTCTTATTTTAAAATATTTTCTTGCATTTTCATTTTTTATGTAAAGAAATTACATTCCTGAAGTAATTAGTTTTTACAGAAGAGAAGTATATTTTGAAAACATACAAATACAGATATACTATGTTGATCAAAATTATAGTACTTTATTTTCTGATAATTCCACATCATTAGGTAAAAATACCTAGTTTTACCAGGAAGTTCACTATTAAAGATGGTATATATATGTTTTGGTTTATCTTTAATAGAATACATATCTAATTAACCTGCATTCCTTACACAAGTAGCTGTAGGGAATAGCATTTACATCAAGAAAATCCTAATGTTCTCCTGGACATTGCTTCAGACACCGAATGAATCAAATGGGATTGTATAGTTTTCATTTGCACATGATTTTGAACATGACTTTCACTTATTGACAACCTGCAAGAACAGACGTAGCTACATCTAATGCTTAAGTTTGGATTAATTTCATTAGGTAAATAATATTCATTAATAATAAAAATATTCATAGTAGTAGCAAATAATATAAATTAATTTACTACTTGATGAGATGGTAAACAACAGAAAACTATTTCAAATCAGTTGGTTCCAAGATGGAACACTTCTTAACTACTGGATCAGTTTCATGCCATAAAACACTTGCTAATCATGATCTGTTCACACAAAAAGTCCAGAAAATAGATGTGTTCAATGGAATAAACCCTTATTTGACCTAAAATTCATCAGCTGAATAAAGAAATTCTGTTTTTTCTTATGATTTCTCTTTTTTACTCATAGTGAAGGAGAAGAATTCAATAATGTAAAGAAAAGTAATACTAAATTAAGTGATCTGACATCTTAAATCTCTTGTGTTTAAGTCTAGGTTATTTCAACTGCAAATACAAGTCTTCAGTGAAGGATGTGAAAATGCTATTTCATTAGAGGTAAGGCCTCTTTAGTTCTTGGATACAATATATTAGATAATCACAAAGTATATCTAGACAAATGTAAACAGAAGAATAAAGAGAGCAGAAAGGAATAGTTGTGCAGAAAAGGGAGTACTATATTAACATGCAGAGGGAAAAAGTCCAGAGAAAGAGGAATCATCTCTGTGCATTTAGAAACTTAGAAAACCCACATTAGGGGCATTTAAGAAAAAAAGTGAATAAGAAAATTAAGCATGAGATGAAGGAAAACTAAAAATTTAAAGTTGCTTCCTAATATTTTAGTGCCTACAGTTTGAATCTGAAATAAAATTAGATCAAAATTTTCTGCCATACCAAAATTAAGTTCAATCCCTGTAGTGTTGTCTGGTAATTCAAGAAATACCTTGTGTTACTTCTTTATGTCTCAAAACAAAAATAATTTTGACTGTTAAAAATATTCAGTCTTTAAACTTTCAGTTTTTAACTGCTTCACATATTTCCTGACATGTTGAGACCCCTAATTGATTAGTTACTTCTATCAATTTCATCAGCTTCTTTTCCAACAAGTATTCTGAGGAGAATATTCAGAACATTCCCAATGCATGCTTAAAGTTAAGCAGTCTGAAGCATTCTGAGATATCATGGTTGAACTGATTTTTATTTCCAAGCAGAAGCTGAAATTATTAGAAATTATTTATTTTTTTTAAAATTAAAACTATGTGTACACTTTGATTGGGTACAAGGTCTATGGTCATAATATTGAATAGAGATTATTTAGCCTTGATATACAAACAAATTTTGTGCTCTGCATTTCATGAGAGAAACTGAGCACACTGTCTTCAATTTCTGTACCGGTTTAGATTACCTTGGTCCTCCGCTTGCTGATTACAAATGCCAATGTGACAGTCAATGTAGAGCTTTAGGCGATAGCATAATAACTCTTAAAGCTAGAATATATTAGCCAAATGTCTTCAAAAATTACCAAAGATCAGGCAAATATTGTTAAACACCTCTCTAGAAGATCTGAGACACCTCTGTGCTACCCAATATAAGGAGTCAGAGAATAAACCAACTTCTCTGCCTTCATAAATATTTATCACTAATTTAAGTCTGCTTAAATGGCTGATGAATCTAGACAAGAAATATTTTCCTCTTATTTAGTATCACACCTTACTATATTTCAAATTTAATTATCTTAGTAGCAGGTTAAAAGGAATATAAAAACTGGAATATTCTGAGCTTTTAACATGGGCCTAAAATTTCATTCAAAAGTTTCTCAAAATTACAAAGTCCAAAAGGTTTTTCTCACTAGACCCACTAATATCCTTAGTGTTTCTTGAGTAAAGACTACAATTAGGTATAATGCTGCTGAATTAAGACTAACTTTTAATACGACAAAACAAAACAATATTGTACACAGCTATAGAAGATCTGAGCAAAGTATTCCGGTTTCTTCATTAACTTCACTGCTATAAATTCAATTTTTTAAAATAATGATCAAAGAAAGTTTTCTGTAGGAGATTTTTTCATTTGATTCCTTTGCTATCTTTTTAAACATAAAAAGAAAGAGTTTTCACTTGCTTTTGACAGCATCAAGAATAGTACCAATTGCCCCTCAGCAAAGTGCAGAAGCTTTCCCCCCAAATCAAGGTATAGCATCTTCTCAAACAGAATATAAAGTTTACCTTGAAGAAAGTCATGGTTGCTCCATCTTCAACTGCCCCATACTCTATCTTTGTCTGCTTGGCCAAATCATCAGCAGAATCAATGGGGGACTCCATACGTTCCACTGTCAGAAAGGCGGCTAGGTTAGCAGTGTACGAGGAAATGATGATAAGTGTGAAAAACCACCAAATGCCTCCCACTATCCTGGTGGAGAGGGCTTTAGGCATGAGCTCAGAACCTAATGAAAACCAGGGGAGAAAGGTGAAACGGATGCACAGAAAACAATTAATAAGTGTTCAGCACTTTTTGCCACAGTGGGGAGATGGAATCACTGTGCAAAAAAATCTTTAAGCTACAGGTTTGCATGTACTGTTTGTACAAACACACACAACTGAAATGCAAAATAACTGGTTAAATTTATAAAGTCAGATCTTTTCGGAGCCATGGGAATCAAAAGATAGTAATGGGAGATTCACTGCCAAGTGTCATTTTAAAATTTCTAAACATATATATAGAAATACCAATATGAAAAAAGCAGTTACTTCAACTTGCTTTCCAGAAAAAAAAAGCAATTGATGAAGGGACCAGATTTGAAATAAAGGGCTTCATATCTGAAAAAAAAAAATCTTAAATCTATTAAAAATAGATTGTCATTTGCATTGCTTCAAAGGATAGTTTATTAAGCATTTAGATAAAAAAACTAACATCTCCCATCTCTACGTTTAGTCCCACAATTTCATATAAATATGGGTGGCTATGCCCATTAATTTGATAGAGTAGCAATAAAAATATTAGACTTCTATGCATAAACTAGATAAAGATAGATTATAATGCATTGCTGGAGTTGCCTGCTCATGGCACTAAAGAATGGAGGGGGAGACAGACACTGTATAGTAATTTGCATAATTTTTAATGCTAATTTAGAGCCTAATGAGACAAATTGAAGCACATAAACTCCTCTTGTGCCTAATTACTAAAAATAGGAATAAATTAAATTCACTGTAATATACAATTACAAATATTTATTATAAATGAGCATGTATGGATTTTTTCCATAATGTTATAATTGAATGAAATGAAATTTCTAATGATGTCAAATAAACAATTTCAAGCTTCATTTTAAGAACTTTATGTATCTTGTAGAAGTATCTGGAAACTTGTTTATAAGGAAACAGTTTCACCATATCCACTATACCATTGAATCGAAACAACCCCTTTTTGTTAATTGGTTACTATGTTTGCTCTTAAATTTCCTGGGTAAAATGGAATGAAGGCAAGATGGACTATTTTATTCCTGTTAAATTTTAGTGCTTATATTGAATTAGTTAAGGAACTGGTCCAGCAAGGTAACACATCTTCATATAAGTGAAAGATTATGTCAAACTTCCAAACTCAATGCCAAAAAAAGAACAGAAGGACAGGGGAGGGACGGAGGAAGAAAACCAAAGAAAAGGAAAAAGAAGTGGTATCATAACTGGACTACTGTATTCAAAAACAGCCCATCTTACCCTGCAGTTCATCTTACCCTTGCTGTTTCAAACAAAAAAGGCTGACAGACTTGGACATGACAGCCAACTCCAGCGCCAGACTCTGCCTAGAATTCTGCAAGGGAAAAAGTAGAAAAGTACCTGTCTGATGTAGTTGCTCCTAGGCCCTGTTAGTCAGACACTTAGACACCATAACACTAAGAGATTTCCCAACAAGCCCACTATAATGAACTCTTTTTAATTGCTCTCATTTCATTTAAAAACCAACACCAGTAAAGTCAGATAGGACTGGAAAGAAAAGATGAGTGGAGACATTGGCCACAGTTACCCCAGTTACCACAAGTTCATACCTTACCCAGGACTGAAACCGAATGCCACCTGGGCCCATGAAACTGAGCCTGGTCAGGGGCTGACTGTCATGTACCCAAGGTAACGTCATGTCCAGCACTATATCCCACAGTTTCCTGGGAGTGAAAGGTGCCAGCAAGACATGTATGGGTTTCCTCCATCATGTATCCTCCAGCACTAAGTGAATCTTTTGCGAAAAAGCAGCACTTTATGAGTTAATATGAGCATGGCCCAAGTGTTCCTATATTGTTTCTAGTGGAAAGTTATTGCTATTAGGTGAGAACTTCCATGCTTGTCTAAAAGGCTACTTTTAGATGACTTCAGGTTTTTGAGAATTTTTTTTAAAGCAATCATGAAAATCAAGACTGATACTGCATCCTTAAAATGGTGCCTTTAAGGTTTATTAAAAGATAAACTGAGTAAAGGTAAAATAATATAAGGGAAGGACAGAGGGTTAGTCTTAATTCTGAAAAACTAGTTTTCCTTCAAGGAAAACTATTATCCTCCAAAGATATCTTTTAAAATTAAGGTTGGGGGCTTTTTCTTATGTTGATTCTCAAAAACAATGTTTAGATGTTATGGACTAAAATACCTTTTTCTTGCAAACAGATGATGCGAAAATCTAAATTGCTTTCTCTGTCCTCTAAAAATATGAAGAAGCATACAGCCATATAAGAAATAAAACAGCACTGATAGTGAATCCGACAATCCTGAGAACTGTGAATGGAATTCAAAATACCTTCTTTCACTCAGTATCCCTTTTTTTGATAATTTCCTTGAAAGCAATCATTATCTTACAAACATGTATTTGGCAATTCTGCTTCAACTATATAATTTCTTGAAATGTATATTGACAACCTAGTTGATATTAAACACTTAGCCAGCTATAGATGTATTTTTATTACTAATTTGAAATCCTGGTTTCTTTTTACTCATTAGTTCATGTTTTTCTGAGCACAGTACTCTTTTTGCTGAGATATTAGATACTTTTTAAGCCTACCAATCTGATATATGACAGAATATTTACTGCAGTTACAGGAAAGCTTCATTAATTCATCTGATGAGTTAAAACCAGGATTTATTTATAGCTGGTGTACTTATAATGGGAAGTTTTAAAAATGATTGCTCAGTTATATCCACTAAAACAACTCTACCAATATGCACATGTTCTTGCCAACATTATCTATGATTTTTTGGGGCTATGCAATGGTTATTTTTCCAGAAAGTAAAGCCATTCCTTTTAATGGTTCTTTAACAGGACTAACATTCTTTTGCACTACACTATACTGCCCAGTGAAATGTCAGAGCAAAAATTGAATCTGTGCTATTCAAATGTGTCTGATATTATACGACTGTGTGCAAATTCTTATGGAAAAGGATAATAAAATGGTGATATATTTTTATGGATCTATATATCTGGTATGCTTTCAAAATAAAAGGAATATGGCAAGGAAATTACAGATTTTTAAGAATGTGCTTAAGCATTTTACTAAGACAGTTAAAATTGGTTGTTGATTTTACTCTGAGCAATATGATTACACACTGCCAATTTTATTGTCAGCAATGGCATCAGTTTCTCAGTGCAATGCTTGTTGAATGTAGGTTTTTTATTTAAATCTTTAAGAATGGTCATTCTGATTTTAAAGACATAAATTGTGGCTGGACAGGATTAAATCTCCTATATTATTTTATTTTACAGGTTCCAGCTACTAGATAAAATATTTCAGTAGTTGAAAGGGTTCTAGACCAAAAATAAACAAATTATAGATTTTTACATTATACTCTTATCTGCCAAAGATATATTCTTTTTAGGCTGTTTAAATGGAGGGTTTTTTTAGGTAATGGACAGATTAGCTCATTTAATTATGCTGTAAGGGTTTCCTGTTTAGGAAATAAAGTACATGACTGTGCTGTACCTTTTTAAGTTTTAAATTTTTTATCTGTCTTCAGACTAATTCCTAATGTGGTGTTTGGGAATGCCTGGATGATCATAAAAAAGCTGGTTTATGGCTACATGCACAGAGGCACCCATGCAAGTGACTTGCACCAAAGAGCTGTTACCCCCAGCAAAAAGTGGGACATGATGCCCAAGAGAAAGAGCAGACTGAGTCGTATACCTTGCTGCATGAGAGCTCCAACTCCAAACCAGAAACTATTTAGCAAGGTAAAATTGTTTTCCACCACGTCTGAATCAGGGTTGCAAGGATGTGGATTATACCACTCATAGGGACTAAACCTGTGGTAATTGACAAAAAAAAAAAGAACAGATTTAAAATGCAGCCATCAGAAAGTCTATCCAGCAAATCTGCTGCAAAAGAAAAAGAAAAACAAGAGAGGTTATAAAGAAAATAGTGATTGAAAGTTTTTACAGCATGATTGCATTATACTTAACAGCAATATAAAAAGAAAAAACAATATTGAAGATTCGCATTCTTAACTATTGCTGATACTAATTGAGTTGCATACAGATTGGCTCTGAAAGGTTCCAAGTGCCACCTGTAAACATCAAAGCACTTATTCTTCTATTGACACCAATAGAATTACAGACAATTGGTCTCATTTAGGATTAGGTTCTTATAACCACTGTGTCAGTATTTTGCATCTTGAAAGAAAATACGTGTTATATCACAAAAATTAACTAGAAAAAAATACATTAAGCAAAATGCTTTTTCTCATCAAAATTACAATAATGAATATAACAGAAAATAAATAGTTGGCAGTAAAAATGGCATTGTTAATCACCAAAGAAGGGTAATAAACACTACAATTCACAGAAAAAAAGTACTATAGCAAATTAAAGGAATTGCATCCTGTCCTGTGAGGTGCACAGTAGCATCCCTGGAAAGGTTTTCCAAAAGAAGCTGGGGACACTCACAAGCACCTTGCAGGGCCAGGCTCTGAGAAAAGAAAAAAACAAAGAAAAAGATAAACATAAAGGAAAAGACAATTAAATTAATTATCTCAACAATAGATAGAACAAAGATAGTAGAAAGATGCCTGAGTCTGGCCATAGATTACAAGAAGATTATATACGATCAATTTACTTTAATTTATGCCTTTGCAATTGCTGTGTATTATGACAGGTTCATATCAAAATGCTATTTTACCAATTGTAGCTAAAACAAGCAAACATGTCTAGATAAATTATTCTTTGTTACAATTTCTTTTGGAAAAAAAGATTTTCAGTTCTCTCTTCCTCATGATACTTTTGTAGAACTTTAAATTTTTATTTTAATGTGCAGGATTATTCTAATCATTTAAGAGATTTAATCACCATGTCTGGACTTGGAGGCAGACTGTTGAGAGGAACTTTTATTTTATACTTAAATCGTGTCTTTAAATCTTTGATAATGAATGCAAGTTAATGCACGTGCATACTATATTTGAGAAAAAAAATATAAAAATCACTGCAACACAATAGTATGGAACCAGCACAAGACACCAGCACAATAATTAAAAATATTACAATTTTTAATTATTAAATCAATATCAATGTATTTTCATAATTTCTCAAATCATTAAAGCCACTCTGTTAAAAACCCTCAGATAGGCAGCCTTTACGAAAGAACTTTTTTGATGTATCTTTTAACCAAAGCTATCTGAATAATTCATCTGTTACTTTGAAAAATACAATTTTCTTCCCAATAATATTTCAAATGCATTATAATACAGAAAATCAAATGTTCCACTTTTAAACTCTTAATGTAATGTTAGAACACCTCTCATCTTAAAAGTGTCTACTTGACAAAGAACTGTTTCATTTGGATCTCCAAAGTAATACTGATATGCTGTTCAAAAATGTTGATTAGGTTCTAATTAAACATTGTGACCTGAATTCTTCTATTACTTTACAGTAAACTAGATCGGAAGTTTACTGTCTCATGAAAAATCTAAGTACCTTTCATGTCATGTTGTTGTCAATCCAACAAAACCTGGAAACCAAACACTCAGTGAAACTGAAGTGGTTTTTATACTCTTTTGCTGAGAGACATTTGTAGATTGAATTGGAAAATACCTTTTTCTTGTGAGGACAATGTTTGCTAGAAAAAGCAAACACTTATTTTTTATTTTAGTGTTATTTATTTTAGTGTTTTAGTGTTATTTTTAGTGATTGTGACATTACTGAACAATCTAAAATAGAACTTCTACCTTTTTGTTCTGATAGCTTATCTTATTTAATTTTTTTATATTATTTTGAAGCACAGAAAAATTGTCCATAGCTGTAAAGAAAGGAAGAAACAACCTGGCATACAAGAAGGCTTTAGGAAAAAGAAACAATGTAATCTGAAGCCTATAGATTTAGAATTCTCTACTTATAAAGTAAGGAAAAGTAATACTGGCTTATTATGGATAAATATTTTTCCTCTGTATTTTAAGGATGATCTACGATATTAGATTGTCTAGTGTAATAATCTTAAGGTATGGATCCTTCAATCATGCGCCTAAATTTCATGCTGTTTAGCCTATTGCAATAAATATTCATAAATCACAGAGTTACAGGTTCACCCAGCAGGTTTTTAAGCCAGGATCCTGCTTAGAGCAGAGGACTACTCAGTCAGGTATCAAAAACACCCAAAGACAAGAATTCCACAACTTTTTGGGAAAAACATTCCCATGTTTAGTTATCATAACAATGACATTTTTTTCTTTAAGATGGGCTAGAACCTCCCTCGTTTCCAAGTGTAAAGAACTCCATCTTTTTTGATCAGCTTCTCTTGTTAGAAAGTGACTGTTAGGAAAATTCCTCCTGCCTAATGCTAAAAAACCCAGCTCCCCCAGCCTCCTTTCACAAGTCTTCTGATCCAAACTCCACTTGCTCAAGTTTATTCAAGTGTTGGGGGTTCCAGAGCTGCTCACAGTATTTAAATGTGGTATAATAAATGATATTATGAGAATAATAATTTTCTTTGATTAATGGACTACATTCCTACTAATTTAAATGCAGAACACTAGCTCAATCGAGAACAAGCAGAAAGCAAAAAGAGAACTTCAGTGAACAGATGCAATTTTGAAGATTGATTTTTGTAACCACTGATAACAGGTGCTCTTCCCATTTATCCGTTTCTATTAGTGTTTATTCTAACATTTCAGATACAGTCCCTTAATCTCTAACACCTTCAGGTGTCTGAAATACTTGGAAAAATAGACTATAAATGAACTTTACAAGACCTGAGTTCCAGTTTTCCTAATTGCTGCCACTCATTGAAAAGGTACAAGTACTCTCCAGAAATTATTGGCTAGTGCAAATGAAGTTTAAAATCAGCTATCTCAGCAATCCACAGGAGGGAAAGATTTGTGTTAAATTTAATTCCACTTTAGGAATATACCATGATATTAGAAATTAAAATTAGTATGCCTAATGATCAGACAGACCTACTTCAGAACTGCAAATTATTTGAGACAGACTATAATTTATTATACTCTCTATTCACACAGCATTTGAAATAATAATGTAGAAGCCCAGAAGACAAGGGATCTTATGTGTGTGTCTCAAACACCTATACTTGAACAGCCATGGAGCTAACCAAGGGTTGTTGGTAAGAACATGTTAAGATAAAGAACATGATGTGACTGGATAAGGGGCACATTGGAGATACGGCAGCATTTTCTGGGACAAATGTCCTTGTTCTGGCTCCTGGAAATAAGCACAACACAGTACCATTCAAGCACAGGACAGATATCAAAAAGTAGGCATGGACTATTGTTCAAAGGCTGATCCAGTACAGCTGGATCAAGACCACCAAAAACCTCCAAAACCCTCAAAATTATTTTCAGAAAGGTCTGAAAGAACAATCTGCACCTGACAACTAATTTGTATAGAAAGCAAGAAACTTAATTCCGTATCTATAAAAAGGTACCTTCATGAAGCCCAGATGGTGCCCACAGGATCCTGGACACCCCACCAGCTGAAACCAGGACTGGTGATCTTTTTAGACTCCTTGAGCCTGTTTGACTTTAGAACCTGTCATAATATTAACTGTGATCTACTGTTAGGATTTCTGCTTCTCTGTTTATTTAGGAGCATGATTTTGTGCAATCCTGGCACAGAGTCTTGTGATGATGTTACAAGATTCTGTTTCTTAATTCTTGACCTACAGATGCCCACTCTTCCTTTCCAGTGTCCAGTTTGAGGCCAACTCAGAAAGTGACGTGACTAATTCTGGACAAACTAAAACATTTTCTACAGTTTTGGTCTGTACATAAAAACACAGTCTTACAGAGAGGCACGGGACTCAGTCTAGGTAACCTTAGATACAATTGTATGTTGACCTACTACACTCAGATCCTGTCACACTTGACTGATAAAAGGTGTGGTCTAGCATGTTCTATGCAAATCAACTCAATTCAAAGCTGCTGAGAATGCGTAAAGGGTACCCTCCACCAATTTCAATAGTTCTCAGATCAAAAGCTGCCAGTTTATTGATAGCATGATTGTATTACATTTTGAAAGCAAATTAATAGGAATACTTAATACAGACTGTAATATCTGGAGACAAAGACATTTTTAATTTAAGCTGTATTTCTTGGAAAACAATACAACTTGTTAAAAAGAGCAGAAAACCCAAAACCTGAAATTTAAGAGAAGAGAAAATGGAATACTGGAGTAATATTTGCAATTGAATTTTCATTCTACCAAAACACAGCTGCCCAGGAATTTTACCCAGAACTGAATTTACACCAGTAGGGATACTCTTTGTGGAGTAAAGACTGCTTGGACCCATCAGTAATATATACAGGCCATTGAGTTTTGTGTGCTGCTTTCAGATATTTGCAAAACAGATATCAGGTATTGTCATTAAATCATATTCTGTATGCTACCTGTTAAATTCTTATAGAGAACTTTTCCAAAAGGTATAAACCGGACTTTTTCTTTTTTTTCTAATTATTTTATTTCTATTTTATTTATTATTTTATTTTTTCCCTCAGGATCAAAAAAGCAAAACACAAGGGATTTTTAAAACACAGTTTGATACTGAATTATTTGGCTAAAAATCCATGAGAGTTATCTTCTACCATTATAGTGCCTGGATTTCAATTCTTATTTAAAAATCCATACTGACAAAATTTTTCATCCTTATCTCTGACATGATACTGCCTGTCTGACCCAAATAGGAGCTACATAACAACTATGGAAAGGCTAAGAAAAATCTGTGTTCTACAAGATAGCTTGAAATTACAAGACAGCAATCAAACACAATAAACTTAATTCTTGGCCTGATGGTGTCAGGTAGAATACTTCCCTATACTCATGGAATTATGAATATAGGCAAGGGTAATAAAGAAAATACGATTGCAAAGAAGTATGATGCAAGTAAAAATTAAGGGACTATTGAGGTTATTTAGTGGTATCTGTACTTAGTTTATTTAAATTGCATTCTTTTCAATGATATTTCAAACACAATTGTGCTTTTTTAAACGAACAAATTAGAAGCAAACGGTATTACAAAAATATAATCTAGAGCATGATGTGACCCGCACATTCCATATAGCTCAGCAATATATGCCAGACAGAGCACAAAATTACACTGTGCATACTATTCCAGCATTATTTCAAACCTGTCGAATTTCCTCACTTTTCTCTGCATCAGGATTATGAAGAAAGTGAAGAAAATATGATTACCCACATATATGCACATAGATATCTCTTTTGCACAATCAGACCAAGAAGTGAGCAGACAGGTTTCACTGCAAATGCATTAGCACAAAGATTTCACAAGCTGTAAGGCTTCATCTAATGACCAGAAATTGATAAATCAAAAGAATCTTACCCCATCTTCTTCATGAACTGATGAGCACACTGATCCAGTGCTGGGTATTGCTGAATACAAACTACCAGCTCTAACCTCAACTCTAGCAAATTACACATTCTCCCATTCACTAGAGCAAAGTGTAAGAATTATTCTTCTAGTCATTGTTTTACAGGGCTTCTGTGCAGGATTACACCCTCAATCCATATCTTTCTGCATAAGAACTGACAAATTACAATATTTCAAAACTTTTTCAAGACTATCCAGGATATGAGATGGATGCTTTATTATAACATACTACGTTACTAAAGAATAAAACATGTTACTACTTCTCTCCATTAAAACCTCCATTTCTTTTTTTCCTAAATTATGGCTTTTGGAAAAACTGAGATTTTTTTTGGCTCTTCCATTGTCTCACCTTGTGACATTCATTGCCACACCTGATGACTTCTGGGCTGTAAACAGAGACTTATTACCAACACCCCTGCCCTGCTCAGATACCTTTCTCAGTACAGTAACTGCCTTGCTTGCACTCTGGTCATCTTCCACATCTTCCCTCATGGCTGTCGTGCTTTTGCTGCTTCCTGAGGAGAACTAATCATCTAACACCCCTTTTATATACAAAAAAAAAAATCTCCACCTAAAGCAGTTGCATAGAATCATTATCACATCTCCATTGACTAGAAATTGAATCTAATGTAAATTACTTTTTACACAGCTAAAAGAATATCTATAAGTCTTCTAAATTTAGGTGATATCATTCAATCTAAAGTCTAGAAAGGCACAAGATTCATGTGCAAGTTCTGTACAGACTTTACAGAATTTTGTTCTATATGTTTACCCCCAATACCTTTAAATTGCTTATAGGCACTATTAATTTTAAACATGGATAGGATCCCGTTAAATCCAAGTGAGATTAAATACAAATACATAAGCTACTGCAGGACCAGGACTAAAATCTTCATTATATGAATGAATAGATCTTGTCCCATTTTTATACATCTTTAGTTTCCTGGCAAATACTAAAACAAACAAACAAAAAAAAAAAACAAGACAAAAAAGATCAAACACAATTAGCTTATAAGCAAATAATATAAAAATTGTTTCATAAACTTCTACTATAAGCAACATGAATCATACAGGAGGAATATAACACAGCAACAGGGAATATTTGGTGATTTTTGGAACTTGTCAATTTTTACTGCTGTATTAGCTACAGCTAATACTCCTGCTCTAAAATCTAAAGAAACGTAGGCTCAGGGGTACAGAAATGTGTAGGTAAGTCATAGCTCAAATCAGAACCAAAACTATAAAGGCTGTTTAGTTTTATGAAAAATAAATAAATAAATAAATTTTAATAAAATTAAATAAATAATATAAAAATTTCTTAACTATTATGTGATAATTGTAATTTTATTAAACTGAAACATTTGTTTTACAGATGTGAATTGATGGTTTATTAAAATCCATTATTGTTCAATATTAAAGACATAGTATATTACCGTCATAAATAAATATTAACGTATGATAGAAATAAGTGTCAAAGATATACATACAACCTAATTTTTGTAGCACTAGTCAAGTTCCTGTTGCTTAATTTATTATATATGCAGGTTTCAGTTCTTACATAACTTTTCAATTTCCAGAACATTAGTCCATCCATTTCTTGAACAGAAGAAATGTCAATAAATATTAAATGACAGTTAAGAATCTGAAGGAAACACATTTAAAATTACTATCTTTAAATGTATGTAAACTGCATAATGATTGTAGACTTCTCCCACAATCAATGTGACTGCCGCCTAATACATTGAAGTCTTAAAAAAATATTCTAGGAGATGTAGTGAGATAGCTCAAGTATGGTATGGTAGGGGAGATGTTAAAAGAGTTGCTTCCTTTTAAGTTTTCACAAGATTCACAAACTTTCCTGACTTCTGTATCTGAGGGACAACTCAGAAAACGAAAGTATTCATTGTGTTAGAAAACATTTTGCTCCTTTTTTGGCGACATAAGTAAAATGATGTCTCCAACATTTTGGATTGCAGGCCCTCCTCAGGCTGAGCAGTTATGAACTTGGTTTCTGATGTGGAGGGCACTTCTCTCAGAAGTTAATATCTAGAATAAAATTCCATCTACTGAACCTTGGCCAGTAGTCATAAAAAGGGTAGCTAAGGAATATGGAAAAGGGAAGCTCAGGGGAGTGTATTGGACGTACATTACAAGGATATATGTGGGCAAGAAGCAAGACAGAAACCACTATGTACTGACTGAAGTCTGCCCCTTAAGCTCCCTTTTCTCTCTGGGGGCAGGCAGAGGAACCTGGAGTGAAGGAGTAAAGTAAAACTTGGAAAAGGATGGAAGAAAGGTGTTGTCTCAGTGTCTGTATTTCTCACCTTCTGAATTTTTTTCAGCCCATGACAACAACTGGTAAGCAACTGCCTGCCTTTATCTCAAACCATGAGCATGCTCATCCTATTTTCTCTCCTTCTACTGCTGCAGAAGGGATTGAGTGCCTAAGCAAATATTTGGACCTTAGTCAAGGTTAACCCCCCAAAAGAGAATTGGTTTACTTCCTACATTAAGAATGCTCCTTTGGGAGATAAGATTTGAGTTCTGGTCAACAGTTTGAGTACCTGCCCTCACACAACACAAAGAACCTCTCCATGCCCCATTCAGGAGCTACAATAAGGCTTAAATGGTAACTAACCGTTGCCCTGGAGTTATTCTACAAAGATATATTTACATATCCAGCAACAGAGAAGGTCTAAAATGTGCCTCCACATAGATTACACAGATTAGTCATCATCTGAATGACTTTTGATGGCTAGAAGGTCAAAAAGAAAAATAAAAGAGCATGTACATAACTCTTATTTTCTATAGACAATTAATCATCTCTTTTACTTCTGCTATATATTGGATATACCTCTTCATCTTTCAGCTGCCTCTCCAGATACTTCTGGAATATTGACAGAAGCTTAAGAAGTGTTATATACAAATGGAACAGACATACTATGAAGACATGCATGAAATGAACCCAAGTAACCCTGTAATCTTAGTGCAACCCTCTTCAGCTTCCACCCTCCAATATTATTTGTTGTGCTCACTTCTTTTGTCATGTCTAAAATTAGACTTGCATGCTTCTCCAGGAAAATAAAATCTCTTATTTGCTTTGTGAAGTCTGTATCATATCTAGTTCTGGATGAGAAACATCTTCTTCAGTTCATGGTGCTTTTTATGTACTCAAATAAAAGTTAATCTAAATAAAGAAAAATAAAATCTTACAAGTTGAGAGCCACAGCCTGTTGTGTTTGTGGGAGTGTACTCAAGAGAAGTACTCATGTAGACTTCCTTAGCTTTTAACTCTTCTGTACACATCTATTTCTGCCCATACTCAGAGGTACTTAGCTAAATGAATTAAATCTCTATTGCATAGTTGGTATTTACCAGGAAATAGAGAAAGGCAAAATTCAAGTCCTTGTTTTTCTTCAGTCAGTAACTGACACAAACAGGACAAAGTTTTACTCCCTTTCAAGGGGCACCTCTCTCTCATTCCACTGCCCTTTTATTTTTATTAGAATTTATACTAGGAATATGAAAGTTTAGAAAAACTATTGCATTTTTGAGAAATTATTTGCTATGTCATATTTCCCACTTATAAAAATACATCACTTATAATTCCTGGAAAACGGTGGTCAATAAATAATAATTTTTGTAATGAACAATAACACACTTGATGAAACCTAAAATATAGTAATAACTTCTAGATACAAATCAAACCTTACCAGCTCATGGTTGACATATGAAGACAGCCATAAAGAGCAGAAAAAATTATAGCAGGAGGGTGTTTTCAGACACAGTGTTACTCCCTGTATTGCCTTTTTATTTATTCAAGCCACTTTTAGTTCAGAGTACTTGCATCTTTCTGTATCCTAGAATGAGACATTTCAGTCTTTTCTTCCTTTTAAACACACTTGTTTAATAGCTGAACACAAAAAGTGTCAAAAATTTCCTTCCTTATTCAATAGTTCTGCTGTACATCATGTAATAGAACTGAAGCTTCACATCAATATTTAGTTAAGGCTGTGAAAGATTATACAATTGTTATCTGCCTTATCCAATTCTTATAAAATGTAAACTAAATAGAACATCATTCCTTGCTTGGCTCACACTACAATAAACCCAGGAGAATAAAGATCATTGTTTGTAAAATACTGTTATTTTCTTTTTGCCAAAAAGACAGGAGATAAGCTCCTGTATCACAGTGTCTTTATTGATCAATTCAAACTCTTAACAAAAATATTAATGACGATCCTAAACTATGCGTACGGTGCATGATATGTTTTTAGAGATCTTTCTGCCAAGTATTGACAAGCATGTGATTTCTTTTGATTTAAATAGCTTTGACAGCTTTGCAGGCTCAAAGTGATGTTACACAGAGAAGTAACTACCAGTTCCTTAAGAGTCACACTGGACAGATAATTTACTTATTTATCTTCAGAGGTTATTAATGCTATACACTTTATTGGGCCTCAATTCCCTGGGCTCAGTAGCACTGTACAGTATCGTTGCTACTGGAAGTAATTAGTAAAGCATTTTAGAAGGTGTTTGCCAAAGGGAGAAAACGTTTAAGGGTCTTTTTTCTTCTCAGAGAAAAAGAAGGCATTATACAGTGTCTTGTGTGTAACTATGAAGACTAGACTCAGATCTACAGAAACTCAATTCGAAGAAAATATGGTAAATGGTTTATTTGACACTTTGAAATTAAGTTTGACCTCTGTTTAGGAGTGAGAGGGAGCAACAGGGAAACCTCATTTATCCCTGATATTACATGAAAGGAGGTTGGGGGTCAGTCTCTTCTGCCATGTCTCAAGAGAAAGAACAAGAGGAAAGGGCATCAAGTTGTACCAATGAAGGTTCAGGTTAGATATGAGAAATTGTTTTTCACTCTAAGAGTGCTTAGCCATTGAAATAAGTTGTCCAGGGATGTGGTGGAATCACTGTCTCTGGAAGTGTTTAAGAGACATCTAGATGCAGCATTTGGAGACAGGGTTTTGGGGTGATTAAGGTGGTTCTAGGTTGATGGTCGGATTACATGATCTTGAAGGTCTCTTCCAACGTTAATGATTCTGAGTACTGGATATTTTGGTATTTTTAGAAGAAACATAAATTACTCTGTTTAAATGTGAAATTAAAATCAGTAGTAAATTTCAATCGGTCCTTTTCATAACTGCATGGTTAAATCATAAAGCTATATGATTATATATATTGCTCTGTTTGTGACCCAAACATGAATAAAAGATAATGATTTTGTTATAAGCCTGATCTCAGGGGATAAGGCAGTGTATCTATGAACATTCTTCTGCATCATATGTCTAAAAATATGAACCAAATTAAGTGCTCTTAACACAGGAGTTAATAAATCCTTCTGCAAAGTATCTGTGCTTATATATGCATACAATATAGTACATTAGGCTAAAAGTTATGTTCTGTCAGTGCATATGAGTGAAGAACACTGTGTAAATTTTTTTCTTCTTTAATTCTTTCTAGTTGGGCACAGATAAAGTTCCAGGTACGCTGTATTCTGGTATGAAACATTCTAAAAGCTCATCTTTCTAATTATGTCAATTACAATATGTACCAGCCAGAAAACTTTTATCTCTTATGTTAGGATTTTACTCTAATCTCACAGTTTGTCAACACTGTTTCTATATTATAACACTTAATTACTTCACTGCTGATTTTATGGGTTAGTTTTATAACTTTCAAATTAGTTTAAAGACTATAATATCAAAATTATAATAGACAGTCTGCCAGTAGAAGATTAATTTTTATAAAGACCTTAATTTCTTTAAAAAATTGTTTTAAAGTTGATGGGTTTCTTAAACACGTTTTCTCTGGAAAATTACTCAAATACCTCTAAGAGGGTCTGAGTAACCAGCAAAAAACACTGAGAATATGTTCCTTCATACAGTGTGAAGAACTTTTTGGAACTGTAAAAACAATCACAATTCCTGATTTCTTTTTTTCTGAGATATTGCAAGGTGTTGCTGTCCTAAAGATAAACTTGAATATACAGACAGCATGGCCATTCTTAAAAACTGTAGTTTAAATTTTCCAATTGATATCCTTCTACAAAATAAGAATCAATCACATCAGACCTAGAGGGATCACACCTTTCCACTATTTTCCCTTTGAGAACAATTATTATCTTTAATAAAATTAGTACTATTTTGAGAACTAGGAAAAAAACTACAAAAGCATACCATAACATCATAGATGAAAAATCCACATCCCTGTTAACACTAGTGGCTCTTTTTTATTTCCTTACCCATTTTACAGATAAAAAAATTAGGATTTGATTAGCATGGATTTTACATCCACTAAAGCTATGTGCAAGAACTATTGGAATATGTAGACTTTGCATTCTCCTGACTATTAAGCTCATGGTAATTAATACAGGAACCTTGTCAAGTGTGGATAAACAAAGTCTAGGTACAGACATACTCCGCTGAGTCCTGACAAGGTAATATGTCTTTAATGTTCATTAGAAAACACAGTTAATCTTTGCCAAGACATTATTCCTTTACACTTACAAAGAGGAAATTGTATGAAGAGAAACTATCCCAAAAGTATGATTTCTTCATCTGCGATGGCACAGACTACAAAAGAAAATGAGGGTGTTGAATTTTCTAGCTATATCTTTATTGCTCCTGCTTACATTATGGCTCTGTATCCCGAAACAAACTGAATAAATAATTCAATAAGCCGTGGTGCCCCAACTATTTGAGCATAAATGGATATTGTTTTTTAGTATATTGTAAAACAAGAAAACAATTGAAAATACTTCGCATTCTCACTGCCCTATCTCATGGAAATACTAAACAAATGACCAACCTTTTAAAAAGTCAGATACTCAATTTGACACCAGAAGTTATGAGTACAATTGGAAACCAGCTCTGACCACATTTGAATGAAATCCAACTGTTTAGGTTAGCTGACAGGATAACTAGCAGTCTTTAGGCCACTTTTAATATGGAATTAATATTAACAAGAAAGACAAAGCCCTAGAAACCAATGTCTCTAAGAGTCTTGCATATAAGAATTTATAAGGATCCTGTTGCATGTTGCTTAAAGGAACCCAAAGCATATTGTGGATTAGACCAACCACAGAGATAAGCCTGTGGTTTTACTACAAGCTACAGAAATTTACACAATGATACATAACTAAATAAATAAGAGAGCCATTTGGTGAAAAGTAGAATTAACTTAAAACAAAATGGGGAAGGGAAAACAAAATTTTGAATGTAGACTGTAACAACTGTCAGCAGAGATAAGAAAGGAAAAAGTCTCAGAGGGTGTGGGATACAGTTCTGCACCCCTAATTGATTTATCTGACACAAAAATTTGATCAAAGCAGCTAAAGAGGACAATCCCAATTAATTCAGTCTTCATTCCATCCTAAAAAGTAGCATCCATCTAAGAATAACTGATCCTACACCTGATGCAATTCACAATAACTTAAAAAGTTTATCCATTTTTCATAGTAAAGAAACTCAAACCAGAAATACTTAAGACTACCAGTATTCAACTATTTTTCCAGTTAAACAAGGGAAAAAGAGAATGGAAGAGTAAATGGAATTAACTGTTCCAGGACTGTCTTCTGATAACTTTTAATCATGTAAAAAAAAGAGGAAATATACATTTTACATATAAAATTTACAGCTAATAGTGTGAGCTCAGTTAACAGGCAAACATGCTAGGGAATGCTACAGACCTGAAGACCACAACTGAGCTCTATTATGTTTCTTGTCTCACCAGGGTTCTGAGATTCCAATAGAGAAACACCTGTCTGATGGAGATACAGCAACTTAATCAATGCTTGTGGAAGTCCAGAAAAACTATCACTAAGTACTCTATATATTCCTGCAACTGATTCTAAATGAAAAAGCCTATTTTATGTCTCTAAGCTTTTGTATGTTTTAATGAACTGGCTTCACTTATGGTAGTGTACCCACTTACAGAACTCTATTGTACTCCCCATCTGAGTGAGGAGTGATGTGCAATGAATCAAGGACTACCTTTATGACAAGACATTACACATACTCACTCATGCCTGGAACCTATCAACGAAGCAAAATTACTGTTGACAGCCATCTTAGTTTGGCACATTAGAATTTATTCTTGGACAGTCCTGGAATTTTTCTGTAAACAGAATAAGATAAACAATACTGTGATGAAAATATTCATGGATATTAATCAACATTACAGCATGTAAGAACACCATCTCTCTACACTTGGAGACTGCTACTCTTTTTGGTATTGACTATTGAATATTTTTCGAGTGATGCTCATCTAACATAAACTGGGAGATTTATAGTAAGAGGGTCCATAAGGGCAACCCCATTTGATACTGATTGGTTCTGAAAACTTTCTTAAGTAAAACTCTTCTCTATTCATTGTTTCCTCTACAAACTGACTATTATAGCAAAGTCAAAAGATAGGCATATTGTAACAGAAACTTCTCCGAAAAAGCATTCTGTTCCACTGTCTCATTCTAAATTTAGTTTTAGTAAATGCATAGAGAAATTTCGTAGAGACAAATCTCTTCATCAGGCCACATTCAAAGGGAATCCCTGATATCTAGAAAAGGAAAATGTCACATCTATCTTCAGAGAAGGTCAGGGAGGATGATCCATGCAATTACAGACCAGTAAATCCCACCTTAGATGCTGGAAAGATAAGGGGAAAAATCCTCCTTGAAACTGCAATCAGATAGAAAAGACCAAGATGTTTCAGAACAGCAAAAGGAGGTTTACAAGGACAATCATATCTAACCAACTTAAGTATTTTCAGTGATAAAAAGATTAACTCTGTGGTTAAAGAAAGAGCAGGAAATGTAACCTTGATTTTAATGACTTATCAGAGTGTCCTATAGGAACTCTGTGGCCAAACTGGGGAGGTAATGCCTGGATGCCAGTAGATTGCAAGGTGAAGAAAAAATTGGTTGCATTTCCATCCTTGGAGAAGAGTGGAAATACTTCAAAATTTAGCTGACAGCCAGTAATGGACAGTATTTCTCACTGGGTTGATATAGGAGCCAAAGATGTCAAAAAGCTTCATCAGCACCCTGGATAGTGGAATGGAATATACACCTCAGCAACTTTCAGTCTAAATGTCAAGAGAAGTGATTGTTCCTGCCCATTGGACAGTCAGGAGGCTACATCTGGAGCACTGTGACCGGTTCCGGGCCACTTGTGGCATAAACATCTGAGTCCAGCAGAATGAGAGATCTGCAGAAATAGTAATAGGGTAATATCTACTTTCTGTGTTCAGCTATCTAAAGAGTGCATGGACTTATATTCTTCCTAAAGATGTACAGAGAAAAGACAAAAGGCAGAAAAAGGAATTCTCTCTGGACATTAGAGTTTTTCACTGTGAGAGTGCTTAAACACTGAAACATATTACAGAGAAGTTATGCCATCTCCATCTTTGGTGATTTCAAAAATTTGACTTGAGCACAGCTTTGGGAAACCTTCAAAGTCCCCCTTGCTTTCAGTGTTAGGGATTCATGTGGATGACAACAAGGTGTCTCTTCCAACTCAGTCTATTTCATAATTCTACCATATTCTCCAGGAGAAATATATTTACACAAGAGGACAAGACCTAGGTGAGCAGCCTTTGCTAATACTGCTCTAGTGGGACTTAAAGTTGCTACTCAGCTTGTGTGAAGGAGTTAATACAAGTTTTCCTTGTGTACAAGGGTGTAGAATATACACGATATGTGTATATTCTTGTTTTAAGAATGAGTTTTAATTGTGAGTTTTGTAATGGAACAGACATGGATAAGAAAACTGTAAGAGCCTGGCCTCTCTGACATGTCTGACCCCTTATTAAAAGATTTAAAGCTTGCATTTTCCAGGAGCTTGGTACAAGATATTTCTAAAGGATCAGGCAATACTTTTGAGGTTTTTAATAAAGGATTGTTATGCATCTTAAGGCAGGCATCTTAGAAATCATTAACATGCAATAATTAATTATTTTACAGAAATATATATTACTTAGTATCTAAATATATATAGGAATATGTATTGCTTAGAGCATGTAAAAATATTGTTATAAAAATCTAAATTTTCTACAAAAAATTTTTCAAGTTTATACATGAGAAACTAATCTTCTATTATGTGTGTATGAGAGGGAAAAATAAAGCTTACTGTTCACTCAACCAGACAATTATTGCTAATATTTATCTACATAGAAATGAATCTCTCAGGAGCACTGTTCTGTTTTGAGCAAAACAGGTCATGCGCAAGATAAAAACCATATTTGTGGTGAAACCACTCCTAGTCTGTAACATCTGAGTTTGTAAAATTAAGAAGTATGCTTTCAGTAATAAACATTAGGCCCATTCACAGATTATCCAATAACCTAAATATATCTGTTAGCAATTTAAATCAAATAAGTCCTTTCTTCCTCAATCTATTTCAAAGCATTTCCAGCATTAAACTTTAATGCCAACTAAATAGAGTTTCAAAGGCGAAATTATTTCTTGCTTTTCTCCTATTTTTTAATATTTTTTTTATTTTGAATTCTGTTTATTTTCAGTAGCCTCTAACAAGCAACTACTTTTCTGCTAAGAATTTTGAAGCAAGGTAATGATTTTGCAGAAGGTAAGCAGGCAATAAAACACAGCATTTCAATCTATGACACAGCAAGCAGATACTAAACATTCCAAGGTGGCTTTTACTTTGCCTAAATGGTCTGTGTTGCAAGTGTCCATTGGAAGCAGTCTAGCAATCACTACAGGTTCTGACATACTACTCCTTTTTGAGCAGTAAATATTCTAAGGTCAAGCATACTTGCCCAGTATACCTCTGGATTATCTGACTTGGTTTTTGTTTATCAGCTGTACAGTGACTTTGCTTCCAGATGTGAAATTAAGAATACAGACCCCAATTAAACATAATTAAGTAATCATTTCTTAATGCCAGGCAGGTCACTACAGCCATTTGTATATCCTTCTTTTGTCTCTTCAATTGCCTATAAAGTCAAATTCATCTGTTCAAACTACCTTCCCTGAATTAAAGCTAACACATAATATTGTGTCATAAAAATAATTTAAGAATATTCATAACTATATTAGTATTGGCTGCAGAGGACAATTTAAGAAACAAACAAACACTTCAAAAAGGTGTAATTGCATGCCCTTACCCTTACTATGGTCTGGAATACATGATGTGAATTTTGCCAGTGATATCTATAGTTCTTGTAACTTTTCATGTGGCTATATATCCAGACTATGGTATTTTTATGATCTTCCTTTAATATTTTGGGAGAGTTATTCCCCTTGCTGTGAGCATGCAATGCTCTATGCATTGAATGATACAGTGTATAAATGTAAAATAGATAAGCCACTGATATAGCATAGATACCAAATAAAGATATTTTGTCTGAATCTAGGTTCATTCAAAGTGCGTCTTAGTAAGAAATATGCAAGGATTCTCTAAATACCTCAGAGATTTGTGAAAAATCTTGAAAGGTATTTAAACTTGTTTCTTTCTTATATTTATTTTACAAGCATAAAATTTTGTTTGCTTCATTCAATCTATTTTATTGAAAAAAACATGAATAATTTTCATTTTGTGTTTAGAATAGCCTAAATTCACAAGTTTATCACTTGTCTTGAGAAACAATCACAACCTGAAAAGAGACAGCTTTCTTATGCTTTCTGCTGATTTAGCTTTCCATCCATATTCATCTCTAAACTATGAGAAACATTTCTCACAAGAAAAAACTCCTTGGTAATCAAAGAAGCAAGTCAGCTACTTTACAACAAGAAGTATATTTTTGTTGATATTGTACTTGCTTGCAAATAATTCCTGCTGGGCTCCGGGCTATAGGGTGCTGTAAACTAATTACTACATGCAAAGAGATTTTGCCTGTCATATATAGCTGCAGGGAAGCACCTTGTTATTCACTGCTATACCAAGGGGAAAACAGATTACAGAGGTACCCATTCTAGCTCTTAATTTATTTTTTTACACACACTGTAATCTTCTAAGCCAGCTAATACTACGGCTTTGCTTCAAAAAGAGATGTTTTGGGTTGGTTTTGTCCATTCAGGTTTTCTTGGTAGCGTGTATGAAACAATAATGAAAATCACAAAGCAAATCAGAATATTCTTATGATTTAAGAAATCATCTTACAACTATATGGTTGCTATATTAGCAATCTCTCTAACATAGCTTGAGCATTCTTTCCCTCTTTCCTTCCTGATATAAAATTTACAATAATTATGGTCAATTTCTTTACTATATAAAGTGATATCAACATATTCCACTAAGACTGAATTATAAATCAGGTATTTTTTCTTTAATAAAGAAAGTGAGCTCTTTTAGAAATGTGAGATTTTTCAGAAGAACAAAAAGGGTATTATTTTATCTTTCTAATGCTTACAGAATCCTTTTAAACTCTCTGTTCAAAGGATAAGTACAACTGAGACATAAATGTCATCACTGTAATGAGCATTATTATTTTCTTGTAGCAGTAAGGATAGATTTATTTGGGGCAGAAAATTTACCTATACTATGATTATTCAGTAATTAAAAAAATAAATCAGCCATTCTTTTGTTTCAAAATCGCATACCTTCATATATCAGGTGGAAGTCTTATAGTATTAAAACCATTCTAATCCTCTTTAAAACAAATAATAATAAATAAATGATGATTCTTTAATATTAATTTAAATTACATTCTTAAGAATCACTCATTTGATGATTGATGTGAAGGCTAAATATCCTGAATAGTAATGGCTGAACAGAATGGTAGCAGTTACTCACACTTGTGTTTCATCAGACTTTATTAAGACAGCATTTACACATACAAAGTACTTCTTTATGTAAAACCACAAGGATAGATTTTGAGGGTAATTTACTGAACACTTGAGGTTTTTGAGGGATGCTGGGTCCATGAAAATTATTATAATTTGAGTTATATATTTTACCCCCAGAAAAGTGGGTTACAGTATAGGGTGATACGATATTTTGTAACAAGCAAAATTTTTCCATTATTTTATTCTTTGGGGATAAAATAATCCAAGCTTTCTATTCCTGATAAAACAATTGGTTGCTTTCCAGCCATATTTAGAAATACATTAGCTATTTCCACCAAGTCAAAGTCTTGACTCTTTCCCTAACAACAATGAAATTTCTCCCCAGTATTCTACTTTGAGTGCATTTCACCAATTTACACTGAAAATTTTCTGGTCTGTTTTATTTTTACAGAATTCTCTTTTTTAAAATCAATAAATAAAGGGATAAAACACTACATAATGTGATGTAATTCTAAATGTATTTCTTAAAGTATAGAAAGAAGAGACCATATGGCTTCAGCGAACATTTGAACTGCTAAGCTGAATCTCAAATTATTTTCAACTTCATTCATCACTAATTATCTTCTGAGTTTTGAACAAATGATTTTAAGAGACATCACTACAGAAACCTTCACAGTCAATGTCTGACAACTACTGTTGGGAAAGTAAATACTAAGGACAATTGGATGGCTCTGATGTACTGCAACAATAAGCATAAATTTACAGCCTATATAGCAAATTATTTGCATAAGAGGCTTATAAATAATATCATGTCTTAATGGAGAAACAAGTAAGAAGGAGAGAGGGAGATTTCACTGACACTTGGAATGGAGATAGGGGTAGGGAGTGAGATATTCACATCCACTTAAATTTTTAAAAATGCGCTTCAAAGGGTAAAATTATTCTTTAAATAATATGTAAGGCACTTCGTTTTGAAGAAACAAAAGGACTGATTTTGTGGTTAATTTACCAAATGCTTTGAGGTCAATGGAAGATAACTGTAGTTCATTCCACAGAGCCTGGCTTCAATCACTCCCTGTACAATGCTTGCCATGGGAACAGTAATAGTAGTCATCTTAACACTGGCAAGAGATCCCAGAGGATCTTCTCTGTCCGTGTAAATTGGAATGGTAACAAGGAAATTGTAAGTTGACCCTGTAAATTGCTCTGTCCTCCTTAGGTTTTAGATCAGCTGCCATGAGTAGAGAGAATTCAGCCTTAACCACCACTATACCTGTGGGTAAAAACACAATCCTTGAGGCCTCAAGCAAAAGCCATCTGACAGTAGGATTGTAAAAAAACCAGGATACTGAAATACTAATCACACACGGAGCTATCACCTACATATATACACATATGTAGATATAAATATACAAATATAGATTACATATGAAGAAAACTACTAGCTACCAGAAGTGAATTTTAATTGCTACCTGGGAAAATGTTTTTTCTAAACTGGTTCAGATTAATAACTCTACAGTTGCCACTGCAGAATTTTAATTCCATTATGACAAAAAGAGTATATATTGTCTCAAAACCCAGACCCCATTTTAGAGCTCCTATACTTCAGCTGAAAATTCATTTTCTATCACATCACATGAACACAGTGAGTCGTATTCAAAGTTGAACTGGAAAAACTATTAACATAAAAAAATCTAAGCTGCAATTATAATTGAAAAGTGTTAAGTGGAAGTAAACAGAAAGAAAACCTAAAAGAGTTTTTAAATAGACTCAGAAAAGGAATATGCTTCAAGCAAAGGTAAGCTATCAAAATTATACATTCTCTTCTCAAACACAGTCTTGCATTTCGACTCTGTACCTCAGTTCCATGAGTACTATGAAAATGGATGAAAATGCAAGTTCTAGAAATATCAAAAAAATTTTCTTTGGAAAGAGCAGTACAGCAGAGCAAAATACTACTTTTATAGAAGCTTAAGTATTTAGTTTTGGCACATATTGCACAATAAATAAGTTTTCTCTATATTTTATATTGTTTTATGTATTTGAATGCAAATGCAAAACATCTTCCAATAAACCATTCTTTCTGTTTTCAGTTGATCCCTTCTATTTTTATTTCACAACACAGTACTAACTGAGGCAAGAAAGAGTCTAATCTCTTATTATTTGCTTCTTTGCTCTTGATCTCTTGCCTAGAGTGCTAATGAAAAGTGTAAGAAGAAGGCCACATATTATTGTTAGGTGGCTCACTGGGGTGCTAGGTGTAACTGTCAGAAATAGAAGAATCAGTTACTTGCAGGCTGAACTGCCTTCTTGAATTCTATCAGCTGCATCAGAACTTCCTTCATTATTCAGTCTGCAACACTGCCTATAAATGTTAAGAATCTATGGGGGAGCCCTGTCTCTTACCCATTGAAGATATCTACATTATTTTCAATTTTTTTTGGTTGCTGGAATTATTTTCCTTTGTCGAATTTTTAAATTTTATGAAATAAAGAAACTAACACTGGCCAAAAATGGCATACTGCTATCTAAATGGAAGTTAAACAATATTTGATGAGAAGACCATCAAAACCACAGAGAAAAGTGCACTTCATTTATGTATTTTGTCCATTATGTAGCCTATGCTGTATGTAAGAAAGAACCTGGTCCTACTTGCTTTCAGATTTCAAGACACCACAGCCCCTCTCAGTAAGTGGAAGGAATCAATAGGGACAAGCCTACTGTAAAACACAAATATGAAGGCTGAATTTTTTATTATTGTGATGAAGATTTTTTTTACCTGTAGAAAATATTCAATTATTGCTACTGTTGTTGTTGTTTTACTAGGCTATAATTTCCTAATGTATATTTCTGGGGAAAGAATGGGGGAAAAGCAGTGCCATTCTTCTGGAAAAATACCTCTTAAATTTCTCAGATTTGTTTAGGTTATAGCACCACATCTGGTATGAGTCTGAGCCTACCACAGAAGTCACTCCTAGCCAGGCGAAACAGAGTTTGAGTTCTAGTGCACACTATATCCTTTTGAGCTATCTGACTTTTTGTATCATTTCCAAACTTTTTTTTCATGTCCGCCAGTAAGTTCATTTTGTTGTATCTTTCCATAAGTACATATTTCCTGAAAGTAAGTTAGAAGACAAAAATGTCACCTGTTTCTTATGTATCAGGTTTTGTCTTTACACTGCCATCAGTTAAGAGATACAGAATCCCCCTAAATTGCTTTGTAAATGTTTTAGAGAATTTCATTCTACAGGTTGGATATATTCTTTCAATTAATGGCAATGTAAGCCACGATACAATGACAAGATGCAGTAATGCACTCAAATTCGTACTCTATCACTTTAATGAATGCATATTCATAAATGCCTCTCTCTCAAAATTAAACATTTGGAAGCAATCTCTCAGAATTATGTGTAAAAATGGCACTTGACCAATTCATTACATAGTTTAGTGAGGCTATCATTTCCAAAGCTCTTACTTAACTGCTTATTTATCCTGAATAGGCTAAGACCTGTGCTCTCCATTAGCATGCAGTAGGAAAGAATGAGAAGTGCTAGGTATCTGTAAACAAAAGATTAAAATGCATGGATGCCTTACATGGTAGACTAAATGGATGCAATTATCACAGGATTATAGAGAAAGATGAGGCATTCAAAATCATCACCACTTGCTGACGAAAAGCAAATGAGAGCTGTTTCAGTGGAAAACTGTGATCTGTCCTTCAGAGAGATTTCTAATAAAATCCAGTGTTCAGTTTTAATCCTTTTGGGATGACAGACATGGTAAATTAACCCATTTTCCTCAGAAAAAGTAGGGAGCTCACTGACCGTATATTTCACATGAGTAGATATTATTTAAATATTATATATGGGTTTCTTTAGTATATGAGTATGACTAACAACTATTACTATCAAACTGACCCATACATAATATAGTTACACACTAAATATAAAAAATGCTATTGAAAGAACTTGATAAAAAAACCTAATATAAAAATCAGTTCTTAAACAAAGACAGAATATTATCTGCATCATGAAAGAGTTCCATAAAAAAACTAAAGAAAAAAAAAAAATGAAAGAAAAGAAAATGTAGCATAGGAATATGTCCTTCCTGCAATGGGAAAAGTATAATGGGAGTATGGGTGTGGGTATGCATTTGTTTCTTTTCAGAGCAGACTCACTGCATTGTCTGGCAATGTATAGATTCCTTACAGGAAGTTTTTACACATCTTAGAGTACAGGAAGAATATTCTTGCTGGATGAACTTTGTTATGGATTGCTACTCCAGAAACCAATAGACTGCAGAACAAACATCAACAGAGTCGTAAGAAAAAGGAAACACCAGCAGGAATACGCTGGAGCATAGGAATTATTGCTGTAGGCTCTCTCTGGGTGGCTCAATTATATGCAAATAAGAATTTCAACTAAAATTACTAAAAATTTGGAAGAGCCAAGGATTGAACATATATCTATTCAGAACATTCTGGTTGCATACTATTGGAATTGTTGGCATTGTCTTTTTCATTTTAATTCAATTAACAAAGTTGCAAAAACCATTAGCAATAACATTCTTATCATGCCAAACTCATATTGCCTTCATTTTACTAGTAGTAGTGTTCACAATGTGTACTAGTTTTGTTCACGATGCAAAAAATAAAAGAAAATTACCATGCAGTTCATGTGGCCACTCATCCTGAAAAGGTGACCACATTTGGTGATTTGTTCTGACCCAGCTACATTTATTCAACTAGGGTGATCTAATCTCAAGCTACTACAAATGGCAATAATCCTTTTCAGTTTTGAAAAGCAGACAGAAAGTGAAACAGGACACAATCAGTTCTATTATTAAGTCAAGCAACAATCAATATCAGTAATGCATAATCACTGTATCTCTTGAGTAAACTGAGAAAATAAATCACTTCAGGTTCATGCTCTTAAGAATCCTGTTTAGTCATATCTAAACACTCATTCAAATATGAAATTCCTCTCAGTCTCAAGCAATGCAAGATTTCTGTTATATTTATCTGATAACATCAGTAAAATCAAGCAGTTTAAGAAACACAGCCTATTCCTTTCAAATTTGCCTGAGCAATTATTGTCTAACTACATAAAACAGTACTAGTTTTCCATATTTTACAATCCAGTAAGAGGAAGCTGGCAACTATAAAAGTACATGCTTTCAAATACGTGTTTAAAAATTTTAGTTTGACTCTGCACTGTAAACTTCAAACAAAACGTTTTCTTTTCACTACAAACAAGGAAAAAGTGTTCAGAATGATAAAATATAAAGGGCACTATTGTCACAAGCACTTCTTAAAAGATTCAACCTGGTTTTTAATTTTAGCCACAGAAAATGAAATCAGACAGTAAGGAAAAGAGAAATGCTAAAGAGATGGATAATATTTCTTTCTTATTCATTTTCATATGTAAAGTATCCCTGCTTCTGAAATTTAAAGAAAAAGACCAAAAATCAAATAGTTGCTATTTTGATTTGGTTATATTACTTAAGAGCACACCTTCCTGAAAAAACTTATGTAGGGTACTTCCAACATACTGTACTTTCACCCAAGTTCAACTGCAATAACTCAGTCTTCAAGTTATATTCTCCCTGCAGAAATACACACGTAATTCATTCTGAAAGTAAAACAAAACAAAACAAAAACCCTCAAACGTTCATTAAGCAATAAACAGAGAATAAAATAATTATGGAGAATCTTCTATTACTTTATCTATGCTTCTTTGATTAAGGACTGACAGAATGGACCCAAAACTTGCTGTAGCTCATTTGGATATAACAGTACAATTAATCCATCCAAGTTAAAATTACTTTATATTATGACTGAATAATTTTTTTTCTGTGCTATAAGGCAAATTTTTATACATACATCCTTGATGGCAGAGTGGCTTTAAATTTGAGAATGAAGAAGGAAAAAGTTCATGCAAAAGAACAGTATTGTTTTCTGTAAATGAAACAGTAGTAATACATTAGGCAATTCAGCAAAAATGCTTTCACCTGACCACAAACCCTCTTTTCTTGCTGTTCTTTAAAACAAAACCAAAAATCAGTGATTAAACTATTGTACTGATTTTTTTTTACCTGAAAAAAAAGGTTGCATTTTAATAAACTGAAAAAACATGTTAAAAAACAATGCAAAGAAATATATATTCCAATGAATTTTCTTGGGTTAATTAGGTGAAAATGCAAGCAGGATTATTGTAAGCATCAAACAACTGAGCCACATGTTGATTTTATGAAGTATTCTCAAAGGAAAGGGTGTCACTAACAATTTAACTAAACATATTTGCTTTTATGTCATGATTTAATATAATGTAAGACTGCATGAGACACAGCAAATTCATATCTGGATTGCCCCTAGCAATATTTTAAATCTATATGCACTATCTTTAACTAAATCTACATAATCAAATATATGAATAAATAGATTCCTAATTTACTAGTTATCCAAAGTACTAGTTATCATTATAAAATATATACATTCACATTACATTTTATGATTTGTTATATGCACAGATTATTTATGTGCATTTTTATGCATTTTTAAAATGGATATCAAAATTACATGCAATAAACAAAAATGGAATAAAATTTTTGAGGTTTCTAATAATGACAGCACAATAAACAGGTAGAAACACTTTTAAAGATACCTATGTACAAATTTTTTAGAATCTGTTACTTTAATACAAAAGGTGACATTTATTATTACAGACAAAACTGCTTAAACATCAGCAGTTTTTAAACATGCCTGAAAAAACTCCAAACAAAAACCTTTACCAAAATTGAAAATTATCTGTAGATCATTAAGAATCAAATTTTGTCTTCATTTTTTTTTCCTTCCCACATTGTCTTCAACTGACAAATGCATTAATATTTTCATGATTCTTAAAATTTCTTCTTCACAAGAATAACAGTCTACCTGTTTACCACTCTGTCTCTCATGATTTATAGCTAGTTTAATCAACAACAACTTTCAGTCTCAACACATCATTTAACCTAATTGAACTGCTAGACATAAATTCATAAATCAGGAATTATTAACAGGGAAGTAGGGAAAAACTTACCTAATTGTCACTTACTAAGGTAAAATAAATATTCAGGTGCATATTCTGAACCAACTTAGATGACAGTTGCAGCTTTTGTTTCATAATGGTCATGATGCCAGTAACATTCATAAAGGCCCAAATTCAAGGCCATATTTTTCACCATTGCTTCAAATACTAACTCAAGAAACTCAGGAGAGCATTTTGTCCTATATGTGTTCACCTCACTGAAATATCTTTTTCTACTTAACTGCATTCTATGTTATTTGCTGGTTTATATGTTCAAATGGACCTTAATTAACACCTACAGAAGTTGTTGGAAATATTTTCCATGTTCTTTGGGGATGCCGTAATAGCTCTACAGTCTAGAGTAACAGTTCCCAAATCTATGCATTGACCTGTGGATTTATCTAATGCACAAAGAATTTTCACAACAGACAGTGTAAACAGGTTAATGAAATGCACAGAACATGAAATTAAATGACACTACACAGCACCATCTATGAAGCAGATTTACTATTTTACTAAAATTTTCACGAGTATGACTGTTATCATAGTAAATATTAACATGAGAAAATCAGAATGCCTGCTATTTTCCACACTAATGATTTTTTTTCCTCAACACTACCACTCTCTGAACTAGGGCAAAGAGATAATGAAAGTTGCTAGAAAATCATATTGTGTTTCTGACTGGTATTACTACTAGTATTACATAAGAAGATGCAAAAAAATTGGAAGTTGAAAAGTACGACAAAATTAAAAATTGCCTACACACTACTGAGAAAGTTTCTTTACAACCTCCATCCCTTACTTCACACATGAAGCACTACCTCAGATGCACTCGTATATCTAATCACTATGGTTTTATTGCAAAGCACTCATTTTTATTTTAGCCTAAGAAAAGTTGAGGTTAATTAACAATCTGCAAGAACAAAAGTAATTAAATTCTCTTTTCTCTTTTAAATTTGTTATTTTCAATTTGATTTAGCATTCTTTCTTTTTCTGTGTTTTAAAAAAGGGTCAATAGTAAAGGATAATTTATCTTCTCCACATAATTCTCTCTTCACTATAATTCCATCACTTCTCCTTTGTGTTCCTGTTCTGTAATTGAAAACTTTTACTGCTTCAAAAGTTATTTTATATAGCATAATTTACTTTTTTTTAGCCCAGACTAAGGAATACTTGGATTTTTAATTCTAGTAAAACTGCACACATTTGAACTAAAGTAATCTTTCTGTCATGTGGCAAAAAAATAAATAATGCTACTGTGTGTTATGAATAGTGTTATCTTTAAAAAATGTCATGCGTAGTAAACACTTTGACACTCTGAAACCATGAAACAATATTTTCCTTTTTAAAAATAAAAGGCATCTATTTTTTCCCAAGTTTTAAATTCTTTTAATATATGTTAAAAATTTGAATAACACATTCTTTATATTTGTTCCAAGAAATATCTATTATCTCCATTGCCTTTAAATTATTCCTGAATTAAGAATTACTCATTAGGCAACCCTCAAATGACAGTAAAAACAATATCATTTTCCTATGTTTAATATGTAAAATAACTTGACTCCTTCCAAGTAAATTCATTGATCTGTTCCTAGAGCCTAGACTGTCAAATCTAATGAAAAGTAATTTTAGCAGGGATTCTCCTTTATATTCCCCAAAACACATCTTCAAGAAGGTTTTAGTAAATCACAGAAACTGAAGTCCTGATCTGGAACTCAGAAGTTATTGTCAAAGAAAATCAGCAAATCTGATCTGTTGACATTCAAAGAATATTCAAAGAATAGGCACAGTGTGCATTAGCAAAATGTTAGCAATATCTTAGATCAACTTTTTGAAATAACACACATTGATATTTAGCCCATGGTCTAAAACATGAGGAAAAAAAAGCTTTCATACTTCCAGGGAAGAAATCATATGTGTTGCATAAGAAATAACAGGTGTATGTAAACCTTAATGCTTATGTGTATCTTTACAAATGTTTACTTCATTTTATCATGAGAACATTACTCCTCATATTTGTGATAGTCTAAAACTATCATGTGCTATCACTGTCATGGACTTCACTAGGTTTTGTAATGTTCCTAAACTGAAAGGGTGGGCTGAGTTCTCAGAAACTACTTTACATAAATACTTATCAAGCTGACACATCTTCAAAGATTACATTTAGCCAGTTTTCTTATCTTAAGAAATCTCGACATCCTACGTAAAAGAAAGGAGCTGCATAGGCATTGCATTCATTATTTATTTGATTATTTTTAAAAACACATACCAACCATTGCCTCTGAAGGATTACCTATAATTCATAAACTTCATTATATAATATCCCATATTTGCCCTTACCTTGAAACATGTTTTATTAGGAAACCCAGTCTGCAAGTGTTTTTTGTAATTTAGTCCAACAGTGCGTAACTCTCTACTAGGCCTTGCAAGGTTGCTCATCCTGCTGACTGGCATATTTGCAATACTAAGGGGCTCATATGCACTAGTGATTAGATCTTGCCGTCTTGGTCCAAACAAAATTTTTACTGTGGATATTCTGTATCGCTGAATAAGACTGTAAATTCATAATATAAAAAAGTGATAGTCTATTCTATACTAGCAGTATAAAGTAATAATTTTTTAATTATTTCTCTTTAAGAGAATAAAACACAGTACAAGAAAGAAAGGTATTTGAGAAATTCAAATACTTCCTCTTTTAAAAGTGAAGCACCTATTGATTTCCTTAATTCATTCAAGAGTTTGTCACAAGTTGCAGGGAGGTAGTTACTGCAGAGGACCTCCTAAAGGCACATAATGAAGTGTGAAATCATATTTTGCAATGTAAAATACATGGACTTCTTAAAAAAATTTGGTCTTTCAAAGGTTGTATAACAAATCTGGCCTCTCTATTCAATTTGCAACAACCTTCTTGTCTAACATTTAACATCACAGCAAAGGAAATATCTAGTTTAGAGTGCATAATAATTCGCTGTTGCCCTTCACCATACATTAAATGTCACCCCTCAGAATGACATGAGTAAAAAATATTATTACACTAGAGTCACTACATAATGTTAATATAGGCACATTGAATGTGATTTTCACATAGAGAATAGGCCATTACATTTTCAAGACCAACACTGTTTCCTTCTGCTTTTAAAATTGTCAACATAGAGCATCCTTTAAATAAAACCAGTAAACTAGCAACTTTAATAGTGGTATATTGGGTTGATGTGGGGTATTTTGGAGTATTTATTTGTAGTGAGTATTTCTGGAACTTATATGTCACTCTGAGATTAAAAAAGTTTTGTCATCACACATTAAGACCTGGAAAATTGTTTTTTCGTGGTTTAGTTTAGGAGGTTTTGGTTGCCTTTTTTTGGTATGTTTTTCTTTAGTTTTCCACTCTCTCCAAAAAAAGAGAGCATAATATTTTTGTTTAATATTTGTACATAATATAAATATATGTAAATAATTCATTTAAAGTACTTGATTAACGTCTCATCAAAAATTTACAATGGGAATACATATATTCTATGAACTTCCATGGTTATATCTGTATCAGCAAGTGAAGGGAAGGACTCAGACTTCAGCAGTGGCATGTAATCATCCATACAATTTATTTGTGAGGGCATTCCTGTTCACAGTTTTGGCCTATGCTACACTCAGATAAAGCCCAAATGTAGTTTAAAGAGACAGGAAATCCTGGCAAACACTATGGCTGGGATAAATGGGAAAATGGAGCATTTAATCTTATGGAATTTCTGGCCCTGTGGGCCAGAAAGCAATCCCTGAACTCCAGCCTTTGCCATGTATATACACAGTCTTCAGAATCCACTGTGCCACTATCAAACCACTGAGTGTGTGTACACCAAATACTGCAGGAACATGATAGCACAATCATGTATTATTGATAGTTGGTTACAAAATGTTTCATCCTTTCTGATTATATCATTACAATTTTCAACTTTACTAATAATTGTACAAATATTTCTGTTACTGCAAATGGAACACACAGGCTTTCTTCAGGAAAGACCATGGTTAAAGAAATTCCAACACAAGACATATTTTAAATTTGGTAATAACTGCAACTGAACTACAAGAGTTTTCTTCAGGGGCCCTGCTGAATTGCAGCTCCATATCCTGATCATTGATAAATACCTGAAGTCGTTTTGGGTTCGGTTTTTTTTGTTTGATTTGTTTGTTTGAGTTTTTATTCATTATCTAGAAACCTTTCTCTCACCTCCAAAGAAAACTCTGAGGCCTGAATATGAGCTACCTATAATATATTCAGCTCAATATAAATGAGATACCAGTGATTCTTTGATTGACAGCACTGATAGTCAGGAACTCACATCCTCACATGACCACCACCAAGATGCCTCCCTTCACAGAGCTATCAGCTAGCTGGAATTCACCCCTCCAGCCTTCCAATTTGATAGAACTCCATTAGGGTACTAAGTATTTCACGTCTTGACTCAGCAGAGTATTTTAGATTTTTTCCAAGGAACTGTGAAGAAGCAGTATTTCAACAACATAGAGACAGATCCAAACTGTTACTGGGCATATGCAACAACATTCTTTGCTACAGAAACAGACTATGCATAGGCCTTTATCTTTCTTCTTTTCTGAGGAAGGACGATTACATCGACTTTTTTTTACCGAAGACAATGACTTCATTCTGTATTTAGCTCTGGACTCAAAACATACTGCTTCTAGTATCACATGGCCTGCCTGAATCTAATCATCTTCCCTCTTACCAAACTGCCAAAATAATAATTCATGAGTTAAAGAACACTGGAGAGATTCAGCTGCTGTAACACCAATGTCTCAGAGATAAAGGACATAGAGGTAACTTGTATGTTTCTGCAAAGGCAGTAAGTGCATACTCCTGTCCCATATATCTGCAGATCTTTCCATCAAGTTTCAATACTTTCAAACACATTCCACATAAATGAATCTGAAATGTAACTTTTCAGATTTTCTTCTTTTATTTTCCTTTTGTTCCTTGTATCCACTGCTCTTCCCCAATAAAAAGACAAACTTGGAAGTGATTTTAATATCACTGCCACAGGATAGCCTGTGTAGTTATTCCACCAGTGCCAGCTGAATCTTATCCAGGCTACATGTGAGAATAGCCTCAAGGCAAAAATCAATACCTCTCTTTCAAAATCCTCCTCAAAGTTCTCTTGCTTTATAATGTAAACAGCAAACTGAAATGTACTCCTGCCTACATAGTTGAAGAACTATAAATGCTGAACCTAACTTCTTAAGAAATTTACTCATTTTTCACTTCATTTTCTTCCTGCCTCATAGAAATTCTGCTCCTATTTAATTATTTAAATTGTTTAAATACTTCTGAACTGTGAATACTTTAAAGCAAATATTTGATGTTGGCTATGTAACAACATGACGTGACCCTGCCCAGTGATGCTCTGAAAGCTGTCCTGTGTTACAGGAAAGCCCAATCAAGCTTCCCCTACCACCCAGAAATCTTCACTGCTTTCACCTGTGGAGTCATTTAGATTTGTGCATAGAGGCACAACACCATCAGTCTCACTGGTGTTGATGTTTGCTTTTGTTCAGGCAAAAATGACTACACAGTATAGAAGGCAGGATGATGAGGAAGGTGTAATGAACATTAAAATCCTCAGTGACATTTAAGTTGAAATCAGAACTGCAGCAGCTGAGCAGAAAGATATGAGGAACCTCTGGTATGCATCTACCTAGTAACTTTATCCAATTACAGTTACATTTGAAGCAAGGTGAAAATTCCTTTCATTGCTGTAAATGAAGGGCACACTGACCAGATTTTGACAAGATTAGGTACTGACTCTCCTCTAACATGCCCGTTTAGAAGAAGAGGAGAGCAAGAGAGAGAAAGTAAGAGAGAGAAGTGTGTGGAGGATAAATATGACAAATTTGAAGCCTTTTTCAGGTACTTTTGCAACTTGATGTTAAATTTGCCACGCTCCATGAGCACAGCAAAGCAGTGCAATGCAAAAAATTCTGCAGCCTGCTTCCATTTTTCTTCTGGACAGGGCTCATTGGTTACATTGTGTCAGCCACAAAACCAGAGAATTTTTTAAACAATGGAATTCCTTCCAAAGGAACTTCTCTGAACCTTCATTAAGATTCAAAAGTCTTTTGATTTTACCTCCAAAATAGCTACCAAGAAAATTTCTCCAGAACATAAACTAATTGCTGTACTGTCAGCTGAAAACTGTTTGATATCCCTGATGATGGTTCTCTAATACAGAACACTATACCTTTACTTCTACAAACCAAGTAAGTTAAAAGCAAATAGGGTTCTGTGTAAAGCTAAAGCCATTTCTCCAAAGAAAGAACAGAATATCTGGGAGAAGAGAAAGAAATTGTATAACCTTCTTTTGCTATCTACCACTTCATTATCCACCCCATAAAATGTTTCCATTCTTGCCTCACATAGTTGAGGAAAGAAGAAACCAAAATGGAAAGAGACAGTAGATCTGGGTGGTTTGCTATCTTTAGTCTTCTCAAATTATATGAATGATCTCATAAAGCTGAAGTAACATTGTCTTCATGTTTCTTTCTCACAGCTAGTGGCTGTTGTGAAGTCTTTAGGAAAATCCTAAATGGCAAGTGAAGGTGCCACATATCTAGTGGCCACACAAAACAAAACAAACAGTATAATGAGAGTGATGTGCCAGAACAACCCTATTCTGTAAAAATTACTTATACTTCAACTTGTCCCTGATATGCTGTAAGAATTATGGGTGACTTTTTTTATATTTTAAACACTTATTATTTTCTAATAAAATCGTCTATCTCCTTTAGCTGATGTGGGACTTTTAACCATGGTGTTCAAAATTTTTAATATTGTTGAATAATTTTCCTGTAAGAAGGATACCTTTGTTACAAGAGACAAAACTTTTGATAATACTATAATAAATTACAAAAAGCAAACAAAGGAAACAACACAACAAAAAGGCACTCACTATTATTAAGCCTGAAAAGGCATGACTAGATTTACACTAAAGAAATTTCATCATCATTTGAGTTAACACTGAGTGACTTCCATACATAAAACAGAAATTCTTGAAGGACACACTGCAGACTTCCTTTCAGTATCAAAAACAATTGCCATACTTATTTTTTCAGACTTCTGAACTTCTGATTTCTGATCAAGCCCTGTCAGTGTTTAAATGACTAATACTCTCTAATGAGTTAGAGGCAGAAGCCTTGCATAAAAAAGGTAAACTTCTGGAAACAGCTAAATCAGAAAGATCTGGAGATAAATAATTCCCATACGTCTGTCTACAGGAACTTGTAGGGAGCAATCTTATTTTTCTCCAGATAGTGAAGAACACTTAAAGTCAAGAAATATTAGTTTTGTATTTCCTTTTTTCTTTTAAAGACATGCATCTTGTTAGAAGTGTAATGTTTAACCATTACCTAAGTCTAATAATTTTTTCCTTCATGAAAGAAATGCTCTATCTTTCAAAGAGCTAAAGCTCTGTTAAGTTTAGTTTGGTTAGGGGGTTTTCTTTTTCTGTTTGTTTTCCCTTCAGTTTAGCTCTATTTAAAAGTCTACTTCAATTTACTTTTCAGAATATAATGGATAATGATGACTGAGAGAAAAGATATTTAGAAAATTTGGGTTTAGCTAAATTTAAAAACTAAATTATTTCCAGTTCTGAAATCAGAAACCTATTCTTATTAAAAAAACCCCAAAAATGAAAAAAAACACCTTATGTTCTAACAGACATGTTCCACCACTGCAAATAATTGGACAATTAACTATTGAGTTACAAATATCTAAAAGTACTTGAGAATTGTACCAGCATTTTTAACATTACATAACAGCACAAGGTCTATTAGAGAATAAAGGAGTAAAATTCATAAAATACTTTTGTTACCCAAGTTTTCCTATCCTTCAAGCAATCCTGAAACCAAATAATCCAACAGAGAACTCTGAAATGTTATCCTACATAAACTGCTATTTCATTCCACTGAGCATCTGTTCCTAGAATTTTGTACAAGGTTAATAACCATTGTATAATCTTGGCTTTTTTTCCAATGGTTTACCTCTCCTTCTTAATTTAGATGAAATAAAGAAATTCATTTCATATGGGTCTACATATTTAGCAAAAATATAATAATCATTTTTATATGTTTGGCTTATTTTGCATAAAAAGTGCTTTTCAATCATTTTTGCTTAATATTATTTTATTTTCCTGGGTACTCCAGAAGAAGTGTAAATAGAAATCATGACTACTAACATTCAATTTTCCATCCGCTCATATAACCTCTACTTTTTTTTATGAGGAAACCTTTCGTCACTAGTCAAGTGTTCCAAGCAGGATTCATACATGAAATTACTTCAAGAAATAAAATGTCTCCTACATCAGTTTTCTGTTTTGATTTTGGGGGGGAAAAGAACCCAAACAAACCAAAACAACAATAAACCAAACCAAGCCAAACCAACCAAACAAACACAAATACCACCCAAGAGTTCTGCTTCTGGCCGAATTAATTTTCTAATATATCAGGCACTCTGTAAATTCAGACACTGGTGCTAATGGAAAAGGAATCAGTAAATCAGCTAACTTCCACATTTTCAAATTACCACTTACATGAGTGGTTATTAACAAAATATTTTGAAAACACTCTGTGCCTTCTTGGATTCTTGACTCTATTCCCAATCCAGTAGATCCTTGTTCTTTAGGTAGGCGGACTACATATCTCATGAAAATGAGATTTTGCATATCTCATGAGAAAACTACTGCTCTGCATTATGGTGAGAGTTACAGTTTCCTTCTCCCCACAAATACTATACATGCCAGAGTAAAACACATGAAATAAAATAAATCTAAATTAAAACAAATAAATCTTCTGTCTCCTAACTCCAAAAACATAAGAGGCACCTTTCTCAAAAGAATCATTTTAGCCTTAAAAACATTCAGTTTCATGTATAGAGGAATCATTCTCTTTAGGCACATTTAATGTTCTATGTTATCTTCTGCTAAATAAATATACAAAGTGCCAAGTCTAAACTTGTGTTTTCTTTTCTTGCCACATATAGAGGAAAAGACTTTTGACAAAACAGAATCAAATGGTCCAATATCAGAAACGCAGAATGTTCAGCACTTTTTCTGGAGACTCAACTTATTTTCAAGCAAGCAGCTTCATAAAAGCAATCCAATATTATTCTCATATACTATACATGCTGGTAATTGGCAAAGGCTGTTAAAAATAAGGATCAACCTCTGCACCATAAAGAAACTTTCAAAACTAAACAAAAAGTTCCACAGATTTTTTTTTACAAACATGGACTATGGAATTATTTGCTAATGGACATTAACACAGTACCCAGAAATTAACAAATCACTGCCCATGGCAGATATGAAACATTATTTTGTGTGATACTGCAGAATTCTTGATAAAACAGTCTTCCGGTATTAACTCACTTATGGACATTGTTTATCCAAAACATTTGAAAACACAAAATTAGGTAGAAGACATCTACTTTGCTTTCAGTTAGACTCAATTAGATAAAGACAATTACAAGTTTTTTTATGAGAAATATCACTGTTTTGACTACAGAGATGTTTTCAAAAACAATTTTCATAGTATGTATGTTTATAACATCAAAGCTTGACCACAGAGTGTGCAAAAATAGTCACAGGAAACTGGGCTAGTAAACTCAATCATGAGTATGCAAGATAGGACTATGAGTGTCTGAACAGAAATGACAATACAATGTGGCATAACATCTTCCAGCATGTCCAAGTTTGTTCTAAAGAAGAATGGAACGTAAATGTAATTATTAAACTGTCACAGGCAGTAAGAAATAATGATTTAAATAAAAAGTGAATGGCATTCAGACAGATGTCTAGCAATGAACTCCGTGAAACACAATGAATCAAGTAGAATGTTTCTAGTCAGTCAAAAAAATCAAAATAGAAGGCCAGTGACTACATTTATTATTTCATCAGCTATTCACCAATGAAAACTTAGAACATTTTACTAGTGAAGATTGTTTATCCAACTGAATCCTCTCCTAGAGCTTTAGTGAAGCTAAACCCTTGAGATCCTAGGATTCAAAGTACTGTTGAGATTCAAAAGGATATATAGGATCCTGACATGTTTAGGCAGTGAAATACTCAGTGAAATATGTAAACGAGTAACTGAAACAAAGAAGAAATCACAGAATGAAAAGTAGCTCAACTCAACATGGCTTGAAACAACTTTCCATAAATACCCTCAGATTCTATAAAAGACTGCATTGCAATGTTCCATCAATACGGAGAGGAAATATATGTTTTAAAATATGTAAGACCTGTGTGTAGGAAGTCATAAAAGTAAAGTCAGAATGGGTACTTAAGTAAGTGAGAATGAAGAGATTGACTTGCTGGTAGTAAGAGACACAAAATTCCTTAAGGATGTTATCATTCAGTGCATCCATTAAAAGTCCTAGGCTCATGGATAATTAGTAATGAATTGTAGAGCCTTGTGATGTCTGTCAGAATAATGAGAAAAGAAATAACAGAAAGGATGGAGTTTCTAGGCATCTTCAATTCTAGACAGCATTATTAAGATACTTGTATACTCTTCATTAACAAGAAAATAAAAGCTGATTAGGGTAATCCACAAAGGAACAAGATTAACATAAAATATACTGGTGAAGCAATTGGAACAAAAAATTAATATTACAGGGTACTTTCCTTGGGGCAGAAGCCACCAAACCTACTGCCTTCCTAAAATACCTACATCATGAGAGGCGGAAAAAAAATCAATTTCTTGACATGGGAATCCAGAATTGACTCTCTTTAAGTGAATATATTTTTCTTCTTCAACATGCATATACAGATTTAGCCAATGGGGAGCACTATAATTTCTGTTGGTTTCCCAAAGCAGTTGGCTATAATTTCTTCAGCCAATCTCTGTAAAGTCATTTCGGTTATTTTGCTGGCAGCATTTTCTTCATAGTTTTGATGCACGGGAAGTAGTAGCTGGGATTTCAGATTGATCTACCACCAATATAGCAACGATTTAGAGAACTGGGGACTTTTACCCCTAAAATGTAAGGAGTATATATATGTCAGAAACTTTGAAAGATAAGAAGAGTTTTCTCTTACTGTGATCTCTAACGGTATTATAGTAGAGGTTATTATTTAGATATTGTGCATTATGTAGACTTGTAGACCTCCTGGAAGTCTTGTCTCTTATTGAACAGCTGAAGGAGATTGGAAGCATTCAGAAGCGCTTCAAGCAAACGAGGGGTTAGGATGAGGAGTTCATGCTAAGTTGTTTATTTATAAACTATAGATTTCATAAATTAATATTAAGTTTCTTCTGGAGGAGTCAGAGAGATCAAAGCATTCTTCCAAGTGTCATAATGCAAAGTGAGAGACTGCTGCTTAACTCATTGCTATAGTCCTTCTTTAAGCCATATATCCTCATTCAAAACATTTAGATTATCTAGTACTCATTGTCATCTAAATCATAACTTCAGAAAATAATTACACAACCTAGATGATGACTATGAGAAGGAGCTAAAATTCCAGTATATTTTGCATATTTTACATAGAAAAGAGAAGGATCATCAGATCTGTGTGCTAGCCACAGAAAATTACTTAATTACTTAAATACTTAATTATACAGATTTATGCTAATATAAATGGCATACAGGGCAGTAAACTGTTTAACAGATTTAAGGCTTTCATTCACATTTTGGGAAAAGTGATACTCAGAAGTATCTGAGCACATTTGAAATACCATGGGCAAGTCTTGCTCACAAAGTTTCCAGTGACTACTGTCCCGACAAGACGACTGTAAAATTTCATTATTATAACATTTAGCAGGAGGGACTAAGTAAAAAACAAGTGCTTAATAATTTGCTTATGAGTGCAAAAAATTAAGATGTAAGATATAACTGCTGTGTCCTCTTTATATTACCTCATTTATTGAAACTTCATTTGAATGTGAGAATTCTAAAATTAAAATTCCTCAGTTCTCATGTAAAGGAGAAAAGATTTAGTTCAGCAAGTAAGCTTTCTAGAACACGCTCAAAAAGGATTTCTTGGTATAGCTACACAAACATATCAATTAATTTAAAAAGCTTAAAAAGCCATCAGAGAGAAAAATTCTTGTTCTGCAACCTGTCTGGTACACAAAAATTACAGTGTTCCAGAGGCTGGCACAGCTGTTTTTTGTTTTTTTGGGTTTTTTTCACAGAAAGGATGATCCCTACCATTAGCAAGGATTTGCTTTTCAACCAGAAAAAAATTATATTAAAATAAGCAGACTATACAGAATCTTTTGAAAGCAATTAGCTAGTGGTCATAAGGTGCAATTTGATTTAAAATAAATAAAATTTTCTGATTTTGAAATAATTGCTATGGAATAATTTTGGGAAGTGTGTAACTTTTGGCACGCTTTTAGCCTTGTCTACTTGCACAGCATTTTATATCAGAGTGACAATATCTCCACTTGCATTAAAACAGAGGCAAAACTATCTTAAAACTGTAAGATTATAAGAGGAGCAGATTTCAGGGTTGACATGTGGATTGCCCTATTGGATGATGATTCTATTCCTGAAAACACCTCATAGCATATGCTGTAGTTCTCTAGGGAGACTTCAGGAGATAAAATTCTCATAGAAAGAATGCTTGTTATTAATAAAGGGCAAATATGCAAACTTCCAACTTGGTTAAATATCAACATAGTAATTTAGGAACCAGGGCCTCATAGTAACTGGAAAAGTAGTTCCCCCTCATTCTCTCATTCATTCCTTTCCACCAAGTTAGTTTTCAAGAAGTAGTTTGAAAATCAATCAGACAAGCTTAAGGACAGAGATCAGTTGATCAAAAATATAAAATAAAAATGAAGACTGATGGGATGTAAAAGGATATGCATGCACTCCAGAGAGACTTAATGCCCAGGCATGTTACAGTCTGAAGCAGCAGGCTATTCCTAATCTTCTTCACAGAGAAAAGATTAAGATAAATGTGTGGAGACTTCTTAACACTTGTCCTCTTTAAATGTGTTTTATTCCAATTTGTAGGAGAAAAACGTAATTTGCTGATGAGGCAACGTTCATTGTCCTCTCATCAGTGTTTAAAAGGAAATGGAAAAATAGGTGATAACAAATGCTTTGGCAGCTAGAAGAAGCACAAGGGCTTGACTTGGGAGATGTAGAATAGCATAATTCCAAAGGGAGGATAAGGCAGGAAGTCCTAGCATAAAAAATGTGTTACAAGTAAAGGCAAATAAGCCCTGCAAAATGGCAACCTATGATTTAATATTGGCAATTAGGGCAGTGAGCACAGTTTAATGTATATTTGCGCAATATTCACTGATACTTCAGGCAGCTCAGTGTAAGGAGCACAAGAGCTCAATAGGGGACCATTTTGTCCAGGATAGGTTATCTGCTTCACATCTGAGCTGTAAAAGTGAAGCACCATTCTAAGGCAGCTGTATCTCTTCCAGTTTTGAAGATAGGTCACTTCAGAGTAAACTTCTTTATGGCAGACAGATATGTCCACAGCAAAAAAGACCTTCCTACACAGAGAAATCCTTCAGTGTGCAGGGAATAACTAGAAATCTAGTAAATTCGGCATAAAATTATTTGATGAAAATATTTAAGGAATTTTGTCTCAAGTCTGTGTTTCCAGAAAAGATACAAAAATACATAGATGTTTAAAATTATGCAAAAGAAACTCGAAAATACAATATCATCATCGGAAAACCCAGCTCAAGATTAATTTTGAAAGCAATTTATAGGAAGACCTATGCAAATAAAACATATTAAGGATTTTTCAAAGCATAAAACTGGGTTTCTTCATATTGCCTACATAGAAAGGGGAGGATCCTCCAGTTACTAACATATTAGATTTTGCAGGCCAAAAATAGGAAGTGCCTTTTTCTTGTATGCAGACTGATGGAAAAGAAGGGACAATATGTGTCTATGAAGTTGATATACAATGCTGTAAGAAAACAGCATGTTGCTTAGAAATGGTACTATGGTTTGCAGGAACAGACAGAAATAAAAAGAAATTCCGCTAATTGAGATTTTTAATTACACAGTTCAGAAAATATTGTGTAATTGACAGAAGTCCAAAAAAGAGTTGGTGTGCTTTACTGAAGTCTTAGTTTTCCTTCTAATCATATCTAAGCTGTGAATTTAACTGGTATTTTAAATCAAAGAAACTAGTAAAGGCAGAGGCATAAAGGTAAGGTATTGGAATGCAATAATATTTCAGCTGACACAAGACACTGCTAGCAGACACAAAAAGCTATCTAACAAAATGCTGTCTAACACCAGAAACAGATCTGTTTGCCACAAGAGGAAAAAATACTAAAAAAATTCTCAGTTCACAGAAAATGAACAGGCTTAGTTTCAAGCAGACCGGGTTTACATATCAGTCATCAGTCTGTACAACAAAGCAAGGAACTTTCAGAGACTAACCACCCTAACTACTGAAATCCAACAACAGCAACAAGATTAAAAGGTTTTTGTGTCTATGGAGAAAGCACAGTCTACTACAATTCCCCACAAAGGATGACAATTAAAGAAAAAACTGTGTACAACACATATAGGTTCATCCTACCGACAATACAAAGTCTGCATGTTCAAAAGCAGAATCATCTATTTCGGGGGAACTACCAAAGGAAAATAAAATAGAAAACCCCTCCAACTAACACAAATCTTTTCTAGCTTTTTGTCTTGTTGAGTGTGCAAAGATTACAGCTCTTTATATATGGTTCTCAAACTGGAAGGAAAATTCAATGCTCTTGCAAATAAAGAAAAGGACTGATATGGATTTATGTTGTATTTCTCCTTCTCTGGAAACATTTTCAGCAATTCATTCTTAAAGACTCTTGAACCTTTTACCAATTTATTCATCTTTCCTTAAATATCACCATTCCACTAATGAGTGAGATCCAAGTGGCACAACAGAACAGTACTTTCCATTTTCAATGTACCAAGCTCTTACATGCCAACATTGTTTGGAAGACATGGTGAAACAATAACATCACAAAATATTTGACACAAAAATGGGAGGTTTCAATTTTAAAATAAATATTCTATACTGCACACTCTGATGAGCTGTAATTACAGCACATTACATCATAAAAGACGTACTAAGCACTACTCCAAACAAAGGCACACCTTATTATGAAACACATAGTAATTATAATGAAACACTGGTAGTTAAACATCCATTATGGGAAGATTGTTATGGAATAGAAATCTTCCTAATAAGAAACTCTAGGTAGAACCTATTAAACTAGTGGCATGCAGTCCAGGAGTTTTACAACACCAGGACTGAAAAATACATCACCAGCTGTGTAGTATCTAACATATCATCTGTACTGAAAATACATACCACTATGCTGCAAAGTCCTTTTCACTACCACACTTCAAAGTATCTCTCTTTACATGACATACAAAATTTCTGAATTGTATTTGCAAACAGGTCTTCAACTTCTGAAAAATGTTCTTCTTTCTCTCTGCTTAGCATTCAGCAGGAAATTCAACTTTTAATTTAGACCTGTTTCCTTTTATGAGCAATAGTGTTAGAAAATGCTATCACATACTATGAAGTCATTGTGCATTATGAATAAAATCTCTAGATTTTCTTATATAACCCAAATCTTTTATTTCTAAATGTGTTATGAATATTTGATGGTACCAGTTAAGAAATATTGAACATCTCTAGATATGAATGCTGGTATAAATTTACTTGTAAAAAACTCTACAGAAAGAAACTGCTCACTATAAAACATGTTCCTTATTGCTTTACAATGAAGATAATGCTTCCAATTACATAAGGAATTTATGGTGCTGGTCACAAAAAGAGACAAGTGAAAAAAAAATGTCAGCATTATTTGTCTATTATCTGGTGCTTCTATACAAAAATAAATATTCCTTCCTGCTCTGCTAGTGAGCTCAACTGGCTGAATAGCTTAATTAAAAAAAAAAAAAAAAAAAAAAAAAGGCTTCAAGAAAATCTGTCTTTCCTAAAAAAACATGTCAAGGCATATTTTCAAAGCATAAGTAGGAACTCAGCCATACAAATCCTACTAACATTAGTGGAAGCTACCTGTCAAAAGCACTGTGCATCATGCTGAATATGTCCTTTAGTGATAACAGTAGGGTTAAAACTTTTGGACATAAGCATAAATATTTTATGCAAGGCATTTCACAAGATAACAGTTGTGATTTATGCTCAGCCGTGCTTTCAGATGTACCTGTATGGCAGGAACACCACAGAAATGATTGTACTCTCTGGCTATATAGTCCACTAAAATATAGAGGTCTTACAAGAAACTTTCAACATAATTCTGGCTCTTTAAAGGAGACTTTTCTAAAAGGTATGTGGTAAAGACTTTCATTACAAAATACGTTTCAATATTATCTACATTACTTCAATACCTCATGTACTTCATCTACAGGTGCTAAATTACTTTTAAACTGGTTTTTAAAAATATTGCTTCTCCCTAATATAGGAATGATACAACTTTTCCAAAATGAAACAGAGACTATCAAAGGCAGATGGAGAATCCTGATACTAAATACAGCATAACAGGAAAAGAATTATATGAAGATTCTACTGTGAACGACAGAATGAAATCACAGAAATCTCAGGACTGAAGTGAGATTTCATTATCAACTCAAACAAAAAGACCCCATCTTATTAAAGAGATAAAAGCCAATATAGCTTATATCTATTTGATTTTTAAAAAATTGCAAGTGACTACAAGGGGAAAAAAAGATTACATACATTGTTCTGATTTTTTTCTTTTGTTGTTATGACAGAAGTCAAAGTTACACGTAAGTCTGTATTTATGTGAGAATCTGAACTCAGCCCTAACGAGTTAAGAAGGAAAAGGCAAACATATTGGGATTTTTTTACAAAAGATGTTTTTCTGCTCATTTGGGTTGAAAAAACAGATAAAAAAGTGAGCCCTATATATGAAATAAATTTATAATTTAACAATCAATGTATTGAGTTCCTTAATTCCAAAAGCTCTACTAAGCTTCCAAAAACATTCCATTTCAGAGACTTAAAATTCTGTGAAGTATCTCAGGGATAAAAAAATAAATATTGTTATGCTATTTCAACTATACTAATCTACACAAGCTTTTGCAACTGATAGAGGCCCAATTTGGACATCTAGAGTTAGTGTGGGCAGCTAAGTACTCAAATTGAGATTGAGCACCACAGCATAAAAACAAATCAGAGTAACAAAATAAAACATGTAAACTCTGGGTTTCTAAATGCAGACTTACTGGGAAAAGGTATTTTGAAAACTTTCTAGTGTCCCTATATTTGTAAATAAAAGAAGAAATCTAGCTAACATACCCAAGACTTAGGGGAAAAGTCCAGTAACAAACTGGAGACTTAGTATGACAGTGGAGAATATTAATAGTGAGAATCCTCATCATTATTCTTCTGTAAATCATGAAGTTTAAATATAAGAGTATGAAAGTAAGAAAATTTTTGTGACTTTTGACAATTATTAGTAAGAAAAAAATGGTAACAATTGCCAAAAAAATCACAAAAGTTGACATGTTACCTGGCTATGACAAAGAGCACACAACTGACACCCAAGTAAGCCAGCAGAATATACATCCAGATATCAGGGGAGAGAGGATTCAGGAAGGAGAAGACGCCCGGGTTTGTACCATTGGGCTTGCGGTACAAAATACTTATTCCAAGAGTCATAAAGGGCTTGGAAAAGTCGATGACCTTCTCACGAACATAGGTAATTGCCAATGGTGCAACTGCAAGGTCAGCTTTCTGTTAACAGAAATACAAAAAGAGAAAAAGGCCATAAGTCAGAAGAAACAGGCTGAAGCAGACAATCAGATTATGCAAAACACAAACTTCATATGGAGGTGGCTTGTTCTTGTACTAGTTTGTCTGAAATTTAATACTCTCTTCTCCCTATAAATAAGGTAACAGATTTATTCTATTTCCTCTTTGCTAAACTGACATAGCATTTAGAAAAAATTAAAAGCACTAGTACAGGGATACAAGTGAAGAAAAATATTGAGTCTTGCACAAAGCATGAACATCCATTATCACATACTTTAAAACTTTATTACTTGTGCATTTCAACATATGTCTTCTCTTAGTCACTCCTTCACTGTGCTCTTTAGAAACAAATATATTTGGGAGGCAGATGTGAATATACTAGCACAACTGCAGGGAAAGGGCCAGGAGGCAGTTCTTCATATTTTAGGTACAAAATGAAGACCAGTTTAAAACTGAAAGTGCTATACCTGAAAGGTTGCTGAGGATGTTCTAACAATGTACAACTGTCCTTACTTGTTTGTGGGAATCACTTCAAACCTTACAGATAGTTATTAATCAATTGTAGTATTTTAAAAAAATCATACAACTGAATACATTTTGTCAATTTACATTTTGTTTTAGTTATTATAGGAATAATTCATATAAGATTAGTAAATGGTCTATGCTATTCTTTTAATCAAAACTTAATGGGAATCGAAGTGACAAGAAATCTGCAGAATCTACTTCTAAATCTCTGTCAACACGTCTTGAAACACTCCTGTGTGTGTGTGTATGTGTGTGTGCATGAGCATATAAGAGGAAAGTTCAGAGCGAGAAAGTTTACAGTAGAAGACCTGGAAAGCTGTAAACTAAGAATTCCTTATAAACTATACATAAATATACGTCTAATGACAGAAATGGTATAGCTACCATTGAATACTGGTACCCAAGTAATATATCCAAGTAACATAGCTGCAAATGACACCATTTTCAGAACGCCTGTTTTAAGATACAGAGACTTGATGCCAAATAAAATAAATTCATACATTTATGTACTTTTTGCTCATTTGGTATTATGTTTACTGTGTAACACTCAAAATTCCATGCTATGTAGCATTTCAGTGTTCCCTTTAATTTTTGTTTTTCACCTTACACAAAGTTCTTCTATTGTCTATTCTTGTTATGAGCATATATATAATTAGATTACTGTAGTCAGTTACAATGTGAAACCCTGTTGGCACTGTTCATTTAATTTGGTAAGGGTTTACTGATCAAAAAAATTACATGCACTTCATTGCCATTGGTATTAAGAACTTATAGATATTAATCAAAACAGCAAGGCTTAATTCCACAGTGGATGACTTTTTATGGATTGTATATTATTGATGATATTCCAGCTGATGTAGAAAGAAAATGGTAAAGTAAGAAACTAAAACTAATTTGAATTTAAAGTTATAGGTCAACACAAAGAAGTTTGCAAAATATAATAACCCAAGCTATTAGTTTGTGAGGCAAGTAGCAGACCTTAAGCTAAGAGTCTGAAGGCAACTGACTAGAAACTGCCAGAAAAGGCAGTTTCCCAAAGACAGAGAAATTAGATCTTTTGGAAGGCTATTGGATAATGTGAATTTTGGTCTCATTATATTAACAGAACCTCAATGAATAACAAATATTTTAATAAATACCATAGAAAATCCAACCCTTGGTCATTAGATGGAAACAAAACCATATACAAATGAATATAGGTTTTAATGATCTCTAGTGAAGCCAAGTTGCAGATGAAATTAGAAAAATAACTGTTAAAAAATAATATGACTCATATGACAGAATAGAACAGATATCCCAACTTGACAAGACAGACATAAAATTTATGTATATAACTTGACATCTTAAGAGTCTCTCTAGAGCTGAGTGACTCTGTTTCAATATTCTTGAACTAGAATATCACCATAAGAAATATTAAGCATGTAACAAAAAGAAAATCCAGTCTTTAATAACTGGGGAAATTACTAACTTCAAAATGTAATGCTACCACATATAGTAACTTTAGGTGACATATTTTATCTCCAAAATACTCAATTCACATGGCAATACTCTCATTACCGAAAACAGCACTGTTTGAAAGTATGAGAAACCAGGGGCCAAGTTTCCAGAAGTGCAGTACCAGTCTCCTACAGTCATTTATAATGAAGAAGTGCAAGCAAAAGTATCCTCTTTAGTTTACTTCTAGGGATGAAAAGGAGAGGAATGATGTAAAATTAGTATTTTATCAGTCAACATTTAACAACATTAACAAATTAGCATATCCTAAAATGTCTTTTTGATAAGTTCCATTACAAAGAATATTTGTCTCACTTGGCAGCGATCAATGATTCCATTTTTTAGAATGAATGTATGCATGCTTCTATCCTTTAATGTAATAAAAAGATATATCTATCTGAAAACGCAATCCACTTATTCTTTTTTGAGATGAAAGAATTTTTTTATGACAGCATCCAAGGATTGGTGAGGTAAGTAAGCTAGTTGCTACAAAGAAAAATTCTGCACCAACTAAAGGTTACAATAGTGATTAGAAATAATCTGACAAGGACATTCCAACACAAGGCATGGTCCTGAGCAAAATGGAAGATTTGTGCAGCTTACTGTGATATGTGCTAGAGGACTGCACTGTAGATAACTTGTGGTTGTGCATCCTCTCCCTTCCTGCCCCACACCACCCCTCAGGAACTCAGGAACTCCTGGCAAACCTAGACCAAACCAGTAAACCAGTCCCTTGAAAGCACCAAAAGGTCATCCATGATACAGGTAGAAACAATCCTGACCATAACACCTACCTGACCCAGGTGGGGACAAAGGATAAGCATTTATACTCTCTTCACACACATATAAAACTTCCCTGTCTCTCTACCATGTGCAGCTGAAGGATGTTCATTCACCAACAAACAACTCAATGATTTATTTCAGCTGCAGAAGTGCCTAAGGCAGGCTGAAGTCTTCCTCCTTTTCTTCTTCATTTACATTTTACTTCCAAGCAGCTTGTTCACTGACTATTTTACGTAAAGTAGCCTTCAGTGAAAAAAGAGGGAGGACATTTTTTCATTTGTACGGGGTTGAAATTTGGTACATAACCTCTAAGAAAGATTTTAAAATTATATTGAATTCAATCTATGCTTGCAGCTACAAATAAATTCAGCAAGAAATCTGCACAATAATGTTGAGTATGGCCATAGCATATATAGAAAGTTGGTATTTGCGGAATTTGGTGTTTTTTCTGTGAACATTAAATATATTAAACCTTGAGAAACAATCACAACAATTCTGAGGGAAATAGAATTTTGAAAGGATTTCATAGCTTCTACTAATAAGCTATTATTAGTATTATTAGCTTATTATTATTCTATTAATAAGCTATTTCTTTTCTTCTACCAGGGAAAGGAAAAACAAACACCAATTGAATTTTCTTTTGTTGATAATTTTCTGAAAAGCTTTTGTCTCACCTATTTTGTTCAAGAATGAAGAATTTCAATACAATCTAGGCACAGAAACAATAAAATGGCTAATAGTTATATTTAATTAGACTCTACAATTACACAATATTCCACCATAATAATTGAGTTTTTTAGCCAACGTAAATGGAGCCTTCTGGTAAGAATTTTGCTCCTAGCATCTTGCATTGATTTAGCAACCATTAATGTTTATACTAAAAATGCAAAGGAAATCATACACTATCGATTCTCAGTTGTTTATTCAGTCAATCAGTACAATCATATTGTAATTGTATAATACACACAAAACTACACATACACTAAAGAGACGTTTAAGTAATTTTACTTCTCTACAGGCAGCAATGCACTTATTTTCTGTAACAATTCTTGAAAATAAAGGAACTTGCCTTTTTTAGAAAGAAAAACTTCATGAAGCTTTTGTTTAATCCACTATGTTTCCTCACCTTAAGACCCTAAATCTATATGTAAACTTCTTCAGTCACCCCAAGTTTTTGAGACTGCTAACCTGAGTTGAATTTCAGTTACATTCCCTTTGGAGAAAATACATCCCCAAGATAAAAGAGGAAGGCTAAAGCACAGCTTCCATTCTTTAAACCTGTCTAACACACTCTTAATGCACAGAGACCTTATGTATTATTCCTGTTCATAGAAGTGCATTTCTCTGCCACTGATCTGAAAAGATAAGATCTGTAATTTGCTTTTAAGCTTACAGTCTACCCTAAACTGCCTTGATCATGCTGCTACATTATAGAAAATTTTATACCACAAGAATTTTTTAGTCTTGTCACAAGATCTTAATTTTCTTTGAAACTGCTAGCATGTTATTAGGGCTTTATTGCTATTTTTATTTTAACTAGCCACTTACATTACTTTGACAGAAATTGTTTCTCTGCTGCCTTTCACAGGATCATAGTACAATTCAAGTGGGCAGAGATTAGGATGTCTCTAGTGCGATTTTCTGTTCAAAGCATCTATGTGGATGAGACCAGTTGGCCCTGTGCTTTACCCAGTCCGTGTTGAAAACCTCCAAGGGAGGTGACTACATGACATTTCTGGATAAGCCGGTCCACTGCTTGTCTATCCACACAGTGTGAAAGTTTCTACAGAGAAGCAGTGGAGCAGGCTGTTTAGAGAGGTTATGCAATTTCCACCCTTGGAGGTTTTCAGTTTATGCTTGTTGCCTTTGGTTCCCCTGCCAGGCTCTCCGTGAAAAGCCCAGATGAAGTTTCTTGATAAACTCCTCACAAATCCTGGAAAGCTGCTGCTAGAAATTATTATCTTTGCCAAATGTGAGTAACATACCATAAATTAAAAAAAAAAAATCCAGATTTGATAGCTGAGTTTAGATGTCATAACTTCTTATTTGTGGGATCCTGACTGGTATAATAGAAACTTAATTTCTAACAATGTCCCATATAGGTGAAACAGTAGCAGTTGCTACTTTATTAACATAATAAAGTACTTTAACATAAGAAAGTGACATATAATGACAGTTTCGATATTAGCTCACCTAACACATATGTTTGTAACAAGAAGCTGAGGTTCTTGGTATTTGCTCAGCAAGAAAAAGTCACTGGAAGACAGGTGGTTTACTCAGATTAATTTCATTGAAAGTAATATTACACAGTGATTTCATTTCTTTAGACCTTCTTGTGTTAGCATGGCTAATTCTTTTCTTGGCAAAGTCTTGAACACCAGTGGTAACTAATGGTTTTTTCATCTACCCTCCCTTTAGAGAGGATCCTGATCTAGAAATCAACAAGATCATTTACCTAGAGACAGAATTTTTTTTTAAAGGCAAGAGGTTTTGCAGAGGAAATTCGCATTCTGTCCACTATCATAGAAACAACTTTCTATATGAATTCAACTAGACAAAAATGGAATCCTTCCTACAGTTGCTTTTAAGTAGGATAAAGCATATGTTTTGAACATAGCTTTGTCTAGAATTGACTTTTGGTATTGTTTTCTGTTTGCTCCTTTGTTATTATGTGAATATTTACTCAAGGAAAAATGATAGTACTAAACAAGTGGGAACTCTCTAATTAGTTAATTTACATTATTTCTTCTTATTCAGGGTTATTCTAGTCAATTCTTATTAAATCCACTAAAGTAGATACAGTTTCTGTATGTTGATTAATGATACACTTTCACTAAAATATTTTGCATCAACTTCAGTCTAATCAACATGTACGCAAATTGCACATAAAAGGACTAGAGGCAATGAAACTACATGTAGCAGGAAGATGGGTGACTATTCATTTCAACAGTAAAAATACCTCAGACATAACTCTTACCACTTCATTTCAGGAATTATGTACAAAGGTTTCTTCTAATTGTTAAAAGAGTGGGATTCACATACCCTCAGAAAGAGGAAACTGTCAAAGAGATTTACAAGATTGTGTAGATATTGTGGCTCAGAATGGAGGAAAGGGAAACACCCTCATTAAGAAAAAAAAATTTCAACAAGAGTAGTTATATTAAAACGTTTCCATTCTTCTTTGTTGTTTCACACACTCTTTCTAACATTGCATTTTTGTACTAGAGATGGTTACTAAACATTAAAATTATTAGACACCATGCTGAAGCACAGTTTCTTGAAATAAACTCCTTTTTTGTAGCTAGTATTTTTATTGTTATACTTTCCAGATTTACTGAAACTTCCTAGAAGTGTTGTGTTTTGTTCCAGTTGCTAACCAGCTCTCATCTAGAATTTCAGTTGCTGCACTCAGGACAAAAAAAAATCCTACATTTTTAAAATTTTGACATAATTTCTCTTCTCAAATGGATGGTATTTTATCAAATTCTTTCAGTGAACTCATTTCATCATGCAATAAAGTTTGACTGGTGTCAAATTTTACTTACTCCTATTTTTCTGTATTACTTTGTCTTCTGCAATTTTTCACAATGAATCAAAATGATTAATAACATTTTTGCATATCATTCAGATGAAAGTAGATCACTGCAGGATATGCCACCTCTTATTGATTAACAATATTCAATTAACAATTTTTTGAAAACTATAATTTCTTCAAGTTAATTAACTAATGGAATAAAACTTATAAACATGGACAAAATCAACTTTCTGCACACTCATCTCCCTCACCTGCATTTTGATGCAGGCATCACAATCCACACTCTGGAATTCTCAATTAATCATTACATTCCAGGGTCTTAGACTTAACTAAAACTGGTTATTATAAACAATAACAAAATAGGTCTTTTTAGAAAAGTATATCAAATATAAAATAAAAAACAGAAGTGGTTTTATAGTGTGTATATTCTCAAAACCTTATTTCATACAATATTTGACATGTCCCATAATTATTAAAAAATAGCCAATATAGTAAAGATTATATTTCAAAAATATTGTCACAAATCTAAAGAAGAAAAATGCTAGCAGTATTTTTATGCACTAGATCCTAATTTAGTTCTGTTCTGCATAGAATATATATAAGATAGCTCATTTGAAAAACTTTTTATATTTATTTAAATTGAATAAAGCTTATCCAGGCTCTAGGCATTACTTAAATACTAAAGATACCAGGACAAACTTATTAACAATCAACTTTAATGAAAATAAAATGGAAATCCTAAGGATGAAATCTGAGGTGGCTGAGTTAAAATATATTTGATATTTATAATATGAAATCTATGACACACTTTAAAATGCCATTACAGTTATAATTTATTCCTTATTTAAGTGAAGTTTTGCTTCATTCTGGAAGACAAGGGTGAACAGAGGAGTACAAATACTTAATGCATAAGAACACACAATGTAACAAGAAAAAACATTGATCTGCAAGACAGGCAAGCGTAGACAAATTCCAGCCTAACTACAGCCCAGTTAGAAAGTGGATGGAGAGTTAAGTAACATTATCTATTTTATTAGAACCTCATGAAGTTCAGCAAGGTCAAGTGTAAGGTCCTGCATCTTGGTCAGGGCAATCCCAAGAACAAGAACAGGCTGGGTGGAGAGTGGATCATGACTAGCCCTGATGAGAAGGACTTTGGAGGTGTTTGTGGAACAAAAGCTCAACATGACCCAGCAATGTGTGCTTGAAGGTAACCCATATGGCCAACTGCATCCTGAGCTGCATCTGTAGAAATATGCCCAGCAGGAGAGTGGGGTGATTCTGCCCCTCTACTCTGCTCTTGTGAGTCATTCTACTGGAGAACTGCATCCAGCTTTGGGACCCCCAGCACAAAAAAGACCTGTCTGAAAGAGTCCAGAGGAGAGCCAGTAAATTGATCAGAGAACTGAAGTACCTCTCTTATGGAAACAGGCTGAGAGCTGGGGCTGTTCAGACTGGGGAAGAGAAGGCTTTGGGGAGACCTTACAGAACCTTCCAGTACCTCAAGGGGGCCTACAGGAAAGCTGTAGAGGGACTCTTACAAGGGCATGTAGTGATAGGACAAGGGGGAATGACCTTAAGATGAAGGAGAGGGGAGGAGGATTAGACATTATGAAGAAATTCTTTACTGTGAGGGTGGTGAGGCACTGGAACAGGTTGCCCAGAGAAGCTGTGGACTCCCCATCCATGGAGGTGTTATGGTGCTACTTTGGATGGGGCTCTGAGTAACCTGGTCTAGTGGAAAGTTCCCTGCCATTAGCAGAGGGTTTGGAGCTTGATGGTCTTCAAGGTTCCTAACAGCCCAAATCTTCCACAATTACTTGATTGTTACTGAATTATTACATTGGTAATCCTTGATGTCTACTCAGCACTTGATGAGACAAGTGGACAGAATCAGATCAAGCTTGATACTTTCCAGCTCTCCAAACAGTATGGAGTTTTGGTCATCATTTCCAGAGACACATCTCCCACCAGCACATCCTGAAACTCTTTTACCAAAATGGAGTTCCCATGAAAATTGACATACTCAAGGTTTCTACCATCCCTCCTCCCTATCTTCCATGAAATGCTCAGCTTGAGATAAGTTGAAATTCTTTGGAGATGAGTAAAAAACGAACTGCAACATTATTAATAATCCTGAATAAAAGGGATAAGCTCCAATGGCAATTAACTCTGCTATTAGAGAATTCTATTTTTCTCGTGTATTTCACTTCAGCAGACATACACATAGAAACAAAAATCCCAATGTTATTTTCTACCATTCTTTACTATCATTATAGCAACAAAAGTAAAAGATCAGATAAAGGTATGAGGATATGAAAAATGCAATACTTTTATGAATACAGCCCTAATCCTGGATCCAATCAGTTCCTAATCATTGCTGTAAGCATAGATGATGTTTGAGCTAGAGCATTATTGTTTGGAGTCTCATTTGAAAAACTTCATGCCACTGCCTTGATGGGCTATGATTCACTTTGCTGGCAGCACAGTGAAAATTAATTACAATTATTCACTGTAATACAATACAATATTTCTCTGTAACTGAAAACTAATAATTTTATAAACCCAAGTGCATTAGCCAGAGATGTCCATAATATCCTAAAAGTAAAATACATAGGTATATTGTAGCTAAACAAACAAGAAAGCAATATTCACTTACTCTTAGTGTCAAGAAATTTCAAATAAACTACCCCTGGAGTGTAGATCTCCACAAAAAAATCCACACATCTCAGAGCACTTAAAAGACCCTACTGTCAGTCTCCTGCCACCTTTGGTGACAACATTGAGAACGCAATTAAAAACTTTCATCCAGTTTCTTTGCGAAACATAGGACATGCTTACTTCAAAAAATCATGAATTAACATTTACAACCCTTTAGAAAAATTGTATACATTATTATTCCCTACGCCTTACTGTAATAATAGACATTTTGCTGGGACTTGATTTATTGAATGGAGACTGTCTGGAAGTTCCTTGTTCTTTGGAAAACAAATTGTTCACTTAAAACTGCTGTTATATTGGAAACTGCATCTTCATCTGTCCTGTACTTGAAATCAGTAACAATTTAATAGGGAACTCGTATATGCATATAGCCATTCCTCACTGAATTATACACAGTTTTGCAAACTTGGCCTAAACTTCTGGGTTAGGATTTCTTTGTCATATTAGATTTTGGACTTTTTTTTTCCATTTCCTTGGATGTTCTTGTGGATTTATGAATCTCTACCTGAAGTTTACTTTCTACATAACTTTTGCTGACTTAGGATCTGTTTGCACATTTTTCCATGGAATGTCATACATAACCTTTATTAGAGAGTGACAAAGCAGCCACGAAAACTGTCTTCTTGTAAGCATAGAGATGAATGCCTAGCTGCTGGTTTGAAATGAAATTCTATTGTCATATAGAAGACCATCTCTTTGATCTTTTAGTTTAAAACAAACAAATAAACAAAAAAGGAAGAGAATGTGCATGGTATGGCATATTTGAGTGAATTACGTTGATAAATTCAGACATGGAAAATATTTGAAGAGAGGTTCTGTGAGTCTATGAATATATACAGTTTGCTTTAAGTAAAAAAGAGGATCTTAAGCAACAGAAGAGATATGATTAGTTGCTTGTCAGGGACACATTACTTTGGAAATAAAAGGTCAGAGCACTTGAAGTTGTGGATTAATGAATTAGCAATTAGACTGAAAAGCATAAAAAGGACAAGTGATGTTTTCTGGCATATTACAAATTATCATAAGAAATTACCCCATGACCTCAGGACACGTTTCACACAGAAATAAAATGCTACTTTAATGAGGAAAGAAAACACGGAAATAAAAACTGGAAGCCAATATGAATATTTAAAGCAGTAAAAACACTTGAAAGGTATGTTACAGGCACTTAACATTTAAAGAATCATGGATGCTATATTGTGACACAGAATAACTGGAAGGAATTGGAATACTATTTTAAAATATTAAATAATGAAAATTAGTAGCTTTATTAAAAGAGATGGTTTATGCTGGAGTTCCAACATAGCTTAATAAATGTAACCAATAATGATTACTGGAAATTCAGAGAAGAGCACTTCAGCATAGAATAGCAATGCTTAATGTGCAAGGTAAATAGATGAATATCAACAGTAAAAATGTACTCAAAAGAGTTGGCTTTCAAATAGCTAAACAGAAAAATGGGGAAAGAGATAAATTGTAAACAAAACATAAAAAAGCTGAAAATACAAACAGATAAGGAAAATAAAACTGAAATACAACAGCAGTATTTATTTTATAATACATTATTTTATTTCATTTTATTTTGCAGAGAGTACAGGAAAAAGTGAATTGTTCCTAATTTTTTTAGGACAGTAAGTAAAAAATAAAATTAAATTCCGAGATACTGGAAAAACAGTATTAAAACAGGGTTTGTGGAAATCAGTAGCCATTCAGCTTACCACCTATCTATCTTCACCAGTTGCTTGTTCAAGCAACTATAGCTGAACTGCAGACTTGCCAAAACATTCTGTCATTTATGGCCTATTACCCCTCAAAACATCACTTTCCCAAAGTAACAGAGATAAAATTTATTATGTATAGAATATATACCTTTAGCATGAGTGAAAATTTCATTATATGACACCTGAGATGCAGCTGCAGATTCTAGTTCCGCTAATAAAATGAGGAAGCCATGAAGCAGACGTGGTGCTCTAAAGAGCACTGACAGCCCACAGATTTTATTATTGAGCCAATTTAATGATGATGAAAAGATAAACATTGCCATTCCTTCCTTCCATCCTTCCTTCCTTCCTTGCTTCCTTCCATTTTCTACTTGCCTGTTACCATCAAGTCTTTGGAGATTTTCACTAATAAAAGAGCCATGGCTGAACGATCCTGCATTGTATTGAAAACCTCAACTGTCAGATTTTTGCACGAAAATTACAAGAAAGAGGGAAGAGATGCTCTGTAGCCTTTCCTTATGAGTCTCTGTATGGTGGGGCTTGCTATAAGTATGAAGGAAAGAGGTGGGGTCCAAACAATGTGATGAAATGACTTTTGAAATGGAAGGAAGAGAAAAGAAAAAGGTGGCAGAAAGTAAAACTCCTTCACTGGCTCAAAAAGGAAGGAACCAAACATTTACATAGTCAGTTATTAGAAGGTTTTTTGTCATCTCTACACAATAATATAAAGGGTTTGACTGTAGGTGCTCAAGATCATAAGGACCTTAACTTAAGACAAGAGAGAGAAACCAACAGATTATTGGAGGAAAAATTTCTAAAAATACTTAAACTGATTATATAAACACCTATTCTGTTATTAAAAGAATAAAAGCTGCTACAATTATTTTTACAAATTTATTTGATATGTAAGTATTTATTTTGAAAAACTGATACTGATTTTGAAAAGTTCAAAATATAACTGAAGTAAAAAAGCTATGTCTAAAGTTAACTGAAATTAAGTGGTTATCTCCAAATGATCAACTGTGTAAAATTCCTCCCAGCTGAAAGTCCTGCTCTTCTGAGAGACAAAGTTCTTATTTAATCCCCACATATAATAAAAAAGCAATCATGATCTAAAAATTGGACTTTTTTTTGCAATTATTTATGAATCATGAAAGATCTGCAAGCCTTGAAGTCTATTTGTAATACATAAGCTTTGTGCTGTAGAAGAAACATTCAAAGAACCCCCCAAAAATGTATTTTTAATCATGTATATATAATAACAAAGTATTTCCCAGTGGATTTTTCATTTCTAGTTCTGTCAAAGTATAAAACAGTAATTTTTCTCCTTTTTTGCCAACTACAAGAATTAAGTAATTTTGAATCTTTAAAATAGGATGTCAGATTTTCTAAAAATTAAATTATATATTTTCATTCTATCTGTCTGTGCTAGCTATATTGGTATATAATTTACATGCTCAAACTATACATCTCATGCAATGTAATACAGTGACATGACAACTTTTAGCACTAAAGAACAACCTGAAATTCCCTAGAATTTATGCTTCAGTTCAAAACCTATTCAATAAATCTGTCCTTCCATAAAGGTCTTGAACCAAAGTCAGTATAAAGAATACTTTTTTTATTAATGATTCATCCATAAAGAATGGAGACACCTGGAACTTAGCTTCTCCTCCCTCAAATATGTAACACTCATATCTTGAACTAACCTGAGAAGAGAGTAAAATACTGAATGAAAAGTTGTGGCAAAGAAATCAGAGTGCTTAACTGGAGAAATTAAATTCAAAATTTATTCATAGAGAAATGTCATCCTTATTTTCTGTCTTAATTAATATTTGGCTTATATTTTCAATTCTAGAGACCAGTGTCTTTTTCCCAACAAGAACTCATTGTCAGTTGTCAAAGGGAAGGAATCGTTGTACTAATTTTCACTGTCAGTATTTACCACAAATTAAAAAAGAAGCCACTTATTGCTTGGAGTCCGATATCAGATTGCAGATGTGAACTCTAAGTAGAACAGTCAAGGAAAGAAGAAACATGAAGAAACATGGGAGACTGGAAGCAAAGCCTGATATAAACACTTCAGTCTCTGTTCATACTATAGAATTTAAATCCTGAAACTGACATGATATGCTCATATAACTCAGACAGTATTATCTTTATTTTATTTAGACTTTCAAGCCCCAGCAATTATGTAAAGTGACTAAGTATTGATTTAAACAGTTTATTTAAATCTTAGATTTTACTTGCTACTTTTCATCTTTATATAAATGGTGCATTTTCCTATCTACACTTATAATATATCAAAATTATCCATTTTATTTAATCTTGAATGATGCATATTGCACATTACCCTCGCAAACCTCTATACTACAGCATAATGACCTTTCTTTCTGAACTTAACTGAGAGATAAAACAAAACAAACAGATAAAAATAACTTCTTAAAACATTTTTCAATAGATTTAAGTGCTATGGTAACTTTAAGAACTGTCTTTATTCTGCAACCTATTTTGATTAGAAACTCTAATTGAAAAATATAGAATCATCTCACCTTTCAAAAATAAATTGAGTTTATTAAATTACTCTATAGAAAAGAAAACCTTTATGACAATATAAAAATAGTCTCAAAGGTATAAACTGGAAAGGTAATGGAGCGTGTGAAGTACTAACCATATGGAAACACTCAATGTAGTAACTGACTATCTGGAGTCCTTCACTAAATTCTTGTGCCTCTCTTTTGAGGTCTGAAGTGTTGATTGCTCATAAAATGCACCAATGACATGCATGTAAATAAAGGGCACAGGTTGTATGTATTCAAATTGCATGTATTCAAATAGATTATAAAGTCAGAATAGATAAAACCAGAGAAAAATTTAAAGTAAAAATTTTAACAAGTATGAAATTGAAAGCGTAGTAAAAGTAATGTTCCAGATTAGGAAATTGGACTACATCTTCATGTGTACTAACACAGTCTCTAAACATTTTTGACTCCTAGGTAAAAATCATTTGAATAGAATAAAAATAAATAAATAAAAGTATTTTAATCTGTGTTCAGTTTTATATTAGTTATAGGGAAAAAGAAAATGTTTCATTCTGTGTTATCAAGAGGAAAGATGGGGAAAGCTACTGTTCCACACACTTCTGCAATATGTTCAAATGCCTTTTATTTCAAGATTATCTTAGTGTAAAGTTTAGGAGGCCATATTAGTATTTTCTTATGAATGCTTTAAGGCTGAATACTAAAAGGCATATAAAAATGTGATTTATTCTTGCTTCTGAATAAATACTTCCACAATATCTACCTCAATCATGGAAAATTAGTTCCAGATTATGATGTTACCTAAAAAGCATCAAATCGAATAGTTGGAACAGGCCTATGTACTTATTCATGTGCAAAAATTCACAATTATACAGATGAACAGAGAGTCCAGCTAAATAAGTTTCCTTTCCATGTATGTGTACTAGGTAGAATGCATACACACATTTAAAGATAACACTCCCATGCATTCTTCTTAAAACTGTGAAGCCAGGCATTATCAACATCTGCTGCAACACCAATACCAGATTATCATTTACTAGAAAAGCATGAAGAACAACTCTCCTAGTAAATATGAATATTTTGATTAGCACATATTCTGCCCATCTTCTGAAATCTTAAAGCAAATTGAAACAAGATAAGCAAGTATTTTTCCAAGCTATTCATGAAGTTTTTGCCATCATTAAGAGGTTCCACTTGAATTAACTACAGTCTTCTATTTTAAATGACAGTGATGTGCAGAATATGTTTCACCTCAATGTTTGACCACATGTCTATAGAGAGAATGCTATCAAGCAATTCACCCAAATAAATGCAGAAAGGAGCAATGACATAATTTTTAAATTTATGAAAATGTGTCTAAGAGACTGAATTCAACTGGCATGACCAACTGAGAAAGCACATTTTGAAGAACCTGAAGTAATGCATCACTTAATCACCTGCAGTCAGTTGTAATGATATCTGGTCTGACATTACTTTGTTCCATCAGTGTATGTTGACATTTTTGTCTTACTTCTTGCACTTTATTATTAAAATTTCAAGAAAGATGAATATCAAATAATGTGTGAGTTTACACTACACATACAGAAATTTCTCTAAGACAAAAGATCAGATCCTCTATCAGAAAAGGAGACCTGACTTTTATTGCTGTAGTGAAGATACACATTTTGTTATAAAACCCCATATATTTGTTCTCAGAAATAAATTCTGAGTACTATTTATTTAATATTTTGACTTAGACATATGTTACAGAAGAGCTAAAGCAACACAAACACTGCCTATGGGCAAAACAGAGATGCTTTATTTTGCAAATTCTACATTAAAGAAATAATGGATTCCAATCTACTCACATTAATTCTTAAAACATCTGCATTTTGAAAACAGTAATATTCAAATGGCATTATTATAAAAGTTTCACAATTTGTATAGAAAGACTTGAAATCTAAATGCATAGTTGAAAGCTTGTAAAATTTAACTTACATGATCAATCAGTTCACGAACCATTCCATTCCACTGTCCGCTGGCATCTTCTTGAGCTCCATATTTTCCATCTTCCACCAGTCTAATCTCATAGGAAAATCCAAGGATGGTAGACAGCTCCCTGAGGAGGTCAATGCAATAACCTTCAAAACGATCATTTCCATACAAGGGTTTGTCAGACTTCTTGAACATAACATATGGCTCTTCCTGTAAGAATTAAGAAGACAGAATGGATAATGAGTGCCAGTAGACACTCATGTTCTTACATATGCATACACTCAAGACACCATTCCCTGTACAAAGAAATAATATGAAAAGTAGAATCCTTTTAGCTTTGGTTATGTGTGTCTAAAGTCTTCATATATTTTCAAATATTCTCTTCTTCATATTTTTTTTTGGAAAAAAAAAAGCACTCTAAACACTGTAGACGTGTTCAAGGAATGCATATACACACTAAATTTAAATGTGGTCCTTAACTAATTGCATTATACAGTAATATAAAATGTATTGGTTTGGATGGACAACATAAGCCTTTTAAAATGCAGGAAGAAAGTGCTTTGGCAGCTGAAAAAAACTTCATTAAATCTACAAACATCAAATATATTTTTTAAGTATTAGATTTTACATGCTTATTTATACATGTATTTCAACTCTTTTCTCAATGCTTTGTTAGGTAAACTGTAAAAAACACACAGGGGAAGAAAAATGTCAATGAAAGCACCTATTTCTCTATTGCCTCAAGTTATAGGCTGCCATTTACAAGATTGCAGCAAAACCTGAAAAAGTTTACTTTAAAAGTAAATTCTATGATAGACATTCTCTGAAAATTAAATTAAATTCCGTTAAGCATTTATCTTCTTATGTTTAAATCAAATTACAATGGTTTTTTTTTTTTTGCATTAAGTGGTGTGCAAACAGCAAACAAATTAAAATGATTGGCAGAATAACCATAACCATAGGAAGAAAACATTTAGCAAAACATAGTATTTATACATCTGTTTCTTAATATGGGATGGCCTTTCTCAAAGAGAAAATTGAAGCAAAAAATTCAAAAAACTAGTAGCTTTCCACTACAATATGAACCAATATTCAAGTTGTGTTTGTTAGGTTAAATATGCAACTCAGTCTCTGCTCTCTTTTGGAAGAGACTCTCTTCATTTTTTATAATTAAAAAAAGAAAAAGAACCAAGAAAGGTAAGACAAATAATAGTATATTCAATCACTGCACCAAATGCAAGACTGAGTGAATAATAAAAAATCAGATAAGCTCTCCAGGGCAACTTAAGAAAGTTCTTTCAGTGCTAATTCCCCACATCAGCACTCAGTGGGGTTAAAGGCACCTCATTCCACAGGCACCTGACAGCTTTAATAAGTCAACACACCTGATGTAACCTTCCGCCTTGAGTTTTCCCATGATTTAATCATTATATCCACATAACACTGGAACTTCAGCACATAAGAGTTTACCCAAAGAAATGAAAAGGAGAATGCAGGGAAGAATCTTGTTCTTGAAAGAACTGTTATGTACTCCTATTAAAATTAGTAAGGTCACAGCCATATTTTCAAAAAGTTCATCACTGATCTTCAAACAATTAGCAAGAAACAAACATGAAATAAATTGTCCAGCCAAACTACTAGGATGTTTTGACAGAAATTTCTCAAACAACAGATAAACAAATTACTCCAGAAGAGCTCTTCAGGATGTACTACTGACAAGAACAAAGACCTAGTGGAATACATGAAAGTTGAAAGCAATTTAAATGACAAGGATCACTGAATAATTCTTGAGAAGCAGAGATGGTATCAGAGCAAAAACTATGTGTGAAAACAGTTGTTAAAAAACTTGGGAAATTGATATTAAATATCTCAAGGAAAACAACTGTAAGGAAAACAATTTTTTCAGGTAAAATGACAATTCCTTAAAGAAAGCACGCCACTGGCCAAGCAGAAGTTATGCTAAGATAAAACACAGTATGGTTTGGGTTTTTTTTTCCTGGGGTAGCAGCAAATTTCTCCACATTAAGTAGTATGGTTTAGATTTGTGTTCAGATCAGTGTTACAACACAGGAATATTTTCATTACTGCTGAGCAGTGCTTACACTGTGTCACAGCCTGTTCTGTAGGCATGAAGGAATTCCAGTGTAATTTGGAATGCTCATGTGCACAGATCTCAGAGTTGTTCAGATATTTACAGTATTACACATCTCCCAATCTCTGAAATCTTGATAAGATTCTTGACAACATTTTTGTCTCTGTCTTCCATTCCAAGTAATCCTGAGTTATCTGGGACAGAATTTAAACATGTGCAATATCAGGGAGGAAGTATAATTGTCAATCATGTTTTTAATTCTCCTTTACTTAATAAGCAAAGCAGGATTTTCTTCATTGAGCCATTCAGCTCATTGATACATCCCTGCAGATTTTTCTATCAGATCTTTATAGTATTCCTCAGATATTTTATCTGTTCTGCTGATGCTGATGCTTTTTTATATTTTGTTAAAGAAAAGTAAAAAATCTTGCAACCATTTCTGGAATTCTTAGCGCCAAATCCATACTCATTTATATTCTTTACTCAGGCCAACTTGGATTAGGGCAACAATAGTATCTGTACTACTATTTAACGATTCTCAGCTTTTGCTGAGAAGACTGATCAATAAGTTATTAATACTCTCTTAATGCTTTTCCAATCCTACATTAAGTGAATTCTTACTGATACATGCTGTTTTCCTTATAGTCTTCTACTGTACAAAACTTTTTTTTTTCTCTTCAGAACATTTATTTGCTATGTAAAGCAATTTCTTACTACACTTGAGTAGGATTGTTGTTGGCAGCTTCATCTGTAATAGCTCTTATTAATCTCAAAGTTTTCTCTAGTTTGCTTTTTCCTCGAATAATACACAGTCTAAATACTGAACATGGCATTCATGTATTCTGGACAAGTGCATGCAAAGGGCACTACATGCTTTATTTGCTCAAGCTTTAAATTTATAGGATGTAAAACTGGTTGCTAAACACACTCTCAGGAAAGCGTCTATGCATTAAATGTACAATCTGCACTGCTTCTTGGTGGATTATTGCTTCCACCAAAAGTTTTCACTAGGACAATTATCATTGGGAGCTTTTAAACTAAGTAATATGTAGATTGGCAGCTGATTTATACTTACTTTAACATTGTTCTAGATTTTTTTCCTTCAGTTACTGAAAATATGACCCTTTAAAATTACTAGACCGCATCACAAAATGAGTATTTAAAATTCTAAACAGTTTTATTATTCCTTGGAATGACTCCAGTAGCTTGAAACAAAAAATCACTGAGTAAACACTGACTACAGACTCCTGAATGAATCCTCAGGAAGAGACAACATTTCCAGAAAACATTGCTACTTCAAACTATCAACAGGTCAGCTTGCTACAAAATTTTAAGATCAAAGTCATCATTTAATGCCTCATAAGACTAAAATATCCCAGTAAATAGGGATATCGAAAAGCCCCCAACCCCAGCCAGATAAGCACTAAAAGTGAGAATGCAAATAAACTGGTAAATGCAAAAAATCATTTTTCTGAGAAAATTTACTGCAAAGTAAGCTTAGCTAAAACTATCTCAAAAAAAGGTATTGTCACAAGGAACAGTGGAATCACAGGCAGATTAAAAATTCTATCTCCAAATAGAAGAAAAATCTCTGAAAAATAATTAATATTGTAACTTTACAGACTGGTTTTAGTTTTAAAAATTTACAGCTAATGCTTGAATGAAAGCATACTTATTCTAAAATCAATTTTCTAAACTCTTTCTTTTTCTTTTCAGATTTGGTCAATAAACACTTACTTAAATTATTCCTGTGAGTTATATTTCAACTACAAAGAGATTACTAGAAATAATAATGATTAAATTTCAAGTTATTTTATTTTTTATTAATACTAATCAAACATATGGATTTTTCCTTAATAATTTCAACATGGGCTAACATATATTTTAAAGGGTCTAGAATTTATTAATCTAAGTATTGAAAAAAGCAAAACAAAGTAAAAAAAACTAAAATCAACCAAAATAAAAAGTGGAAACCCTAATGATGAAAAGGGAAAACCATTTGAAAATTTGCCACTGAGATGTTAATTATTACCTTCTGTTCCTCAGAGAGTGGGATACTGGAGTGTTAAAAGACTGCCATATCTTCTTAACATTTATATCAGATATCAGGAATGCCCAATAGGCTTCCACAGTAGGCAGTCAAAATTCTAGTGGGAGAGGTGAAACTATCCACTAGTTACTATCAATAAAAACAATTGATGGGTGACCCATCTTTGTAAAGGTAACAGGTAAATTTATTCTTTTAATTTTAACATTCCTTTAATATATGTTAAATTAATAAATGTTAATTTAATATTTGGGCATTGAAGAATCATGCTTGGGTACCCAAAAGAAAAAGGAGAGAAATTGTGTACTACCCATTTGAGAAAGCAACATTTATCAATAAAATACACTGTGGGAATACTATACTTTGAACTAAGTAAAATTGTTTTAAAATTAATAATAATTATTCCTTCTAATTCCTTCTAATACTATTCCTATTTCAAACAATTTTTTTAAGGGAAGTACAATAAAAAAGGTAATTTCACTTTTCAAATGTGAAGCAACAAAAAACTACAAAATTTGAGAACATCACACACCTTTCATAACTTTCACACATTTATTGGAAAAATTAAACTTGACAACTGTGAGCTTTTCTGAGCTTTAATGTAAGCAGAGAAAAGTACATAAAAGCTACACCGGAAAGGAAACAAGCATTTATTTCAGCAGAAGAGGGAAAATGAACCAGTGTGATAATATGTACAGGCTAGTATGCAATAGCATGTAAAATCCTAAGTACCATGCACATACCTTTATAAACATGGAAATTGAGTTCTAAAGTTAAAATTCTGTCAAATTGGAAGTAAAATACATATAAGAACAAAAATATTTAGACACTTATATCTTAAGTCTAAAAGAGAAGAAATGTATCAGAGTTCTGGTAGGAGTCAATTTAGAAGAATCGAATAATAAGAAATCCTTATTACTGAAGTTGAAAAATTACTTTCTGCATTTTGTTTGATTTGATTTTTCTAAATGTAGAATATTCAGAAAGTAGACTTTTAAATAAAAAAGAAATTCTGAAGTTTCAATGCACATGGTTTTAAATAAAATAAAGCAATAGTATCAAAAAGATTGACATATCCAAAGCTATGGTTATAAAAGATTAAAAAAGCATACATCATATTTTTCAAATGTTTCCCCCCCTTCCCTAAAAAAACCTGACTGTCTCTCCAGTGGACATGTTCAGTTGGTGCTTGGGGCCTATAGGATCAGAACTTGGAAATCAGACATGTTTCTTCACAAAAACTACACGTAGGGAGATTTCTGAGACAGGATGAAGTCCAGAGAACCCCTGCCCCTTTCCAGAATACAGCACTGAACTGTTGAGAAACCAATAATTAATCTTTCAGCTAGCTACCTGTAAAATGCATTAAGAAGAAACCAAGACAAAATGGAGCACACGGTTTTGTTCTTACTTGCAGTAGATGAATTTATGATTCATACTTTATTTTTTATTAATTTTCCCATCAATATATTTTCTTCTTCTAGAGACTCAGTCACCACTGAAAATGCAGGGTATACTTACTCACAGCTGTAAATATCATAATGACTGCAAAATATAGGAGGAAAAATATATTGTTCCAAATTTCAGAAACAGAATTAAAAATAAAAGAAAGACTGGGATATTTAAATGAAAAGTGAGCATTAAAGCAAGCTACAGAGAAAAATGATTAAGGCTCCACAGCTGGCAGCATACTATAGACTATTATAGGGAATTCTTAAAGTGAAAAAACCAGCATAGAAAAACCATATGAACAGTTTAAATGATAGAATTGCCTTTTCTTTTTTTCTTTTAAGCAAGATTTTGCAGACTCAAAAAGGCAGAGAAAAGGAAACTGATGATGAAGAAGGTATGTTTCTGGGAACTTTAGCATTTTATATTGTTCCCTTGCGTTGCTACAAAATGAATATTCAGTAATATGCTTTCTGTCCTACAGAAATGTATTTTTTAAGCACAAATAAAGATAGAACCAGCAAATTAAGCTAGTACATGTGTTTCTGCACCCAAAATGGTTTGGGTCCTTTTTACTATTCTGAGTACAGCTCTTTCAATTTGTACCACTTCTTCTGAGTACCATTCTTCATAGCTGAAAAGAGTAATTGCAATTACCAAAACTTTTACTATACAATAATTGAAGTAAAAAAGGCAGCTACAAGTGAGCAACTTGTAACACAAATTTAAAGTCCTCATATTTCTTTTATTTATTGCATTATTTAGATACTTGAAAGAGGACGGATACTTATAAAAGACCACTAACCAAAATTTAACTCTTAACAGAAAGAGTATCCATGATTACAGAAAGCAACTTTTCTCTTACATCTTAGGAGTCTTCTTTTGTGAATTTTACCAAATTAAAATCAGTGCTCATTGGCAGCTTATTGCCAATTTACATTTGTGCAATTTACCATTTCTTGAGCTAATTATTTCAACTAAAATCATGCTAGTATCACTATATAAAAGCAATATGATACTTAGAGTATATTAACTCAAACCTCATCAACAGACAGATGTTAAAACACAAACAAACTTGAAACACCCTAAGTTATTGAGTGTTTCTTATATAATCTTGCAGGGATTGAACCTTGTCCCAGAATTGCTATCACTGATCTGGAATCAAGCATGCAATGATGGCTATTGAAGAGCGCAGACACAAAGGCTGGTTCATTACTGAGCAACAAAGGAACAGGTCACTCTCAGAGACAGGACTATATTCTGTAAAACAATAATTCTAGCAGCAATTAGGTACACATGAATCAAAGCTACACATCCGTGAAAAAGATCAAGAAAATTCCTAGGCAGGATACCCAGGTATCCTGCAATATACAGAGCATGGGAGGTCAACTGGAATTATTAATAAAATTTACTTGATAATGATGCAATTTTTATATATAGGAAATCTGTGAAAGTCAGCAAGAAGAAAAAGAAAATTGACAGATTAATAGTCTAGAAGATATGCTTTTACTATAAGAGACTGTATGACATGCATTTACATTTCATTAAAAAAAACCCAAGGGATGAATTTATAAACTATAACTATAGTGTACCATTACTATAATTAATGGTACAAGAGAAATTTGTGGCAAAACTGGATTGGTCTCAGCATAACAAGAACTTACATCTGAAAGGGAGTCAGCCATGCTCCATTTTATACATCTGGTACATATTTTTCAATTAGTGAAATAAATGAAACAAAGAATTTCAGAAGATTTTCTATCACTTGTGAACAGACCTGATAAGCAATGAAAAAGTTACACAGTGGATGAAATTGTATGACTTATGTCCCACAATTTGTGCACACTGGCATTTGTGTCTATGCACCTGTAAAAATTCATTCTAACTTGAAATGCCATAATATATGTTCGCAGATAAAAGCTTCTTGATAAAGTATACAGCTGCCAGGAAGTAGATTCTATTTTAATATCTACAGATTCATGATAATGGTGGCAGCAGACAAACACAGCAGACAAACTTCTGGAAAGTTTTAAATTTGCATTGAAATAAAAATTACTATTTCAAAATTACTGTGAGGAAATAAATGAACACTTATTTTTACATTAATAAATGTATTTAATTATAATTAAAAAATACCTCATTCACTGCTGTAAATTTGCCAACAATGAAAATAATAAAGAAGTTACTAAAATAATTTCTTTTGAGATAATTCAAATGACAGATCAATTAAATATCTGTATGACTAAAAATTTCATCTCAATAATTGAGTAATAACAATGCTAAATAAATGTTAAATACCTTGTACTTTCTTTTGAGGTGTTAGAATAGCAAACAAAAGCAATAAATTTTTGCTGGCTAAAATCATCAGGCTAACAGACAAAATACTTTTTTAACCCAATTATCTTTTGTTCCTTAATATGGTGCTGAAGTAAGTAGCTTTGTAAAGAAGAAAACATTTTAGTCAATAATAAGGAAAGTTAAATTGCTAATCAATTAACATAACTCTAAAACTGGGATAACTTGCTTACAATTAAGGTAAGAGTAAACATCCATGAGTAGCTTATCAACTGTAGTTCATTCATGACACTGTAAATTCTAAGTAATGGTAGCGCACACTGCAGGTTGTTCATTACTATTGCAATTAGTGTGTCACATTCTATCAGTTTTTCTGTATAACTGTATTTCAGGAAAAGCAAATACAATTGCTTACCAAGATGGTAGTAACAATTAAAGAGCGATTGGACAGGGAATCTGTGATGTTTGCTGGTTTTCCTTTCTGATTCTCTGTCATGTTAAGGCCACTCAATGGATCCCAAGTTCCAACCTGTAAAACAGTAAATTACTGTATAAATCACCCATTAGTTACATTTTGGCATCTAGAAAAGAACACTATAAGGAAAGACAGATTGCTACAGGGAAAAAAATTAATTGCTAATAGTAATTACTAAATTTTGTTCCATTTTTGCCAGTCATTAAGTCTGCTTATTTAAAATATGATTATCAATACCTCAAATTATGTTTCATGAAGTGTAACATTAAGTGTAAAAATGACATAAAGAATATCTAAAGCTACTCTTAATGTTTAATTTTCCATTTCTTAACATAAACAACATCTGAAGATAACTTAACAGGCAGAAATTCATTTGCAGAGCAGACAGAATTGTCTCTACAAAAGGATTTACCCTTTTCTATGATCAGAGAGCACAGCCGGACAAAATATGGTTTTGGGAATAAGTAATGGAGAAGATAGAAACAGGCTAAGTGCAATAACTTAATTCATTTACAGATAAATCCTCAACATAGGAGTATTTTGACATTTTGTACTTCAAAATAGTCTATAAGATTTTTTTCTAAGTAAGAACACCCAAGGTTATGCTTTAAGGTTCAGGTCAAGGACAGATTTATACACTAAGCATCAAGTAATGAGGTTTATCAGTAATTTATCTGCATTTTCATCACTATACAATTAAAATGGTCAAGCAGCAAATATAACTGTCTGTCTTAGAAATCAGAATGTTTGTATTACTCCATTGTCTAAAAACCCCCCAAAAATATGTCTTATTTTGTTTTTAGATAGGCTTTTAAAAATAATTTCAAATACTAAATATCTATAATACAATTTTAATATTCTAAAACTAAACCTAGACAAAAATTAAAAATTTCTGTAAGAATTCACTGCAAATATATATGTATGTATATAAATACACACACTTTTTTTATATAATCTTTTCAACTGAGTTCTGAGAGACTGTTTGCATACTTTCATGTGTTTTGTTGCCACAGGGCTGTAGAGCAAGTTTAGGATGCAATGTGGTTTGGATAAAAAGAGTTCCATCTCCAAAACTGAGACTACAGCAGAGCATGCATCAGTGTAATAGAGAAAAGACAAATTTGATCTCTTTTCCTACAATTTTCTGTTCCACAGGAATCAATATTTTGTCTGTCTTCCTTGCTTAACACTCAGTTCCAAAAAGCCACTCTTTTGAACTTGGTCATTCAGCACCTCATAAACTGATCAAAGAATCATAAAGGGAAGAAAGAATAAATGTCTCAGAGAAATACAATTAGAAAATAACATCTAACACATAATTTCAAAGTATTGAAATCAAGCATTGCTACCAAAAAACCTCTTCTTCATTTACTGTTTTAACACCATTTGGTCTGGTGAATTGAAAGGCTTTCAGAAAACACAAAATGTTGAGCCTTGAAGCTTGGCCACAATTAAGAAATTTTTAAAGGGTTGCTAACATTTAATTGCAATATTCTGTTTATTATGACAGTCACAGTGTTTGCTTTACTTCAAAGACCAAACTAGAGTAGAATAACAAGGAATGACAAAGACCAGAACTTGAGCCTGTTGCTGCATAAGCGAGGCCGAAGTAATCTCCTCTGTGAGATATAACTTCAGGTACACAAGTAGCACAAAAATTTCTGAGGAAACACCATCGTCTTATATTCTTCAAACCCGAAATTCATTAAATCATATGCTTTGTTCAAGTTCATGTTCATAATTCAAATTTATATTGGCAAAAGGTAAGATATTGCTAACTAAAATACTTCCTCTCCTGCTTTTTAACATAGTCACAATTACAAGCAAAAGAATATCAACTGTTAGAACTTGGATTTTATCTAACTACAGACTTAATCTACAGCAGACTTATAAGAACTGTCAACAGCATTATTTTAGAAAAAAACTTCTGTCTTGATAAATTGATGCATTATTTTTCTAAATTAAGTTCATTGTACTTTTGTTGCTGTTTTGTTAACCCAAAATCTAAGAAACGGACCAAAAGTCAGAGGTTCAAAATTAGACATTCTTTGGATTAGCTTTGTTGATGAGCTCAAACTCAACAATTTGCACCACAGTTTCTTATTTATTACTGATATGTTTAGCTTCCAAATGACACAAACATTTTCAGAGCTGCTTCTTATAGAAAAGTTGTGCAAAAACAATGCAGCAAGTGAATTATTTTCTATTTGTTTCAGCAGAGTGTTTTAAGTAGCTTTTTGAACTGAATGGAATTGCCAATGTGCTCTTATTAGGAAAGTTTAAATGCCAGAAATGTAGAAAAAGCACACGGAGGTAGTCTATAACTGAAATTCAAACAAGCTACAATTTAATTTATTGCATTACATTTATTTTAAACAAACTTACAAAATTTCCTAAAAAGTGGAACAGATATTCATACCTACACTTTGGAAAGAATGTTCACACAGTAAATATAGTCCCTGGAAGTGACTATATTGTCAAACCTTCAATCTCGTCTTATTCCTTCCAATTCCCCCAAATGACTAAACTATTCTGAAGCGACCGTGACAATCTGAACATTTTAACACTTATTATCCAAAGTACAAGATCCAAACCAGGAGTACCCATGAACATGTGCTCCACAGTGAGACAAAGAAACATTATAGAAAGAACTACTTTAGGCAAGAATCAGCTTATTTAAGTTGAAACAATTCCAAGAGTCATATTAATCATTGAATATCAATCTGTAACATGGTAATTGCAGGGTGCTCAAGGACATGGAATACAATTTCCCTACTTCATGTGAATGATAAAAAACTTGCATCCAAGCTTCCATGCATTTACCTTTCAGGTAACTATCAGGTTACTGCAGTCCCTTAAAACCAGACACTCCCACCCAGCTGGACATCCCCACCCAGAATCACTTTGTAGCTCTGCAAATCTGTACAGGAACTGCTTAGCAATTGCTGAAAGATTCCTGTGTTATCCACTGTTTTCAGCTTAAATCCTAATCACAGCCCCATATAAGCTTATATGAAGGAATTTAATTCTGTCCCAGCCAAAACCATCTAAATATTTCACCATCCCTCCCAAAAAGAAGCATTGTACACTTGTAAAACTTAAAATTTGCTGAGTTTACATATGCTCTAGAGCACTTTACTGAGATTCAGTCTCATGAGATGCTAGTCAAAAAAATTCAGTAGCTTTCTTACTTCAGCATGTTTGAAAAGTGATTTATCTTCATGAATAGATAAGTATACTTTCAAGTATTATTCTTTTTGATTTTTCTTCAAAGTTCCCCTGTGAAAATTAACATTATTTTTGCTCTGAGTCAATCAAAACTGTGAATATGACTCACAGTGAAGTGCCACAAGCATTGTATTAGGAAGGTTCATTGCCTTTCTGCAGTGCTACCAACTAACTAAGCAGACAGAGCCAGAGCCATGTTCAACTCTCAAAGAGTTGTCAAATCGATCTGGATCTTCTTTACTTACTTTTGTGTAGTTAGTGATTACAATAAGGAAATAATTATACTCCATTAGGAATAATATTGCTGCTTCATATTTCTACACTTCCCATTTGAAAATTGCTTAATTTATTTTGCTTTCTTCAGTAATATTAATATTCATGGCTTCTTTGCCAACTATAACATTATTAACAATACTTCAATTCTTCTGGATCCCACAGATTTACTCTTTCTTTTTTTTTTTTCCTCTCTTACAAAACCTGTTGTTTATGCTGTTTGCTTTTTTTTTTTTTTCCCAGATCATTATTAAAAATACAAAATAAAACAAGATCTTACATTGATATGCTGGACAAAGAATTACAACTAATTTTGTGTCATTTGTGTTCATCCTATGTGAAGGTTTCCAAGCAAGGTTTTGAGCCAGTTGTAACATCTGTTATTCAGGACATGTGATTCTTCTTCAGTGACAAATTTTCATATCAAAAGTGGTATTATACTCAGGTATTTGTTATCTCCTTGAAGTACAAAATAATTTTCCTCACAATGCAGCCTCAGAGTAAAGACTGATTGACTGCAATTTAAATTATAATTTATTATGCTGGAGTGTCACAGTTTTGGGTTTTCACTGTGCTTAATCGTGAATAGTTTCAGTCTGTCCAAAGTGACTAATAAAATTTTGTGGTACATTACATTAGCAGCACTCCAATCATCTCTTAATTTTGTCATTTTCATCTTACAAGGAGCTCTCATTTTTGGCAGACATGAATTTTTATTTGGAAACACATACTTCTTATTGACTGATGTCTGATTATCACCTCTCATTCAAGAGTTTCAGGAACAAGTATTTTATGTAAATCTGGCATCACACATAGCATTTTTTTAAATCAGTGAGGAATTGTTCTGTTGTCACTGACTTCAGAAGTCATTGAACTTACAACACATAATTTAGGCCATTTCCCAGTTATACTGGTTATATTAACCAGGTAATATATCTAGGACATATTTTTACAAAATCTATGTTAAAAAAAACACATATTCTAGCAATTCTTCACAATAAATCTTTTTTTTTTTCCCTTCCATCAATATTTTTCTCTTCATGGATTACAGGTGAAATTGTTGAGCTAAACTGTTGTCCTTGACAAAACAAATATTTCCCCCTTATTTGGAAAGAGGTTAGAAGAATAATAACAGTTTACACTATGGAAACATGACATACATATTATGGTCCACAGAATCCTTAGCTCCCCATCTTTTTCATCCCACAAGTGAGAGGATGTACAGAAGAAATGGAAAAAACGATTGTTCAGGAACTCTAACAAAATAGAGATGTCTGACGAGATGGTTTGGGAAGAACATTGAAAACATATAAGATAAGGACAAAGATGTGAAATGGCTCCTGAAGGAAGAAGAAAATAGAGAGAAAGGGCATGGAAAGAGATTAATAGGTACAAGGGACAGGGATAAGATGGAAAGGGAAACAGGCAGGGAGGGTCCGGAGGGAGAGACTAAGAAAAGGGAGAAGAAGGAAGGGAAGGAAGGAAGGGAAGGAAGGGAAGGGAAGGGAAGGGAAGGGAAGGGAAGGGAAGGGAAGGGAAGGGAAGGGAAGGGAAGGGAAGGGAAGGGAAGGGAAGGGAAGGGAAGGGAAGGGAAGGGAAGGAAGGAAGGAAGGAAGGAAGGAAGGAAGGAAGGAAGGAAGGAAGGAAGGAAGGAAGGAAGGAAGGAAGTGTGATGTAGAGAGACAGAGTACACATGTGGAGGAAGATAGGGGACTGAGAGAAGGGTGATTCACCACAGCTTTAACAGAGTTAAGTCTTGGAGAAAAAACACCCAACTTTGAGACGACTCTTTTAAATAAAAGAACTGGCTAAAATGTACTCTTTCTACTAGGAAGTGTCCTGCTCCAGAATTTAATCATTCACTCTGGATTCAAGAAAAATAAGATTTGCTTTCTTTCAGAATAACGAAGTTTTGTTCAAACATTTATCCGTGGGCATTGATTTATCTTTCTCAGTAAAATATGCCATATGTTCCATATGTTTAGTAAGCAATTCAATCAAATGTGCATACTCTTGAATTTTCCTTTTCCTGATCTCATCTCCTTACACCCCAGAGAAACTGTTCAGGATTTGCTCATATACGGTAACTGATTCTTCCTGCTCGTTGCAAAGACTGTCAGCACTTTTTAGTGAAAAAACAATATTATCACTTCAATTCACCACATGACCAAAATAAGCCATGAAGGCAGCAAAAGGATCTTCCTTTTCTATGAAAATCTTTATATACAGCTCAAGCACATACTGGTTGTTTTTAAATATCCATATGCTTCAATAACTATTTCTGTTGTTGTCTCTTACTTAACTTTCAATACAACTGTTTCCCAAGTTCCTTTTTTCTATTCCGTGTTTTAGACTACTACTGTACTCCTGATGAACTTTATTGTCTTCCATATTTCTCTGTAGACCTTTTTTGCTTTATCTCTATATTTTCACTGTTGTATATATCTCCTAGTATATTGTCAACTGAAATTTTATTTTCCAGAAATCTCATGTTGCTTTGTGGTTCCCAAATGCCAGCTAATGTTCTTAAAGTCATCCTAAATTACAAATCTTTCCTTTCCTCATTTTCAACAGTTGTCACTTATATTCAAACTCTTCAGCCACTACTGATTTATTCAGCTATTACCATGACATAAATTCTTCCATTTCTGTTTACAGTAAGAAAGACAGGTTGCACTGTATCTATTCTACTTGTACACAATACTAATTTACTTTTCAAGTCTAATCACCACTATCTATCCTTCTCACCCCTAAGCTGCCGGAGCTCACTTCATGGGAAACTTCATAGGAGTAATCTACTGTCAGCGTACTGCTGAACATTTTAAAATATATTTTAGTTCTTGAACCACAGGTTTTCTACTGGACAACAAAAATGCTATTACCTATGTAAGAGTTTCAAGGCAAGCTCATGGTTTCTGAGCTTTTATAATCCTTCCCAGTAAGAGAAAATTAATAATCCAAAGCTAGTCATGTGAGACAAAACTTTGGAGAAATAAGTTGTTTATGCTAGCTTCTCCATTCAGTGATGTACAGAAAAAAGGAAATGCAACCCTGCAGTATAGTCCCTTCTCTTAATTTCTGCTTTTATTTGTGCCCACAATTATCAGCTTTGGGCAAACCTGATGGAACTTTATCTGAAGATGAAGGAAAACGTATTTCTTACAGAACACTGAACACCAGATCTAAATGCAAACTACAAGGCAGATGCCAGTTGCAAAAGCTCTGCCTGCTGATCACAATGTGAGACACAGTAGCTTCCTGCAATTGCCTCTTCATGATAAGGTGGCAGGAGGGAAGATGATCTGATTTCAGATCATGATGGTGTCCTATACGCAGGCCAAATATCTGTACATGCTTCCCAAGGTCTTAAGTCCAAATATAGACAATATTAAGCTACATGGAAAGAGCATTTCCCAATTCCTTGGTCTCTCACTCCACCTCTGTACAAGAAAAATTAACATCCGAGCACAGCTTAATCAGACAGGCTACCAATCCTTACCTTAGTAGTACTATTTCTAGAGATATTGAGTTGAGAGAAGGTATGTGGTCCATAACACATTAAATACTATCGTAATTGTTTTTAGGGGGTGAGTTTTGTTTAGTTTAGTTTCCCACCTCCTTGGAGGCAAATGTCTTACACACCTTTTCAAGACCTTCTTCCTTGAGGCTGATGACATCCAAATCAAAATCTGTCCTTAAGCCATTGGTTTTGTTGAAAGTTATCCTGCCTGTGAGGCCTTCCCAGTGGGCCTATGGAGAAAGAAAAAACAATTTCTATAAATAAATGCCTCTTTCTTTCGTATATAATTTTTGCTAATGAATTCAAACTTTCCTTTGGTCTTCATAGACAATTTTTCAAATTTTCCATGTCAGGCAATAGACTCTTGTACTGAACAAGATAAAAGGCTGTTTTGTTTTCATTCCTCCATCATTCGTTCATTCATTTCCCCCTCTGCTTCCCTACATACTTCCCCCTCCTCAGTCCCCGAGCTTCAATCTGTTTCATTAATGCTGGACTTCTTTTTTTTTATCTCAGGAAATTTCATTCAAATAAAGGCTTACTGTTGCAAGATGCTGATTCCCTTGAAACCATATTGAGACAGCAAAAATTGAGGTCAGTGAGCCAGCCTTCCTGAACTTATTCCTCACTTTTAATAAAGTGCAATAGCCTCATTTTTTTATAACTTAAAATAAAAATCTACCCTAGTTCTGAAACTATACAAAGTAGGAGAGGAAATGTGGGAAATAAAATTATCATCCTAGAAGGAACCAATACCAAAAAAAAAAAACATTCCATCACAAATAAGTCCCCTCATCATAATATTTTGCATATCTAGATTGAGAAACACTGTATTAGGAGTTACAGCATGACAGACTTGAACAGTCTACAGTGTTCACCTTTAACACCTTTAATCTCATCAATTTACTGTCACTGTCAGTATCTAAACAGCATCACGGGGAATAAAGGAGACATACAGTAATTCACCATAGAAAATGAAGAAAAAAATTAATTTAAATCAGGAAGTAAAATTAATTCCTGACCCCTTTAAACTCATGCCAGTATTTAGTTGCTGAATTTCTCAGAATCAGTCTGTGGTTTAGAGTTTCAGGTGTTTGGGTTTTTATGCCACAAATGCTCCACACAGACTCAATTATCTACAAACGTGTAGTGATTTCACCCTTCCATATTCTTTTGTTCCAAGTAATACTTCAGGAAAACCCACTTTCAAATAGAAATGCTGTCTTGCTTGTTAAACTTCTTATACATTACAAGATGAATGATGACAATCTACTGAAACAAAAAAGGCAGAAACCAAATGGAGTGAAAGCAAAAGAAAATGGGAACTGGGAGATTATAAAGCAGGGGAGCAGGCCCCTTTATTAGTGACTCACCTCCTTGATGAGACTCATGAAGCGGGTCCCAAAGCGCCAGGGTTTGTGGCGGTTGCACTGCAGGGAACTGACTGTCATCTGTGGGAACTGCTGGACAGCCACCGACACCACATGGACCGCATCGTACATCAGCGCTGCATCCGTCTGAAATGAGAACCACATCAGCACCGTGAGCACAGAGCAAACACATGAGGCAGGCCAGCAGTGAGACAAGGAAACAACAAATTAGCACTGCTCATTATGCTGAAGGGAAAAAATGGTCCAATTGCTTGTGCAGCACTGTAAAATGTAGCCTTGTTGCCAAGTTGTACATGAGTTATGTCAGGATCTTCAGTCAGTCTCAGCTTTTCTCTTTTCAGTGCTGTAAAAAGGGCTCAAATATCTACTTTTCAGGATCATGAGAGTACACTAGCATCTGATGACTCATGTTACTTTAAAAAGCAGTGCATTAGGAAGCTATATAAATCACTGTGTGCATGTTTGATTCAAGTTGGTTATTTTCATGAGTGATGTAAAAAAAAAAAAGAAACAAGCTGACAAAACCTTAGTTATAAAGGAAAGTGTACATGTTCAGGAAGTAATGTTTCTTGTTTTGAAATTGCAGACAAGATTCCATCCCAATGGTACTCAATTGATTCATTAATAACTTTTTAATGTGCATCAGTTCAAATCCCTATGGCACTACTAATCAGTGTCTTCAATAAATCAGAGGTAGATTAGAATTACATCAAAATGTACATTCATTTTAATAGTTTTCATATCCCATCCTAAATAAATAGGCACAGAGTGTGCTATGTTGTATTAGCAAAGGACAGAGACTGCCTCTCAGTACACACTGTCATGCTGTACAAGAAAGTGATAACTCTCTCCTGTCCTCTTTGATAAACAGGGGCAAGCCTCAGAACCAAAAGCACAAGAGGACCTTAGATTCAGCTGGTGGAAATGAGTGCTACGCCATCTGCTCAGCATACCTTAGAGAAAAAGGACCTATTTCCCCTTCTCATTCATGTAATTAGTGAGCTGTGAAATTAGTTCTTTAATGGATAGGAAACCTGGAGATTATTGCACTTGTCACAATACAATACAATGCAATACAAAATGAGCTTATATAGTGCCTTTCATGCAAAGGCATCCCAAGGCTCTTTACAATAAAACTAAACATAAAAATGCAAAAATATTCTACCATTATAGCCCATAAGCTACTGTTAAAGAGAAAAATACACGCTCACATTTAACTGGTTCTCCCAAGGAGAGATTTCAAAATTCAAACAGAAATAAATCTTAATTTTAAAATAGCCAGTATAATAGGTTTCAATGATCTCAGCCTCCAATCAGTTTATGCAGGGGCTCCAAATAAGTCAGAAAATATTTTTGCTGCCAAATTGTTCATTATCTTCAAGGCATTAAAGTGCTTTTAAGGCAAGCTGATATTTGACAAGAAGGCAGTGAAACACCAAAAAGTTGGAATGACATGCTGACTAAGAGTCATGCAACGTTTAATATTCTAGAAGCAAGACTTGGCAGTAGTTGAAGTCTAGACAACAGCTTTTTAAATAAACTACACAATAAGTACAACACATAAATCTGGCTCAGAAATGCAAACTGGTTTTAAAATCAGTTTTACTTCTAAAACTGTAGTCCTTATACCAGTGAAGGAAAATTGAAATTGCTAGACTTTGGCAAGAATATCCCACAAAGAAGCAATCAGAAATTCAACACCAGCACCAACTGATTAATTAGATGCAAATTTGGAAGCAGAATTGTTAAGACTCATCAGAAGGAATCAAATGGACATTATGCCAGATGCAGAACAATACGGCTTTCTATATTCCTTTTCTATATACTTTTCTAAATTCTTTTCAAATTCTATAAGCCACCGAGGTGGAAATTTGTAGGATGACAAAAACACCCAAAGATGTCAAAGGCACATGATAAGCTCCAGTAGATATATCTTGTGATGCACTGGAACAGGTTGCTCAGAGATGTGGATGTCCCCATCACCGCAAATATTCAAGGCTGGTTTGAACGGAGCTCAGAGCAACCTGGTCCATGGCAGGCAGGGTTGGGATTAGATGATCTTTAAGGTTCATTCCAATCCCTTAACATTCTATTATTCTATGATTATGAAAACACGTTGCCAAATACGTTCATCATATTTCTTCATCAAAGACAAAGCAAATGAGGAAGAAAATGCAATAGTGTCATATCCATAACTCAGTTGACAAGACCTGTCCTACCAGATGGATAAATCTGAATCTGAGTCTACCAGTTACTACTGTCATTAATATAAAGTTAGAAACACATCATAAATTAAGTATATCTAGATTTTCATGCAAAGACGAATATGTCGCTAACATTCTTTTAAAAAGCCTGAACAGTTCTTTAAATGTTCTAGAAGAAAATGTCCTATGCAAACTAAAAGAGAAGCAAAAATTAACTTTGATGCATAGTATTCTTATTCTCTAGTCAGTTTTGTATTAAAGTGAATTGGCTCATTAAAAGTTTCAATGGAATATATTGTACTGTTCACTTAATGCATAACATGAGACAAGCTTATTCTGATGATTAGTAAAGTATGCATCTACTTCATTACATTTTAGTTATGTTATCTTTGCATGCATATTATCTGAATAATACTACTACAGTAAGTAGAATAGCTAATAATTTTCATATGCAGCTCATTATTTTCTTCAAGATCATCTTTTTCTTCCCATCTTTAGTCAGTAAACTTTTATACTTGAGAGATAAGCCCAACTACATTTAAAAGGTCAAACTGTTCATAGGGTTTTGCTTAGTGTCTGATGGTCTCTAATGCATTCTAAAAAATTTTGTGCATTAATTAAAATGATGTTTAAGTTCTTTCAAGTGTGACTTCCTTAGCTGCATCAAGAATGAAATGAAACTGCAAATGCTCACAAACATATACCTGCGTTGGTTTCCTAGGTGACCATGACAAAAGTATTCAATAAATGCATAGAAGTGAAAGAACACTTTCACGTTTTATTAACAAAGTCCTTGAAAAGGTATGAACACATTAAAAGCAATTCATATCAAGTCTTTAATCCATTGTGAAACTTATTTCATCATATACAATGAATCATTTGTTACTGACTGGATTTCAGATCATAGTATCACCTGAAATAAACTTTATTCAGACTGACTGTAGTCACTGGTTTAAGTGTTAGCATGCCCATTTCATACTGCCACAAGTTTGGGTTTTTTTGCTAAGCTTGTATTTATTGCACTTGGCCTTCCAAGACTTTAGAACAGAATGAGGATGCTGCATTCCCATTTGGCAAAGGAGTGTAAGTACACAAGGCGGGACATGTTCCATAAGGGATGAATTTTCTATTGGCCTTTACAAATTGTATTTTATCTCTTACACAGGAGTAATGCCCTGGATAGAACACTGGATACAAAGTCAGGTTGTTGGATCTGTAATTTTTTCAACTCCCAGTATATCCAGTCTATTTGTAGTCAGGTTTGTGAAGGACAGAGATGATGTAGTACAATTTGGAGAGAAAGAATAGCAGCTACTCTTCTTTTATCTAAGAGCCTGAGCAAGTAGTATATACTGGAGGTACAATGAACAGAACAGCTTAATCAAATCTCCTCCCTTTCCAGCACTGGCTATTTTAGGGGAAAAGAACATTGTTTAGGGATCACTGCACAGTAAGGATTTACAGTGGAATACTTACTCATTTCAAAACCATCAAAAATGTTCTATAATCATCTTAGCCTATGAAGCAATACTTCTCCTTTGATAATTACTTATTCTTCTCTTTTATATTGAGTGACAATTTAATATACAATACATAATCATTACTTAGAAAACCTTGAATAAATGGCATATTTCACAAACAGAACCCTTCCATTTTTTTGTTCTACCACCTGCCTTTCATTTTTCCCCATATTACTCTTACATTTTATGCTATTTCCATTGTGAGTGCAGCGAACAGAAGTAGGCCTCTGTCCAGGTTTTTTTAATTACTATCATTATTTTCCTTTGAAGACTGATTTTCTTATAGAAGCTGCCTCTGCTTCCTTTCTTTTGAACAACTTAAAAAAAATGATGTGAGAAAATCTGAGGACACTTAGATGTCAAGAAGTGAACACTACCTACAGTGCAGGAGAAATCTCATTACTGGCACTATTGCTTTCCTTAAAATTTGTCCTGTTTGATAAAAATTAAAAAGTTGACTTTAAAAATTACTGGATGTAAACTACAGAAACAATGATAGGTTACATATAAAAATAAGCTAAGATTTACTTATAAAAATCTGTAGCTTCTTTATTATGGATTCTACTATTGCTTGTTCAGAAAATTTTAAGGACTAGATCTTGAATTTTATTAGCACAACGTGATTTTTAACCCATGAAACAGAGTAACTAGTAACATAAGAACTTTTCCCCCAAAATTCTCATATAATGTGGTGTCAATGGTGCTAACATCACTCTACTTAGTTCACTACATATTCTTGCTCAGCTGCCTCCAAACTCTATTTTCAAATCTGCCCCACAAATAGATTTTTAAAGGAAGTCCAGAACAAGAGATTAATATTGAAGAAAGAAATTTTTGTCTTTCCCAGGTGTGCTAAACAGCATAGAAACCAAGCATGGATGAAAAATATTACAAAACAAACAGAAAAGCCCTTATAAACCAAGTAGGAGTCATTTTATCTTACAGATAGACACTTAAGTTGTATTAGATTTAAATATCTTTAACAACCATTGAAAGAACTTCTGCACAAGCTCATCAACAGAAGACATTTCAGTTAGATGATGCCTGACAAATGCAGCATTATGCACACAAATTCCAGAGACCAAACATACTACTACTACTCACAGAAAGCTCTCCCACACTCAAGGCAATTATAACAAGTGAATGAAATTAAGAAGAAATGGCTTGCAAAACTAGTTCCTCCCCTCCTCAGCTAATAAAATCTATTGCCCCTGAAATCATTTCACGTAATTCTCACTTGCAAACACATCCCACAAAACCATTTTGCTAAGTGAGATTTAATAAATCTCTCAGCCTGGGATTAAATTTTACTGTTTTATGAACTGTTAAATTGCATTGTATGTTTATTAATGCTCATGTTTTCTTACTTCTTGACACATTCCTAACTCCACTCTGAGGTACAATTAAGAAAAGAGTACAGATATGCTTTTTCATCCCCAGAAATGCATTCCAGTAGGGAACAGGATATGAGCACCAGTAAACTACAAACAATGTTTATCTAACTTTTTAAAATGTATTTCTTGCATGTTCTATTTTCTGTGATTTTTTTATATCCTGTAGATGTCTCACCATGTCATAAAGTCTATAATCTAAGAATAAAATTACCTCTAGTGTATTGCTTGCAATAGCAAGTCAACTGACTGCATAAACCTTTGCAGAATGTGCTTACAATATACAATTAAGAACAAGATGCAGTGATGTTTTTACTTAAATTCTATAGTTTTATATATATATAGATTTCTACATATCCTTAAAAACAAATTTAATATTTCCAGGTAAAAGATATTCTGAAGTATTTTATCAACCTGCCTTCTGAACTTTAGAAATTATGGTGTGTGCTATAATAATTTCTGCAATAAAACACCCCATCACACTCTTATATACCCTAGTGACAGATAGCAAAAACCTAATTACAAGGAACAATGGGTCATTATTTGGTCTTTGGTAGTCTATTTCCTTTCATCTCTTCTCAAGTTCAAAAAATCAATATGATTGTGATCACTGCAACTCCATCAACCACATCCACAATAAAGACCTGACTGCTACTATTATATTAGCTCAGCATTCAAGACTTATCACGCCACATGAAAAGTCCTTCTGCATGAGCAATTCATAACTAATTACAGAAAGATCCTACTCAGCATCCACAGTGAATACCTTTGTACCCGCACGCAACAAGAAAGTACACCTAGCAATGGAAATGAGAAGCATAAGGCTAGTGTAACACAGAGATTAAATGTAAATCTGATCAAAAATAGAGAGAAAACCCCACACATTCTAAAGAATGAATCTCTAAATTTTCTATTTTTGTATCCTGTAAAAGTAGTACAATGTTTGAAGATTTCAGAGCTTTTACACCTTCAAATTCTTTAGGTAAAATGACAAAAATAAATGTATATTGATGATTTTGAAAGCAGACAAAAGAGTTATGAGTGTTCATAATAAATTTCCTTCTCCTGCTTTAAAAGTTTCTCTTCTCTTAGAAAGGACTAGTGATACAGACTTCAATATCTTCAGCAAAAAAGATATGTACAGCATTACAAAGTTCATGTCTGCAGGAGAAAACAAATTGTTAAGCGATATAAAACATAAGCAACACGTGAAAGAGTATACATTTATCCCATTTATGTCAGTCTTTATAATTTTATTATTAATTTATGCCTGATGGCTCTGTTTTAAATAAGTAATGTTTTTTCCTTTTGAACTAACACCCCCTTAAAATCAGCAATACCTAAAGAAAAGGGTATTAAAAGACACACTGCTGACCTGCTACTTAGAATATCAATAATTATTTAGATTTTTTAATTTGATAATTTATGTGGGGATTTTTTGTCTTTGAGATTGTTTATAGGGATGGAGTTTTTTGGTTTTGTTCTGTTTTGTTTGAGCAGCATGTATATTTTTAGACTCTTGTTTTTTTCATAAATCTTTGATCAACTTGTCTGCTATATGCAGATGATATTCTAGACAGATTACAGAAAATTAAATTGATCTTGCAATATTACTTTTTTTCTTTGCCATTGTGCCTCCACCAACCATGTTTCACAGTATAATCACTTTTTCATTTCAATGAAGTTCTCAATTAATATTTATTTCAGGAAAACACCTTTTTATCATGCTATGATGCTAGTTCTAACAATCAGATTCTCATAAATTGTTGATTCCAGCTTCACAGGATAGACACAGAATTAAATACATTGACATATTTGCATTAGAACACACATTTTGTTTCGATTAAAACCTGCGTACTGTAAAGCAATTTATTCAGCTGCATTCTGATTCGTGACACTACTTTTCTGGGCTGTCTTTTAAAACTGCCTCATAAAAGCAGCTATCATTGATTATTTCTAATATATTAGCCCACAAAAATTTACCTAATTTAAGAACAGCTTCAAATTGTGGTGGTTCAGAAAAAGCTGAATAACTTTTAATGGGATCCTCAATGGCTAATGAAGAGAGGTACCTTAACACTGAAAGCTTATTTGAAATTTTAGGTACTTAGATATCCTTGAATGGCAAAGCACACAGACATTAAAAGTATATTAAAAATAAGGCTATGCAAATAAACAAAGTAATATAAAGAAAAATTGTATGTGTGTGGTTTATGTGCATGAACTTTTCAAAGCTTACAATTCACTTGTAATAATTCAGTGCTAGAAGGAATATGGGCTTATTAATCAGAACTCAAACTGATATTGTTATCATGTTAGACATAGATGCTCTTCTAGTGAATATGAGAACCAACCACAGACTTCATAGTGATCAATTTTTTTTTTTAATATATGTTTGAAACTTGTTGTGTCCAATAAAATTTGTATTAATACACAGAATTCATATTCACATGGTGATCCACACAGAAAATTTTGGAACTCTCTCTAGTTCACTTTCAAAGGGATATTTATATCATAAAGACAACTGATAGTATATAATTTTCATAATTACTAAACCAAAAATAGGAATTGAAAAAATTGAATATTCTTCCAGCTTTTTCAATACTCCATTAGGATTCCATCCATCAGGGTAATAGTCAAATTGCTTCACCACATCTAAATCTAAATTTAAAAATAAAAATGTGTCTAAGCTTATGAAGAAGTTTTAAGAATTTCTTTGCATGTCTCTGACTAATCTGGTGAGAATTTATTTTTCCTGAAAAATGCATATACCTCTTAATTATGCTTAGCAAGATTTAAAAGCATATTTTTCATACCATTTATCTTATTTTTCTGAACATTGTCCATGTCTGAAATTGCAGACTGTAAGAAACAAGAAAGAAGAGAGAAGAGAAAGAATATCAAGGAAATATAGAAGTATTTAACCTTAGTATCAAAGGATTCCTAGTTTTCTCATTCATACTCACAAACTCTCCTGGTCAAACAGCCTTTGACAGATAAAATAATCTATTAGTCTTGCCTCTAAAAATAAATGGAAGAGATTATTGATCAGGTATGGAAAATTTACAGGAAATAATATAATATTTTTATCCTCCCTGCATAGTAAGCAAACTCAAAATATAGTGTCACAAAATTAATATCACAAAGGATCACATTTCACTTAGATGTCTAATGTTACAGTCTTATCGAAACAGGTTGTTTTGCAAAGAATCTTACGCAGAAATAAACCAAATCAGGTTAAAAATTTTATCATCTTATTTTCTTCATCTCCTATTTCCTATAAAAATTTTCTTGGAGAGTGGAATGATGCATATTCATAGAAGGAAAACTGTTTCTCCTGATGTTGTTAATCTAAGATGTTAACTTCTGCCCTTGATAAAAAAATTCCAGATATCAGAGAGTGCACTAAATGTCATGGTTGTTTGGAAAAACCTTTCCTGACTGGTCATGAATAGCTCCAGGCAGCAGACAGCATGCAAATGATATCCACAAGACAGTAGTTTCTTCATTTTAACATGATTATCTATTTCATCTCCTATTCTAATGAAATTGTGTCGGCCTGAGTAATCTAAAGCTCAAAAGGTAGATATTTCAAAGTCTCAAAGTTATTAGCAGTTGATTTCTTTACAATTTTTAACCTAATATTTAATTAAAAGTGTAACAAAAAATTATCCAGTTATAAAAATCACAAAAAGACTTTGAGTTCCAAGGAGGTACAACTATTTCCAATTTGTCAGAAAGAAAGAAATGTAAGAGAATGATTTCTACAGAGAATTATTTCTGCATGAGTTCTTTATATTGAAATATCTGAGAAGAACCAGTCTACCCATACAGTGCAGTAACTTAAGAACCTCAATCTCACAGAGCTCTAGTTCACCCAAAACACTGACACAGGAACAGTGAAATTTGACACCAGATCCATTAGTAGGACAAGACTGCCAAAGCACAGGTAGGAAGCACGTTTTAATCACTTCTCAATTCTCATAACTTCTTCTTATTACATTTTCCATAGAACTGCTGACTTTCTAAATGATGGGGAAGAGTTTTACTCTTGCAAGTGTGTTTCCACAAAGAAGTTAATTTATAAGAGTCTGCTTCCATAAACATTTACCTAAATTAATTTCATTCAAACCCAAATGCTTTTAACAGGTTTGTTCTGATATTTTGAAAAAGTATTAAATCTATATTATTTACTTCCCTTTCTCTATATGGCTTTTTCTATGTCTATTTTTGCTTTAGTCTGTCACCAAAACAAAAACAACACTTGCCTACTCATTTCCCTCTCATTAAGACTTGTTCTCAGGATAATTTCAGAAGACTTCATTATTGTGAAATACTTGCCACAGATTTTACTTTTGAACAGCAGCAAGCTTTTGAAGTGACTCCTGATGTGCGACACCACAGAGCAGTGCTCTTGGTGCACATCATGAGGAGGTCTCATAATGCATGAACCAGGCTCCCTTAAAATAAAATTCACTGAAAGATGTGATTGAGGGCTGTATTTTATGTGCTCCATCTGCTAATTGGCTTTGTCCAAAGGAATGAACTAGCAAGAGTCCAAAGCAAAGTAGCTGGAAAGAGAAGAGTGTGAAATAAGAAGTGTCAGGTTTTTGGCACCGATAACTTTGCTTTATGAGGTTGCCTCCAAAAGGCCTTTTCACTTGCTATTGTAGCCAGGTGATAACTAAGTTTCAGTGATCACTTGAGAAAATCTGGTGCCATCTTCAGGTTTATGCTCCTTTGTTATTATTCTGAAAATATTAGTCTTATCTTCATGCCATCTCTCTAATTCAGGTGTGCAAATCCTGACCCTGTTTACCCAAAGAAAGAAGAAAAACCACCTCTGATTTGAAACAAACAAAGAAAAACTTTCTGTCCAGAAAGGATAATGGCTACTCATTAAAAGTATGAGGAAGTGAAAAATAATAAAGTATTTTCAACTCTACAAATATGAAGAATGGAGAAGCAACGTGTATATGCAATTTATTTATAGAAGATAATAGCTTTTTATAGTGGTCAATAGAGGGTTGGGTTGAAAGCCATTTGTCAGACTGCACAAATGCACAAGAATTGAAGATGGGAATGGTTGCCTTTGGCTCTAACAGTTAAAAACCAGTTATCAATCTTCATCTAAGTCTTCAAGGAGCTTCTCTTGGTGAGCAATCGATATTGCATTTGCCACAATAGCTCATTTAATTATTTTCATCCTAAATATCCTGTCAGCAGGGGGAAGTCTTCCTGATTTTAATTAATTTTGAGATCATTGATTTTTTTGCCTTTTCCTTTCCTGTGGTTACACATGCAGACACAAAGGCACAGACACACACTTTTAGCCTGCAGGCTATGTAAGATGTATGACAAGTCCTTGATGAAAGCCCTTCATATAACTGTAGTATACCTAGATGACCTGCAGCTTTACTTTTAAATCTTTAACTTTCAACTGCTGCAAATGAGCCTCTGGCATCTCAACCTAGTTGGGAAAAACAGTAAATTGAAAAGCATGTTTGCTGAATAGTTTTCAATTAAAGAATCCTTAAATCAATAGACAGCAAGGATATCACGGCCACAAGCCTGCTGTAAGTTACAGAGAAACACAAAGACAGAAAATGGAAGTCAGAGAACTGAAAATAGTAGTGGAAAACATGAACTTCCATTATATTTGTAAATAAATAAAGATGTGGTATTGATGGATATCATTAACACCCAAAATAAAAATGTTTTAGGCTTCAGAGTGCTATGCCACATTTCCCCTATGTTAAATAGTAGAAACAAACCAGACAGAATGCAAGTCACTCAGAACAGTCTTAAAATTTGTAAAACACAAGCTCATAAAAGAAGTTAAAGAAATAAGGTGTAGTCTCTATACCATTTCAATCATATTTATAGTTTCTAATCCCATGTGTGCCACTTCCATCTTCTCAGGAAAAAGAGATGGAAAAAAACCACCAATCTGTAGTAAATAGATTGGCAACTCCACTAATGAAAAATAATTAAAATCTACATTTATTCTAGAGTAGTTAAAAACCTCTTCATTCATAGCTCCACTGCCAGAAACGACATTTTATTTGTAGCTAATAATAAATCAGTTATATATGATTACTCTTGTTTAACATAACATGGAATAATTGTGGAGTTACTTACTTTTATAAAAAGAATATAATTTCACAAGACGCCAGTACATCAGAAACAAGGCAAAGTGACACGTTCTGTTTTAATGCCACAGTACAAGGGACAGAATTTTCTGGATCAACTAGTGTCAGAAAAGATACAGTATTGCAGGAGAGAAATTAGAGTAACACTAAAGGGATACATAATATCATTAATTACCCTGATTCTGGCTGCAGCCTTGAAAAGAGAGGCTGCTCCTAAGGAAAGCAGCCACTTATAAATGTTTTCCATCAACATTCTTAGCTTAGACTTTGGACAGTGTTTCCAGGTGCAGCTCTTCAGCAAAATGGTTTTCTCCACTATCTTTCCCCGGAAATGATAAAAATTGCCTCTAGAATGAACCCAGTAATTTCTTTCTCTAAATTCATGAAGCTTAAATATATTTAGTTTAAATCTGAGAAGCAAGTAGTGTTAATTATTTTTCTTTACAAATTAAATAAAAAAAAAAAAAAAAAAAAAGAGGATTTAACATTATTTCAGTTTGTTAAAATCTGAACAAAATTATCAGATTAAAATACTACTAAAATATCATCACTATATTCTCCTTGGATGAGCTACTGCTGTCTAAATAGCTATGTATTAAAATTCTGAGGAAGTCGCTCTCCCTGCCACAATCCATTAAGCAGTGTATAGTATTAACACAACTGAAAGAATTTGGAAAGTAGATGTTTATTTGAAAAATGAAAGGTGGGAAAAACAAGACCAGGAAGCGGTTCTGTACTTCAGAGACAAATGCAGTTCCTCTCACAGATGTTCCTCAGGGAAATAAACAGCAGCAGCAAGGCCAAGTCAAGAAAGCTCTCTGAGAAGAAAAGCAAGATTGTAAAGTACTCTACCACATGCTCACGTTCCTCTGGGAACTGTTATCTTGCTCAAACAAATCCAACTCACTAAAACTGACAGTTGTGCACTGCTCTTTATTCTTAAAGGATTAACATTAGGGAAAAAATGTGAAGTGGAAGTATCTTTCAAGATGCAAACTGAGAGACTATCTAATCACTGCTGCTGAAGAAGGGAGTATGTGCTAAGACTCCAGTCTCTTTTTCTTGCGCATGACTGGCACAAGAGATCTGCTGAGAGACTGCCTTTCAAGCTGGTTTACATTCTTAAGAAGAAAAAAAATAGGAAACTGAGCCACCAAATTATCCTTAGAGAGCAGTAAATATATGAAAAAACCTCTTAGAGGTCAAACACCTGTTTACATGCACATTTATTAACATTTCAGAGCTATTATATGGATGTACATAATATAAGTGGCTTATGAGTATTTTCCAAGTGTACTGCCCTTTAAAAATTTCATCCCAGTGAAATACAACTTTACAGAACAAATTGTTATAGAATTCTTTTCTAGAACTTCAGCCATCTAAAAACTACCAGGAAAGCCATGGATTAAAAACTGTGATTCATCTGGTTATCCTGAGATTAGAGGAAGACTAAACTTATAGCTTATGTTGTATACCCTACTTTGAGTAAAACTCACTCGACAGATTTCAAGCACTTCAAGTCATAAAAACCCAAGATCTAAATGGAACCTGTACTATGCAATTTCTATGAAACTAATAAAACATCATTATTTAATTATAATGAACTCTAATCCACCCAAGTTAAATCCAAGGGAATAAACTGTTTCATTGGATAATACTATACTCATTTTAGAAGTTAGACAGGATGTTTCACAGCTGTGGTGATCCACAAATATGGATTCCTGTCTCTGGTAAGGAAATGGCTCTCTAGGCAAGCTGCAGCAATTCTGTTTCTAAAAAGATTGAAAATACATTGTTGCTTTATCTAAAGGGTGATTTCAGATATAGAAAGGAGAAGCAACAGATCAAAAAATATCACAAAGATAGTATTGCAAACAAAGAGTAGCTGAGCACAATTCTAGTTTTCTTAATCCCATTCATCCTTACTGTGAGAGGTGGGAAAGGGAATAGAAGATGTCCCACATTTAGCATTTATCTGAAGTATTTGGATAATAAATACAATTTATGTTAATTGCAACAGACCAGACAGGACAGAAAACACACTTGTGCTTATTACCCTAATTCAAGCAGTAGAAGCAAAATATTTTTGCCTCAAACTTTGTTTTCCTGTTTAATTCAAGATTATGCAAAACAAAAAGAAGATGCAGGATATACCTTAAGAAATGTGGAAACTAATTAGAATTCAAAAACTGAAGATGCAAAGCCCATTGAGACCAGTCTATCTTTGCTTATAACCATTTTCATTTTTAATAGGAGTTAGACAGCAGGTAGTATTTCACAGTTTTCACATGCACATTGACTGCCTCACCAGCCATAAACTCATAAATATTTCTTGCACTTACTCAAAGTATGATAGCAAGGTTTTATACATTTCCTAAATGTATTTTGCTGTCCTGACCTCCCTTATTCTGAACAATGAGCAGTTCAGATCGTTCCACTCCTCTAATTCAAAGCACTACACAGTCTTTTATTGAGTAATTTTAGCAATATTTTGAAATTAGGACCTGTAAGAGGCTTGTTTCCCTGGATATTCTTCCACATGTTTGCTTAAGATCAACTTCTTAACCCTTATCTTGAAGGGATTTGTCACTAGGATCACATAGAAACCCTAATGTGACAGGCAACGGTCTCAGGAAATGGGTACTGCTCACATTCACTGGTGCTAGAGATCTTTAAAACAACTGGTTAAGATCACAAAGATCAAGTGCAAAAGAAAAAGCTTTTCTAGAAGGAGAGGATGGAGAATGAGGGTCCATGATCTCTGCTTGTAATGCAAATGCATTTCTCTGTCCAACCTCAACAGTACCCTGCCCGCCCCACTCTCCCCCCAGTTACTTTTACTTACTGAAACACTACTAAAATAGTAAACCACTAAGGATTATAAGAGCAATACGTGAAACATACCAGGAAGTAAGGAACTCTACCAATAATGCAATTTAAATAGGTTCAAGCTATGCTAAGCAAAAATTGTGATATCAATACACACATAAATGCACTATAAATAAGATAGGGAGCTCAAGAAAAACAAAAAGGACTCAAGGAGATTATATTTTCTATTTATACTGGAAACCTTTCTTACCAATAGCGTTAAAGGAAAAGAGGAATGATTGGAAGGGTTAATTTAATCTTGCTACTTTACTGGTAGCTCCTCAGGGTGAGTGCAATAGAGATGTTTATTTACCTAAACTTATTTCAGCTGCAGGTACAAGTAAACACAAGTAAAGTGGCAGAATAAACGATTTTCAGATTAAGGAAATTTCAAACTGCAACAAAACATCAACACTTGTGAAACACATCCAATGTGGTTTTTCTATCTTATCAAGTTCATACGTGAGCAACACAGATATCAACCACTGCAAAGATAAAAAATTAAGCCAATTTCAAGTTCCTCCAAAACAGATTACATAGAAGAAATTTGGTAAATCCAGATTACAAAGAGAAAAAGCTTGCACTTTTCTAATTAAATGCATAATCATAGATGCAGATTCATGTTAGCAATGCTAAATGTCTTCTGTTTTAATGAGCCATTTGAAATGAAATGGTTGCCTGCAATTAGACATCTGCAGTCCAAGGACAGCAAGCCAACGGTGTAGTCTGTCTGCCAGAATTACAGTTGCATTCCTCAGCAGGACAATAAGGAGAATGGATAATTGTAATTATAACATATACATCCCTTAGTGTTCTGTAGTTGAAAGAGTGTGAACAACAAGGGCTCTTAATACATTTAATTGCTGGCTGCTAATAAAGGGTTGCCAAAAAAAGAACCATTTTTAAAATGCATTCCAATTCCACTATGAATTACAAACCAAGGTCACTAACTACCCACCTGAGGACTAATCTCCCAGAAAACTGTCTCTTAGACCCTGTAAATATCTAGTCACACAGGCCTGGTGTTCAGAAAGTTGCAACCCCATATGAAAGCAAGTTGAAGAGATGGGAGAACATGAAGATGTTATTTTAGAGAACATACTGAAAGTTCTCTACTCACATTCACTTTGCAAATATCTTTGCAAGCTTTTTTCATGAAAACTCGAATGAAGATCCTAAATACTTTTTAGATGTGTGTGTTTCTGTCTCTTTCCTTATACACTTACTATATCTGAATATTTCACCTATCAAAATGTTTCCGCTCCCTTATAGAAATAAGAGAAAAAAGAGATTGAATTTTTTCTATTCAAACTCAGGGCAGAAATTATAGCTGCATTCCCTGAGAGAATGCTTCTCTCACTTTGCCAAATCATAAAAAAAGAAAAATAATATTTCATTACCTTCAGATTTTATCTTTCATTCAATGCTGCTCAATTTTGCACTTTACTGTGAGGATTCAAGGGTAAAGACGTTATTATTTCTTCTGTCTTCGCTATATATTCTGAAGACAGATTGAAAATTCACTGTGATATTACTATAAGTTCTTCAGCAGCAAGCAGCCACCTGAACTGCTCTATTCTGTGGAATAATTCTGTGCAGATTTCTTAAAATATAATTCATTAATAGTATCAACAAAATAAGTGACAGCATTGTATAGAAATAAGAGCTCTTCAAAGCTTATACACAGGCTATAATGTTTAAGTTATTAGGTAAGATTTCTTTAATGCAATTGCTTTTCTCCATTTTTATTTTCATCAGTTCCTAGACGAAGCTGAAACTGAGATTTTACACTTCTTGAATTGAATAGATTCAATTTTCCAGACGTGACACTTGACTAATTCATTGTATCCTCTTAAATACTTCTCAGGTCAACCAACCAACTTGCTGAATTTCTATAATATTTTAAACCATGAAAAAGGTCTTTATTCTAATACTCAGTATTGTTACACTGAACCTTTGGGAACCCAGACCTCTGAATGGAATCTGCATGCCTTATGTCACTCCATACCCCATGCACAGGACATTTCAGAACACAATTCATCTTAGCCAGCACTCTAATTCAGCTAGCCAGTAGCAACTGCACAGCCCAAAATAAAATCTCTTCCTTTTTTAAATATTTGAGAAAGTGTGGAACCTCCATAACACAGGCACCTAAAGGCTGCAAACCTCTCCTCCTCAGCAGGTTGCAGCCACTCATTTGTAAAGCGACAGACAACTCATTCCTTTTAACCAGAATATAGAGAAAAATCATATTCTCCTTTGACTGGCAGATGGGAAGCCTGCTGGAGTAAAACAAATTAGGGGAAAAATTACTACATATCTAATCATGGGTGAAAAAAAATAAGTTATTAGACTCTAGTTTTCTAAAGGCATAAAACCAAGGTTTGGTTTCCAAGTGCTACCTAGGAATGGTTCAGATAATCATCCTGCTCATCTGAGAACAACTGCCTTCAAAGCAGAGGAAGACAAATAAAATATAAAGAAACATAGGTGAAAAAATATTTGCTATTATAAGATTCTGAACAGAAACAACTAACATATTCTAGGTCTTGCAATTTCACCTTTTTCTTTCAGTGGAGGGAAGAAAATTTGAGGAGAACATCAAGTTGCACGTCAAAATCTAACTGGGCTTAAAAATGCTAACTGTAAGACATTATACTGGGCATAAAGCAGAAAAAATAATTAATATTTGTGTAGTTATAAGTTCTCCTTAAACCTGATGTTCAAAAATATTCTGCAAATTTCTGTGCAGTATTTATTACCTTCAGTGTCCTTGTCAATTTTTCCAGTTAAAAACCTCTGGTCTTCATTTGAAGATGGTTCAGTCATCACCATAAACCACCTGTGATTCTCATGCTGTCTACACAAGCAATTACAGATGTTTACACTCTATGCTGTCATACTTCATTCCTTATTTGTATGTCCCAATGAATGACATGTTTACTATCAGAACATGGCTCCAAGCAATTAATGAGGACATGGTTCAGCTAGTTCTTTTAAAAACATTAAAAAGGCATTGCTCACAGAAGTCATCCCTGTTCATCAACTTCCACTACACTTCTGGATTATCACTGATGAATTGTTACAAAGCCAATAGTTTATTTCACACAGTTGCTCTTCATTTTCTATTAAAAGTACAGAGCAACTAAGTAGAAATATATTTAATGAGGACTGGATCTCTTCTCTGGACATTGTCATCATGAGGTGTTATTCAGAGTACAAAAGTTATTTCTTTAATCTGCCCATAGAGTAGAAAAGTGCTGTAATAAATAAAGAAATTCGTTGCTTTACAGAATCACAAAATGATCTGGGTTGGAAGAAAAATCCTCTATTTCCAAAACCTCTTGCTATGGACAGGACACCTTCCACTAGACCTGGTAGCTCAATGCCCCATCCAGCCTAGCCATGAACACTTCCAGGGACAGGGCAACTTCTCTGGGCATCCACAACTTCTCTGGGCAAACTGTCCCCTATTCTGAGCAAACTGACCCAGTGCTTCACACCCTCACAGTAGAGAATTTCTTGCTAATATCTAATATAAACCAATTCTCCTTTTAGTTTGAAGCCATTTCCCCTTATCACTATGTGCCCTTGTGAAAAGTCCTCCACCAGCTTTCTTGTAGGCTCCCTTCAGGTACTGAAAGGCTGCTTAAAGGTCACCCTGGAGCCTTCTCTTCTCAATACTGAACAGTCACAATTCTCTCAGCCTTTCCTTATAGGAGAGGTGTTTTATTCCTCTGATCATCTTTGTGGCCCTCCTCTGGACTTGGTCCAACAGGTCAATGACCTTCCTGTTCTGGGGACATCAGAACTGGACCCCAGAACTCCAGATGGAGTCTCAGGAAAGAAGCACAGAGGGGGAAGATCACCTTCATCAACCTGTTGGTCACAATTCTTGTGATGCAGCTCAGGATACAATTGGCTTTCTGGGCTGCAAGTACACATTTGATCTGGATCACTTGGATCAATGGGACAAGGCATACTGAATGAAGTTCAACAAGGCAAAGTGCTCCCACACTTCAGTCACCACAGCCCTATGCAACTACACAGGCTGTGAGAACAGTGGCTGGAAAGTTGCCCAGCAGAAAAGGACATGGGGCTGCTGGTCAACAGCTGCCAAACACAAGCCAGTGTGTGTCCAGGTGGCCAAGAAGGCAAACTGCATCCTGTGCCAGCAGAAATAGGGTAGAGATTGCTCCCCTGTACTTGTCACTTGTGAGGCCATACTGCAAGTGCTGTGTCCAATTCTGGGCCCCTCACCTCAAGAAAGTCATTGAGGTGTTGGAGCATGTCCAGAGAAGGATGATGAGACTGGGGAAAGGTCTAGAAAGTAAGTCCTATGAGGAGTGACTGACGGAGCTGAGGTTGCTTAGTGTGGAGAAAAGGAGGCTGAGGGAGACCTCTACAACTACCTGAAAGCAGGTTGTAGCCAGATGGGTTTGGCCTCTTCTCCCAGACAACCAGTGACAAGAGGAGATGACCTCAAGCTCTGCCAGGTGAGGTTCAGGTGAGACATCAGGAAGAATTTAATCACTGAAAGAGTGGTTTAAGCATTGGAATGGGCTGCCCAGGGAAGTGGTGGAGTCACCATGTCTGGAAGTGTTCAAGAAATGACTGGACATGGCATTTAGTGCTAGGATTTAGTAGGCATGGTGATGTTTGGTAAAACATTAGTTTCTGTATCTTGGAGATTTTTTCCATCCTTGAGGATTCTATTGCCAACTCATCTCCAGCCACTCATCCACCAGCACCCCAAGTCCTTCTCGTCGGGGCTGCTCTCAATCCCTTCATCACCCAGCCTGTATTGATAGCAGAGTTGCCTCTACCCAGGTACAGCACCTTGCACTTGGTCTTGTTAAACCCCAGGAGGCTCCCATGGGCCCACTTCTTGAGCTTGTCCAGGTCCCTCTGGATGGCAACGTGTCCTTCAGGTGTGTCAACTGCACCATGCGGTTCAGTGTCATCTACAAATTTGCTGAGGGTGTACCGAAGGACACCACTTGCCATTGATGTCCACTGGGGCTATGAGTCATTGACTTTTACCCTCTGGATGTGGCCATCCAATCAACTCCTTATCCACCCATCAAATCCATCTCTCACCAGTTTAGAGAGAAGGATGTTGTGGGGACTGTGTCAAAGGCATTACAGAAGTCCAGACAGATGACATTTGCAACCCTTTCCATGTCCACTGATGTATTTACTCCATTGTAGAAGGCCACTAGGTTGGTCAGACAGGACTTGCCCTTGGTGAAACTGTGCTGGTTGCCTTGAATCACACCCCTGTCCTTAATGGCTCAAAGTGAAATAGTTACTTGTGAGCAAAGCAGAATAAGAAAAACAATATCTTCAAAAATTAGAAGTTATACAGATAGTGTACACTTCTTTCCTTTTTTTTTCTTTTCTTTTATTTTTTTCCCCCAGCATTCACTAAACCTCATCAGAATGGGACACAGGAGAAAAATTTAAATTCCAATGTCCAATTGCAGTTTTGCCTGTAGAAGATTTCTACTTTTGTAGCATTACTTAAGAATACTTTTCATATATCAGAATGAAAAATGTTACTCCAAATTTGGGTTTAACAACTTTTTTGGCTTTTTTTACTGAAATTCTTAATAAAACAATACCAGCCAGACACATAAGATTTAACTCTCCTGTTAACAATGCTCAAATTAGTGGATAATTTTTTCTGACTATATAGTAATGTATTTTTAATATATTTATATTTTTTAGACATTAGAAGAAAATATTTGCTCTTCTTTGAACCGTATTTAGCCTTTAAAATGTATCTACATCTGCACCAGATAGATGTCTAAAAATGCACTGAAAAAGGTAAAGAGGTAAATCATTTAATTATATAGATCTCTGGACCAACAGAAGGGGTTATAATATCCTTTGCTGAAATAAGGCAAATAATGTTTTATACTAGATTGAAAGATATTCTGTAGGAATCCATGAAATTAAAACTTTAGCCTTTTGAAAAGGACATCCAGTACAGAGTTTCAGCTATCTACTTAATTTTTCAAAGCTCAATCTGTGAAGAAAAACCTACCAACCGATTAAAAAAAAGCCTTCATTCTGCGACTCTGTTAGATATCCACTCTATACTTAGACATAATTATTCATAGATTTGAATAACAGCTTTGTGCACTGTCTTTAGGGGGGTTGTGTCTATAGAGGATAACTGACTTCTATTAGTAATTTCTAATTTAATTTCTATAATGAACTAAACAAATGAGAATTCCACACATGAATAATACATATTCCAAGTAAAAAATCTATCTCTAGTCTCATAAAAGCAGCAGCCAATCAGTCTTTTCTTCTTGTTTCCCATCTCTTCCAGGTAAAATGATATTTGAATAATATATTATTTATGGTTGCAGCAAAAATAATTTTAAAAGTCTTTGGAAAATTAATAAATTAAATACTGGCTTAGTTTCACAGCCTATAGCAAAAAATGAAAAACAATCACAGAGTGGTTTATAAATGTCTACAAAGAAAATATCATTACAATTCAGGGCTTTTTGACATTGACAGACTTGTGCCTGAAGAACCAAGTACATACCTGGACCTTATACATAGCCATAAGCCATGTTTTATGATACGGCAAACAGAATAATACAGAACTGAATCTAGGGGAAAAAAGCTTAAAAACTTAAGCTAACGTGCAGTTCTAACTTTCTCAGGTGTCAATATTTTTTACCATCCTCCAGAAATCCACCAGTTTTTAAGCTTGTTTGTTCAAGTTATTCTGTCAAATACCAATTCTGATTTTTAAAAGTATGTCCCTCAGAAATATAGATTAAAAACTGAAAATATACATTCAACTTAATTTCACAAAAAATGGACCCAAATCCTAATATACCTTTAACATATATATGAATTCCTAAAAATATATCATTTTTGTGTTCCAAATGTTTCTTATTGCACATTTTAGGTCTTAAAATAGGTATACATCAAAATCAGCAATATTTTTACCATTTTCCAGCCTTTACTTCTCTCTGTTTTCAGCTACTGTGAGAAGTCATTAGTTTAGTGATGAAATAATTGAGAGGTTATACATATACACTGTTCCTCTCTGAATATAAAAGATTCGATCATGCAAAGGCAGCTTTCTTCAAATCATGGCATGCCAGAAAGCAGTCAAGTCCTACTCAAAGTCAGTTTCTGAAAACTCCAGTTTCAGACTGATTTTTGAGACTACACCTACAAATCATGTCTGCATAGCCATGTCTATGCCACTTTTTTGTGCTCTGTGATTCAATTTCATATTCATCACTCACACACTGAAGGGGGTTACAAGCCCACAGCAAGCAAGGAAGTTGGATAGCGCATGTTAAGGGTATGGAAGAAAACAGTTTCATAACCAGTGGGGATTAAAGAGCAAGCCCCATAAATCAAGTAGAAAAAAAAAAACATTAATTTAATTTTGTATGTTCTGGTTCTGGGTTGTGAGTGGGGAGTATTTCCATTAACAGATAAACCTTAAATTTTAGAGGAATGTATGGACCTTCTGACCATTAACTGCTATATGAAACAATAAAAATTAAGCTGTAAACAGTAACAGAAGGTATAGAATTTGCTTCTGTGTACAGAAATGGTATTTAACTCACATTTCTAACTTTTTTTGAATGTTAAATGTGTAATTCTAGTGATTAATAGCCTGTTAAAAATATTACTCCTCAGTATCTCTATCATAGGTGAACAATTACAACACCTTTACAGGATCACAGAATGATTTGGGTTGGAAAGGACATTCAAGATAATCTAGTTCCAACACCCCTGTTGGAAAGTACACTTCTGGTGGAAGTGTCAGGGACATTTCTTACTAGACCAGGTTTCTCAAAGCCCTATCCAACCTAGCCTTAAACACTGCCATGGATGGGACATCCACAACTTCTCTGGGCAACCTGTTCCTGTGCCTCACCAACCTCACCTTCAGTAAAGAATTTCTTCTCTATGTGTAACATAAATTTCCTCTCCTTCAGTTTAAACCTATTAATTTTTGTCCTATCAGCACCGTTTCTGATGAAGAGTCTTTCTCTGGCTTCCTTGTTAGCCCCCTTGAAGTACTGGAAGGCTGCTATGAGGTGTTCTCTTACTATTAGTTATTATTAGTTACTATTAGTTACAGCACATTTGCTAAGGACCAAAACTACAGTCAGTATATGATAATTATATATATAATCTCCGAGTGGGTATTAGGTCATTTACAAGACTGAGTGAAGATATAAAGCAGTATTAACACCAAATATCAGGTAGCCATTAGGAAATACAAATAAAATTAAAATTTTCAAGTCAGAAGAGACTAGAACAGATATTTTTATGTGAAAAAGTATTGAAAGCACAAATTCTTAATTGTGCAATAATGTGCATCTATTCTTCTAAGGCTTTACGTTTCAGCTTATTTACCATAAGTAGTTTTACTGGCTTGACTTCTCTGAGGGAAGAAAACCTAAATAGTTTCACAGTATAAACATTTAACATCTAAATAATCAATCTTTCTCTGCACTCCTACCCGAGTTCTCTCTTCCAACATACTGTAATAGTAATGTTCAAGAAATATCTATCAATATAGACAGTGGGAAAGAAATTTTTAACGCCTTTATATATAACAGAAAAATATTTACCATCACTATTTAAGGCACACCGGAAAAAAAAAAAAGCAGAAAGAAGAAAATATGGATAAACACAATAAACACACTGCATTAGCTCTTATGTGATCAGGCATCAAGAGGTGGATTGAAAAGAGAAAGAGCAACAGCAGTGGAGGGACATGTGGTAGAAAACGGGGTTCCACTTTCTTCCAGATATATTAGGAGAGAGATTTCACACATATGAAAGTCCTAGATGAAAAGAGGCAAATAAGAGAAGTCTGGCAGAATAACTCACTGAGGCAATGCTGATTCAACAGTCTTGACTTCACAGGAGAGATGCCCTTACCCTATAGTAAAAACTCACTGACAGCTGTTAGTTACTGCCTCACATACTTAAAAGACACAAATCCATAAGAAACAAGCTTTTCTTACAGTTAACACTCAAGGTTCTGCTTATACTGTTGTAACAATGAAATGAAGTAAAATCAATCAAGCAGCCAGGGTCACACTACTGGCAGCAAAACAAGTACAGCCATTGTATTATTTCAGTGCCAACTCATAAAGGTCTTAGTGGAACATAAGAAATACAGTCATTTTCTATGTTATCTTTGGAATTCGAAGCACATTTACATACTACTAGAAGTACAGTGGTTTGTAAAATCTAAAACTTGCTGTAGGGCAAAGAAAGTTCGGTTCATGCAAAATTCAAGCTGTAAATAAATATAGTGACAAATACACACTAGTCAGTGTTTCTACCACTACAGGCAATTCTCTGTCGGAACATCCACCAAGAATTATGTAAGCTCAATATAGCCATAAAGCAGAATTAGCTTTCGGTATAATAAACATTTATAAAATACAGGCTGTGTTTTCAGCTTCAATATGGACAAACATATAGCAATCCTTTTCTGTTGGTATTTTAATTACAGAAAACATCTTCTTCCCCAAAACACTTTCATAAGCATTTTCAAATATTTTTAATATAGGACACTTTTATTTTACCTAAAATATTCCCAGTGAGAAGAAAATAATTCCTCAGTGAAAATGTATTTTCATGCTTCAAAAGAAAAAAATCTTTCTCAGACTTTTTGGAGTTGGAAATGTTTAGGATTTGATTTCTATTATTAATACCTAGGTATGGATTTCCTGTGGCAATTTTTGCCCATTCAGATAAAAGGGAGTCATTAGAATCTTATTTCTTCAAGCCATTGTGAAAATATAAATTTGATTTCTGCATCTCTAATCCATACTAATGGGTGGTGGATTGATACCCATTAAAGTTTCATGAATGGTTTTTGCTTCATGCTCATTTAAGTACAAATTAATTTACTTTTCAGCACATTGTTGACATTTATCAGATAGACATAATAAATAGTTTATCTACCAATCAGGTATTCCCAAATTATTTCCATTTCTCCAAAGTAAAATCACTAGCTTTCACAACAACCAAAATATTGTTCATAAGGGCAACACTAATGTAAGTGAAGATTTACTTCCAGTAAAAAGTCTATTATCTACTGAGTATTTTTCTTTGAGGGAACAGTTAATCTCTACTACCTTTAGTGCTGCAAGAAATCATTGAATCCACACTGCCAGAGAGACAAATTATATTGCTCAAAAACCTACTCTGAAAGTTGCATTTTTTGAAGTAGGTATAACCTAAAACTAGACCTAAATACTGACATGTGAAACATATTAAAGAGATGGCATAGAACAAAAATTATATATAGGTATTAAAGGAGATAAATATTTCAGTGGGTTTACAATCTCAAGAGGGAGAAGCATCCCAAATAAAGCACTGAAAATCAAAAAGAACTTATGCAGATGACACTTTATCAGGTTCTGTGATACAGTTCTATGTTCTAAAGTATTTTTTCTCTAGTGAGAAATTCACAGTCAAAAAAAGAGTTGTGCACCTGCTCTTTACTTCTTGTCCAGTTTAAAGTTCTGCTGGCACCAAAAGGAAACACACCCAGTATGCCCAGCTACCAGAATTAAAACAGTATGGACTAAAAAGGGTCACATTTCTGAAAGTGCTTTGCATTTTACAGTTGTTTCCATTCAAATCTTTACCTATGATCTATTACATACATATATAACACAATTTGATTAGTCTTGAGAATTTAGAATACCTGTGTGTGTTTAGAAAGGAGGTTTCCCACATCAATTTTCAAGACAATTATTTAGATTGGATATAAGGAAGAATTTCTTTACAAAGAAGCTGCTCAGACTCTGGAATGGTTGCCTAGGAATGTTCTGGATGCCACATCACTGGAAGTGTTCAAGGGCAAGATAGAGAGTGCTTTGAGCAACCCACTCTAGTGAAAGATGTCTCTGCCTATGTCAGTAGGGTTGGACTAAATGAGCCTTGAAGGTCCCTGCTAACCCAAACCATTTGACAATTCTAAAGATTTATGTTTACTAAAGTCTTGTAGTCTACTTATTATGTTACCCTAGATACAATCCCTCCCTTACTACGCATACTGCTGAAAGCTACAGAGCCTTAATCACAGTTTTTCCTACATTGTAAATCAAGGGAAATCTGATTTTACAATAAAATATCAGATTCATGGGTAGGTTTTATAAAGAAACTGGGGCAGAAAGTTTAGCATGCATTGTAGACAGAGAATATCTATTCCACACACTCTGGTCAACATCTACTTTTCTGTATTATTTGATACATGTAGATTATTTATGCTTTTCACTCCAAGCAGCGTTTATGGATTGATAGAACGAAATTATTTGCAGAATAGGGCTTTCTAGGAAAGGAGACCTTTTGCTATTGTAGTTGAGAGAAAAATAGGAAAATTAATTTTCTGGTCAGCAATATCAGCAGAAGACTGAGTAAGAGAGTTAGCACTACAAAGAATGCCTAATCAGATTTGATTTTTCATTTTGAAAAATAGTGTATCAGCTCACCTTACACCATAAATAGTAATAATTTTATACAGTTTCAGAAGAAACATTAATGTGTTTATCCTTCTAAAAGCTCAATAATTATCACAAAAAAAATTATGAATGCCCTTATAGTAGAATCACATAATAGAAATATCCAATGAATATTAAATATTTGGAGACACAAATGGATACCAGAAGATCCTGAAATTTATACAGAATACAAGGTGGGATTTACAGATGACCAAACTGAATAAAACAATTGCATGTATAATGCATAGTCTATTCAGGCACACTAGTGAAAATCCAACAAAAGTCAGCAACTACTTGAACTGAAAAATGTAGTACATTACTGAATTCAACCTTTTTCTGACAACAAAAAAGTACCTCCCCAAGTCAGATTAAAACAGCATGAGCTTGATTAGGGAATGAAAATAAAGACCATAGTAGTTATAGTGGAGACGGTGGCTCTAAGAGGAAAGTCAATGACTATTAAATAGGAAATAATCTGTTTTCAAATTTTACCTCACCACTAATACATTCCTCCAGTGAGCTATTGTCTGGTAGAGGAGGCCTTAATTTTCTGGCAGAAAATTCCCATGCATCTAGCACACCTATTTCATATCATAATGTGCAATCTTCTCTTAATAAAAAATTCCAAAGAAAATGTATGCTTTCCCAGCGTGGTGCCTCCATTAGCACATGTAACTGCCTAGTGAACTCAGAAGACTTAATGCTGTTCCATTACTGACTGTTGAAGGTCTCATATCTAATCTTGACCTATTTAATGGCTCACACTTAGTCAGAAAAAAAAATTCTCCACTTGTTTGCCTTCCCACAGTGCACTACTTGAATGGACTAAATCACAAATAGATGTACATAAATAATATTGTCTTGCTATCTAGAGACCTAGAGACCTCCAGATCACATGAAGTTGTTAGACTAGTCCTGGAATACATGTGTTTTTTCTTTTGTTGTTTTTGTTTTGATTTGGTTTGGGTATGTTGTGGGTTTGTTTGGTAAAAAATAAAAAAAAAAACTACAAATGCTTGGATTCTTCTTGTTGTCCAGACAATAAAAGCTGTATTGGAAGACTATATAGCATCAAAATTAATTGACCCATGAAGGTGCAGTTTACTAGCTTCTGCAGAGCAGGCTCTGGCTAATCCAAAAATGCTAAGGAACTTCATAAACATTTTTAATACTCTATACAGTTAGAGACTTATCAAGCCAAAAGTTCTGATGGTTTGTCTACTTTTCTGACAAAGAGCACTGCTATAGCTATTTAAAGAATTCAAACCTACTTCCTTCCTCTTTCCGTCTCTATCAATAACTAAACTGATTGGGTTTACAGAATGCAACATGAGAGAAGATAATTTCATCAAGTCTCTACAAAATATGCTCAGGTTGATTTGAACAGATAAGGAGTGACAGCCTTCACTAAATGTCATCAGGAAGAAAGTAGTGTAGAGTGACATAGTTCTTGATATGGTGATTAACTTTGCTCCCTGAGCCCTATACAAACAGATGAATTGTTAAAAAGATCCTTCAGGGGAGTAAAATCTGCAAGAATTCACAACAATGAAAACACGTTCTTGGATAGGTTGAGACAGTTCTGAAAATTGACATTCTGTGACCAGCCTTAAAAGCAACAATATTCTTGTGCTTTAGGCATAAACCAAGAAATGTTATTTATTTACAGATTCTACTGTATTCTTAGTGCATTTTCAGTTAGTTTATCAAAATACATCCCCACCTTGCTGTGCATGTAAAAACTGATTCAAGATAGGGCACCAAGGTAATATAGTCCATATTATGAAACACATATCTCCTTACAGCTGCAGGCAAGGCAGATTAGAACTATAAACACAATTTCAAATGTCAAAGAACAATAAAATAAAACCTGTGGAGAGATCTGTATGTGCAAAAGTCACATACATCCGAAAGGAACCATTTCCTCTATGTTCAGCCATTTAAAAAGACCATTCAAACACCTAGGCACCCTATGACAAATCTTCAGTAATATAGCCTGTGCAGTTTTCTAGGGCAAAGTTCTTTATTTTTCCTGTACTCACTGCAAAGGTAATGTAAGCAATTACTAGACATTTGAATTTAACATGGATTAAGTTAGGAGAGGCAAATTCCACACATACTGTTTAGGCATCTTCTTCATTAGGAGGAATGTATGTACAGTTCACTCTGAAGCACAGGCAAAGGATATTAAACTTGCTCTCTGGGCAGTTTATCTGCAAACAGAAACAAATGAAGCCTAAGACATGGACACCACCATGAAAGAATATGTCTGAATATGCCAAGTCACTGCTGGAAAACTCAGCAGACCACTAGTTATCCCTGGAAAGGTTCTACGTGGTTTGCCACCAAGTTTTCTGGAAGGTTGCCAATTCAACAGCTGCAGAAAGGACACAGGCAGATTGACCATTACACCTATGTCTGTACAGCACAGACAAGCTGAATTCATGATCCTCCTTACACTAAAATCTGTCATGTTCTGAGCAGAACCTGAAATTATTCGGTTTCTCATTGTTTCTTTTAATGGTGTGCTTATCATTTTAAAAGTTGACTCCTTTTAAATTCTCAGCACTTTTAAAGTTTATTTGGTTGGGACATAATCATGTCTGTGTGGATTAATAGCTGTAATGATCACCAACTTTGACTTTCTTAAAAAGCTCACCACCATGTCTTATAAAAATCCAACAAAAGCACATTTTAGGGTCTTCCAGGAGAGATACAACTATCACTGGATTGTTTCTTTTACTGAATGGGTTCACTAACTAGGTATTAGCATTAATCTGATAATACCTTGATTGATACATTCTAACACACTTTCTGTAATTGTGTAAGCTTAAAAAATTATATTTGAGATCACACAATATTAGGTGAGGTTTTGCTGAAATCTGAAATATTTGCATACCCCTTAGGATTAAAATTAATAAAACCTGCACGAAGCAATGCAGATACTTCTCCCAAAATAGGAGAGGAATTTCTAGAAGAAAATTAAGCACTGGTACAGTAGTTTACCAACTATATCGTGTCTGTGTGACCAAGCTACAATTCTTCATGAATATGAGGAGAGTTCCTAATTTCATGACTCTTAACTGCTGTTCTTTATGAAAGGTTGCCTCAGTTCTAACGGTTCCCTTCATAGATACTGGAGATGAACATTTCAGAGGACAGCCACAGTTGTTGGGTATAAAATAAAGATCATAAGGCAATTCAAGCTGAAGAGACCACAGGACTTCCCTAGTCCAACACCTTGCTCCTTTGACATAGTTTCAGTGTCACCTCTAGGAAGAGACATGTTGTTCAGAACTTTATCAGGTTTTGAAAATCTGCAAGGATGGAGACCACAACAATCTCTCTGAGCAATCCTTTCCACTGCTTTGCTTTTCTTACAGTGAAAACATTTTTCCTTAAATCCAGCCAAAATCTCTCTCAGTTTATGCCTTCACTCTCATGTTTATGCTGGACACTGCTGAGAACAGTTTGTCTCTGTCTTCTTGATAATCTCCTTGCAGATGTTATGGGGATGCTGTTAGATCCTTAAGAGGCCTTCTTTATCCCAGACTTGTTCCCTCAACCTCCCCTCATTGTACAAGTGCTCCAGTCCCTCAGTTCTAACAATCTTGGTTGCTGCTAATTTATATTCTCAGAAAAAGACCTTCAATATTTTTTTTAGCAAATATGATGCCTAGTGTTCAGATAGTAAAGAGTCTCTCCTGATGGTGCTTTATCTCCCACTGCTCTACTGATGGATTTTCTCCCTTGATCTTGCTTGAAAATCAATACAGGTCCCTGGCATTCAGATTCTATCCAACAGCATTGAATAAACTCAATGTAGAACATACAATCATTTAACTCAGAAACGATCTTTAACACCAGCAAGTCCAGCCATTAATGTAGTGCTGCCAAGTCCATGTCCCTTAACTCCAGATTTACATTTATAAATACCTCCAGGGATGGTGACTCAACCACTTCCCTCAGAAGCCTGTTCCAGTGCTTGACAACATTCTCTGACCAAATGTAAAAGGAATGTGTGCTGGTATCAACAAGATAAAGAAAACTCAACACTTACATATGTAAAACTCACTGATTTTCTACCAAAATGTTTTTCCTGATTTTTTTAATATGCAAACTAAACTTCAATATAATACACTTTATTATGACATTCCACATTTTACAGTTTAACTATATTCGTCTTTCATCTGTATACTTCCAAATATACCCCATCTGAGTTTTGTTGAGCTTTAATATTTAGGAAGGAACCCTAGATGATAATCTGATTTTATGAAGTTCAGAATAACTTCTATATAATTAACAAATAATTCTCTTTTAAACTAACACAACTGATTTTGTTAAAAGAACACACACACAACTTTATGTGGGTGCAGAAAATAACGCAATTCTCACTTTTTCCTCTTTCTCCAGACAAACTGTATTCATAATTTACTTCTTTTTACATTAATTTTAAAATATCCTTTAAAAGGCAATAAAATATTTTTTTTCCTAACTTGAGCTTTATGTTCAGCTTTGCAAAGCTACCTGTAAAGTCCCTTATTTTCCAATTTATAAATAAATCAAATAAGAGTTCGCTTTATATGACACAGCTGCACTTGAGGCCTTATTACTTACTTTTCATCTAAAGAGAACTTCTTTCAAGATCTTCACATTTAAATTGTTTTAAAGCAATTTTCTAACATTGCTGGTGTTTGTCTCTAAATGATCTTTATTTAAGACACGTATTTAGTAAATGAATAGGCCAAATGTGGAACAGTAAAGTCAAAAAAAATCTAAGCATGTTCATTGCTAAAAGAAACACAGAGACAACAGTCTCTGATGCAACCTAACAGAAGTTTCAGTTGTTTCATCTAGAATACTGCATCAAGGCTTAACCCAGCAAATAAGGACAGAGAAGTCTACTTGTACAAATATTAAAAGAAGAATATTCAATTTTAAAGAATAAGTTTGTGTTATTATTTTCCTAGTTAATTTCAAAACTGTGGCAAATCTAGGCATTTGCTATTCAAATCATTAAGCACATCTTTGCTTTGGACAATGATATGACTACCTAACTGTGTTGAAGAAAAAGAAACCTTTCTAATTGCTCCCAGATGTTCCTTTAAATCTTTCAACCAAGACAGAAGTGTTCCTTCCATGAATATTGCTTTTAGTTTTGCAATTCATGTTCGTACAACAAACCTTAGGCTGAGGACCTTACATGGATGGCAGTGGTCTTTGAACAGAAAGTGGTATGTCAGTGTTTAAGTTTCTATATTCAACTAGATGTTGAAAACAAATTTACCCAACTCAATTTACCATGCAATTTAAGAAACAATGCAAAGACAACATAATCAAAGAAGTCAGTACTGGTTAGTATCTTTGTGACTGGTGAGCAGCCTTGTTGAAAAGTACTTGGACGAGTAGCTGAAGATGAGCCAGCCATGAGACATTGCAGTAGCAGAGGAAAACTGGATCCTGGGCTGCATTCACAGGATCATTACTAACAGAGATAGAGATGCGATCATCCCACTCTCCTCAGCATTTGTAAGGTTGCATCTGAAGCACTGTGTCCAGTTATGATCCCCATAATGCAAAATTTTAAAAAATACTCAAGCACACCGGATAGAGTCCAAAGGATCATCACAAAAATGATCACAGGACTGGAAACCTGTGCTTTGAGGAAAGACTGAAGGAGTTAGGTCTTTTCTCCCTAGAGAAGAGAAGGCTTAGGAGGGACCTCATTACATTTTCAGTACTAATGGGGCAGCTACAAAGAGGACAGGGACTCTCTCTTGCCAAAGATCCACATAAGGAGGACAAAGGACAATGGGTCCAAAGATGGGTACAAAGATGTTTGATCTTGGGAAAGACTGTTTACAGCAAGAACAACCATGGAAACAACCTCCTCAGGGATATGATGAAGTTCTCACCACTGAAGATTTTCAAGACATTATTGGAAAGAGTGCATTTGTCTCCCTTTCCCATGAAAAGTTAGACAAGGTATTTCAAGGTCCTTTCAAACTTGGCCAGTTTTGTGACTCTACAAAATCCATCATTGGCCAAAAGGTGTCTATAGGTTTCCAGTTTTCTCAAGGGAGTTTGGAATAGACCAGTCAGGAAACATTGTGAACATCACCTTCTAATTTAGTCTATCGACTTAATGAAATAACTGGCCAGCAGTCCTCCATCTGCTAAGCTGATTTTCCCTGACTTCAATTCTAGAGATACACTGCAAAACTGTCCACTCAGGAAGAGAGAATACTTCCTGCATTCACATTAAGCTGAATCCCACTGTGTGAAGGACCCAAAGGACAATAACAGAAATGATGAGCACTGTAACAAAAAAAATTGGTCCTTTTTATTATTTGAAGATGAACAAGTGAAAAAAAAAAATGCTTATTTTCAGATCTGCTTATTGAAGATAAGATTATTCCTTTAAATATAGAGTTATTTTTATTTGAATTCTACCCACAATTTTACTCAAACTTTGGAATTTCATCAGAGTAACTATACTGACTTTTAAGCAAGTAGAAGGTGAAGAAATCTAAAATCGTCTAAAGCTAATGCTGTTTATCTTTTATGCAGACAACACGGAGAACAATCATGTCATCAGGCATCCATAATTTACAAAATGGTATTTTCTAAGCTATGTCTACTATCATGAAGGCACTAAAAAAGAATTGCCTCTTGTGGTCAGAAGCACCTTGAAATTCTCTCTCATTCTTTCGTCAAAACATGAAAGTGAAGAAGTGCAACAAAGTAACTTACCTAAGACTTTTTTTATGAGTGATCTTTGAAGACCCATTTAAACAAATTATATGCTTCACATAAAGTGTCAAAGTAGCCCACTTAACTTCAGCAGAACTACTTGACAAGCTTTGTATTGCTTTTTCAGCAAGAAAAGACAGTGAACACTTTGTTGAACCGAGGCGTCTACCAAAAGGTCAGTAAATAGACAGAGTAGTTAACACATCCATTGCTACTCATGACAGACAAAATGAAATTTTGTTCTTATAAGCAATATATTTAGAAAACACATGCACAGAATATACTTTACAAAGTAATGGTTTCCCAGTAACATTTCACCATGAGGCTTGAATAAATTATACTACAGGATCAAAATAAGGAAATCCTGAAATTTTAGTATTTATTTCCAGGACATTATAGAGACTGTCATCATCTGAATTAGGTTACAGCATTATCACTGCTATTAAAATACTATACATATACTCAGGCCTTGGGAAGTGTATATATTCTGAAATCTCTGTTTCACAACATCGTGACACTTAATTCTCTTTAGTTCATCCAGTACATGTTTCTCACCTATCTCCTAAGCTGAATGTGGCTTGGGAGATTAGAGGCCTCACGTTCACAGAGAAAATATATAATAATGAAAGTATGTGAATTTTGTTTCCAGGCTGAGATACATAAAGGTATTCGGATGCAGATTTGGGTGGATGCTTGAATTTTCCTAGGCACTGTTTGACTGCTCTATATGTGTGTTTGTGGCAATTGTATTCCCTCTAGACTCCTTAAGTGGAAAATATATTTACTGTGACAGTTCTACTTTAAGCTTGACTCTGTCAAGCATATAGCATAATTGGAAACATCAAGAAGGCACAAAACATTCACCAAAGGTGGGCAGATATAAATTTGGACTTTTAGGAGACCTTTGATCTTCTGAAGGGTCTGAAGGGTAGAGGCCAAGCAAAATATCCTGTGCATCTGCAAAGCACTAAATTGGAGTCCATGATGTTCTGTGAAGGAAATAATGTAATCCCCTAGGAAAATTAATTTAAGCAATAACTTAACTGGTCTTTATGAAAGTCCCTATGAAGTCAACATGTACTATATGAACCCCTTTAAAAGCAGAAAGTGTGTTATGACTTAAGGAGATGAGCAAAACCTAGGGGAAGTAATATTTCTTATGAGACAAATCTATAAATATCTGGAAATGAGGAAAAAAGAAAAAGGCAAAAATTCAAGCACATACACTTACAGGTCTTCAGCAGAGAAGGTGGTATCCCCACAACAGTCTAGTAATTAACAAATATTCATTAGTAACAGACAGAAATAGCATATTCTTGATTTTAATATATGAGAAGCATACAATGAAAGAAGACTGTTTCAGCCTACCAAACAACATCCAAAATAACCACCTGAATATTCAGAGACAAATATTTACATATCATTTTCACTCTTTTCCTCTCCATTGCAGTATGTAGTGTTTAATACTCCACTTTAAAATTAAATAAAAATTAAAAAGTGGTAGTTCTTTTCTGCTTACCCTATCTGAGCCTGGAATGCATGCAGCAAACTAAAGGTTAGCAAAATTACCCATACGCTAATTTTCAAAGGACCAGGATTTTACCCAGAACATGCTTTTAAGCATCGCTATTAATTGTAGTACACTGCCAGTCCTAACAGGCAGTGCCACTGTGAAGCAGATAAGCATACAGCAAAGGCTAAGTTGATGGTCTCTTTTCTCCACAAATGATATTATTTACATTGCCACTTAACCTAGCATGCCTAGCACTGTCACCATTCCACATCCTGCAATGGTAGCCATAATGAGTCCTAGAGTTATTCACTCCTGCAGATAGGTCCATTGATTATCAGTTCCAGTTACTTGTCCTCAAGGCAAGTTCTAAAAATAACAGCAAAGAAAGAGAATAAAAGTAATATTTCTTTTGGTTCATTTTCCTGAAAATTTACAATAAACACAGTGTATAAATAAACCATTGAAATTACTTTCAGAATGCATATACTAAGAAAAATGTCTTCACAGTATCATAGAATTGCTTAGGTTCGAAAAGACCTTTAATATCATCCAGTCCAATCATTAATCCAGTACTGCCAATTCCACCACTAAACCACATCCCTACGTGCCACATCTACAAGTCTTTTAAATGCCTCCAGGGATGGTGTCTCCACCACTTCTCCAAGCAGGCTGTTCCATTGCTTGATCACCCTTTCTGGAAAGCAATTTTTCCTAATATCCAATCTAAACCTCCCCTGGGATAACTTGAAGCCATTTCCTCTTGTTCTGCTGCTTGTTACTTGGCAGAAGAGACCAACACCCACCTGTCTACAACCTCCTTTCAGGCAGTTGCAGAGAGCAGTAAAGTCTCCCCTGAGACTCTTTTCCTCCAGGCTAAACAACTCCTGCTCCCTCATACACTCCTCATAAAACCTGTGCTCCAGACTCTTCACTAGCTTCATTGCCCTTCTTTAGAACCATAATGTTTGAGAGATTATGGTTACTTAATTGCAGTCCTCAGACTTGAAGTTTCATTGACTGCAGACTCATGCATATTTCCTGAGAAAAGGCACTCAAGTTCCTATTTCAAAAAACAACCTATGCTTCAGCTACACTTCTATACTGTGTAGGAGATCCTGCAGGTTGCACAAGCTCTGCCATTTCCCTACTTGCTGTTACACTGAGTTCCCTCTGCTGCTTTGTAAAAACGTAGCAGCCTGCAGATTTCTGACATGAAGGCATGATGTAAAGCAATGATAATCTTAGTATATTTATAAATATATACATACATGCATGCTCAAACCACGTCAGGAGGAATTCAATTAAATCTTTCATTGAAGAGAAACTGCAATTTCTGCTAAATGCTATACAGCACTTGGACATAGCTTTCCTTTGGGCTAGGATCATAGGTTTCTGATCTATCCTGTCTCCTAAAATTTTAAAAGTTACTGTATACAGTACTCAAATATTTAATAATGCAATTAATTCCCTAAATAGCTGACAAATCATTTCTAAAACATCTTACAGCATGAAATCCTGCATAGTCCCTAAACTCACAAAATTAACTGTGCCTAGGGGAGATTCTTAGCTTGTAACGCAGTAATGAGTAATTGTTTAGGATTTCCTTTGAAGTACACATTTGCTGCTACACTGTTACTTAACACATCTCATCAGCAAATCCAGAAAATTCTTTTAGCCAAAGGGATAATTATAAAGCTGTCTACTTAAGAAGATATCCTCTTTGAAGCTCTAAATCAGAATCCAAGACTGTATTTCTGTAACAAGTATTTATTTTTATTTTTATTTATCTTTTCACCCTCAGGAACCTTAACAGCACCTTCTCACCAAATTCTCCTGTCCAGTCACAGTGTCTGACAGCAGTTATTAAATTCTTCTTTAAGTAGCTATTCCAAATATAACTGTTATTTCCATATTGTCATGAGCAGATAAAAGATTGCAGTTTCACAAATATCTTTTTACCAGTAGGGAAACAAAATTACTAATTTGCATCAAGCTATTCAACAGTTTGTACTGTCACTGAAAATACTGACATCAAGGATAAATAAAGTCAGACAAGCTCCAGAAGTATGCTGAAAGAAAACCCTGAATTACACCATAATTTTTTTGTTTCCTTTATGAGGTACGTAAAAAAAAAAAAAAATTTGGAGATCACAGATCAGAAACCATGAAATTGATGTAGAAAAAATTATGTTAAAAATATATTGAACTAAAGATACAAAGTAAAAATAATGCTAACTGAGTATATTTCCAGTTTTGCATCTCCCTTATTTCTTGAGTCAGTAATTAAGAGCATCATTTTAACCCTATTTGGTTGAAGTCTAATAACTACACTTATCACAACTTTTTTTTTTTCAAAGTCATGCTTCTCCTTGGCTCATGCTGTTTACGTAAACCTTTATTAAAATGGATTAGCAACACCTACATTAAAATTATTGGGATATGAGAGGGTGGGTCTCTTGTTTTTGGTGGTTGGATTGGGTTTTTGTCTGGGTTTTTTGGTTGTTCACCTATTTTCAAGTAGAGCAAAGAACCCAGGAAATACACATTTAGCTTTCAGAGCTGTGTAGGAGTGTCCTCACTATTATTTATGTCCAATTATCTGACATGGGAGTTATTTATTTCTTTCATGAAAAATATCATTAAGCCTTGATTATATCATGATAGAAGAATTGAATCTCCTTTTTAAAATTTTGGATTTTTATGTTTCAGACAATTCTTTCAACTTCAGTTGTCCTGGTTTCAGTGCCATTACTCTCTTAATCTTTCTAAACTTTATAATGCAATAAAAAAGGTAACCTTTTCAACATTAGTAGCTTAACCAGGCTAGGTTAACATGATTCAAAATCCTTTACCATAAACAAGCAAGAGAAATCTGTTGATTAATGTGCTCTTTCACCTGATTACAGGTGGCCATTTAACATGGTTTTCATGCATTGGTCCAATTCCTTACAAGGTTTTAGGGTTTTTAAACACATTAACTTAATGCAACTGAAAATATATCATTCTTGTCCATCTCTACTCACTGTTTGACCTTTTTTTTTTTTCCCCAGTAATTCTTTGTCTTGACCTTGGGTTCAACAAAACTTCTGAGAACATGAAACTAACATACCCACAAGGCCAAGAAAGAGAACATTCAGATAAATTATATTTTACAAAATAGGTATAAGATTTAGACAAAGAGAGGTTGCTTACTGGAAGTTTTCTTGCAATCAGGGGAAAAAGACAACAAAAAAAAAATATATTATATAAATGCTTCCTCCCAGTCTGTAGGTGTGCAAATATGGAGAGCTAATTAGTGAAAAATATCTACACATTTACAGATCCAACATTATTCTCTCTTTCATTTCCATTCTCAAATACCAAAGGAATTATAACTTCAGGATTTTTACTGTATGCCTTAAAATGGCTAGTTTCAAAATTAATTTCCTAGGCAGCTCTGTGACTAAATGTATTTGTACATTCCTTCAATTAAGGATAATTTATGGAGGTATTAGAATCTTTCCTCATGATCTTTGTATCATCTTTAAAGGTACATACTTAAAGAAAATACCATTGAATCTATTTTCCTTATCTGAGGAAGTCAATACAACAGGTTTAAAAATTTCAAAACTTTATTTGTAAAACTTCATCTCATTTTTGTGAAGCAAATGAAAATCCCAAGCCCAGAAATGAACCATAAATCCATTCTGCATATGCAAAAAATCCCTAGGATTTTGCCTACAGTATTTAATATCACTCTAAATTTCAGGGGTTTTTTTCAACTATTATTTTCATTTACTGAGAAACTAACAAAAAAAAAAAGGCAAAAATCTAAACAAGGTAATTACCAGTGAAAAGAGAAATCACTCAACTAAATAATGCTCCACTCCACCAAGCAGCACACAGAATGTATCAGCTGCAAACTCTGATTTTTCTGAGGTAAACACCTAAATATTCACCTTGGCTCTCACATTCAAGAAGTACCGAAGTGCTTCACTGCACCTCCCATATATAGCTACTAAAGTGGGCATTAAATAGGATAGTCAGAATAGGAAAAAAAATGTACAGACTTTTCTATATAAGCAGAAAGCAGAGAGCTGAATTGGATGATAGGCAAAAGCAATTAGTAAGGAAAACTTTATGTAAATTAAGCAGCAGGGCTTGTTAGGTCATCTTAATTAAGCATGCTAAATTCTGACTTGAGGCATAGAAAACTGTGGAGATTAATAGTTGAAGAATAAAAGAATTCTGAACTCATAACACTTTATTTATGCTCTATTTTGCTTGGTGTGAATCATGGTTGTCATATATAAATGTGGAAGTGTATTTGTGCTCAGGATTTTGTGGTTTTTTTCCTCTTTCTGTGTAATACTTGTACAGACTCAGTAAGTGAAGTATACCAAAGTAAAGTTTCTTTAAAGTAGTATGTTGCCCCTCTGTTTTCCACAATATTTTTCTGCTTATACAGTACAGATGATAAAATTGTTAGAATTTAATAAAAATATTGTCATAATAATTAAGTATCATTTTTTCATTTTGCAGGAAAATTCAACATTCATTTTTTACTCCAAGCTAAAATAAGCCCGCAAATCTAAACTTTTTAAGAAAAAAAACTAGCTGAAGTTACATAAATTAAATATTTTTGTTTCACTGTGGTATGTTTGGGGTTTTTTGTTAACTTATAAGTTCATTTTTCCAGAAAAAATCATAATCTGGTTGAAAAATAGAGTGGTTTTATTAATACCAAGTCATTCTGTTCAAGTGGTGTTGGGAAGTACCAAGAACTTTCAAATTTCAGAATTCAGTATAGAGCTGGTAGAAAGTAACAGTAATGAGTATATCACATGTCAGAGAATTGTTTAAAGAGCTTCAATCTAACTAGAAGTTGTTTAATAATTGGATAACAGAAGGTTCAAATGCTAACAACCCACCCTGTCCAGAGTCTAGCTTTCTAAAAGGGCTTTTTGAGCCGCTAACAAGTGAGATGAGGTAGTGAGAAACAGGGAAATGCATGGATGAATGGATGTTTGCCCATTCAATTTTCAGCAGAGTGGCCATTTTGGATTTTATTTGGAAATATGTAAGAAGCCAAATTTAAAAAAAACTCACTTATATGTATTGCTGAATTAAGTCAGGAAGCGCAGGATCAAGTGAGAATTAATTTAAAAGTTTGTTCTAGTCTGAATAAAACCCCAGATTTGGATTTAAAATGGGCAAAAATGTATTCTTTGTTTCCTTTGGAATTTTTCACCCAAATAACGAGAAACAAGAAGACTATAAAAAATAGATACTAAAATATTAGATATATTTAATTCTACTAACAAGAAAGATAAGGTATTGCAACAGTTTGACTCTTCTTTTCTTCTGCAGTTTTCTAAAGGCATGGCTTATTACCTCTGGCAAAATTATCATTAAAAATTCCTGTAATTTTATTGCAAGAAATAACAGCCATGGCATCCCAGTTTCATGTAATATTTACTTTTATAAGCACTATACTTTCTTTATTTCTGGTTAGTAAGAGTATGATGATACAAAAACAATGGTCAAAGTAAATACAAGACTGCTGAGAATACTTGAAATAAAAAGGACCATTACAAATTTAAGAAATAAATATAACTATTTAAGCAGCTTAGTAAGCTATACCACATGTGCACATGCATATCTGCACAAGTGTGTGACAGATAAAAAGATACAAATATATTTGAATAGCGACACATTTTGATTATTATTTCTATGTTATGAGGACAAGTGTCATTTTGATTACCCTCAGACATTAAGAAATATGAAAGAACCATCAAAAGCACAAATTAGGTCTATTAGTATGTGAATGATAGAAAAATCTCTTCATTTAGAGTAGACCAGTGAGACTTCCTCAGGACTTCTATGTATCATATTAGAAGCATATTCACATTTGTCTTTAGCAGAAATTAGTTTAGGCTTTAATAGAAATAATTTCTTATAAACATTTACACAAGCACAACTTTTACCTCAAGAAGACTGTGAAAAGAAAGTGTGAAAAGTCTGAAACAACATGGCAAGCAATTTCCAACATTTCTGCAGATTTTCTGGAGATACGGAAAAAAAAAGTAAATTGTACTGTAGTTACTCTCCTAAATCAGAATGCATTTAGTTTCTTGGTTACTGATAAGTAAACATTTATTACTGGAATTGTCTAATATGGTAGCATTGATTAAATAGTTTATTTTTTTTTTCTCCAAAGTTCGTACAAGGAAACATTTAAGAAATCCTAAGAGAAGAGTGAAATGTGATCGAAAATGTGTTTTTGATCACTTTTCCCCTCACATGTGCTAAACCATCAGAGCTGTGCTGAGGAACAGCCTGGAAACAAAGGAAAAACTATCGTAATTGAACTCAGTAGGATTCACACTTGCAAATTTGATTTCGAACATTCCAAGGAGATGAGATGAAATTTTATACTAACTTTGTATTCCATTAGGACACTAAAAGATAAGGTAATTAAGAGGAAAATTATATACGAGTTAAAATTATACAAGCCTACAGAAAAGATCGTGAAATAACAATTAATACTGGGAACTCTACAAAGCATAAATAGGGAAAAGCAATGTCAGAATTATACTGGTAGTTCTAACTGTCATAAGGGCAAAGTCAGTCTGGTGAAAAAGTCAGGGATAGAAGTACCTTACACAAACACCACCAAAGCTTAAAAACTCTGCAATTCATAACTGCCTGGTTTTGCACCATGAGAAAAAAGTTAGTCTTCACTGAGGTCCCAAAATGCTTTATACAAACATCAGGATTTTATTTGGCACAAGGCTTAGGTGTTTTAAAACCTGATTAAATGGCATTTAAATAAGTGGTTCAAGCTGAAGGCATTCCCATTAAGCAGTCTGCTTGATAATTTTTTTCTGATTAAGCTGTAGCCATTGTCAAACAGTGAAAATAAAACACATTTCCAGTCCAGTCCATATCAGTTAGAGTAGTCTATAGTGCCAATATCTGTGAAGAGTCTTTGATTCCCAAGTCCATCTCTGACTTTAAACACACATGAACACAGTGACATGAAAGTCACATTTTACACATTTAACTGATTTTACAATTTCACTGATAATAACTCAATAAAATGGCTTATTTTATTCTGAGCACAGAAAGAAGATTGTGCAATGATGTCATGATGGGACTTCCTTTCACACCATCCAAATGGATACACTGTGGATGGTTTTTCTGTATCTAAGGGCCAGATCAAAAAAACTCTGTAATCTCATGATGCTTGCCAAGATTATTAGCCCTTTAAATATAATTTAAATACTATCTGCATCTCTCAGGTATTTAAAACCCAAGTAATCACAGCACATTTAAAGACATAATCAAGAAAAAGAATGATCATAAAATATTCATCACAGTCTGTACGAACACTTGGCTCCACTTAGAGCATAAAGGGCTCTTAAGGATCCAGAAGAGAATCCACTGTGTTTTTCATGCACTTTTTTATACTTTTCTATCTTGAGGCAAAGTAATGGTGTAAAGTATTATTCTTACACAGTCATATACCATCAATTATAGGTTCCTGCCTCACATCAGAAGCTTTTCTGAGAAAAACACTTTCTTTACAGCACCACAGGAGATGAAAAACATGCAACTGGCCCACACAACTCTATTCCAATATTTATTATTCCATTATTTTTCACCATGGCCCTATGTTCTCATAAAATAACTATCACTACAGATCTTGGTAAATATCCAAAGATTTGAGATCATTTACATCTTTGATCAGTACATAAAATATACAACTACAATGAATGAGAAGAAGTGAGGCAAATTTTAAATTCAAAAAGGTAAAAATAAAAGAAAATGAAATTATTAACGCAAATAAGGAAGCATGAAACAATGACTTACAGTAATAACTAGCAGCTATATATAAACCAGATGCAAGCTCCACACAATTTTCACATTTTGGAGGGTTCATTTGCTTGTTTGAAATTATTTAGAGAAATGAACAATACAATTTTTAAAGTACTGTATGATGGAATCTGTAAAGTACAGTGTAAGGAAATTAGTAATCAAATTAAATTTAAAATGTTTAAAATTATCATGTGCAAGACATTATATACAGTAAATACATACTAAACTATTTTTTCTCTAAAAAGGGTAATTTTTTCTTGACAAATTTAATCCTTAATTTAACTTGCTAAAATATTTATTACAATTCAGTACCTAATATCTATAAGATCTTTAAACTTTATCAGTAGAAAAAGATCGTTGATTAGCTGTGTTATGTGGAATAATTAACACAGTCTGATAGATTACTAAGACACCTGTCTTCAAGAAATAGAATTTGCTATATTTCAAATGGAAGATGAACAGCTTATAAAAACCCAACAAAAAACAAACAAAAAAAGACCAAAAAAAACCCCCAAACAAATAAGCAAACAAATCCCCAAAAAAATCAAAAAACAAAGCCAAACAAAACCCAACTACCTAAGCTGCTAAGGGGCCAAAGTGGAAAATCTTTTAACAAATTTGAACACTGAAACAGACTTAATGTAGGATGTCTTTAAAAATAGATCCCTTCCTGACATTATAATTCCAGACTGAATTCCAAGTAATGAGCAGAAACTCACCAAAACCTACCAATGAAAGTTTATTTGCAGGAATAAAATTGTGATTTTTATGAACTGAAGTGAGACCAAAGAATAGTGGCAACAGAAGGAAAAAAATACAAATAAGCAAATGAATTCATTAATTAGATTAATCTGAAGGCACAGAAGTAAAAAAGAGAATCTGAAGTAGAAAATCTGAAGTAGAAAAGATTGCAATAAAACATTTTTTATAATATTAATAAAATATTTAAAACCAATATTTATGCAAAAATTAAAAAGTACACATTATTAATGAATGAATCTTAAATTAATAAGACACAAAAACCAGAGAAAGAGATGAGTATCATTAGCTTGATTTTTGTCCCATAAAAATTTTCACCAGCAAATTACAGAAATATGATCTAGGTGATTTTGACATTTAGAGTATGGGATTATAATTTGAAAAAAAATTCAGTATGTGTAATTTTGAAAGAAATTTACATAAACATGTATTTTATCTGCAAAATATTAACAGAAACATCACAGTTACTCTCTGACTCATGTTTACAATAATATTTGGTTGCATACTTCTAAACACTTTTAGTAACAAGCAAAAAGTTAAATTTTTTTAGCTTTACAAACATAAAAAAAAGGAACCAAATACTGGTATTCGTACCGTCATAAATCCATCCAGCAAACCTGAATCAGGCTTCGGGGGTGCTTGCAAGCGCTCCATCGACCACTTCTCAATGATAGATGACACCTGGGTGTTTTCTGTGTTTAGAATTCTGAATCCAGTCATATTAACACCACTGTACCGATAGGGTTCCACATCCAAGGCAAACAGGTCCTGAAAAAATTGCCATTGTATCAATTCTGTCAAACAATACAGTTGCTATTTCAATAGTCAGACCACCACCCCAGATGAGAGCATGGCAATTTTTCAGTGCTATTTATGCCAGGAAGTGTGTTCTGCTTGTCTGGGGGCCTGTGTCTGTGAGCAAGCAGCTTGGCTGCCCTCATTGTGGGGGTAATCTGATTCTCAGAGGAAGAACAGACTTTCAGGAAATGTTCGTCCAATTACAGAACTGTATCTACTACTAGGTAGACTAAAATATTACAGTAAACTTAAATATCATTGTTAATTTCTAAATATTAACAATAATTGCTAGTTCTTGAACTTATCAGAAATCAAAAAGACATCACATAATAAAATAAATGGGACAAGAGTTTCCTTGTGTTTTCACTCTGAGCAAAACTTAAAAACGTTAATATTAGGAGGACAAATTGCTGGAGGGGAGTGGGCTGGGAGTGGGGGTGGTGGTGAGCAGAGACAAGGAGAAACGTACATTGCTTTAAATTTAATCAAAAGCATTTTTTACTGTCATCAATCGTATTTCCAAATATGGACATATCTTTGATTAGGAATTCATCTTTGCAAGAATAACTTTTGCCAATTTATATGTTTTCAATATATCTGCACGTGTGTGTATAGTTAGCTCTCAAACACACAAACACAAACATTATAATTACATATTAATTATAATTAATAGAAAGTAAAACAATTCAAATTTTAGTTCAAGAAAGTAAATTCAGGGTTATCCCAGTGCTTTGAACAAAGCCTAAATGTCGAAACAGTATTTGACTTAGGGAAACTCAGGTCTAAGATCAAGTTTTGAACATGGGGAAAATGATGTAATCAAGTTATACGTAATATATTATTTCCCTAAAACATAATTTTAATTTATTGAACATAGAAATTTCCCTCATAATTCATAGGTAGTCACTCATCTAATTTTTAATTTAATTTTTGTTGTCAGGTAGCATTAGTTGTAACACTTGTCTGAATCCATTTTTTTTACTGGCTAAAGCTGAAGATTAAATATTGTACTATGAAAAACCAGAATATAACCCATTGTTAACATCACTAAGCAAACAAAAATATCAACCAGTTATCAATCAGTATGTATTTTTAATTCTGTAACTAGTAATTATGATATAATTTCCCATACATAATATTTAAAATATTCAGGTGACAAAATTAATTTAAAATAACCTCACATCCTGTTTGTAGAGAAATAAAACATTTTATTGCAAAGTAAATGTTGGACATAACTAGAACTATGTTACACCTTTTTCTTTAAAAAATTCTCTCAGTTTTTACTGTGCAAGAAGTTGGAACCTTGAATTCAATTTTTTAATCTAAATACATTCATATTTACTCTGGAATGTAATAAATATACACAATATTATTATGCATATATTACAAATGCACACAGGTCAATGTATTAATGAGTTTGTGCATTAGATCCTGAATCAATCAAGAGGAGATTACACAGAAGACTTGCAAACACTATGACTGGAAAATTTATTTGACAGGACCTTCACCATTTCAGGTAAGAAGCAATTAATATATAAAAACAACTAAATTCTGATGCTGGTTCCAGAGCTACATTGTAAAATCAAAATCTATTATACATTTGTGCGCAGTAAATTATCTCTTGATAGTTCCAAGTCAATATAATACTCTTGTCTCCATAGAAAATCTAATGTTCTAATAAGCAAATAAGAATGACAGAAAATTCTGATTTTTAAACAGAGCTTTAAGAGTGAAAACTCAATGCCAACGGACAGCACAGTACACAAATAAACAATTTCCATCAATAGCAAAATAAAAATCCTAAAAATAAGAAAAAACCTTCAAAACATCTATAATCCATTTTTATGGAGGAAAATCTATTTAGTGAGACAAATTCTATTGCATGCAATCCTAAATTTATAAGTGATAGAACAATTTACCCTTCTAATATAAGATAGATATTTGTGCAGGGTGTGTCTTTGAACTTCACAAATTATTCTGCTTTCTATCCAACTATCTATTTCATGTTTATACTTTCCTTGAACTTCTGTTTTGTGATTCTGAGGTGGACTCCTACCCTACCACAAAGGATTTGTTTTCATAAGAACTTAAACACGTATGTGACTTTAAACATGGGTCACTTCAAACATGGTTTTGCCAAGGCACATCTGTCTCATGTTTGTCTCATACTTTTATTTTAAAAAAATAATGAACTGCAATCTAATTAGACAAAATTGAATGCAAATTCGAGACAGAGAAATGTGCCCAACTCTGGAGACTCTGCAGTCTCTAGAATAATATTTTACGAACTTTTGAACTGTTTCTTAGATAGACTGTGGTGAGCAGGAAAAAGGACTTCACATTCAAGTTTGTTTTGCAAGAGCATTCAGATTTGAAATGTTCATTTCTTGCAAGTTATAGATCCAAGAATGATCAAATTCCCTCTAAGTTACATTTACAGTGGACACCAAAGAATATTGCATAATTCATGCGCCTAGAAAGCTCATGCAAATTGTTAAACAAAATGCTGCTAAGATTCACACCAAATTATTCATGAATCATATGACAGAGAAGAACTACCTTGTAAAATGTTGGATTAAAAATATGGAATATATTAGTAAATTTTAAAATGTCTTAATCTTCACATACAAATAGCTAAAAGACAAAAAGGACAAAATGCATAAAATAAACAACGAATTTTGAATTATACATTTAACCCTCCTTGACAGTTAAAAGCTACAGTGCTACAGTCAGATGTTTTTTCAGGTCGATCAGTTTCCAGGGCACACTGCTGAACAATAATTAAACCATCCTGATGAGTTTTCACTGAAAGTAAGAAAACTCAGCAAAGAAAACATTTTGCACTCACACCCCATTCCAGAGAGACCTTTTCCACTTTGTTAAGCAAAAAAATTAGGAAAGTAACATCTTTGTTGGATGTCATCATTTTGTTTTCACAAGCCACTTACCAGTGTGGTAAAGATATAGTGATAATATTCTGTCATCATCCCCATTGCTAGAGCCTTGAAAAAATAAACAAAATATTAATGTTTCTGAGGCCACATAATACATTTTTATCACACTCACATGGCAAATGAAACACTGCTAAAGAACACTACTAAGACCAGAGTATAGGGCTAGAATTATACTAAAATTAGGTCAAGCAAGTAATTTCTGAGCAGTTAGAGAAGATTACTGACTATTAAAGGAATTTATGAACCAGATCTTCTGATAGAAACAATATTATTAGACTGTTTAGTGCAGTAAATGTGAAAGAGGCTTGTATTTTTACATACTAATGGATACATTAAGTTACAACACAAAATTTGAGTCGGCAATATTTTCATTCATTATTGAACCCTTCCCTTAAAATGAATTACCAAATAGGAATTTTTTTTCTAATTTGATGAACAATACTAGGCATTTAAAATAAGGACTCAAGCTTATATTATACATGTGCACATTTTTCCAACCATGGAAGAAAATTCTCTCAGAATCAAATTTTGAACAGCAAGATAGATACTATTTAAATAAAAATGAAGAATAAATATTCATAGAATTACTTTATAAATTCAGGTATCTCACAAGTGCCTTCATTGCTCTTGCAAACTATGTAATACCAAAAAGTTTTTGATCACCTGTGCATTTTAAAAGTTCACGCTTTCCTCTCAACTCATAAAAACAAATATTTGTAGATAAAAACTATGTTTCATCATGTTTATTCATTAAGGGCATTATCTCCTGAAAAGCATATATCTTTATGCTCTGCACAAAAGCTGCCTTAGTATTTTCTTCCTTTACAAGAATTATCAAAGGAATTCTTTGCATAGTTGCTACCAGATGGACTCCTTAAAGACACTGAAGGTCACAATTATACCACTGTGACAATACCAGAATTTGTATTAAAAATAATTGTCAGCATTCTGAAGGCTGTGGGAGTCTTTTTGCTTGTGACATTGTCTGAAAAATGATCAAATGAATAGTCCAAATGACCTTTTCCAAAGGAAAAAATCTAGAACTAATCCAAATATCAGTCGTAAATCAGATTTTACAACATTTTAAACAAGATTTTGAAAAAAACCACACCATTTTCCCAAAGAATGCCTATACTTGTGTATTTGGAATTCCACAACAGCACTTAGAACTAGAGTATAGCATTCCAGTAGAAATTAAATTCTCTTAAACCCAGGAAAATCACATTCCCATAAGAAATATTACAACTTCATTATGAACTCTACAACTACGAACATTCTTAGCTTTTATAAGAACTTTTCTTTTTAATAAAACCAAAGTATCTTCCTCTATGTATGCAACACATTTGCAGCCACCTATATCATAACTGCTTCTAATCAAGTCTTCATACTCCAAAGGATCCCTACACAACATCCTACGCATGTTCCTTATTCTGCTGTACGATGATGCTGTCTCTTTTCCTGGTCTTCCTTTCACTTTCTCACATCTCTAAAGATCTCACTTCTTTTTCCTCTTCAAATGTTGTAATTTCTCTGTTCTCATTATTACAGTGCTTCCCTAACCTCCTAAATTATGTATGCTTTCCCTGGTTGCCTGGTGATGTAGATAACAGTGAGATTCTCCTTAATTTAAGTATGATTTATGGGATTTTCTGATTGATAGGTTTGTTTTTTTTTTTTTGCTTTTCAATACATATTTTTGGCCAACAAAGAGTAGTTGCCATTTCACAAGGTTCTCAAGGTACTTTGTTTTCTTTATTTTCAACTTGTGTTGTCTTCCATCAGCTTCACTGTTAAGCTTTCCAATCATCCTCTCAAACTGAAGCTCCTTGTCATGTCGCCCAAAATTCATCACTCCATTACCAGGAAAAGAAAATCGATCAGTTAATAATTCAGAAATGGATTTATAGAGATTTTTTTCAATAATCACTTATAAACACTATATTTGGTATATTAACACTAAATAATAAATATGTTCACAACATCCCTTGCATCAATTTAGACAGCAAGCACTCACATTCAGCTTTAAAAATACAGATTTTGGGCATATTTAAAGCATAATCATATAGGACTTGAATGGAAAAGTAAAAATCTACAGAATCCATATAAAGACCTAAACACCCATGAAAGAATTTTTTTCTGTATCTGCCCTCTGTAATTTTTAGGATGAGCAGTGTACTTTGATGAAACAGCTCACAATTTGATTTAAAGATACTGAATGCTCACCCTTGGGTCCTGGGACATGAATGAAGATACAATGTTTTTAATTTTGTTCCCATTTTCGTCTAGTCATACATTTTTCACAATGTCATATACTGTGAAATAAAAGGCTTTTTTCACCTAAAAACTACTAGGTACTGTAAAAGTAATGTATCTCGATGGAGTTATTGTTAGTATTGCAGCTTAATATTGCCATCAACATATTTTTCATCTGCATTGTTTAGATTTAAAATATTTAAAATAATTAAATGTACATTCAATGATTTGGCCAAAACAACTAGAATAACTAGGCTGGCTTATGTTAAGAAAAAACCATCAGCAGAGGTTTAAAATTACTAGGAACTAATAAAAGTTTTTCAATCGATGAACAATGAAGAAATTACATTACACATGTAGGTTTACTAGCAATTTTAATCATACCTGCAATAATACATGTAAGTACCTCTAATGAGACACATATTTCCAACTCTTAAATATTCTGTTTTCTGCTAGAAAACCCTACAGTTTTCTAGCAAACATAATATAAACATGAATTAAAGTCACTAAAAGCTGCGCATTAGAAGTGTAGAATACTGTTTCAGTTTAGCTATTCTTCCTATTCACTTTATTGGAAGTCACAGCTTAATTAAAAAGCTATGGGGAAGATGGTCTCTGAGTCAGTTAAGTATTTGGAATTCTGCTGTATCCCACCTACTCATCTCATATGCACACAATACTTTCAAAGCATCAACCCAAAGGTACTTGAGTATTTTGAAGTTCCATTATTAGTGCAAAGAGAATATGGCTCTAAGATATCGATTCTGTCCTCTTAATGGAAGACATTAATGTGGTCTGTTGGTAACATACTATTCAGATATCACTATCTGATTAGGCATACACATGATAGAGGCCTCAAATAAATATATCAATAAATACATACATACATATCTGATATATAAAATAACATTAAGTAAGCATTTAAAACCATGCTTAAAGCACCAATTCTCCAAAGTACCAGTTCTTCTTAGTTGAAAGACTAATATACCTTCAGGTTCCTCCTGGAGATTAAATTGATTAAACTCTTTCTTTATAAAAGCATAATTAAAGCACCTACCATTTGTGTCACCAATAAAATTACCTCTGAAATCCTTGGTTGATTTTCAGTTAGGCCTCAGTAAAACTGACATGCAATTTCCCTGCTTGTTAAATACCATTAGGTCTGGACAATAGTTTTATTTGCTAGGGATGAAAAAGATTAAGACATCTAAAGCAAAATGAGGTTACCTGTTTCAAGATGCCTGCTGCCATTTCATGGCTGCAGTCAAAGATTACATGGAATTCTTTGCCTCTTTTCATCTCCTTTAGCAATGGCTTTGCATCTTTTGTGTCAGCTGGTAACTGACGGATTTTCAGTCTTAGGTTGTATCGTGATGGAGCCTTGATGAGCTCTTGTAATCGAATGAGACCTTAAAGAATACAGGAATCAGAAGAAAAGAAAGTCAGCAAAACAAGAACCTGAACTGCTAGCAGGACAACATACTATAAGCATTCAAAGTTTCCTGATTTTTTTCCTTTCTCAGTTGGTTGGAACTGATACACAAAAATGTTATTAAAAAGAAAAATTAACTATCTGTAGTCCCAACACTTTAGCACAAGTCTCTTTTTCCCTTAATATTAACAGACAGTAAGCAGCCTCATTTAGGATTACCTTAAGACAGACAAATCTTCCTCTAGCATTATCATGCAACTCTGACATTTCTCTTCAAGAACATATTACTCTAATTCAATTTAAGCCATATCCCAGACTAATAGTTTTTAATCAGACTAGGCAGTCTCCCAAATAATAAATCAAGATTACATACAAAGTTGTGAATCATTTCAGCACTGTAGAACACTCTCACATGAATCTGTTCTCATATTTCTATACTGAACCACTTTTCAAGAACAGCAAGAGACTAAAGCAGGTTTACACTACTGTGCTAGTTTTGGAATCAAAACTACTCCAGGAAAAACTTACTATGTTTGTGGAAGTGACTTTGAAATTACTTTGATTGTATGAAACATTACAGTGATTCATGATGTTCAAGTTTTCTGTACAAGTACTGAGTATTTTTAACATATCAAGATTTAAAGTGAAGACTGACTGTTCTTTCTTGACAGCAAAGTGTTCTTTCAAAGCATTCTCTACTCGTAAGGGCAGAGTCCCTAATATGCATATTTTATTCATATTTTCAGGTGTTACACCAATCACCTTTTTTACACCTTTGGAGATGGGATGAACAGTTAAACTGTCAAGGAACTTTGAGACAGGATAGAAAGAAGGGGGAAAAGGGTGTTGCTTTTTCTGTAGCAAGTTTAAGTTACAAAATTTTGGTAAACAAATATAAGAAACTACAAATGGACAGGTCCCTTGATCTATCACCATTGCTTGCACCGATGCAATACAGTTTTGGTCTTTTACTGTAGGTCCAAGATTTGTTACAGAACGGCAAGAAATGCTTTCTTGCCTACAGGAGTTTTTGATGTAAATGTTTTCCAATACCCTAATGAATTAAACATATAGTTCAATTAGTTTGAGAATCACAGAATATTCTGAGTTCAAAGGAATCCACAAGGACCATTAAGTCCAGCTCTTAACCCCATACAGGGGTTGAACCCACAAACTTGGTGTTATTAGCTCCATGCACTAACCAAGATAACCTCAAGAAACAGTAGTGGGTGAAACCCAAGAATTCCAAAACTTCCAAGCTTTTTTCTGTTCCAGAGCATTACCCAAGACAATCAGTCCCTAAAGGTCCTAACTGGGCGGTTCAAGAATTAAAAAAAAAAAAAAAAAAAAAAAGATTGTAACCTTCATAAATCTTATCATTATTCAACTACCTCAGAGAAAGAAAAAATCCCATCAAAATTTGAAATAGAAGATTTACATATATAGGAACTAATACTAGGGCAATGAAAGGCTGACATGGAGAAAGGAAGTGTCTGCCTTCTGGGTTACTTATGTATCTGACAAAGAAGTGATGGGCCGTAAACAAAGTAAAACACTGGAAGGCAGTACTAAAGGTTGAAAGCTACCAAAGAAACCTGAGCATAAGAATATGGTGAAGAAAACCTGTGAATACACATCTCTTCAGTGCACTACCTGGACCTCAGTGCTGGGGCAGTACAGATGTGCAGGCAGGCACATAAAGAAATATTTATGCCTTCAATAACTGTAAAACAGTAACCCATGAGATTTCTCAAAATATATTTTAAGATAAATTAAATCTGAGACATAAGCAAATTCCAGGGGTTTCAAAGCTATTTTTTTTCTTCTGTTCTCATCAATGTGAAATAAAAAGCAACCATAAACTTTTAATGTGTAATATTGTTCAAAGCTTCTATGTGTAACAGAATATTTAATTTTAGTAATAGTAATAGTGAGTACATGCTTCCATTTTTTAAGATTTTAACATACATATTTCACCATGTTTCCAGCCACCAGCATTTGTAAAGTTCAGATGGATTATGGCAGGCAACAAAACATGTTCTAGTCTACTAAGTGACTCACTTCAGTCGTCCACTTTGCCACCCACTATGAGGAATAAATTCTTTACTAGCATATGTTCAACAGCTTCCAGCTTGCTGGGCCCTCAATGGGATGATTTTGGAAAACTCTTGCAAGTCCCTCACTTGCAAGGGACTGAAGACATGCCACTCTGGAGAGTGCATGATGTGGGGTGCTACTGTGAAGGCGTGTCACAGGTGGCAAATACCACGGCCACAGTCACCCTACAGCTCCTTGCTGCAGAGAAACTCCTCACAGAACACCAAAATATCAGACAGTGCTGAGCACACCTTTCTCAAATGCTTTTTATTTCTCTGGTAAAGTGTTGAGAAGCAGGATTTCCTCATTCAGGCATTAGTGAGAACTGAGAGCAATTAAAAGCTTTCCAGTTCTGGATCACACTTGAAAACCTGGCTCTTTTAAATACTAATTAAAGGCCAGAGGTTTCCTTCTACACTGTATCAACCATTTGGGATGTAGCATTTGTGTTTTTTAAAGTATGCAAAGAATAAATTAGTTTTATTGGAAAGTAAAACCCACCAAAATAATTTCCTGAAGAGAAATAGAATAATTCATCTAAAAATAAACAAACAAACAAAAACACCACAATACACAAACAAAACCTTTTCTAGATTAAACATTGAAGAGTGGGTCATTATTTGTAACCAAATTAAAAATTAAGCACTGGAAAGATATAAACCAATAAAACAAGGCCCTGCATGTAAACTGCAGCACTTGGGTTCATCTATGGACAATAACTGTGTGTATAAGCCCCTAAAAAAAAATCTATTTTACAACAGTATAGAAATAATAGCTGCATTTTGGGAATGTACTTCCTGCATTTTCTTTCACCAGGGACACCTTTTTCCTGTCCCTTTAAACTCTCAATTCCTTCTTTTAGCAGCCACTGTGATAGAGCCCTACCTCTGAATGGCTGGGAAGAGTGCGGTGTGAGTAACTCTTTTCAGAAGCTGCCATCAATTCATCTTTAAGGAGAATCCTGAAGGAGCAGTTTGTGAGCTCTCCAGCTGGCATCTTCCTCCAAAGAGATCAATCACATCACCTCCTCGACATGTTCAACTTCAACCAGTCCAGGAAGCAAGAGCCCCAAGTTTGTTTTAAAACCTGTCTCCAGCTCAGCAGTCTTGCGGGCCATTGCTACGCCACCTGGCCTGCTCATCAAACTATTTATCATTTCCATTAATGCTGCCTTTGTGCTGCACAGGAAGAATACAAGCAACTGCACTTTGCAATAGGCTGAACACATCAACCTTTTTCTGTAAGAAACACTAATGCTCTTTTAAAGGCACCACATCAAAAATTTCAGAACTATTAATATACTGCTTTGCAGAGCCACCAGAAAATAGTCACTTTATTTTTAGCAAGTTGTTTCTTCTCACACCTCTCTGTACTCTTCTCCTTCCGTGACAGTCCCCTGCCCAGTTCTTTTGGTTATGTCTCAGAAAAATCTCATTGTGTATTGGGCTTTGAAAGGGGTGTGGATAGAAGGAAGGAGAATGCCGGTTTTTTGGCAGTGAGAGAATGTTTCACATCAAGTGGAACAGTTCATTGCTGCAAAATGACACGCAGAGATTACCCCTGAATTCTAAAGTTCAGTTTTATCACCCTCAACTAAACAAAAAATACCTCTAGTGAAAGGATTAAAAAGAAATTGCACTAGCTAGCAGGGGCTCTCAAACAGTGGGCTGTTTTGTGTTCTTTGTGCTGTTATACCTAATACAGCCACACCATTACGAAAAGCACATACAAAACAGACAAAGGAAAAAGACAATTTAATGAACCTTTCATATTTATTCATATTAAGCTTTTTCACTAATTAAGATCATTTAACTCAATTCCAGCAATGTAAAGTATCCTTTAAATGATCACCAGTTATATTTAATTCCACTTAGACAGAGTAGAAATGGTATCTTTAATGGAAAAAGTTCTAAGACATGTAGTCCAGAAAAAAATTACTTTCACTGTAAACATAATTAATGTAACTTCTTATTAGTAGCTTTAGAATCCAACATTTTGTCACGATTTTTCAATCTTGTAGTTAAAGGATTGAAGAGCAATCAGAATAGTACATATGTATGAATGTATATTTTTTACAAATATTAAAGCATTAGAGTCCGATGCCATTTGCAACTCGCAATATCTAAAATATACTATGATTAGTGGAAGTCACATGAAGAAGAGTTCAAGGATATCTAGTATTATGTTGACTTATTTTGCTGTTAAACATGACTTCTACAAGGGAAAGTATAGTATTGTATCAGAAAACAGAAGGAAATGTGTCTGGTAACTGAATTGAAAAGAATTTTTGCCAAAGAAAACTCTACTTAACAAGCCCTTTGTCAAAAATATAACTGTTCTGTTTCAAATGTCTTTAGCTGAAAATTTTAAAACTAGATTCATGATGGCAAACCAGTACACAAGAGTCACCCATGACAAGAGCAGTGTTTGATCAAATGAATTCTAGAGGTGCATTTGTATGACATAATTTCCTTCTGGGGGAAAAAGTGCAGGTGTATAAAGTGAGCAAAATGTCCAGCTACCTTTATCTATGTACTTATCTCTTTATCAAACCATACAGTGTGAACTCTTCCTCTGAGTTAAAAAAGAACTGCTGTTCATAATTCAGAAGAACCCTAGACAATATTGACATGTTCTATCATATCTTAAGGAATTCATCCCAAGTTCCACAGTGCCCATATGTGGCCTTTCAGCTATAGAATTTACACTACAACACTTTCTGCTTTAGGAAAAAAAAAAATTTATCATCGAGTTGGTATTCTTGAAGAGAGGGAACGGAAAGGGTAGGAAGTTTAGGTAATACAGTTCTTTTGAGCATATCAGTAACTAAAAGTTTTAGTCACCCTGAAAAGTGAGTTCTGGACCACTGAGTATGAGAGGACAAATAAAAGTTATTTCCTACTGAAGATATTTTCAAAAACTACCTCTTGGATGGTAGTCATGCAAGTAATCAGAGAAAATGCTTCAGTCTAGGTAATTTTCTTCTGGCATTTGTTTTCCCAGATTGTGTAATTGAATAGAATCATAGAAACATTATCAAAGATCATAGACCCAACCTTTGACCAAACATCACCATGCCAACTCAACCATAGCACTAAGTGCCAAGTCCAGTTGTTTCTTTGAACATTTCCAGGAATTGAGACTTCACCACCTCCCTGGGCATCCTGTTCCAATTCTTAGTATCTGAGAAAAATTCTCAGTTCTAATAAAATAAAATAAAAAAAAATAGCAGAACTATATTTTTAATTACACACTTCTGTGCAGGTATGTATATGCATCTGAAATACAAACCTCATTATTGTGAAAAATTTTAAAGTGTCTAGACTAGACCAGAAAAAAAAAAAAAACAATCCCAACTAAAATCCAATCCCTCTTTCTTTTAGACTAAAGCAAATAATAATTTTTAAAGAATTACTTACTACAGGAAAGCAGAAATATTTAAAATTATATTCATGACTAATACTAAAATTCCATATATAGAACAGACTAGCTTTAGGGTTAAAGAAAAAAATCACTGAGCAAGAAAACCATGGATCCAGGTTTAACTCCATAGACTGTCAACGTTTCTATTCTGATACTGTGCATATCACTTAATTTTTCTGTGTCTTGGGTCTTAGCATCAGAATGTTAAATCCATTGTGTTGCTGTTTCAGCATAACCATCTGTAACTGAAGAGCAAGGCAATAATCAGCTTTATTGTTTTCCTTGGATGTGCTAAGCAAGCACATCAGAGCATGGGTGCGAACATCTTTTATAGTTGCAAATAGCCAATCCCAATTCAGCTTATTTCCAGTAACAATTCTTTTCTAATAAAGCCTTCGCAGTACTGCAGTGAAAAAAAGCCCTCTACCCCATCCCACACAGTTCCACAAGAGAGAATCAATGTGCTACTAAAGTTCAGAAAACACCTTCAGTTCATGGAACAGTTTTGCTCTTGAAGAACACCATACCAAGATGAAGAAAACTTTTTTTCATGCCACCTGAGTACTTATCAGATGCAGCATACAGCAACTAGAAAGAAATAAAAATCTCAGAGTCCTATCCTTTCTTTCCTCACCTTTGCATCTAATGTGTGAAAATATAAGAAAAAAGATAACATAATTGAAGGAAATGCTGAAAATTAAGACAACATTATGCCTTATTAATATATTATATTTGCCATGTTTTCCCTAGTCTCTGGCTGCATTTGAGATTTATATATGTCAAATGCTCTATTATGATATGCCTGATTTGAAATGTTGTTGTTATTCTGTTTTCTACACATTTTCATAAAGTTTTATCATTAATTCAGTATTATGATGGTGGCAGCAATAAGAATTAACAGTCCAGGGCATTTCAAAATAATTATTATAATTGTATGAAATATGATCTCTCAAGTGGCTGATCTATGAGCAGTGCAGTTTAATGAGGGTGAAGAGGGGAAAAAAAGAACTATACTACAGTCAAAGGATAAAAGATTTTGTCAAAGTTGTCACAATCAATGATAAATGAAGCAGTAGAACATTAGGCATTCCTAGACATACAACAGAAGTATTACTATTGTATCAAACTATACAAAGCTAAATAAAAAACACTGTCTAGAGTAAATCAAAATGGACTTAGCTTGAAAAGACACATAAATGAACATCCTCAGGTAGAATTTACACCAGCTTAGCGCATTTATTCTTGGAAATAAAAGCAGTTCTATTTTTGCTTAAAAAAAAGGAATTGGTAGGAGTGGAGGAGAGGAGAGAACACTGTAATTGAAGCTGAAATGAATTAAGACAGTAATATTTGAACTGAGAGTGACGCAGAGCAATTCACAGAGGGACTGACATCACAAGTGTATTTCACAATGTTCCCCCAATCAGAGGACAAAATATGTAATAATGAAATAAGAGTAAAACTGTACTTAAGTTTGGATAAAACTTAAATGTATGCCCCATACAGGAATGTGAAACTGATCTTGTCTGATTTTCTCTTTTCATTTTTCACTTAGTTTTCCTTTCACATATTTCTGTATTTGGATATAACAAAAACATTTCCAGTCTTCATGAAAGAAACAGTTCTTTTCATCATAAGTTCCCTAGGCAATTTTCTGTAAGATTTAAATTCTTCAGTTTATTGAAACCCACAAAAGCAAAACAATTTAAAGCACTATTTGGAATATGTTCATCTTTATAACTTATGGAAATACTAACTCCACCTTTGTTCCTTAGGCTTTTATAGAGAAACACTATAAAGTAGCTCATGGATTTTTATCATATATTTGTTTTAAACCCATAGATTTGTTTTTGTGACACTGAGTCTTGTTGCAGTAAGTCCACATTCAATTATTGGCCAAAATGTGGGTGAGGGCTGTAGTAACATGTTTTCCTGAAAGATGGGCTAGAATCATGTATTTTCTTAACTTGTTAGCATTTACTTTACTTTTCAAAAAGTTAATTAGAATCTGTATAGAATTATTCTCAAAGAACTATTACAAGCCCATCTACCAAAATAGAATAGCAGAATTTAACTCTTTCTCTTCGGACAACTAGCTAAAGTAATTATTAACATTCAAATTGCATAAAGACTAAAAGTGTTTGAAAGTGAACAATTTCAAAACATCCTCCATACTGCTGATATATTCATATAACACTACAAAAATATTTCTGAACTTTACTGTATAAATGTTCAATAACTGTCTCAGTAAAGGAATACACCAATCAGCTACATCCAAATACCACAATTAGATTTAGCACATAACTACTAATTGAATTTTCATTTGAAACTACTGTGTACAGCACACTCTGTATTTAAAAGACACTCTGAAATGTGTAATCAGTCAGGATAACATTTCTTCATTGTCCAAATTATTAGTGCTATTAATTATTATAATTTTACCAAATTAGAATTTATTAAAGAAGGCTTATAAATCTATTGTCTTCAATGAAAATATCCAATAAAAGTGTTACAAATGCTGTAACCTCTCTGAAACAGTGAGTGAAAAGATGTGGAACAGACCTACATGCCATTTCAGCTTGTATGCATGGGAAGCTTCTAGTCTGCTTTTTTCACATTGGCAAATATAGCCCTCCTTTAGATATGCATTTCATTCATTCCACTAAAGCAACACAGAATAACTATTAATTGATAATGCACAAATTAGAAACGAACAAGCATAGTTCCATTTAATAGTCTGTGCTAAGGTATGCACCCCAGTCTCTATCTCTGATATGATTTATATGCAAATTCATTTATTTCCACAAAAGATACCTACCTAGCCCTTCATAAGCTGCCAGTACTCTGAATTCTGCAGCTGCTTCATAGAACCAGAATAAATGCTAGCTAAAACTGCACAAGTCAAAACATTATAAATATACAGAAATACACACAGATGCAGTTTTCATCTATACATAATGTAAATATAAATCCAATTTGAGGAATCACTATCAATGTAAGTGGAGTAACTTACTATTCATTTATAATTTAGTATTTCTGCACATTAGTCAGCACAGTTAATAGTTAATTAACAGTTACCAGCTAACAGTCCTGATAGAGACCTTTGAAGGTCACCCTTACCTGTCTTTTCTTTTTATGTTCTGTCTAGGAAGAGCAGTATGAAAACATTGATGTTGAAAAGATTAAAGAATAAAAATTAACAAGATAAAAAAAACCCTGACACCACTCAGAAAAAACACCAACAAACCACCAAACTCATGAGGTGGATTTTCCACAGCCTTTCAAGGACACCTGTTATTTTGTTCTAACCTAAATGTTCCTAGCTGAATCCTTTCTGCTACGGTTTTAAATGTGTCTAACATAAAGAATAGTTTATTTGTTTCCTTTTGCAGGACATTTTTGTCCACTTCCCCTACAGAAAAGTAATGCTCTTAGAGTCTTCTCCTCCCAGGTCATATTTTCCTTAACCTCCGCTCTCAACAACCATCATCTTTCTTGTGATCTGCTGCAGAGAGCAATGTAACAAAATGTGACACTTCTTTTTATGCAGATGAAATTTTAATTACTTGAGAATTTCTTACACATGGAATTTCAGATCAGACACCTGAGTTCAATGTTATGTTTTCTTTCTCATAATGTCATGTTGACCTATCCACAATGTGACCAAGTCTTATGCTTGAGAGAGAACTATTAAAATACTTTTACACAAATTATATTTTCTTGAGTATTGTAACTTTTGAGATTGCTACCTGCATATGTAATTTATATACTCTTCACATCAGAAAATTTACCTTGCAAGTCTATCTTTTCAGTAAGCTGAAATCAATCTATTTACATTTATTATTCTTTATTTGCATCCATTTGACACCTGCATAAAGTACCTATGATTCTAATTTGTATATATGAATGTCAACTTGAACAGTTTGGCTTTCTTAACTCAGTATGTATCACATCAACTGTGTTTTTTTCCTTGCCCACAAGGCACATTGACCTGGAAAAGGAGGAAGTTTTACATTATTTGCTCTTGATAAAGGAAACCTCACAGTTTCCTCAAACTTAACACTTTGAGACTTTTTAATGATTAAAAGCAAACAGGGTCTTTTTTTCCCAGGAACAGAAATTCAGTTAACTTATATATTTAAAACAACAACAACAAAAAGCAAAACAAAAAAGTCCAACCCAACAATAACAAAAACAAACCAAAATCAACAAAATGAAATCCAACTAACAAATTCATACTACAACTTCACTTTATTCTACACAATTTTAAGCAGGTTCCAAGTTACGAAGGAAGTTATTTGGAATTGGTGGATGATTTAGATGTTAATTAAACACAAGGCACCAGGATAAGTGTACTTCAAATCCAGACAAATATCAAAGCTGGGATGAACCTGAGCTTGTCTACCTTACCCAAACTTCTTCAACTTTGTCTACCATCCATATGTTCTCTAAAGGTAATTATTAACAGACCGAAGATCACTTAATTTGCTCCAATGAAAACTTGGGCTCCTTGATAATTGTTGCTTCTATTTTAACCAAGTTTGGTATCATTTACTCTTCATTTTAGAATCCAACTAATTATGTTTGGAGAAATTAGAGTTTTAATAATATTCATTTAATCATCATAGAATCATAGTTGGAAGGGACCAACCATGATTATTGAAGTCCAACTCCTGGCCCTACACAGGACAACCCTTAAAATCTCACCATTTTCTTGAATTCTGTTTAGTATATTTTGCTGCTTTGCACTTTCCTAATAATAAAACATTATTTTTCATTCTCAAGCTTTGAGTCAGTATCAGAAATATCACAGGAACTTCTCATATATGTGCATTCAGAATTTTCAATATTAAAAAAGTCAACATATATTATAACCTCTTTCTAAGACTGTTTTAACAGCTGTGTCCTTCTGTACTTCCTTTCCCAGTAAAAACCTAGTTTGAGGTATTTGTTGATACTAAAACACTGCCTTTGGTTAATTTTGTTAGACAATTCTAGAGGGATGGGAAGCAAAAACCTTGTCTACTTAATTTTAATGGCTTAGTGATTGTTTTGAATCTTAGTCCACAGCAATGTAAATCACAATTATAATACTCCTTTGTGCTTTCTTTCATCTGCTCCCAGCAGCTGTCTCCTACTGCACTGTGGACTGAGCACCCCAGCTTATCTTAAAGAAATTTCACCTTATTTCTGCCTTTTATCTATGCTTGAACAAATTCTGCCTTTCAAAAATATCAAAATTTCAAACCTGAAATATATTCTACTTCATGCCAGCCATGTCAGTTTATAAGTTTCTGTTATAGATCACCAAAATTTAAGTCTTGTCTTCTAAATTGGGGTGAAATGCACTGTTATTGCACCCATTTCAAACCTTCAAATACAGCACTCTCAACTCTCATTCCTTTCCTCAGAACAGACCATCAGTATATAGATGTGTTTATAAAGGAGAACAACTTTTCATGTAAATTGAGATGTCAATTCATTTAGGTAGAAGCAGAGACAACCAGGCCTTTTCAGACCAACTCATTTTCTTTGTCTTCTGAGTTGCCAGATCTCTCAAGTATCTTAAATATTTTTCTCATCTTTATAGTGCACTATGCATATTCTCCTTAAAGAGAAAATTTGGCCCTAGCCAAAATTTACTTTGAATCACTTAGAAGCTTTTTCTCCTCAATCCTTTAGCAATACTGTCCACCTGCCATCATCCCACATCCATGTCACCCACAAGATAATCAATTCCCCTTAGTTTAAAATTATATTAACTGCAAAAGTGGTTATTCTTCAGCAGTCATAGTACAAGGTAAAAGAAAAAATCCCAACCATAACAAACCACAAGATGTAAGATATCTGGAAATAAGACACATGAAAAATAGAATAGAATACTTCAGGTGGAAGGGACCTACAACTATCATCTTGTCCAAATACCTGGTCATTTCAGAGCTGGACAAGTTAAAGCAAGTTAAAGCCATTGTCCAAAATGCCTCTTATTCACAAAGAGCCTCGGGGCATCAATCACCCCTCTAGGAAGCCTATTACAGGTTTGACCAACCTCTTAATAAATAAATAAGTAAATATTTCCTAATATTTCATGTCTGAACCTCCTCTGATGCAGCTTTGAGCCATTCCCACATGTTCTGTAACTAGATATCAGGAAGAAGAGATTAGCACCTCTCTCTTCTTCCCCTCCTCAGGAGGTTGCAGAGAGCAATGAAGGCACCCCTCAATCTCTTTTTCTCCAGACTACACAAGCCCACAGTCCTCATAGGACATCATGCCTTCCAGCTCTTTCACCAGCTTTGTTGCCCTCTTCTGGAGATATTCAAGCACCTTAATAATATTTGTAAATAGTGGGGACCAGAACTCCACACAAAATCAAGGTGAGGCCAAAATAACACCAAATACAGTGGGAATTAGATAATGGAATTTTAATACTGATCCCAAGAAAGAAATAGTCATTTTATTACAAATCAGTGCGACCTGCATACTAGAGTGAATATATCAACAAAATGAAATCTTTCAAATTCCTTTATTTCAGTTAAAGCGCAGGATTCAGTACTAAAAACCAACACAAAAGATTTTTATTTCTGAAATAATTTTTCAGCATTTACTTTGGCTTCTGTTCATAGATGTAACAGATTTTTGGTGTTGATACTCATTCACTCAAGACCAAAACAAAAGTTAATTAAGAAAAAATATCCAGAACCCTGTTTATATCAACTTGTTCTGTTGATATATAAAAGTATCAATATATTGATATCTATACAAGTGCCACTATAATTTAAAAGCCCGTTATCTAACTGTTCATGTATTTTTTTTCCTTTTTTTTAATTGTCTGAGATTCACAAATTTATTTACAGTTTGTCTAGTCTGTTTTCTTTAGCACAGAGATTAGAATATGTACTTGAAATTAAGTTGCTGTTTTGAGACCAATTAAATCCATTAGGACATATAGCTGATGAGCATATTGTCATTTTTCCAGTTTTCTTTCCGAAAGACAATTGACTGTAGCAAATCTGTAAATCTGAAAAGACTTAATTAGTGTCCAGGGACACTTTAGTGGAATTTAATTAACAAAGAGACCATAAATTACTTTAAGAGAAAAAAGTGACCAGCCTCTCATTACATCCTGCTAGGAGGTTTTTGGGCTTGTTTTTTGAGGTAGGTTTGTTTTTTTTGTTTTTTTTTGGGGGGGGGGGGGTGGTGGAGGGAGGAGGGTGCTAGGGTTTTGTTTGTTTCTGTATTTTTTTAACATGAAATCCTAGTTAAAAGGAATACACTTTGCCATTTAAAATTGTCAAAGGAACAATATTTATCTTTTTTAGCAAGAAAAGTGTTTTACAGCCACATTATAATTTTTTTTGCCTGTACAGCAGATGGGCTGTATTAAAAATAAAAGTCTTGAGAGATAAAAAAAGGAAATCAAATCATAGAAGGAAGCAGAAAGTAGCCATTATTTAATGCAAAAAAAAAATTAAATAATTTATTGGAGAAGTATCCTAGCTTATGCATGTTTTATACCTTTTCTTTCTGTATATAATAAAAATATCAACCTCCTTTGTATTTGTGTTTACAATAATAAATACATACAGCAAATATGAACCTCAAAAAAAATATTAGTTTTAGCCATTAAATTATCACTGTAGCTGCTATACCAACATATTATTGTCTTGACCAGGATGCCCTCTGGGGAATTGTCCATTCAGATAAAGGAAATCCATAGCTCTAAAATCATCATTAAAAAAGGCATACATTCTCATCCTAAACAACCACTCAATAAAGGAGTGTAAAATATGGGTGTTTAAAAGAGAAACAAAGGAGAAAGGAATTAAGAATTATATCCATCTTACATTAAGGAATTACTGATCAAACGAAGAAACAGACAAAAACTGTGATAAATATTTTGTCTTCATTGTTTTCATTTAAATTATTTGAAATTAAGTCTTAAATGGCACAAGTCATGCAACACAGTTTCTAAATCTTAGTTGAAACATCATATTCAGCTCCAGTCCTAGACTCTCAACCGAATATTTGTCTTATCCTATGATAGGAGAGAACATCTTCCTCAGCTCAAGGAACTACTTCCTTTCAAAAGGTTCCTCTCCCCCTGCCCCAAAACCCACCAGTTTGCACTTGAACTCCAGCAGATATAAAATCTGCTTCTTTAAGGCTGATAGTTTCTCATAGCTAAGAGTTGTTCCTATATGCACTTCAGAGGCAAGTAATGCAGTGGACTTCCCAGCAGTGTCATTTGCTTTCGAAGTCCTGGAATTATCCATAGGAGACACTACTATCAAAGAGAAGTTGACAGTCTTTAAAAGGTAGAATTTAAATTCACTTACAGCAAACACAAAAAAAAAAAAAGAGAGAGGATAACCTTTTTAAAACTGGTTAATTTTTTCTGCCTCTTCAGATAGAAATTGATTTCAAGGAAATAATAAAAAATATGTTGTAGATGGGATTAGTCTTTATCGACAGGAGCAACCAGTATGAAGGGACTGGCCACTCCAGAAAGAATTATAATTTCAAAGAGAATATATCCTGGAATAATTCTTTATGCTTTTCAAGTAGACTAAGTAACTCAATATACTAATTCATTGCGATATTTATTTAAAATTTATTCTAAAAGAGTTTATGTTTGTGGTTTTCTCCTCTCTTAAATATTAACAGTAATAACAAGTAGAACAAGTAGATCACAATTTATACATTCCCAATTCTGGTTTTGTCCTGGCTTCAAAACATGCTTTATGAGATCAGATCTATCAAGGCTGTCAACAACATATCTCTGGATACAGAGAGACCATTAAACATGAAATATTTTTTTGGTTAACTTTTTTTTGAACAGAAGAGAATTACTTGAAATTATTGAGCAAAGCAGTTTCGAAGCATTAGAACATATGAATTTTCTGAATTGACTGCTTTAAGAGGTAACCTGTTCTTGAAAAAATAGCCTCCAAATGATTTTAATCAAAGTGAAATATCTCCAATTTAAGTAAACCTAAGTCAATAACTCTGTCACAACTCACTTTTTTCTATCATCATATGGTTAAAATTTGAGGCTTTATCTTCCTTTCCTTTCAGAACAATAATACAAAAAAATTTAGGAAAAAGAAGAGAGAGAGAGAGAAAAGAAACAAGCTACATATTGCTTGCCTTAAGTCTATAAAGCTAAACTTTAAATCAAAAGTTTGGTTACCTGAGACTTGGCAACATCAGCCAACAAACTTGTAGTGAGGCAGTCTTGCATTTTTTTAAAAGGCATAGAGAAGAATATCAGTTATAAAGACTTTTATGCACCATCTTCTCTGCTCCCTCGTCACCTTTTGGTAGCTATATGTGCATCTTATCTGAGCTCAAACAGCAAGCAGGTATTCTGTTCAGCTGTAGTAATTGCTGTTTATCTAACAGAGATAGTCTTCCCTACAGGTAGTCTCACATTGTTTCTTGATCTTATTTTTTTTTTTCAGATTTAGATAGATAGTAGCATCATGTAATGAGCACATCAACAGCCTTCTGGTTCAGTGAACCATGAGAAGAATTTGAGGCTCACTATGCTCTTTTCCTGATGATGACAGATCAACCAGCATGGAAGAAGTTAGCAGCATTGCCTATAAGATTTAATACATCTTCTTTGGCCAAGTACCTTCCTTGTATGTTCCATTACAGTGATATTTTCCCCTTAACCAAGGTCTTATATCTGGCCACCACTAGACCTCAAATGAAACGTAAGTTTTATAGCATTTTTCAAGATGCCACTGCCCAAACAAAACTGAAGGGCAAAACAAATTTTAGGGTGACTAAGGGAAAGGTAATAAACTTGTATATTTCTGCTGGAATGTCAGGAGTTCATTTTTAACTCTTGTAATTCATCTGCAAAACAATCCTCCTTAATTTCCTTTTGTTCCAATTGCTAGGAGCAGAAACCAGGACTCCTTCTTCACTTCTATCTGAATAAGCAGATATGAAAATTCCAAACAAATATGGCATCTGTTTTCAAACTCATCCAACACCAGAAGTAGCACCAGAATTTAGGCTTTCTAATTCACTGGGCACACAAATGCATCTTTCAAGTTACCATAATTTTCTTCCAAGTTTAAGTTTTAAGCAAAATCAAAAGACATAGCTGATAGCAACTGTTAAGACACTGCAGAAAACACAGATAGAGTGTGACCAATTTATTGACAGCTGTGAGCTCAAACACACAGAATTCAGCAACTGAAGCATACTTATGAGAATACTTATGCTAGTAAGTCCACGTTATTTGTTATACCCTGCCTCAACAGTAAAATTCTTGCAAATTAGTTAAGAATTTAATTTCCTAAATTATGAAATATGAGTAATGACACCCTTCCTCCCTCTCTTTGCGTATGTGAATATATCTGCACATAGTCTGATGCTTTGGCCTTACCAGTGCTGTCATCGTAAACAACAGTAACTGTTTTCCACTTGAAGAACTGCACAAGGTCAAGGATGGCACGGCTGAGTGAAGAGAAATCTGGATAGAGGCTGACATAGAAGGAGTCCTTGTTGTCTGACACCTGATGTTTCCAGCGGGTCTGGATGTGTGGAACTCCCAGAGCGTTGCAGATGGATTGCACAGCATTAGCCGAGGAGCTGTGGGATGGTCCGAAGATGGCTGCCACCCCAAGGGACAGCTGATCGCAGGCTGAAGAGGAGACAGAAGTCTGTCAATGATGAGAGGGAAAAAGGCAGTGTGCCAGAAGGTATTGCACAATTCATATCAAACAAAAGGCACTCCATGAAATATGACTGTCTTATTGACAGAGCTCCCCTCTTGTGTAACACTCTCACTTATACATTTCAACTTCAGAATATGCTTCCAAGCTTTCGTTACAAACTGATGAATAATGACTCTTAACACCTAAATAGTGCTCAGCTATGTTTAATAAGCATTTCTATGTCAGTGGAAGTGACAAAGGCCAGCAATTGTGTGTCTTTTTAAAAGTACTGACAAATAAAAGAGGTTTGTGCTTAGCTACATCTTACATTTGGAAAAGGGTCAAATAGGAGAGTATCCTAATCTAGGTTGTTGAAGTAATAACATCTTCCTCAACACTATTTCTACTGAGGTCCTAAGTACTGAGAAATTTTACACGTGAAGTAGCTCACAGTTAATTATCAGGCATAGAGTTAATTTCATTGAAATGGACATTTGAATTTCGGTATCTGAAAGCAGGCATGTTGACTAGTACAATTTAAGGACCAATATTTTCCCTAAAATTAAATTGTTGTCTGTGAAAAAAAATCAGTGTCCCTTCTTAAAAATTGGAAATTCTCAGTTTTGCTATACTTGTATGAGTATATAAAACGGGCCCTGAGAGTCACTGACAAGATACTGTTGTATTCAAGTGGCTCAGCTTCCTGTTTTCTGACACAGGTTGGCCCTACCTACGCTGTTCATTAGCAGTTTCTGGTCTGAGTTATCTCACGCAGCATACTCCAGTATAATCTTGCTGAATATTTGTTAGGATTTGCCAAAAAGAAGGCAGGAAAAATAGTCAACACTGAAGACCAGAGTTTTAGCCAATGCCCTGCTCCTATCTCATTCACCACCACACGCATATCTTTTACAAAAATGCAGCTCTAAAAAACAGACTGTCTTCTAGGAAAATGACTCATTTGGTAGAGAGAAGTAATGAAAACCAAACTAGATATGAGTATTTGTATGGGGTTTGATTAATTCTGTTACTCCACCATCAATGGTCCTGACAACTGAGGAAACAAGCAGTAGAAGCACATCTTGCTGCATTGCTTTTCTCATCAATTCAAAATTCATTGTTGTGCATATTCTTTTCAACTTGATGAAAATATTGCAAAGTCTTTCAAGTGCATTCAAGAAACTATGCTGGCACACCTTTTTATTGCTGCGGAACATCAGTAGTTTAAATAAACTTGTCAGACACACAGGATCTTCATTGCTATTCGGTGTGTTGCCTAAATGACTAGCTCAATAAAAAAACATTTATGCTAATATTGCCCTTCCTAAGAGTAATCAACAAGCTTTATGCAAATGTCAGTAAATGGGATCACTAACAACAGCAATAGCTACCAGATGGCTTTTCAATGGACTTTTTTTTTCCTCTTTCTGAGATTTGAATAATGCAATGCTTTCACACGTGATTTAATATGGCACTGGCTCTATCAGACGCATACCGATTTTCCTAGCATATTGAGGGATATTTTGTTGCATTTGCATTATTCTTCACTGAAACAGTAGCTTGGAAATATCATCTTGCCTTCATATTGCTTATTCATATAGTACCTTTAAAAACCATTAATATTTCATCTATATTCAACTTCAAAAGTATGTGTTAATAAGAGGTCTAAACAGGCTATTTTTGATGCAGTGCCTGCCTGCTCACTAATGGACATGATAATGAACCACAAAAATGAGTCAAATGTTTAAGCCTCATTGTTAAAATTCTGCTTTGGATCCATCACAATAAAATGAACCATTTTGTGTTAACCTTTAGCCTTTGATTCTGAACTAAAGCACCTGTGAGCACAAATGCAGTTGTCTGTATTGTGAATTGATGACACAAAAAGCTGTTAGTACCAGAAGATTACACAGATTTTGCTATATCCTGACCAGTTAGAAATAAAGTGTTGCATTTTCATCCAAAATGCAAGTGGGAAAAATGAATTTATGCAATCTATACAATATGTCTAATCAATGGTATGTTGCCATTCTAACTCCAGCTATTACAGTCTAACAAGAATTAGCAACATAATATTCAGGCTAGCAAATCCCAAGAAAAGGCTAAAAGTAATTGCATTTTCTCAGGAAAGAATTAAAGACCTAAAGATCTCAGAAGAAATTTCTCTGCTGTCTACATCCTCCCTCAGGAATGGAGAGAAACTGTCCCATGAGATTTTGAAGGTCAGCATGTGCAGGAGTCAGGAAGCAGTTGAATTTGGAAGGAGAGAAGAAAGAAGAATGAAAGAAACAGAATTAAGATTCAGCCCCTTTATTCACTGTTGGTTGAGATGGAAAGAGTAGTCTCTCTCAAAACCTGCTTTAATCCATCATCCAAAACACTAGAATAATAATTCAAAGATACCCTATTAAAAGTGTATTTTTGCCTCTTTCTTCTACCATACACTCTACTCTGAAAGAAACCATCTTGCTAGACATAAATACTTAGCCTATAATTTTCATAAATGAAAAATGACCAATTTTCATGGCCTGTTGTAGTAAAAGAGGAAAAAACTTCCCCTAAGATCTGAATTAAACATTTAATCAGTATTAAATTCCACTTTTAAGATGTCTTTCATATGCATTAATCATGACTCGGTAGCTTTTTCTTATGTATAATTTCTAATGTTGCATCAAATGTTTTCACTCTTCTTAGCCTACTATAACAGCTAAAATCCCTTATTGTATAAAGCTTTCTGTCATCAGTTCTTGGGAGAGAAATGTTGGGACATGATCACTTGGTAGATTTAGGCTAGAAACCCATCATAAGAAACACATGCTGACCTCCATTTCTTTCATTCTTCTTATTTTCTTGTTACATATAACATTCATATGAAATTAGCTCTTCAATTTATTTTTAAAAAAAAGGTTTTTAAAGAACACATAATACAGTGCAAAATGCAGTCCTACTGAGTTTTGACATGACGCTTTGTACTTTCTTCTGTAAATACTTAGTGAACTTTTTGGTGTTTGCACTTTCTAGGAAACAGCAGTGATGCAGAAAATTGTGTCTGTTGTCCCTGACTTAAATGTAAAGCAATTTGAAAATCTGGAATTTTTTTTGAAAATCAAAGATTTTAAAATTTAGAAAAAATGTTTAAAATTTTAACTTTTAATTCTTCTGTAGACATAGCATTTAGAGTTAGGAGAAAAGAGCTTAACTCAGGCTGAGACATGTACGTAATAATGATAGCCTTAAGCACACACTAAATACTTAGGCTTATTTTTATGCCATCCTCATATAAGATGCTCAAAATTAAAACAACAACTTCCCTTTTGAAGTCCATTCATTATTAACTATATAAGGGCATTTGTGAAGATTAAAGTGACTGAATGCTTAAAATTGAATCCCAGGTTCAGTAGAATTTGAAGGAACTTAGCATTTTGCTGGATAAATTTTGGAGATAGTGAGATTTCTCACTCCAAAGGAGCTGGTCTCAGAAACACCCTAGTCCCAATCCAGCAAAATTTATTTCAGATTTTAAATATTTAAGGGAACAGCTTTTAGATAGGGTCAGTTGGAGCAAAGGTGGCAATGTAATTGTCAAGAAGTTACCATTACAACCTTTAATAAAGTAGCTTTTTAATGTCAGTGACAAGAATGTCACAGTCTTACTGCATATGGCTTCATTGGATAGGCATTTTTTCAGGTAAGCACACTGAGTCTTAGCTCTTCATTAAAAAAATGAAATATGCAAAAGGTTACCTTTTTTGGATGCTTCAAAACTGTCATAGAGATTTATCTTTTGTGTGTCGTATGTTAATGTGGTGTTTGGCAGAAGAGTTCTGTTTCTGTTGATTGTGTTCACAGCAAATCTGAAGGCTAATTCTTCTGCTCCCATTGGACCAGATTCCACACACTCAAAAATGCCTCCTGGTAGAGGGAGAAAGACAAAAGAACGAAAAATAAACACTAGTAAGCAAAAAGGGCATAAAATAACATGTTTAATCATCCTTTTGGAAAAGATTCATCAGCCTAAAATATTTAATTTAATAAACATGATATAGTGCAACTCATGATTTTTATGAGCTTTGAGTCAGACATTAAATAAATCAGCAACAATTAGAATTTATCTTAAGGAAAACCTGTTGTGTTTTTTTCCATACAATACTCATCTTAGTATTGTGAATAGAAAAGGGTAGCATTATACATTACCCACACAATTTAGAAGCAAAATAGGAGCGGGATGAATAATATTTAATTATTACATATCACTAACATTACTACTTTATATAGTTAAACTTGAAATGAATACATTTGTCCCTTCCAGATCTTCCACAACCTATGTGTGTGTGGCAGGTGGAAGGGAGACCTGGATTCTTGCTTTCTACTTACAGTACATGAATAATGAACTCGACAGTTCACTGGAAATACAACGTACAAAGGAACATAGAACTGAGATGCCTCAAATTGCCTCCAGAAATGAAAATGTAGAGATATTCTAGCATGACTGTTTGCCTGGACTGATAAATATATTGAGCAAAAAGTTCAGATTTTGCTCTTTTGCCCTGAACTGCATGTAGATGCTAACTTCAGTCTCAGTAAATACAGGAATCCAAGAAACTACACCCTGCATAACCTCTATCCTGCAATGAAAACATCCCCAAATAATGCATGCTAACAGAGTAGAACATGCCCCAAATAATAAACAATTTCTAGAACACTTTTGAGCCAACCTTCATCTTAAATGAACCAAATATGTTTGTGAGACAATGCTGTGCTTCATCTTTTCTCATTAATGAGATATCATTGTCCATGGAATCTAAATTTGTACATATTTTGGGGTAATATAATTTATTCTTGGATCTGGAAAGGCCAAGGATACCGTGACAATAAAAGTAATTTGAAGATATGACCTTACTGTGGTGACATGGAATGCCTCAGAGAAACGACCAACAACCCTATGGTCCCTTCAGCCCTCATGTTAACAGACACCTGTCAATACTAATGGACAGACAATGGCCATCATCACAGGATCACTAATTACAAGCTAGGCATTGTACCTTCTCAAGAAACGTTATTCATTCACTCTCTCCTAGAATGTATTTATTAATTTCCAAAGGAATGTTGCCACCTGGACTTGTACTGTCTAAAAATAATTTATTGAACACTGGTACTTTCTCAGGCAAGAAACTCTCAGAATCTGAATATCCAGTGACTGGATCAAATTAAACTTCAAAAACTGCAGTGAGTTTGTAAACAGTCTTGTGAGTACCCAAGCAGATAAACTGTTGGTACAGCAAAAAGATGTGTATTTACTATTTACTGATAGTATCAAATATAAAAGGCTTTTTGGTTTCACAAATCTTCTTCTTCTTGCATCCCATTTCTCACTACAAAATTGAGGTGTTAACCTTTTTTTCCTGCAGATGAGTCTTTTAATTTCTGGCAAGAGCCATAGGAGCAGATGCTCATATAATATTACATTAAAAGCACAAGCCCCAGCCACTGAGATAAGACGTGACTAATAATTATTTAAGCATTAGTCATTTCAAACTGGAAAAGAGGCAATGATGGGAAAGTCAGACTCTTGAGAAAAAATTAAATATCTAGGGAAATCCAGACTGATTGAGCATAGAAAATATATACATATATATGTGTATACATACATATATATATATATCTATATATATATATATATATAATCAGTAACCAATATTAACAAAATGGCAGGAGCTAAAACTAAAGACACTTAGATAGAGTTCAGTAACTATATAAGCCCAGCACACTTTAAAACTCATAAAAAATGACCATGTTTATTTGCACAATAATGCAATATGAACAGGAAAGGCAACCTACTGCTTCTGAAGTTAATGGAGTGCTCTGTTCAGGAAAACAGATTCTAATAGACAAGATTCTGTGCTGCTAAGACTTACAGAACCTAAACATTGCCAATGGTGACATATAGAAGGATAGTATTTTGATTTCGGGAAAATATTTTAAAATTGATGCAGAAACCAAAAAATTAGTTAAATTATAAGTATAGATATTCTGAGACAATAAAAAGACATTTCCATAAACAAAATGAAAATTAAAACAGATTTCATAGGCTTTTCTAAGGATATTTGAATAAACCAGTACCACATAAACAATTACAAAATCTTAATTACATCCTAAACTAAATTGATTAATTGAAAGAAATAAGCATTACGGTATCTTTGTTCTCCTGAAATTTTTACATTGGAAGATTTCTTCTCAAATTTCAAGGTGTCTGAAGCTCAATACAATCTTGCTTCTTTATTCTTGCATTTTTCATTATGCAGATTTCTAAATCCTTGAGACACGGAATTCTTTGTCAAAGATGCAGCCACTATTCTCAGCATAAAAAAAAAAAGAAATTTTATTTTGACCATGCCTACCTAGGTAACACCTAATGTTAGTGACAGTCTATCATATACTAAGACAATTTCACAAAGATGACATCTCCTGTGAATGGCCATGATGCATAATTGCCCACATACACATTCAGTGATTTCTCCCCTCACTCACTAACTTATTCTCTGTCTCTGTGATAAAAAAACCCAAACCTGGCATCACATGGTCTGTCTGTTTCAGGGTATATTCCCATTCCTAAGAAAAAGAGAAGTAGAATAACCTGTTTCTGTTGTTCTATGATTAGGATATTTTGCTAGGAGGAAGAAAAACATATCTTCTGCTCTTGAATATTTTCATATTTTGCACTAGGTAGACACTGAAATTAAAAATAAGAACCCTAGAGGAATGTAAATTAGACCATATATGTGAAGTTCCCTAGCTATTTTCTCACCTGTAGGTTGTCAAAAATCCACTAGGTTCCTTTAATTTCAGTTTAGTAAAATATACAGTAAAATATTTTGGACGCTGGCAGGTGTAGGGTCATCGTAACCTTCACACTAAGAGACTCAAATTAACTGGTTCTCAAAAGTGCTTCATATCCTAACAGTATGTAAAATGACTGAAAATGTCAGGTTCCTCAGTAGTGAATGCTGTTTTGGCCAACCTGATACAGCACATGGGGCAACACCATTGTTTAACTGAACATCTAAAGAGTTTAAATTGAACTCAACCACTAAAAACACCAGGAGCTTAGACAAACATATGTCTGCATTCTGAACAGCAGAATATCTTAAAAAAAACAGATCCTTATTCTCCAGATGGAGAAACCTTGTGAATGTGCTTGGAAGTCTATGCACTAGGTGTTTCCAGAATGCTCAGCAAAGACACATAAATGAGTTCAAGCATTGACAAGAATGAGAAGTTTTGAACAGCGCTTTTCCCTTGCTGCATAAGAAATAGAAACTTGTTCAGTAACTTTAAACTTACTCTTATGTTCCTATGTTTATTACTGAGTATGTAAATAATAGCAAAAAAATAAAAATATGTTGAGTATTTTTAAAGATTATGTCATGGTAACCCACTGGCTTAATACTGGGAGACAAGCCATTAATTACATTGCATGTTTTTATAAAATGGAAAGGAAAATAAAAGAATTGGCTTTCCAGTTCAGATATACTCAATTATGGAGGGATAGTGGTATCCAGAAGCTGTCACAGCATATTGTGTCAAGTTGTTCCCTCCCAAGCAGGCTGCTCTTTTCGGCTGCTTTACTTTGTATTCAGGATAGCCTTATTAATAATCAAATTGAGGAATGCACTGCAAGTCTTCAGATAAGGAGACAGACGAGTCATAAATCTTGCCATTGGTATGTGGACAAGCAGCCAAACCAATGCCTATCTCTGTCTAACAGCTTGAAAAATGCAGGTGTTGGGATTTGGGTTTTTTTTAACAGAGTTTATAGACCCATGGTAGGCAGAAACATTAGTTCTCAGATGCAACCAGCAGCACATCCTGGAGGAATAGGCTGAAATTCCACTACTACCTCAAAACAGAGAGAGAAAACTTAAAAGCAGTAAAAAAAAAAAAAAAGAGTATGTAAGTCTTAACTTGCTTCAGTGGTCTCATACATGGCTTCTTCATTTACAGTGTTAATGATAAGGCAGTTTTTCTCTGCCCTGTAATAGTGACACTAGGGAATATGAGATCACGTCTCAATATGGGATCATAGCTCAATCTGTAGCCCATGAAGTTTTATAGGCTGTGTACAGTAGGTGACTGCTGTGAAGCTGAGCACTTCCAGTTTTTATTGTCACAATAACCACTTAGATAACTCACTAGATTTTTAGGAGTGATCAACACCTGAAGAATCGTAGTGATGAATATTTCAGACCTGCCAATCCAAGCTAGATAAACCAAAGCAATTGATGAATATTCCTTAAATACTACATCCTTGGAGTGACATCTGGGATAATTCAAATTTCCTATTAATGTTGATATTAAAGAACTGCATATAATGGGCCTGAAATCCACTAGGATTTTTCATCAGTTGTCTCTAATGAACAAAACATTTCTATGACCAAGTTCTCCTACCATAACCAATAGGAAACAAACAATCATTAATGCAATACTGATGGAATAGCAGTTTCTTCAGAAACACAAATTACTGGGAAAAAAAGGATAGTAATATTTTACCAAAAAAGGATACAATGCAGATGTCCTTATGACTTTTCAAGGAAAAAGAAAATCTAAAACAATTTATAATTACACAAGTCAAAAAAAAATTGTCCTGAAAGTGTTCAAATGAAAAAATCTGCATTTTCCATCAAAAAAACCAGTAGTAGAATCAACATTTCTTGTTTACAAGTCATCCTGGTTTTCCCCCAATTTTCAAATAATTTTCTTAAACACAAAATAGAGAGAAAAAAAAAGCCAGCTCACTACACACCTTGGCAAAAAATTATATCCCCCAAAAAATTTTCCTGCTCCAAAGTACCTAATTTTGCAAATAATAGGTTAACCCTCTGAATGGTTTAAATTTCCATTTCTGTTCCACAACGGAGTCCCCTTTGAAGATCACCATCTTGTGTGCTTTGTATTAACATCTCCATATAACACCTGACAAAACTCAGCAGAAAGTACAAAACTGCTTAACTGCTCGAATCACTAGATAACTAGAAGTTCCAGAACAAATTATTATGAAATCTCTCCTCCTCTTACATATAGAGAACTTTTGAAATAGCAGCCTAACATGAAACCTGAGCTACTGTTACCTACTTGAAAAAGTCCTCGTTCAAGCAAGATTCAAAAGTATCCAAGTAGGACTCCAAAGCAAATATGGCTAATATTAAATCAAAGAATTTCTCCTTTGTTTCTAGTACAGTCACAGTCACTTGTTTATTTCATTAGAAATGAATGCCATCTAATTACAGCTACAGGCTATTTTGCAGTCTGTGCCCTCTGAAAAATTAAAACTTTAAACATGGAACAGAAGGCCACATTACCTCAGATCACAGTCTAGCAAATCAGTCGAAATGAGGCTTACAGACTACTTGAAATTACTTAGCCTAAAACAATGGGTTTTAATAACATTGCAAATGTATGAACTATATAAACAGAATTACAACCTCCATGGTTTTTAAATGTGAAACTAGGATACAAAAATTCAAGAATCATTCACACATAACATTTTTCACATTAACAAAATTATGGAAACAGTGACATTACTCTTAATTTTAACTGTGGTTTCCTTGGATGAAGATACACTAAGTTTCTTTTTTTCTAGTATCAAACCAGCTGGATAGAGGTCTTGCACACACACACACATTAATATCTATATATTTTTTAACATTTTAGCCATATTATCAACATGCATCAATCTGCACAAATTTACCAACAGTTGTGAAGATCTTTATTAATATGTTATAAAAACTAGCATCAGTCACATGTGACATGAATGCTATTTTTTTAATGATACAGTAACTCCTTAAATACAGCAATGCAAACCTGTCTCTTAAGTAACATTAAAAATGGGACTGAGAGCCAGGATAAAAATTGATTTTAAAGCCCAGTAACATTTCTTCCTATCATTTTATTTTGAAAGCATACAAATATATTTAAATTTTACGACTAAATTTATATGAAGTTCTATAGGAATGACAATAATTCTTTTTTCCTCACCTTAGGTCAATGCTTTGAATCTGAGATAATTATGCTGTTCAGATCTAATCCTGACATGACAAATAGAAATCTCTTTTCTTGATTGATTATTTCACGTTCAGAAAACATGAACTCTTAGACAGGCTTTTTTTAATGAGATGCAAAATCTGGGAGAAAGGCGTAAGTGGTAAACAACAAAGTGATGAACAACTTTTCAAAAAGTGGTTCAAGACAGAATGCAAAGAATTAAAATAAATGCTTATATCTGACATGTTCCAATTTCAAAATTCACCATTTGGTAATTGGAGCTAATGATTGTGCAAGGAGGCACTACATGGAGAAGATAAGAAGTCAAAAGCATATTATTGAGAGTTCAAAGGATGGTATGATGCTATAGACATCTACAGAGACAGAACTGATGGGTTTTTGGAAGTGTGAATAGACTACACTTCTCTGGCAGAGGTATAGCCAGAAGGCAGTGAAGAGGTTTATCCAAAAAAACCCAATATCACTGACATGGCATGTATGGTACTGCAAGGAGGAGCAGTAGGTGCTGAGCTATACTGACTGATCGAGGCTGCTGGCTGAAGGCATTTTAGCCCTAATCAAGTGTGCTATGCACTGTACTGATAATCCTCTTTCAGGTTCTGTTATGGATTTGAAAGCTACAGAGGTGGTTCAAAGAATTCCTTAGAGGTTGACAGCTTAGACTTGTGCTTCCTATAAATACAGAACAAAATTACATCTTAGCCACTTATTTCTGTCTGGAACAGGATTTAAGAAATTGAATCACTTTCAAACAAGATGTCAAAAATGAATGAAAAATTTTCTTCTTTACAAGTTTTCCGTAAAGTAATATAGTTTATGGAATTATATATTTAGAATACATGAATCTGAACAATACCATGTTTTTATTACTTCTTTTCAAAATTATATTGAAAGCTTTCTGAATCTCACAACAGGAAAAAGTTGAAAAGGATTACTTGACAAAGAAAGTGCTGGTTATTTGACTTTGAAGCTGGTTTTATGTGGATACGGCACTGAAGAAAAAGATAGCACACTTCAGCAGAAACCTTTATCCACTCTGAGTGCACATATGGTTTGGAGGAAGGAAGCAGGATCTGAATTTCAGGGGTTTATTTTCATTGCTACTGATTTCCTGCACAACATTGGACAAGATTTTCTTAAAAATAAATATTTCATCCCAAAACATCTCAACATTGCAACACAGGCACAATTATTGGAAAATCTATCATGTTTTGAAATGAGATAAATTTCTGTTAAAGGCATTCATGGAATCGGTGTATGAAGGCATGATCACAGGATCCTGCAAATTTTGCTTTATAAAATGCGCAGAACTACTAGCTTCAGCATCTAAGTTATATTTGGATGGACATTTTAGTGTAGTTGCATGAAACTGCCAACTTTTAGGCATGGTCAAATCCTGGAAGGATTTGAATTATCCACTGATTTAAGACAAATAAAACTGTATATTTTCTGATTGCACAATAAAGAACAGGCTAAATAATCAGTCAGTGTTAGGTTTATATTGTTAATGTTAAATATCAAAAGAGAAAGAGTTTCGTTGGTTTTTTTTAAATGTAGGGAAATAATAAAGAGTAATATGAGGAAATAGTAACTGTGGATCTCATCTGAACAAAAGTTTCCTTGCCTTTTAAAACTGGTGAAAAAGGTCTTAAAAGCTAAGTACATATAAATGACAAGTATCTTTAAAATTGTTTGAATTCTAAAGCTCAAGTCAGATGTGACAAACAACACACATCAGAATCTTCCCTTTCATCAGCACAGTCCCAAATATGCTTAGAAAATTAATAAATAAAATACAGCTTAAAAATATTACCCGGTTGAAATATGCAGTAAACTTACAAAATACTGCTTTTGACAGCATCTCTATGAATATCAAGTCAGAATATCAATAGAGCATGAGTAATGATGACTGATAAAATAACAGTACCTGGGCACATTCATCTACAATGTTAGAATGTACTATCCATAAGATTTGTTCTCACTTTAAGGGATGTACATTAGCTTTCGCTGACATGCTAAACAATGTATTACAGAATACTCTTGATAATATCAATGCAATTATCACACATAATAATTAGCCTCTCATGAGTCACAGTAACAAAAGGAAACAAAGTAATAAATTAAGTCTGACTACAAAAATGGCCTCAGGAGATTTTGCTAAAACGTGCTTTTCCTTACTCTGGGTTACAAAATGTTTTGAACTGCCTTAAAACAACATGTTTGTTTCTTTCCCTTGTTTTTTCCTAAAGACAGTTAATATCCAGATGAAAAGCTTCTCAATATCCATGACAAAACATTTTTTTCTCCATAAATTCTTTGAAGAAGATAATATGCAAACTTAAATGCCTAAATTTTACAGAAATAATTTTACACTTGTCCTCATGAAAGTCTTATGCCTGTTTATAGGCTGCTTACTGGGCAGTTTCCATCTTCTAACTTCCCTGCTTAGAGGTCTACTAATATAGAAATCATAAGCCATTTAATTTCATTCTAGAAAGAGTTATAAAATTTATTAGAACACTGACACAACCAGTTCTCTAACCTCATTGTAAAGACCATAGAAAAATGCTAATTATATTGCATCAGGCCAGGACTTTTATTTTCCGTTATGCTCCATGCTATTTGTCTTCTTAGTTTGTGTCTGAAATCGCATTTGAGAAGCCAACTTATACACAGATTATGAAGGAAGTTTTAACCAGGTTTTCACTTGCTTTTCAAATAAAAGTGACTCACTTATAAGAAATAAGTTAATATTTAAAAAGTAAATGTATTTTGAACTTAACTCCAACAATATTGTACAGTATAATACTAATATGTCCACATGCAAAAGCTGGAGAAAAATGTGGTGATTTTTTGTTTTGGTTTGTGGTTTTGGTTTGGGTTTTTGTGTTTTGTGGGTCTGGGTTTTTTTTTTTTCCATTTTGCTTTAATAAGATAAACAAGAGTGAGGAAAGAATGTCAAATTTTACCAAAAAATTTTCAAGCAGAGCTTAGAAAGTCACGTATCTAATTTCTCAGAAGAAATTCACGGAGACCATGGTTCAACAGTTACCAGAAATCACTTCAAAATTCCTGGAAAACAGAAAGGTTTCCAGGAACCAAAGACATCCAAGCAGGTAGAGATAATACTTCTTATACTGCATTATAAGAAGTTCATGCTTGGATCTCTCAACATATAAAGATGAAACAGAAAAGGGCTTAAACTTCACAGAAGACCAAGAGTTAAAAGACTCTTGATTAGTAAAAGCTAAATGTGCAGCTTACATGGAAAGACAACTTCACTGCTTGTGATTATTTGATTATTCTTTTTTTAAAACAATCTTGCTAAAGCATTTGATTATAAAGCAGAAAAATTCAATTATACACAGTGTTCAGAATGATGTCCTAACCAGAAGGCAATACACTTACACAGAACATAACTTTCAGCTTTGATTGAAGATAGGCTACCACATAGGAATTTTCAGCTTACAAGATCCAAAAAACAACCCTGATCCAAAGAGCAACCCTGAAATTGTTACATATTTCTATATGCCTCTGCTAGTTATAAAAGAGGAGTCAGTCCATGATTTCTAGATTATTTACTTCTTATCCAATCAATTTCTTGCAGAAAATGCTTAAATGGGAGAGAAATTCAGGGAAAGGACTCAGGTTTTCTTCCTGAGTAATCAACAGTCCCAGCCTGTAGCTTCCAACTTGCCTTCTCACTTAATTCTTTGATTCCTGCTACAATGTCAATGCACCTTAACAGACTGGTGTCATATGGTCAGGTCTCCTTCTGCCTGCCCTTTCTGGTTAGGTAATTTCTAATGCATCTTCAGCATCAAATATCAGGCATGTGCAAGCCAGAAGTGCCTTCAGGGTCAAATCCCAGTTATCCAGATAATTTGACTCACCCTGCTAAGACCAAGCAGGTACTTTAAAAGCAACAAACCAAACACTTTGCAGGATCCAGCAAATGAGAATCACAAAATATGCAATTGTTTTCTATACGAAAAAAGAAACAAAATCAAAATTCTCACACTTAAGCCTATATAAATCCTCAAAATAAATAAGGCCCATTTCCTCTTTCCAAAAATATCAAGAAATAAAATCTTTCTTAAAATTATTCAAAAAAGCTTAAAATTTCAAAATATCGTAAAAAATCAATTTATTTCTTAAAAACAATCTTTAAGAATACTCATTGTCATGAATTTGGACATTAAAGAAAGCAAATAAAAAGTTCCTTTGCAGTCACATAAGACTAAAACTTGAATCCTGCAAATGGATAAACAAAACAAAACAAAACAAACAAACAAAAAAAAACCAAAACAAAAAAACAAAACAAACAAACAAAAAAAACAAAACAAAAAAACAAACAAACAAAAAAAAAACCTGACTTAAGGCCTGCCAAATGCTGTGACTATTTTTAAAGCAAGTGAAATTTTAGTATCTGGACCCCCGTGCAGAATCTTCTTCAGAAATTAAGCATTTAAATGGTTATCACCAGCTCTAGGGAGATTTTTTTTTCTTTTAATGCCTAATGTTTAAATGTTTAAGAGTTTGTAGATATTTGAGTGATTTAAGCAAGTTCAAAAAAACTGCATTTTCATATTCTTCTTCCTTCTCTTGAGATTTCCATGCATAGAATCCTTCAGTAACCTGAAGTAATTCTATTGTCTAATTTAATCAAGGGGAAAAGGACAAAAGACATATCTAGACTATATATATATATACACATATGTATATTCACATACATCTACGTAACAGATGTAGAATACCAATAGCATTCTATGAATGGTACGAACTGTAAATATGGACAATCCCTTTTTTTAAATGCTTCTATAAAGCAAGATAAAAATTTTTTTCTGTTATTTTTACATTTCAGGAAAATACTTTCCTATTTTTAGTTTGCTGCATCATGTTTCCCTTACCTAATAGTAATTCACTACTACTTTCTACTGCTGCCATGTTACAATGTATTAACTGGAAGTGCTTATTCCAATGTATTATTTCCATTTCACCCTTAAAGCTGTTGAAACAGATTTTCTTCAGTACTGCTTGAGGCACTTTTGCTCCTTTCCAAAGAATTTTCCGACTGTATTACAATTGAACAGTTTGAAATCACTGCTATAGAAATGCTGTGAAATACCAGGAAAATTTATAATAGTCTTCAAAGATTAAAAAAATCTAAACAACAACAACAGAAGAAAACTCTTCAATATCAGACTGATGAGTTTTAAATGTGACAAACACTGTTAAAATTACTAATGTTTCACTTCAGCACTCAAATGTTCCATTTCCAATAATGTTTACATTAGAGAGTTGCTTAGAAATTAAGTCATTATCTTTTCATCTTAGCAACAATCTCAGCAAAATCACTTGTGTCAAGAGTACCACTACCCTGGTTAAAATATGGTTGTGCTACCATGAACATAAGGTTTAGATACTTAGAAGCAATTTTCAGAAGACCAATGTGGATTATTGAATGTTATTTAGAAAAATCTTCACTATTTCTGTCTCTAATGTATGAGCTTGGACTGCAAAAAATGAGTATTTGTATTCTCTCAATGATTACCTTTCTGAGTCTTCAGCCATGGAAGAAAAAAAAAAGAAGGGGGATGTATTCTGAATGAAGAAACAAGCAAATAGTATGAGCAAACAAATAAAATGATGATAAAAATGATGATAAAAATACCAAGAAGTAAGAAAGAGATGGATCTTCAGTGATATTGTTAGGCGTTAGTGTTGATAAAAGAGAAAGTTGAAAACAAAAGTCTCTTTTCAAAAGCGAGATATTAGGTGTTTCTGCTGTTAAATTGAGCAGAATTAATTTTGAAGTTTTAAAAATACATTGGTTCAGATTCCTTGAACTTTCCAATTTCATAAATTACAGCAATAGTGAAGCTTATAAATTTTGTAATGTGACTCAAGATAAATAAAATCTCAATATGAATTATGCAAGCAAGTGTAGTAGAAGAAATTTAGATGTGGCTCTCCACAAACATGAATGAAATTTACTATATCAATTCCATAAACAAAAGAAGTACAAACTTAAATTCTCTTCTAAATATCAACAACAAATGCATGAATTTTGCCACAGATTCATATTACTTAAGTATTTTAATTAATGTGATAAATATCAATAAAAAGCAACGTATATGAAATTTGAGTGCTTCAGAAACTAATAATTTATGGCACACTCCTGCGAAGAACAGATTCCAGTGGGCCCTGGAAGTAAAGTAGCAAAAATGTTTAATGAGGCACAAGAGGGTCTGTTTCGGTATGCTGCAGATCACAGATACTGATTCACATCTCTGGTGATAAACCAGCAGTGTTTAATTCCCAGCCTGCGGGATTCTTACTGGAGGGTCTGGGGGAAAAGTGTCGTACACAAGCAGAAGGTAAAAATATTTGATCTGAAGTACAGAGATACTGAATACCTTGCACTACTCTCTCATTTGCAATAAATTTGACTGTCACTTGTATTTCTTAATAATTACCAAATTAATCTTTTCCATGAGAGGGAAATTGTTTATATTCCTAATGACTGAAACGCAATTGAGAAGTGCAAATGATTCTCCCACAGTATATACTTTCACTCTGTTTCCATCTTTATGTTGAAATTCAGCACTAGTTGTATCCCAAGGTAGGGTTTAGATTGATCTTCAATTATATGCAGATATTTTGTTTTATTAAGAATCTAGATTCTAAGAAGTTATTAGCTAACATGATAATTATGCTCTAAAACCTTGTTCGCTAATTTGATAATTACATTTTAATTACTGAATTAGAAACCTCTCGAGAAAAATGAAAAGTTGTTTTGGCAGAAAACAAGAGTTATGCACCCTACCTTATCTGAACTCTGTATTTGGATTAAATATTTGCTGCTATCTTATACAAAGTAACTCTTCCTTTTTATTCCCTCTTCTATATATTTTTCTAGTGCATGGCCAGACAAATACACTTTAATCAGAATACCATAATCCATGACCAGAGTATTTGATTTTCTTGTTTATTTACAATTATATACTTCCAAAAAAAATCTAAAATGCTTTAAACAACTTCAACCACAGTGAAGGCTTGTATTTGTAACAGAAGACTGGGAAGTATCACAGAATTACACAGAATATTCTGAATTGAAAGGACCCACAATGATCATTGAGTCCAACTTTAGAGCCAATGGCCAATACAGGGATTTATGCAGGAAGTCACAACCTTAGCCTATTTAACACCATGCTCCAACTGAACTAATCTCAATGGCTAAGATTTTCTTCTAATTTACATGGTTCAAACAGATTTTTTTTTTCCATCCAGTACAATCAGGGGCTCCCCATGCTGAGGCCTTTCTTTTTTCTTTCCCCAAACACCTCTACAGAGAACACAAGTTTCTTAAAAGGCAAAATAAGTTCCATGAATTATAGGTATCATGTAAAATGTGTTCTCAAGGAATCTATGTCTCTCAACTGGATTTGTCAGTGCCTAACAAAAAACAGTGTCTTCACTGATGATCATTCTGGATTGGGCACATGAACATATAGATAGAAATATCTAGCCAGCTTTTTCACATATCTTACCTTCACAACCTCTGTTTTCAGGTATTCAAACAAGGAAGCATACTTAGAAAGGAGGTAGGATATTGGCAGAATCACTCCAACTACTTCCACAAGGAAAACAGTCTAAATATCAGCAATAAAACAGGCAATAAGGGGTTTAAAACAGTAAACTGAAAGATAAATCCTGTAATAGTGTATAAGGTGGAAGCTTTACTTTCATGAAATACCTTGCACACAGTTTTAACTCCCTGCACAAATTGAGGGGGTGGGAGCAGGGAAAGGAGGGAATGACTGAAGTTCAAGATTTAGACAGTTATGTGTAGAAGACAATAGATGTGGAAGCCAAGAGATGTAGAAGCCAATAGGTGTGCCAGGAGGACAAGTTCCCATTGCATTCATTTGATCTGCCAGAACAGCTGACCTGAGCACAGCCAATACTTCTGCTCACATATGGCTACCTGACCTTGTTGAATCTACCCCTCCTGCCCTCTGGAACAGAAAATGAATGTGTCTTTCCCATCTCTTATGTCTTATCTACATGGGAGTCTCTGAAATGCAAATAGATCTCAAATTTAATCAGTCCTTTGCAGCTTATCGGTTTGCCCATTTTGTCTGCTAACTACCTTTAACTTAAAGGAGAGTTTAGGTACTTGGCACACATGTATCTGAAACTTGAACCAAATCGTGCTCATTTCAAAAGTTATGTAACAGATTTGGAAAAGGTAAAGAGGATGGCAACAAGTTGTATGATGAATTTCATATAACGAGTGAACAGGAAAAGATAATTCAACCTGGTAAAGAGATAGCTTGGAGTAAGGTAGAATTCTGCAAAAACATATATGTCATGCAGATGGTGAGTACAGTTTTCTTATTCGCTGTTTCCTCACTCACAAGATCTAGAGGGCCTTACTTGATGCAAGTGTTAAAGTATTCAGTGCTAATTGTCACTTTTTTGAGGTATGAATTGAGGAAAACAAACAAGGAGATTTCAGTTCTGCAGACAGTGGAGATAGGTTGCCATCACCTAAGGTGGCTTAAAATCCAGTAGCATTACAAGATATATATGTCTTCTTTCTGGAGCTGGGGAATTTTTCTTCTTTCTGGTGGTGTGAACTTGTGATATTTGCAGTAGACAACTTTATGTACTACAGGTGGTTTGTATGCTGAGAGAGAATCTCTCTGAATCTGGTATTTAAATTTTCTCCATTTCATGTTTAGTGTTAAAAGATGTATTTGCTCACTAGTTATATAGTTTGTATAAAATATTTAGTATTTCTCAAGCACAGCTGACAGATAAAGGTCCTAATAAATTTACCTTTAGTGCCACACAGTACAACTGAAATATGTTATTAAAATTCATGGAACAAAAAGGTCAGAGAAAATTATATTTAATATTTTGGTGGTCAAAACACAGCTATCTTTTTATATTTCTAGACCCCTAAAACATTTCTTCTATATCAAAGAGCAACATGATTGACCTTCTTTGGTTTTTTTTACATTTAGGTCTTACCATGAGTATTGCTGTTTTGAAGCATCCTTTTTTGCCCATCTTTTACAATATTGAAAAACTTGAAATAATTTTTATATTAGAATAAGGCAACAGATTACTGATGTTAAGAAACACCTCATTACTAATTTTTATTTACAGTGTAACTTTTGGGTACTATTTCAGACCCAAAGCAATCTGCTTTTTGAGTACTAAACTCTACAGTCAGTCATAGAACACAAGTAAAGCTTCAGCGACAATTATGCACCAAAGGGTTTGTTATGTTGTACCGGTTTCATTGATTTTTATTGTCTTTTATGTTTGGTTTGTTTTTTATTCTTAGGTTCATCAACCCAGCTATTCAAGTTTATTTGCAGTCATAGTCAAAATTTTAATACTGAGATGTAATGAGGAATTTTAGAGGGACAAAAAGCAAGATTCAGTTGCCTGAAAACAGGCATCTACTGCCTTTTCTGACTTCCTAAAACTGTCATAGGGTGCAAACTGTAGAGGCTGGCAGAAATGGGAAAGGAATCACTGAGTTGCAAATGCTTTTGTAACTGTGGCTGGAGGCAATATATCTCATAGCACCTACATTATGGCAGCCGAATCCCATTCACTGAGTTGGATTCAATTTCACCTACAATTATTTTTCTTTAGGATGGAAGTTGCTTCTGAGTTTGTTATTGTAAGCAGCCTTTGCAATCTTCCTGAAAATGAGATTAATTGCCTGCTGAAAGTGCTATTCATAGGGGGTCAGATTTCCCTGCTGCTCCTTGTTAAATGCACATACCCAACATTTCTAAATACTCTTGCATAATCCTCAGTGACTTCCTGCAGGTGAACCTCATTAACAGTTTTTCATTTAGAAAAAATTAAAATCTTATTTCAGCAGCCCTGCTGAAGATGACACACAAAACAGATGCATACAAAGAGGTATTAGTCACTTTCAGCAGCACCAACCTGCATCCACTCTAAAAAAACCAAAACATACATTTTGTCTAGATTTGTTACTTTTCACACATTTCAGAAAATCAAGGCATCAATGTTTAGCAATGACTGCTCAAATACTTAACAGGAAACAGGTTACATAGAAGTAGCGACCTTCTGATCCAGCTAAACTGAACTTACTCCCTGAACTAGAAATTAAGCGAATACATACTAATGATAAAAAAAAAAATTAGTCTTATACATATGAAAATAATTTTCTGGGTTACCTTTTGGAGGTATTTGAAGATATCTGTAAAGATAGAGTTTGTCCACTAAAGGCTTACATGGGATTCAGAACACACATGCACAAAATTCATCCTACTGCTGAAGAGTCAGACTGCTGAAGTTAGTATGATAGCTCCCACTGTAGTAAAGAAAGGCACATGAAGAAATCGCTTCAAAATAAGTAGGCTGGAAAGTCCTAGGAATCTGTCCTTTTTCTTCCTCCTCATTACAGAGTTCAGATAAGTTGAATCAAAGGCTGTCCTTCAAGCCTCTTACTTATTGGTTCTTCTCTGAGTGGATGTATCTAACACATGTGGGAGATAAATGCACATGAGCCAGTAGCAATATGAGGCCCTAGAGCAAGAGCTTTCTGAGCTGTACTCTCACACATTCATAATTACTTTTAGATTTACACACCAATGTGTTTATTTCTTATTCTTTACCGGTCTCCCTTTATCACCACACTTCTACTGAACAACGACATAAATACTTATTCTCTTATTGCAGAATACTGTTTAAGTTGTTACTGTGGTTTAATTATTTACTGTTAACTGCATTTTGAAACAAACAGCCATCATAAAACATCCATGGTCTTTTATAGGGATTCTTTCTTATAGCTCTTTTTCCCCAAATAATCAAAAATTAAATATTCCATGCAGTGATTTTCCCCATGAATAGCATGTTGCAAAATGTGCTCACAAATTATAGCTTTCCATACCCACTCAGTAGCAGGGATTTCTTTAGAAATGACACAAACAGAAGCATATCACTCTGCAGGAAAAAAAAAAAAAAAAGAAACAAAAAAACAAAAACACCCCACAGGATTAAGTTGTCATATACATAAAGATATCATGTAAATTAGATTTAAATAACGTTGTCTTAAATTATTAGTTTGTCATTGTTAGTGACCACTTTTGAGAAAAAAACAGGTTTTCTAGCCTTTCATACTGATTTATGTAAACCACTAGCCTTAGTGTCTTTATAATTCAATTCAAATCTGTAATGAGTCAGACCTGTGGAAAGGCCTGTTCAGAATGAACAGTGACAACTTAGTTGAAATGCTGCTCATGCCATGGAAACAATGAAGTGTGACACTTTGTCTTTTACATCTGGCACAGGTTTACTGGGAAAGAAGACTCATTTCTCCTATTTTCCAGAAAGGCAGAAATACAGACAGGAGAATTAAACATTTACTTTAGGGAAGTGCACACTATTTCTTTGCCTTTTTCACAGATGTATTAAGCTGTTTTTTAAATTGATTTGGTACCTTGAATATTCATTTATTTTTAGCTTTTACTGCATTGAAGTCTATACATAGCCCCCTCTGGAAAGCTTCTGTGACATTTAAGAGAGTTCTTATAAACATTTTTCCTTCTGTTGAAGTCTGTTTCCAAAATACCTTCAGTTTGCCTGTGTTGAGGTATTTATCCATGAATACAAGAAACCAGAAGTATGTATAGAAAACAAGACAAATGTTTCAAAAGTTCACTGACCAGTGTTTTTCTGTCATATAAATTGATCTATAGCAAATAACTCTTCATTATTATTTCTTTCAAATATAGCTTAATATTAACACAAAATTGCATATACATTTTTCTCATGCTAATTTTTTAATAAAAAAATATCCTTTGACCAAAATTTTATGCTTTCACTTTCCAGGAAGATTTTAATCTCTGACTCAGACTTCCTCAAGTCTAATATGTTTTTTAATATGGTGCTGATTTCTACAGTAATGTAGAGCTCTAGAAGCTCAGATTTCTCCTTAATAAGGGATAATTTAAAGGGTTACCTTGCATTATCTTGCATTCTGAATTTTTACGCCTTAGATTAAAAGACTGTTTTCAAAACTTGCAAGGGCCTAAAGTCAGATCCTATCTTCTCTTAGCTCCATGATATAACTTTTCATTAGACATGGGGCAATAGAGATACATCTCTACTCGATTATTTCAAATCAGCAACCTAATGAAGTGAAACAATTTAAGACCACATGTGGAATACAGTATTGTTTGTGTTACAGAAAAGATATGCAGTATACTGCAAAAATAGTACATAAACGTATAACCAAACCACTGATCCAAATCAAACAAGGAATATTAATTCATCAGCTGGTCACAAAAGCCTAAAATAAGAGCCTTGCTCCAAACCTCTTTCTGCAGGCTGTTTCTGCATCCCTCAGAAAAAAAAACCCATAACTTCATAATTTTGAATTTATGGATCTTCAGAAGCAAAAAAAAAAAGATTTAAATAAATGTATTCCAAACAAGTTTGAAGCCAATTCTCCATTCTGAATGGTTCAGCTCAAAGGTTTTATGATCCATGCCACAATTGCTTGTTGATTGTGCCTTGTAGATGGCTTTAGCAAACAAGAGGCAACTGTAATCAGGAAGGATTCTAATCAGACACAGTTACACACGTCACTCCTTATGCATGCTATTGCAGGAAATAACTGCATCTAGCATTAGAGAATCCTTCAAATAGTATCTCTTAAAGTATTGCTCAGCTATTCAGTTGTATATGAAGAAAAATAGAGTAATTTAGGCTTCAGGTGATGTTTATTATATACTTAGTTTTGCAAAATGAAGATTTGACATCTGTAAGATTAGCTATTTTGAGCAAATTGTGCTAAATTTTTAAAAAATAGTTTGGTTGAAATTATACCTCAGACTTTTACATTTCCACTTTTGTTCAAGTTATTTTACACTTACACTTACGTCAACTTACATCCTTTAATAAAAGGCTTAATAAAATAGAAGTTTGAAATTGAAATTTCAAAATATTCGTGTCTTCTTAAATTTGGTATGTAGTACATTAGACTCTTCTTTCCCACTGATCACTGCTGCCAACAAAAACTGGGAAACCCACAGATTTTTCAATTTTTCTAGCTGGAAAGCAAAGGACTCAAAAGCTTAGAAGAGAAACAACTGAACATGCTTGTTCAGTCATTTCCTGGGTTTGTCTGGGATGGAGTTAACTATCTTCATAGAAGACTGTAGGGTGCTTTGTTTTAGGTTTTTGGCTAAAGCGGTGTTGACAACACACCCACATTTTTGCTATTGCTAAACAGTGTTTTCAGAGTGTCAAAGCCCTCTTTGTTTCTCACTGCACCCCAGCGAGAAGGCTGGCATAGGGCAAGGGGCTGGGAGGGGAGAAAGCCAGGACAGCTCACCTGAATTGACCAAAGCAGCATTCCAAAGCATATAATATCGTGCTCAGCAATACAGCTAGGGATGGAGTTCTTCCAAAGTAGTTATAGCACGGGAATTGGCTGGGTATTGGTCTACTGGTGGTGAGTGACTGCTTTTTAATTTTTTTGTTTCTTACTTTTTTAGTTATTTTTGTTTACTTTTGACCTTCCAGTTCTCTCTGTTTGAAGAATCTTTGAAGGGCTTGGTTTGACATGCATGTATTTGTCCTTAAAATCAGCCACATGGAGCTTGATTGCAACCCAGTGCTTTCACGTGATAATTGCAAATTACAAGTATTTTTCTTGGTTTCAAGTGCATAGCATCTAGAACTGTTGTATTCCATTGATTTACAGATTAGATTAGCTGTATATTCCCTGTGGCTTTGTATTAATTAAATCAACCATTGCATTTTAATTTTTATTATTACTGAGAAATAAATTGTCGTCATACCTACAGTGAACTGAAAAATTTAAATGATTGATAGCCTAAACACTGATATAATAAATAAATGTAAGTTTAGATTACCTGGCAAATAATATCTCCAAGTATCATTAGTGATGATCTTTCTTCATGTCCAACTAAGTGTTTCCATGGCACTCTCTTTGTTTTCTTTTAGCAGTTTATTAACCTCCCTGTTTCCTATACACTGTCTTTCCCTTGCCAAAGGAAGTTGCCAATATCTACCGATACCGTTTTCAGTGTATTTGAAAATTATTTTAAGAACTGATCATTTGATCCTAAAGCCTGGATAATATTTACTCAATCTTTTTGGAAATGAACAATTAATTGATTAATTATTTTATAATTCCGAAATCCCAACTGAATGAAAGAATTTAGAAATTTAGAAGAAAAATAGAAGACCGACCCAAAACTAGTCAAAATTTGTAGCAACTCTTCTTACCTCACATTCATGAAGTTTGAAAAATCTACAGTTCTACATGCCAGAGATGAAGCATCAAGCCAAAGCCCACAGGGGTATGTGGCTGTCAGAAGAACCTACCTGTCACTGTGTAAAAAACTAAATGCTTAAAAAAGCAGAGAGTAGATAGGAAAAAATTAGGCCCAGGAAGACTTAAAAAGCTTCAAAATAGGAAAGTAATGAATAACTGCAAAACTCACGATTCTGCAATCATAGTGTAGTATTTTCAAAAACTCAGAACACATTCTTTTTGCTCGAGTGCATGGTATTTGCCTCTCAACTGCGGATGAAGAAATTACTATTAAGGTTAGTTTTTTTGTTTGGTGGTTTAAAAAACCTTCTGGTAATACCCAAGGCCAAATACCTGAACTCTGAGTCACAAACAAAAGGGATTTCCTCTGAACACATATTATTTGTTTTAATTCCTTTCTCTCATTCAACTATTGCATATTTTAAACTTGAAATCTGAATGTTTACCTTTAATGGACAGATAATAGTTGCCAATGGAATCTCACTAACTGTTTGCCCCTGTTGGTATCTGCTTAGCTCCCTCACTGCATTAAATCCCTGCACCCAAAATTCCAATTTCAAAAGGTACACTCCCATCTGCATCCCAACCTTTCTCACCATCTACTCTGCATTTACAGTATCCAGCATGCATCTTCTAGAGCTACAGAAGATACCTGCAAGTTGCTCAAGAACAGTGGAACCTTTTTCTTATATTTACTTCATTACTCTAAGCTCCTCAAACATGCATCAAGTATGGGAAAATGAGTTATTATTGGGAAGAATAAATTACATAACAAGGCAGCAGTCTACTGCTTATTAGTAGATTTATCCTCTCTGACTAGACCATATTTTCCAGAAGCAAACACTTGTTTCAGGTAATAGTGGACCAGCTTTTGGAAATGCTATGAATTCAGACCTCAAATTTGCAGAGAAGTCAGTATTTCCTGCTCTTACTTTCTCATGTATGATTGATATACGTTACCTTGCAGGTACTCAGTTTTCCCTTATTTCCTTAACAACCAGACCCATACTTTATTATCACTTAAAAAAAAAGATACTTTATTATTGTCTTTACTCTCTTAAAAGAAAAATCCCAGAATATAACTCTACATTGACTTGAGCTAAGAGCTTTCAATAAAACAAAAGGAAAAAATAAATATATTTTGATTTTCTACTTAAAAAGCAGTTAGAAATCAACTTTTTTATGGGTGCTTTGAAGTAATCTACACTAATAATCTATGATTCTTGACCTTTATTCTCTAATTATCCTAGTTTAAATTCTCACCCCTATAAATTCTCACTTTTTTGTAATGTACAGGAATTTTTCTCCCACAAAATGTTTCTATAAATGCAGACCTGTAGATCTGTAACTAGGCTCATAAAATACCTTCCAACAAATGTTTGTACTGAGAGGAGGCCATCAGGAAATTAATAAGGGGGTGCTAACAGATAGAAAAGCTGTCATTTTCAAGCCAAGAAACAGATTTAAGCCCAAACCTAGGTTGCGTCTGCCAAAGCAAAGAAACAAAATAGCCTGACTAACTGGATTTGCATTGATTATAAAAAATAAACAAAAACTAGCAGTGATCTTGCCTCTTTAAAAACAGTGGTTGACAGTACAGTAGAAATCACTGTGGTAAGAGTAGTTTGTGTGAGACGATACCACGCTGGAGGGTAGATAAATGCTGAGATTATATGAGAGGGCACATACTCTGAAAATTTGAGTATTTTTATTGTGTACAGAAATACTGACATTTTACAGTCTAGTTGTTTAAGTAAGTGATTAAGATGCTAACAAATTAAATTGATGAATAATTTATACATTTCATGTTTCCAGCTTTCTCAAATATTCCAGTGTTAGTTATGTTTTACTCTACATCTATTTTCAGTATCCATAGGAGATGAATGTTCAAGCAGATATCAAATTGTACTAAAGTACCAAAGTGTTTATATATATATATAGAAAAATTGATATTTGTTTTATGAATCTTATTTGGATCAAAGGAAAAATTACTAAGAAAAATTTAAAGTTAACTACTTCATAACACTATCCCTTAATCACAAAGTACAGTGAATCTTCTTCCTCTAGGAAGATAAGTTGGTTAATGCCTTTACCCACTGTGACTATATGCCATAAAAACATGCATTCCAGTTCCATAACCCAACAAGAGAAGCGCATTACCTCCTTTATATTCTGGATGTTTTTTACACAATGGGTATATTAACAATTTCTTTTTTCAAATTCCCTTGCATGGTATCTAGGAACAAGAATGTGATTTGGTAAGGGAAATTTTACAGTATAAAGCAATTTTTTAATGCATGATGATTGTGATGATCTCTCATTGCTTTGGCCCACTGCCACTGTTTTAATAATGGGTTGACTTTTTGGGTTCCCTATGGATTATTAACAGCAGTGATATATTAAAAAATGCATCCTAAGGCAGGTATCTGGTGAAGCATTTTAATAAACAGTAAGTGTATTTCTCTGAATGTATCATAGCAAAGTTCTCAATATATAGTGTTCATTAATTCCTCAGTAAAACAAGTTTCACATTCCAGACTCAGAAAGCATAGAATCATATACTCATAGAAGAGCTTGTGTTGAAAGAGCCCTTTAAAAGTAATCTAGTCCAATGCCTCTGCAAAGGGCACAGACATGTTCAACTAAATGAGGTTGATCAGAGCCTCAGACAAACTTGAATGCCTTCAGGGACGGGACAACCACCACCTCTCTGGTCAGCCTGTTCCAGCATTTCATCACCCTGAGGATTTATCACACAGCAGTTACAAGCTAAACGTAAACACATTGCTATACAAATATTGTCTCTGTCAGAGACCCAGGATCAAAGAACAAGAGAACTAATTACTTAATATGTGATGTTTTTTTCTCTTTTTGTACACTAGGGAAAACTGGAGTGTCACGAGTCAACTCGATATAAACATAAGTTAAAAAGCTATACTTTTTCTGTCTACACAAGAGATTTTTTTATTGAGGTCTGCATGGTCATTAAATATAGGAGTTTTCAAGTACTAAAGGAAAATACATGCCCTCAATCAAATCGCAAGTCCTACTACAGTTCAACTAGGTTAAGAAAAATAAAGGAGAGAAGATAGTCCTATTTGATTTAAAACTAAGTGAAAAAGTAGATGCAAGAGCTTCCTTCTCAATACAGCAGCTAAAGGAAATAATAAGAACTTCCTACTGGCTTCTGAGAAGTATTGATTTTTTTGTTACTTTCTCTTCCTAGTAAGTGGTAGCAAATATCTTCTGCCTAGGGAAGCTTCCCTTCTTAAGGGCTCTGTTTTCTTTCTCACATAAATGCAAATCTTCCATAGGAGGAACCACCAATGTAAGCCATAAGTCTGTAAACAGTGTCTTTCTCCTTACAGTGGTGGGCAAGAGATCCTAAACCAGAAAAGCTTTTCTAGCAAGATCGACAGCTCTCATGACCTCCCAACTTTCAGATAGCTTTCTTTTCTAGTGTGTTATATTTACCAAGCACTCTCCTCCCCCAGAGGGCTGAAAACGCTTCTGATACAGTCTCCTGGTACCTGCTGTCTCCCTATATGGAACAGAACATCACACTTCAACCTCCTGAGGGCCTTATTTCTGAAAAGTTAAAATTTATTCCTGACTTAAAATGCTTTTTACAAATAAATGTAAAAATAACTCAACAGCAATTCATATTTATTTATATCTGATTCTTATTGTTTAAATGAATAATGCACTTACTATTTTAAAGGTAAGTTCACTGTTCTTTAAGCAAAATAATAGTACAGTGAGTCTCTCTACTAATGCTTTTGTTACAGGTGAGATGATCTTAAAATAGAAAGAATTAGTGTCATTCAGTTGTACAAGTCCTAGGACAGAAGAAAAAGATATATTTATATCTCTGAGGACACTGTAACTTCCCACAAACCTCTGACCGCTAGAATACATAAACTGACAAGACAAAAGCAACAAAAGTATCACTTATCTAGGGATTCAGATAGCAAATATAAAAAGCTATCCTGGGTCAGAATATGGATCTGTCTAGCCCAACATATCATCCCCACAAATGTCCAATCATCATCATCATCCTGGAAAAAAATATTCAAGGAGACACTCATAGGAACACTTTTATTCTTCTTATATAGTGTATATATATTAAGGCCTTGACACAAACCAGTTTGCTCAAGAGGTTTCTTTGGGCAAATCCATGGAATAAAGGCCCATTGAATGCAGTCACTGCTGGAATACTCATGAACTTCTAGTGCCTACAATGTTTTGAGGCAGGAATTCCCACTGAACCTGCTACCTGTTCGAGTCATTTGATGTATCATGGTTCTTGTATTGGAAGAAAGAGTGAGCAGTCATCGTGTATTCACCTTTGTATTCACCTTCTCCACACTGCTCATTATTTTACAGTCCTATGTTATAAACCCATTCAGCTGTCCCTTTTTCCTAAGTTAAGAGAAGTGTCCTACTGAATTATTTCTGACATGGAAGCCACTGAGCATCTTTGATCTTTCTTTTCTGAAGCATGTTTCAAACACCGCCTTAAAGGTGCATTTACACTCCTATCAATGTTCTTGCCATTTTAGCCCCTTCCACCTTTCATTTCTCCTCTCTAATGAATAGAAACATATTTCTGCTACTGCTTTGCCACCACCGCAAACCTACCATTCCAAATCCTATCAGTCTCAGCGCATCAAACAATCACAAGTGCCTTCAAGCCCCTCATGATAAAGCATCACAGCATTGTTTAGCTTGGAAAATACCTCCAAGATCACTGAGTCCAACCACTGACCTAGCATTGCCAAGTGCACCAACAAACCATGTCCCTCAGTGCCATGTCCACACATCTTTTAAATACTTCCAGGGATGGAGACTCAGCCATTTCCAAGGGCAGTTTGCTCCAGTGATTTACAACCCTTTCTCTGAAGCAATTTTTTCCTATTATCCAATGTAAACTTCCCCCAGCACAACTTGAAGCCATTTCCTCTCGTCCTGTCACTTGTTACTTGGGAGAAGCAGCAAACCCCCACCTGGCTACAACCTCCTTTCAGGTAGCTGCAGAGAGAATAAGACCTCCTCCTGAGCCTCCTTTCCTCCAGGCTAAAAAATCCCAGTTTCCTCAGCCACTGCTTACAACACTTGTGCTCCAGAGCCTTCACCATCTATATTGCCCTTCTCTGGACACAATTGAGCACCTCTGTGTCAGATGTTAACAACAATAATAGATGTTTTGCTGTCTGTACACAACACAGAAATCTTCCACATATTTGCCTACTGAAGAACAGCCATATTTCTAAGCTTACTGTTCACCTGTTACATCCCACTCTAAGGCCAGAGAATCACAGATCCCATAGACATAAGTCACATGACTGCATGGTTTTAGGGCCTGTATCCCTATTAGTTCATTCTCCTGACTGAAAACCCCACCTCCAGCTGCCAACCTTTTTTCTGCTTAAATACTGACAGCAGATCAATCCTTTTCCAGGAATAAGACAAACCCATTTTGTCCCTGACAACCCACAGATCTCTCCTTCAAAGGAGAAAAGAAAAATAAATGCTACAAAGCATCTCATTGCAGCTCTATGCAGTTGTGATCATCTGCAATACTGTACTAGTTTATTGCCAATTAAACATTGCCATCATTAGTATTTTCCTTTACTAAAATTCTTTTTATCATCCCCAGCATCACAGACTCAAGGCATTATAATTTTGAACAGCTTTTGTCATATTTCCCTGTCACTTAGGCAAAAGTAGAATGTTTATACTCTCAAGCAGAAACCATGGGTCAAGAAAAGAAATTGTTGCTTGTAAAAATCTCTGTAGAAACAATCTTCTTGTCATGTCAGCTGTGCACGTAGGCTTGCTTTTTATTGATCTGGAAGTATTTATATGGGTCATTTTCCTATGCAATTTATCCAATGGCCTCACACTCAGCAGTGTATATTGAGAAAGACATTAAACTGTGAGACTTGTAGCCTTATTCTTTATGTAAGGGTTGGAGACTTATTTTCTGGCACTTTCTATGCATTTTAAACTAGAAGTAATCACTGGGGGGGGGGGGGGGGGGGGCGTGGTTTCAATCCTGACATGTAGTGACACTTAAGCAGCATTTAAAAGTTCATAAACAGCACAGCGTTGAAGAAAATGCACAAAACTAATTGCAAGTAAAATTGGTCCTGGAAGCTCTATTTTTAATTATATTTTCATTATGCCCACTTTCAGGAAGAGAGAAAGGGATATCTGTATTTGTGTTTTTTCTTGCTACTTTTCCAGGGTATAAAACCAGTATCCTATATAAATAAGATTTTCTCCATTCCTAAAAGAACACTAAACACAAAAAAAAGGAAATGTCATACGTAAAAAAGACTTTTCAATATACAAAAGACAGAAATCTCATGGTTGAATAGGTGGAAGGCTCAAGACATCTGTAAGTGGAGTTGAAGCACTGCTTTAGAGTTGATTTTAAACATGTTTTACAATAAAATTTTTTTAATGTATATTCTTTGTGTTAATACAACTAATTTGTTTTAAATTCAGCAAAACATTACCAGAATAATTGGATATTTTTTGAATCAGACCAATGCAGTAGTGATAGGATAATACTAAATTATGTTTGCTCAAAAATTATTCACACACAGAGTTAAGCAGATGATAAAGTGTTTTACTCAATCTCTAACACTAGGTCTCAGGTCTTGCTTATAAAGCCTCTATAGAATTCCTTAAATGTTATTATCCCTTAATTTTTACCCAAGGAATTATGGACTTCATTGTCTAGAACCTACTAAAAGCAGAATTATTAAAGAAACATAAACAATTAAAAGACAGTTTACCTACAAGGGGGGTGTATCTCATTATTGCAAGAGTGAAAATGGATTTCCAGCTTCAAAGATATGGTGCAGCAACTGTTGAATACAAATGGCTTACTCTTCTCAGGAAGTCACTCAATGAATTCACAGGAACATTTTGTTCTAAAGCCTGATGCATTTGAATTTTTTTTAAAAAGTGTCAGTCATCTTGATCTTTAAATAAATAATAATTTTTAAAATCTAATTTTTTCTCACCAGTAGAGTATCATCAAACATTTAAATTCTTTTAATAATATTAAGATCCATGTACAAAGTAACAGAAATCACATGTATCTATTAGCATTTAAACCACAGTTGTTGAATGTAAATTTAAACTTTAGGGAATAGTCTATTATTATTTATTTATACAGCTAAAAAACCACAGTGTAATTATAATTATCCCAAAGGTTACATATAGTCAAGATCAGTTAATTGTCCCTTAAATTTCATTTTATTACTCAAGTGCTTTTCATGTCTTTAGGATTTCCTGCATAATGACAGAATCTTTCTTATGAATTCATGAGTTGCTCTGCAGGCTTTAATATCTGACTCATACTGAGCTGTATGAAGAGTTTAATACTTTTTTTTTTGTTTTTCTGTCCTGGACAGAGAGTGTTTTGCATGAGACAGAATGAAACCCTGTTATCCCAGAAATGGCACTGCTTATGAAAATGAATAGCAGTTACAACCAACATGAAGACAAATAAGATGTGCCCCTATCTAGATGTAGGCATGATGCCAAGATTAAAATTTTTAACACATTTTCTTATCCGTTTAAATTCTTCCCTAAAACAGAACTTGAACTGTCACTGTCAACAAGAATTTGACTAATTCTCTGCCAGAGTTTGAAGTGAAATATTAGATCCTGATTTAGCAGATAGTCAAAATCACCATTACAACTAGTGGGCTCTGCTCAAAACAGTCATTTTTTATGAAAATAAATGAGGTGGTTTTCTTGGTCAGACAACTGAAGATAAAATTGCCTGAGATGCAGATTCCAAGTTCTGTTTTATGCCAAAGATTTGAAGTCCATATTTTTTCCCTTGCATGAGAACACTATCCTAGAAGATGACCTAGGCTATCACTACGTACATGAGCAGTGTTCTCCTCCTCACAGCAACCTGGCTTCTCTAGGAGACTGGAATAAACATGGCCAAAGAGGAGTAGGAGGAAGCACAGTTTTCCTAATCTATTAGCTGAGTCAGCTGAGAATATTGTGGGGAATCAGACTGCTGGTCTCTGTTCCCACAGAAGCTCGTGCAAGCTTGCCTCACTTTCTAAAGAAATGGTTTTGTACTGAAGCTTAGGAGAATTTCAGACTGTTGAATCCTATAAAAGTCCCTCAAGTCCATCTGCTATAGGAGGCCATATTGAAAAAGCAGCTCTGTAAAAGCTGATTTTCACAATTCTTTGATAGTTGTTGTTCAACACATCTTTTGTAAGTATTAAATGTAGAACTTAATACTTCTGATTATCATTTACTGGGCAAGGAAAGGTTATATGATCCTTCATAATGGCCTATTAATTAGGTACCTAAACATATCTTAGTGTTAGGTCTCCGTTCCCCTTCCTCATTTCACCTTTGTCCTGCATAATCCAAACATCTATCCAGAAGAGCAAAGAAGAAATGCACTCATGAATCTGGAAACACTAACTTTGTCTGTTCCTGTCTGCCACTACATTGATGACAGTCAATCCTATGATCATGGGACAAAGCAATCACAGCCTGAAAATCAAATCTGGTGAGCTGTGTGAACAAGCCCACTGTGAAAAAAAATACCATGCCAACATAGCTTAGGGAAGTTGACAGCCATTTCGCATTATTTCAGATTAAAGACTTCTTCATCTCCCATGACCAATCCCATTGTGACTGCAGTTTTCATTATATAATAAAGTTTTTGATGAACTTTGAAAAAAGAGGTTGAGCACAGGCATATTATGGCAGAGGTCTTGGAGGCTTAAGCTCCAGATGCAAGGAGGGACTCCTAGAGGCATAAAAAAAACCCCCACAAGTGGTTAGTTCCCAGACACTAAGGACTGCAACTGTGAGCATTAGTAAAACTGATTCTAGAGCTTAAGAAAAGACAAAGAATCCAACATCTTATGAATCATAAATACATAAGAGGTATGAATAAAAAACCAATATGAACAAGGAAAAACAGCAGGGACTGCCAAAGCATTTTCTTCTCCCCTTAACAATGCTGCATCATATTAACACTACATTTTAAAACAGAAAATTAGGTAAAGAAAGAGTGCTGCTTTTTTATTAATCTGGTGTCCTAGGGTGACTGGAACATCAGTCATATACTACAGAATGAGCAAGTCTCTGTGTTTTCAGTTACAACCATTTCCACTCTTTGATTAATACTGTAGTACCAAGCCTAAGTCAGCCTGAGTGCAACAGAGTTCTCTGTACCCCCTCTAACCCCATGTCAAAGTGTTGTGTGGAACAGATTTTGCTACACTTAGTATTTTTACTGAAGCTGAAGCCATCCAAGTCCATTTGACATCCTTTGGAGCATAAAAACAAAATATCAGAAGTTATTTCCAATTTAGAGAAGGTAGAAAGGAAAAATAAGACTTTTTTTTAACCAATATGAAAAGTCACAGAAAAAAATGTTTAATGATATCTGGTTGCATTCATCTGCACATATGGAAAACCCTAGGCCTAAGCATCTACATCAGTTTGGTGGCAAGCTGAAAGGGAAATTCAGGCAAGAGTTAAACAAAAGCACCACATAACTATGCAGAAAACACGTGAAAAAGACAAACACCGTACTCAAATTCATCTTATTCATTGCATAAGTAAGGCTGTAATATAGGTGTAAAATTTGATTTTGCAGTGCAAAACAGCAGGAAGATATTTCAGCTGCCTGGCTAACAACCAACTTAAGACAATATTCAGAACTGCAAGAAAATCTATGGCAGAAGTGGAAATGAGAAAGCACTGCCATTAGTCACTGCCCCCACGATTTCATCAGTGTAGTGCTGTGATGAAGCAGCAAGGAGACCAGGCAGCAAAGCCCCTGCAGACAGTAGATTATAATTTTTATACATTTTACAAAGTCAGTTTCTCACAGCTGATTAAGTAATCACACAATTTTTGTTTGCTTGATCATCTGTGAAAACAGAAGGCTTCAAGACAATACAAGAATGTTATGTTTCTGATGAGGCTGCTGTAAATCTCAGCTGCTAGTCTGGCCAACTATAAGCCATTTTTCCTGAAAACATACTCCTATGTTTGCCTGCAGCAGCCCCAAAATGAAAGCCTGCCAGTGGAGTAAGTCACTTTAAAGACTGTGGAAGATACATTTATTTAAAAAATTTGAACCAACCTCTGCCTGTTAACACATATAATTCTGCTCCTGCAGGTGTCCTACGTGGCACTGTCCCCCCAACTTGTAAACTCCAAAGACATTAAATCAATATGTGTTTTACAGACGCTGAAGGTTCTTAAAAACAGAAACCAGAAAACAATAAGGAAAAAAATATTTCTTGTCTAGAACATTTTAAAAAATTCTGACAGCTCAGATCTAGTGCTTTGGTTCATGCCCAACAATAGTGTTACTTGAAAAAAAAAAAATTCAAAAAAATCCTGATATTTTCAGACACGAAAAACTATCCACTCTGGGGAAGGGAAACACTAAAATACTCATTTAATGTTAATGAACAACAGAAATACCAGTCCCCATAGATAAGTATATATTTATTCAAAATTGATGTGCAATTACTTCATATTTTGCATTGCAGTGCTGAAATACAATTATTTTAGTTTAAGTACTATTAGCTTTTAATGGCAAAACATGTCAACTAAGGTAATGTTTGCTTCTTCTTCTGAACAGCATATACTGTGTAAACAGTGAAAAACACTGTCTCCTTGGCAACAAGTAATTCATCTACATATATAGTAGGAAATAACTGCTGATGAAGTCTTTGAGATGTGTGAAAAATTTACTCTACATGAAATGGTTTTAGAGAAATCAATTTTTTATCAATATATTTACACTAAACTGTACTGACCAGCTATGCCTAGTGGGGCTGCAGGACTGGCATCAGGGAGCAGAGGAAGGGGAGTAGAAAAAATTGGGAGAAACAATCCTGTCAACACCAATATAAGAGCAGGAGAAGGGGACATGATGTTCCAGGTGCAAAAGCAGAGATCACCCGGCAGCCCAGGGAGGACCACATGCCAGAGCAGGTGTTTATGTCCTGAAATAACTACAGCCAGTAGAGAACCCACACAGAAACAATTTGTGAAGGACAGTACCCTATTGTAAGGGCCCACACTGGGACAAGGAAACTGTGAGGAGAAAGGATCAGGAGAGAGAAACTGCTAAGGAATACACTGGTCTACACTGGAATGAATCTCAAAGATAGATAATTGCTTGGTTTTTTTTTAATTGCTCATCTGGTTAGTTGGTCAGTAGAAGAATTTATGTATGTGAAACATACAACTGAAAAGCTATATAATCAACCAACATGAGATACTTTCATCGTCAACCACAAAAAGCTACCTGTTCCTTAATTGCCAACTATAACCTTAATTGTTGACAATTAGAACAAACACGGCTGAAGTTACAATTTAACATGGCATAGAATGGCAGCATATGATCCATCAAGTATTAAAGAAACAAAAAAAAAAATCATATTATCTGACCAAACATACCTAATCAAAGACAAAAAGAAGAATAACTAAGAAGGAAGAGATAAATACATAAGGGTAAGGGAAGGACAAGGAACTGTCTAAGACCGCTGGCAATGCTAATCATGAAACACGTACAGGTTGCATCAGGGTAACAGATAAAATCAGTTCTCAAGTTCCATCTCTCTCTCTCAGCAGAAGATAAATAAAACTTTCAAAGTAACTGCTTGATTTACAAATAAATATGTAGATATAGATCTTATAATAGAAATAAACTCATTAACAATTGCCTGTCAACTTGATAAAATCTGCCTAGGATTTCAGTGCTCCTGGTCACTTAAAGCTACTTTGCAATGCAGCTGGTTGCTTTTTTAGAGAAAATAATCACATATGGGAAAGAATGGGATTATGCCTAAAACTTGAGATAAGGTTTCAGTTTCTTGTGATGCAAGCAGAAATGTATACGCCTCTAACTGACTAGTCCTGCATTGCTGTAGTGCTGATACAGCCTGGGTTTAAGCCTGTTTCATAAGGGTTGTTCATTTCTATGCAAGTTTTAGGGATATCAAGAATAAATACACGATCAATGGGATTGTTTTCTTTCACTTTTAACTTTGACTTTAGAGTTTCATTTTGTAACTTCAATGCAATTTCTATTTTACCATGCTGCAACACTTTTTATCTCAACAAAATCTACATCATTTCTTTTACAGAGAAAATGCAGGTTTTTACACTATGAGAGTGAAAGTATTTCAGATTCAGTCATGAGCAATATGCTAATGATGTAGTACAGCACTCAGTGAAATAATGTCAACATTATCTGCAATCTGCACAGCAAAAATGAAATGTCAGCCAATTCCACCAAATGGCAAATGATTTTACTGTTCAAGGGACTGATTTATAAATCTGTTAGTTCAGACAAGATGACATAAAATAGGAAAACGGAGACTTTGGATGGGGAGGAAGAAAAGTAGTAGCTCTATTGATTTTTCTTTTAACACTTACTCACAGTAAATTGTAGAATTTTGTAGGCGCTATGTTTTCAGGAGTAAATTTCATCACCAAAATGGGTAAAGGTGGAAGAATCAATACAGTTCAAATGTTTAGAGAAAACTATTTTAAGAAAAAGTTATTTATTCTTTCCATAAATGCAACCTACTTATAGACAAAATAAACCCTGCAAGCATTTTTAAGCTCATGAACTTTTCCCATAAAATCCATCTTTTATATTTAATAGCAATAAAGTATAAGCTGAACAAGCCTGTGTCTTATCCAGTCTAGTTGGTGTAGGAGTTGCATAGGATTTGCTTCCTATAGCATAACAGTAAATATGACTGAGTTATTTGGATAGCACTCACATATACAAGTGGATTTCCTGCCTCTCTTTTTAACAGATATTGCCCTAAAAAGTGCATAGATTTGCATTTGGTATAAGGACTCGCACCATTTACTGAAGTATCAGGCTCTCTAGTTACAATGATTACTAGGAATTGCGGAAGATTTCCTTCAAAATCTCTAATGGAGTTCAAATATGTCACATTAAGTCTTTCAAGCTAGATTACTGAGTTGCTTTTGACAGTTTAGGCAAGATGGCAGAAAGGGACAATCTTCAAACCAAATTGAATAGATGTCATTAAATAACATTGAATAATATGGAAGTAATACACACTGGCTATCTGAGTTGGAAACACAGCTCAGACTATAAATGCCAAAAAAAACAGAACTGTTTTTCACCGTACTACATACATTCCTTGATGCAATTCTGAAAATATCACACAAAAATTCCGTAATTAATGAAACATGAAATTACTATTTTTTAATAAGCTGAGCCATTCTACAGAACAGACAGAAGATATTCCAAAAACTTTCAATAGGATTTTCCTTCTTCAGCTTTGTCTCTTACTTAATGCAAACAAAACCAGTTTGTGGTGCTGGAATTTATGGACACTTTTATTTTTGTGTCATTGAATACTGAGAAAACGAATAAGCACAAAGTCTACATGTTTACCACCTTGCCAGTTTACCTCTTGGCAAAACTGAAGTGACTTTGCAGCATTTTCACAGTGCTATTAGAAGGCTCATACATTTTTCTATCCAAACATGCAAAAAGAGTCCCTATTCAGCAGTTGAAGTGAGGCCTCAGTCAGAAGAGTCCCTTTTTTATACTGCATTTATAAAAATGACTGAAAGCTTGCCATAAAATACAATGGGAGTAAGAGGGGATAGGGGAGGAATTCTTATGCTACTGCTTTCCTAGTACAACTAAACCACTACCTTTCTTAATACATTTTCTGCTGCTTGGTTGCTACACCAGCCATTACAGAAGCTGCTGTGTGGATTAACTCAGAGTCATAATCTTTTATACCAGCTGAGAAATTGACTCCACTTTTTTCAGCAAGAGGCTATCTTGCACCAGAAGACCAGTACTTCTTGTGCTTGTCAGCTGGTCTTGCACCTCTGGACTGTACAATCTCACAAAAAACATTATGCAAAGGACATGAGCAGCAACTCTCAAACCCCTTAAACCCCTTTGCCAAAGGAGGTGGATTAGTACTTGATTTTTCAACCTATAATTTTTCAGCTTACTAAGTTATTGCTTAAGCTCTTGCTAAATACTGTGTGAGAGGTGTAGACTTCATTTCCTCTTCCACCAATGAACACTGGAACTTCCATTCCCATTTCCCTAAAGGCAGCATGTCTGTATTACTGAGGGGTGGGCTTTAGTAAAATGAGGTTGCTGGCATAGGTGCACGAAATACTTAAGTAATTTAGCTACTATCACTACAGTCCTTCTGTTTCTTTCTGTTCTATAAATATATATACTAGATTTCCTACACCATATACTCGTTATAAAATTCTGCCTGGGTATTAAAGCTTAGGTACCTATTTCAGAACTGTGAATTCGTATCAGCAGGTGTCTGAAAATTAGGCACTATAATGTTCAGTACTGTGATATTTCAACACTTTTAAACTTCACACCTTTTATAGTTCTGTTCCTGAATTCATTACTAGATACCACACAGAGTTCTGAATTCACAGAGTTAAAGTTTAGGAAAGAAAAAAGAAATCCAACCCAAATCCCCCATTTCCCCAAATATCCCAAAATACTCAGTGGGAAACAAAACAGAGAAACCAAAACAGCTGTGAAGAAATGGAGGTGCTGTTGAAAGTTAGAAGACAAGTACAGCATTCACTGGCTATTTGGAAAGCAATGATTAATCATCTATTTTAAAGTAAGCAGGGGATCTGCTTAGTGCTAATGTATTTCCCAAGATCACCATCCAGACCTTCACAGTCATTGAGTAAATAGCAGCAGATGTTGAGCTGTAAGACCACATCATTCAGCTAAGATTAGATATTTAATAAAAATAGACATGCTTGACAGAATCTTGCACTTAGTTTAATAAAGCTCTACTGAAAGGGTAGGAGGAAGCTGTTCTCAGAAACACACTGTACACTGTCTCTTCAAACCTAAAAAGCAGTGTTCCTTTCTGTGACTATTCTTGCAACTATTATGTGTTAGATAGACTCCACACCTCACGTACAAGTGGAAACTTTATCCAATAACAGCTAAAAGAAATTGTCAGAGTAAGTCCTTGAGAGACACCTTCTGTTTGTAAAGACACTATTTAAAAAGAAGTAGAAAAGAATAAATATTATTCAATATTTTTGTCTCCTATCCTTGAGAAATTTAAATTAGAGGTATGGACCAATTCCTCTTGGATTCCAGTTTAAAGTGTTCCATATTCACCAGCCCTAGGAAAACACAAAGCCAAATTCAAGTATCCAAATGTACCCTTTAATACAGGAGTACATGGAGTACTGGTAAATGGGCAAAATGAAAGTACACAGCTGCCAAAATAACAAACATCATGAAATGGAGATAAACAAACGTTGTTGCCTTTTATAGCTCCATTGTTGCCTTTTACAGCTCAAACTAGAGAGAGGAACCAAGCAAATTTTCTTAATGCATAGAAATTTCCTAGAGAGAAAACAGCATAGAGGGGGAATTAAAATCAAACATTTGCAAAATCCTAGACACAAAAAATAAATTTCATTGCACTTTCGAAAACTTATTGAGAATTTAAGAAATACCTAAACTACAGAAGACCAGTCTTAGATAATAAATATTGACCCAGACATCACTTAGTTGAAGCCATCTAGAACTTTGTGTCTCTACCCTAAAACTAAGAAATTTAAAAATAAAAATCTGGCATATGAATAATCTTATTCTTCAAGTTCAGGCATTCATTCATAATTGAAATCCATGTTAGTAGTCTAGATCATAGCTTGTCTACAATCAACTGCATACAGATTTGTGCTCAGAAAGCACAAAACAGTGCAAATACAGCTCCTAGAAAGCTCCTACCTCCCATTCCAGGTTCTGGAGTCTATCCAATAGCTGCTTAGTATTGAATATTTAAACAGCCCTTAAAGAAGAACTGGAATTCAGATGAATCCTTTATCTAATGTGAAATATCTTATTTGTCTCAAATTATGGCATTCAAGAATTAAACTATCTAAGAAAATAAAATTAATTGAAACCCTTCTCCCTGTGAATCCCCTTAAACAAATCAAGCGTCTACTCTTTGAGCACTCCCTGAGATTTCTGAGAATTTGAGTCCTCAGAAAAGAGAAGCTCAAACCTGAAGTCTATGGTCAAACAGTAAATAAAATATTTAGTATAAACTATTGACTAGAAATGGCATTATGAAAAGAACTCTTTCCTCCTGTCAGTATGTTTGATGTGATTACCACTCCTGTAATTTTCATGTTGTACTGGGAATAGAGATGCATAACTCCCAACCAGATTTCAACATTAAAGTAAATTCATCTTGAGCTCTTGAGCCCATAAAAGATATAGCTGTATTCCCAGGAAGGCTTCCTAATCTGCCCCATCATTTAGTAGCACTTAGAGAAAGTTCAAAAATAACAGAAAAATAGATAATCTCTAAGTGATTATAGGTATAAGCTGATACTTATTCAGCATTGCACAGCACATACACAAATGCTAGTTTGCATCAAGAACAAACTCAGATTTTTCAATAGAACACTACAGTTACACTAGTATATTGTTTTCACCCTCAAATAGCTCAAGCACCACAGCAAAATTCATCTTTATTGATTTACAATTAGCCAAATCAATAATCTCTGTATGCAAAATTATTTTACATCCTAACTCAAGTTGAATCATCCTAAGAGCTTACATTTTAGCCTATAAAGTTTCCTTGGAAAAGAAAAAAACTGAAAAATCAAGTATTTTGACCTTATTCGTATACATCAGAAAGTTCAAGCTCAATTCTAAGCTGTCCTAGAAGACAGAATCCCTAAACCATTAATCACTGGCTTCAAAGGATGCAAAATTAGATCACAGGCAAAGGAAAAATCTAACATGACATAGTTCATATCCACAACCATCTGAGTTATCTTTGAATATTAATTCCATTACTTCTCCATTGAATGTTTTTGTCACAGTGTAAAAGTAGATAGGAGTTATTTAAAGGTGATTAATCAGATTCACCACTTGCACCACTATTTGAACAGCATTTATTTAGCTGAATTATTATTATTTAGTGACTGTCACATTTTTACAGCAATGAAAGATAAATCTATCAGGCAACAAATCCCCAGAAAACAATTACAGAAACAATTAATAAATGTTAGAGAACAAAACAATAGTCTTTAAGCTGTGCAAGAAAGAGATTATTTTTAATAGTTCTGAAAATTTCATCCAAAAACTAGACAAAATTCTAAACATCATCGTCTAGACAGATGATGACATACCTCATCCAATAGGTATGTACAGAACCTTTGAAGTCTTATATTCATTGAATGGAGCTAGTGCATTATCATCAAATAATTTAACTTTTTAATCATATAAAAAACAAGTAGTTCAACAGGTTTCCCAGAATTTTTTTCATTTTTGTAGCAAAAATATATTCATTTTGATAGAAGTTGTGTTGTACCCTTTTATAACAAGCACAACTCTTTCACTTCACCATAGCTCTTTACACCAACACTCTAATTTTCATGAATGGTATTTGGTAATATTTATTAGTTCTTGTATCTCCAAACTAAAGCTTGTTATTAAATAGATAATTTGCAATTTCATTTTTAAAGATATTTAAAACTACGTCATTGCTATAAGAGTGTAATGTTATGATTTTTCTTGGAAAACTGCCTGATTTTCTAGATAAAAAGTAGACTATCTAAATTACTTTAGTTTAATACTAGAAGCTTTATAAATATTGAAATTTTGATCAATATACATTTTCTGTTTCATATCATTGTTTCACTATTTTATAAAGGTGATTAATAAACTTTTCTATCTGAAAAGTAACAAAAAAAAAAAGATAATTAGAGCCAAGAGACTTTGATATAGCAAGCACAAGCAAATGTCAACAAAAATTTTCATTGAAAAGAGAGCCTACATCTTTGAGCCTTTCAAAGATTCCAGTTGTGGCTCAGATATTTTCCTCTGTTTTCCATAAAGTGCAATATTTTCTGTCAAAGAAACCTCAAAGTATTTGTACAATAGTAACAACATTTTCTAAAAGAACTTGGGGCACCACTTGACTGCCTTTTTATGACACTGTTTTCAAAATATTTGGTACTTCCATTCTGGAACCTATAGTTATACAACTGTTATAAAGCTTTAGTATGAAAATGATAGTCGCACTGAATAATCAGATGTAAGAAAAAAGGACATAAGTAATTTGTCCACAGCTTTGTATGATTCACTGTAGAGATACACATAGTGTGGACATGAAGAATTTTTTTTTTCCTACTTCAAGAGCACTGGGTGGTATTTTTGCCAATTTCATGTATGGAAAACAAATCCCAAAATGAAAAACCAAAAGAATCAGGAAAATACTTGAATTCCTAGATGGAATTTTTGTCACTTGTGTGATCTATGTCATGGAATCTTGACTTATTTTCGTTGAAAACCCACAACACAGTCAGGAGTCATGTAATTTATATTTTATTTGAACTCTAGTGAGCTACCTACACATATGAAAGGTATTGCTCAAAGGACAATTTTATTTAGACTATCACATACAAATTAAGACTAAATTAAAAAGAAAATCTGTAACAGCCATTATATATTCAAGTAGCCACTATGTGTAAAAAAGTTCAAACCATATGGTATAAACCTGTTCAAATCCAAGAAAAATAGAACAAAGGGTAGTTGTTTTCTTTTTATTTTTTGCAGCAATTATTTGCTTGGGAATAATGTTTTCATTGGTATGAGAGAACATTAATAGACAGAAACCTAACCATGATGATGAAGGCCTCAGAAGAACAAGTGTATAATTTAACAAATTATAAAACTGCAGAACTCATACCCCACAAGTGCATATCAAATTCTGTATTGATACAATAAGTTTTTGTTAAAAACGCTCTAGATGACTATAATAAAATTTAGCCTTATATTTCACCATGTACATATATTAGAGATAATTTTAACAGATGCAAGCTTTAAAGAGCTCTGAGATGCTAAATTTGTGCCCTTATTACCTATAACCACTTCAAAACTGTTGTCTTTTATGTACCAAATGGCCTTATAGGATTTAGTGATCTTGGGGTCATTGTCACAACCCCAAGCTAAACATCAATTCTGTTTTTTATTTTATGGTTTATCATACTAAAAATAAGGCACAGATTTGCATGAACTCAGTGCTAGTGAATTTTATTTCATTTTACTTGCCTCTAAGCAAAGATCACTTCCCCACTAAAATGAAATCATGCAAGTCCTTTCTTACCCTTTTCGGGACAACAGAGGTAAATCTTATTTTATTTTGCTATTTCTGTCATCCTGAAAGAAACTTATTGAATCCCTAAAGAGAACACACCATGAAATCTGAAAAACATTTTGACCACTGTTTTTACTAAAATTGATACATTTTACTATCAGCTACTTATGACAGTTTGGTGATGAAGAATTAGCTAAACCTTTGTCCCACATTAGCTTGCAGTCAGGCTTCAAGACACCCAACAGATACGATTTAAATATGAACTTTATATCAAACAGCATGTTGCAAAGTTTACCTATATGTTTTTTATTTCAAGGAGAAATAGACCAAACTTATATCAGTATTTCTATTCTCCAGAGCAAATCCGCTTTCTGGAGTAATTTTGTGAGGTACATAAATTGCACATTATTGTTGCTAGGTGTAGGTACAAATAGAATGCACAAGAGATTTTAGTCCTTTTAGTAGGCACAGAGGAGATGCTATTAGGTAAATTTTGTGCTCAAAGTAAATATGTTGGCTTAAAATTTACATGCATGAGGCAGGGTGGGGTAGAGGGCACACGTGAATGGTTTTAGCTAGGGGAATTTATTGTTGTGTTGCTGCTGGTTAGGAGATACAAGGCATAACACATTACAATAAATATATTCAGTCATGTTCAAGAAAAAGGCAAAGAGATGCATGTAAGAAAGAGGTCAACAGAACGAAGGAGAAAAGTCTGCAGAGAAGTAGGCATTACAGCTGCCTCCAAAAAGGGAAACAAAGCTATGTTTATAAAGTTTCAGTGTAAACTGTGATCTGTTACCTATGATAATTTTGACTCAAACAATAACAAATGCTATGTCATATACATAAATTACTGCAAAGTAAAATTTAGGAGGCACAGCTACAAGAAAACGCTTAAAAATCACCTCTAGTGTTGATGGATTTGAGATATTTTGAGCAGTCACACCAAGAAGCCAAAACAATAGCTACTTTCAAAAAATAGGTGCATCCACCACAGATATAATAAAATTATTGTTATCAACCAAAATTCAATTATTTTAATAAGAATGACAATTCAGAACAAAATCTAATTTCTGTATATGAGAAAATTAAGTGTAACATTAAAATTATACATACATAAATTAGGTTAGAATTTATGTATATCTCTGAAAAAAGAAACACTGTTTCAAACAGAAGACTGAAATATACATTCGAGAAAGCAAAACCATGAATTTTTTTTTAAAATTATGCATAATAGTTTAAAAACCTATTTTTAAGCATTATTTAAAAAAAAATTTTAAAATACAAGGTCTTTGTGAACTTAGCCATAAAAGAGTTCAATCAAGAACTGCAAGCTTATCAGTCACGATATTCATATCCATGCTAATCACTTTAAAATCTCTAAGTGCAAAGCCTCAAAACCAGTCCTCAGCACACTATGTGGGTTTTTCCTGTCTTGATTTCATAAAAAGAGAGAAAGTGCACAAACAAGTGCCAAAAATGTTATTTACTGACCCAGAATTACTGTTCAGCACCACTCTATTCAAATCATGCACAGTCTCTTTTGAATATTCATCTGACTGTTGAAACTGATCCTGCCAAGATTTTAGTTTCATTGCAAAAATTCTCAGTTACCTATTTAGGACCCAAAATCATGGCATTCATCTACAATCTAAGATCTTCAACAGTCAAACAAGATCTCATCAACAATTATTGTTTCCTTATCTTCCCTACATACCACCTTGCAGTTGGTAAAGACTAGATATCTATAGCCACATTTGTGTAGACCCATGTGTTTCTCAGGCTTCATAACCAAAAATGTTCCCAGAGGAACAATATCAAGCAGCAGTTGACCCCATCAGCATGGTACTCAGTTAATAGATTAAGAACCACTGAGAGCTATCAAGGAAGGCTACAAAACTGCCCTTTGCAACAACCACACGTGGAACAAAGGTGAATTTTACTGCCATGACTAAGATTTTGACCTAGATCTGTCACAGATAACATTTTACATTCATATAGCACCTGTCAACTTTCATCCCTAAGGATTTCAAGCACCTTTCAATATGGTAGTACTGCTGGAATAAGTAAGCGGGAAGACATTTTAAGAAGTATTCCTAACCTTTGACACTAAATAGACTGATTTTATTTTCAAAACTGGGTAAGAGTTTTGGGTTTGTGGTTTGGGTTGTTTGTTTCTTTAAAAAAATAGCCCTCTAAGAAAAATTCCAAAGATAAAAGCCTCAGAAGTTTAATAAATTAATAATGACTCCTTCAAATAGTCATCCCATAACCCTGAAAAGTATTGCAATAAGAACTGTGCATTTAATATTAAAATATTTACTTTTAAGGGCTAATATTTTAAAAGCACGTACTATTTCTAACAAAAGGTATAAAAGCAATCTCTGAGGCATTCATCTTACACCTCCAAGGAAAAACTATATTTTTCAGAGCTTCATGCTTAGAATAAAATGGGTCTTATTGTATAAACTGGTTTTGAATTCTGAAGATTAGGTCACACATGTGCCATTCACATATCAGTACATATACATGTGCCATGTCTGTGGATGCTGACAAACTTTGTGCATTCTAGCTGTGGCTAGTTTAGCTCTTCCAAGGCAAAGGACATAACAGACCTTGCACTCACTTCAGGGATAAAGCCCTCGGTAACCCAAAATAGAGGCTGAAAATGATCACTTGTCCTTCCACACCACCAAAGATATGCATCCACATTTTTCAACAGACAAGGCATCTTTTAATGTTTCTTATGCCACACGAACTTTTAGTATTCACACCATAACTTTCCTGGTACTTGCTATTGTCCTGTCAGAGCTATGCAGAAGTTATTTCCTTTTATAATGATACCTTCCTTATGAGAGGCAAATAGTAGTAAAGGGGTGTGAAGAAGCCTATTATCTGGGCTAGGTACCTTCCACTATAGTCTTGCAGCAGTCAGCCTCTGCTTCTTGGCCCTCTAAAATGTCTTCATGGAGCCAGACATCCCTGTGTTTAGCTTAGAGGCTAGAACTCCTAGCAACGTGTGTACTCATTTAAAACATGACCATGTCAAGGGTTATTTTGCTTCTTGGAGACAGATGACAGGGTAGACCTAATGTCAAACATGCTCAACAACAACCAAACAGCACAGATCGAAGGGAAATGCAAGGGAGAAACTCTTCCATGGTATGTAGTAAAGGTTATATTTTATTTTGAAAAGTGAGTAAAAATTTGTATTAAAATTCTCTGAAGTCAGGCACAGGTCAGAAAACTACATAAACCCCAAGGGTACATGTCCTTTCCCTTTAGTGTTAACAATAACCACATGGACTTCAGCCTTGCAAAAAGATTAGAATTAACTTTGTTTGTGTAACAGCAACTACATCAATACACAGTCCTTTCAGCTTGACCTCCAGAGATGAACGTAAGACTGCCTGGGATTCAGGCAGCTTATTTGTACCAAGCAACAAAGAAGCTCCTTGATAGAATAACCAATTCTTAAAACACAACTCATTCAAAACAGTTCCTTTCCAACACTTCAGCTCTAGAAGCATAAAAGCTGGTCTTCTTCTGGGGTTGCTTCAGAAAGGTTGTTTCTCCCACAGCTACAAAGAATGCAATGGCAATCTTCCCTAGACTTATTAATAGTTACATTCAATGCAGTTGATCCTGTGCATCCAATAATTACATCCAGTGCAACCTATTCTTAGGTTCAAAGCACCTTCCTCCATACAACATGAGAAGTGTTTTGATTGTTCCCCTTACATTTCTGTTCACAAGCTTATCCTCCTTCTGTTAAAGGAGACAGGTAAAAAGACTATAGAGGTTCAAAAACTTCCTCTGCTACAGCCTTAGATAAATCTTTTTGTAGGGCAATGGGTGTGTTTCACTAGCTCAGCAGTGAGCTCAGTCCAGGAAAAGCAGAGCAGGCTTTATAGCTAGTGAAACTTAACATATTTGGAAAATGTTTGGAAAAATCTTTCATGTGCTTCTTCTTTCACTGTCCTGAAACAAGCAATTAGAACTGATCACAAATATGAGACAGGCAACTATTTCCACTCCTGAAATGCTATTGTTAATTTTGGATAGACAGTGTTCAGCAGCACTTAACACAATAATGTTTTACTTTAGATGCTCAGTGGCGGTTGTTTCCTCCTAAATGTTTAGACTCTAAACTTCTGAACCAGAAAAGTTCATTTGAGTTTACATAACTACAACTGAGGGACAGTTGTGGCCTCTAGTTATTTCTTTCACTTAGAGAGATTTAAACCAGACCTTTTGATACGAAAAGGGTCAATAAACATGACAAATCCTGAGAAGTGCCTTCCATAAAAATAAGTAGCACTCACAGGTGTCTATCAGCTGTCAGGAACTGACATTGCCTGCAGAGCAAAAGGTGTTCAATAGAAAAACAGTCTTTGAAATGGAATTAAAGTCCACAAGGAACTTTGCTACATACTTTCAAAATCATTGGTTGTGCTGAAACACACCAGACTCACAGCTTAAATCTCTAGCAATATTCTTGGACCTTGCTGAATTAAAACTGATAAGCTATACCTGAGATGAGGGGAAGAGAGTAAATGTGGTTTGGGATTTTGGGGTTTTTTTGTTCCTTTTTTAAATAATTTGGTTTAAGTAATTGGATCCTGTAGTATCCTGGCAGCTTCCCTATCCAGGGAGTAAGAAGTAGTACAGCTTATGCAAAAAAATATCCTTTGAGCTTAGTTCTAATGAAATATTTTAGAGAGCATTTTTTCTAAATGAATCTTTCACATGATGATATTGATTAGATATCCCACAGAACTCACAAAGCCTAAAACAGGAATCAGTATCAAGTATCATCCTTAATAGGTCTGGCATGCCATTCCATGGAAAGATACCATTAGTGTCTGCTGGCACTGATTTAATTAATTACTAATCAGAAGCCATGCCAACTGTTTGACATAAGTTAGGGTCAGAGCCAAGTTTTTATAGGCAATGCTCAGTCAACTCTATGTCAACATTTTCTTTCACTCTCAGGTAGATAAGCAGGATGTCTCTAATAATTTATGAATGAAAATCTGGATGGGTGGACCAAATGGGAAAGAAATAATTTCACTGACAAATTATTTTTCAATATTTGAAAATAATGGCTATTTGAACAACCTCTCAAAATTTCATCAAATTGACAATTTCCCTGGTTCAATGATGAACAAATCATCTTTCAGTTTTGGAAAGTGCACTATTTTTAAGAATCCAACAGTCAAAAATTTCTGCAGAGTTGCTTTGTTTCTCTCACTTATGTTACAAACAGGTTGTAAAAAACAGGTTTCTTTTAAGTCAGTTGCAATTGTCAATTGCAGCTGTTTTCCCCTCCCACAGTACCAGAACTTTGGTTTCCTCATCTTCATACCTCTTTCTTCTCTACCCAAACAAAAACTGTAAAGACAAATTTTATCATTTCTTCCTCATTTTCACCATAGTGGTCAGGTTAATCATGTATGTGGGCTGTTGGGTTTTTTTCCCAGTTTATCCTTTTTGATTTGGTTTGCCACATTTTCAAATAGGAAGGTGAAGGTGGAAAATTAGATTTAACAAAAACTTCAAACAATATAGAAGAGGTTGAGAAATAAAACAAGCACACAAGCAAGAGATCCAAGCAAATCTCCATCTCTAAGGAAGGTACTGTCTGCCTCTATAACACACAAAAGTGTTATTAAACGTCGCAATACATTAACAGTGACTGTTTTCTCACCAAATACAGTTTAACAAGCACTTGCTGTAACACTTTGAAACTCAACATGACTGACTTTAGAAGGAGGCACACTTTGATCTACAGTATAATTCAATATTAAGGGTGCAGGTTAGTATTCCAGAACTGTTATATTATACTGGAGTATTCCTTGCAGTATGTTTTTTGATAAAATTTGACGTAAAATCAGATTAAGGTACCTGAACCATGAGTGTCAATACTTAAACCAGGAATGACATGTGTTATTGGCGCCATAGCTTGCTGTGGAATGAAAATACCAAATACTTAGATCTTCACAGACTAGAAGAAATAAGGCATTTATGTTATACCAACAGTAGCTGGACACCCAAATCTGACTTTTTTTTTTAAGCAGTGCACAAAAATATTCAATAGATCATAGACAAATCCTGCCTCAAAAAATCCAACTTGTAGTTCAAAAAATCTGTAACCAGTTTAATTAAAAATTCTCAGACTCACATTAAAAATATACATATCTCTAGTCAAGTGACCAGAAAAGAGCAAATTCAGATTTTAGCATGTGCTTGGGATTTAAGTCCGTGACTAATTGTGTGGGTTTCAGTACTGATTAGCAAGAAATCAGACCTTACAACACAGAGTCTAAATAGGGCAACAAATTTACTAACACTTACTAGATGGGAGAAGACCCTTAGAGGGGATATATTTAATTCAGTCCAAACCCAAACACCTTTAATCTTCTTCAGTTCAGCACAGCTGTTTTGAATACTTCTCTTAACTTTGTTAAAGCTTTAAGTAGGATGCAAGGGCTGCCTCAGTGAGTGCGTACAATAAGAATTAACATCTGCTATGCTCTTAACAAATGATCTTTATGGTACCTTATCTTATGGCTGCATCCAAGGTTATTTTTAAGAAAACTGAAATCTGCTTCCTATTTTTAGTGAAAAAGAATATAACTACTTTTTTGCATTATATTCGATAGACAAAAATTGTTTAATATTAACTAATACTTCTTGTCTGACTAATTAAATGCTTTCCAAACATGACCATATGGCTATGAGCTGAAAATGCACATGTACACACATTGACAAGAAAGATGGTTTCCTTAGAAAATAACCATAGAATATTGTAAGCAAATTTTAAATTTGCAAGAAAATAAAAGAAACAACAAATAAACATCAGAAAAGTCCATATTTTTTTCTATGTAATTGAAGTTTACAGTATGAAGCAAATTTAACTTTTACCATAAAACATGTACAAGTAATTCTGTGGTTTCTGGTCAGTTTTCATTTCCGCCTTGTGAATTGACTGTGTAATTTAAGTTCAGGAGCTCATTATTTCTTTTAAAATCAATACAGGGATTAAATTAAAATTTGATAGATTTCTTCTTTAAAAATCTTTGTAAAAATTATTCTTTTACATTTAATGTAATGCTGAATAGATTCAAAGCTAAGGAGAGTAGTAGAAACATTTATGATTTTTGCAACAAAGACTGGATGTAAGTAGAATTATTCTTTTCTCAGTTCAATACCCTGAAGTATTTTCCAAACTAGTTTTCCATTTGTAACAGCTTTTATGGGAATAGTATTCATGAGACTATAAAATGTATGGAAATAGTTTGCACTAAGGTAACGATCTGCAACTAAAGCCCTGACAAAACAAAATGTTTGTTTTAAATCAGTACTGCTTGTAAGATGAACCTGCTGTTTAACAACTCACTTATCAGTTTTCTTCTTCAGCTTTGAATTTACAAGTTTACTAGCTCTTTTCCATTTTTATGTTTTCCTGACACATTACCTTTTCAAAACTTTTCTTGAGTGGTTGTTGATATGGTAAGAAAATGAATGTATTCATTATTCTAAGTTGTATATATATTCTGCTATGGCTGAAATAACTTAGCTTGTCATATGACATACTAGACTTGGAGGAAAAAAGTCTATCCTGAAGAACAGTCAAGGGTAAATAAACATAGTATTCTGAGTAAAGAGGAGGTATTCAATTAAAGACTGTTTTAAGAGTGTGTTATTTCTTTTTGACATATTACAGATCCAGATGTAAAGCTTTCATATCAGCTTTTATTTGTTAGCATTGCAGAGACTACTAAAACCTGAAAGCAAGAATACCTTTTAGTTCTTGTAGTAAAATAACTGCCTTTTTTCAACAGGAAATCAAAATTTATAACACAATTATAACCAGACATATGATTGCAAAATCTATTGCTACAGCCCAACAATATGATTTTTACTAGTAGGTAAAAGCATTGGACATACATCAGCCACCTGCACGTAAGTGTCAGGTTAAATGGCTTTGTTCTGAAATAAGTGGTGAATGAAATGCTTATAATTCTTCACTGACAGAGCTAGAAATAGGGCCCCCATTTTTTTCTTGAATGCTTGAATGAAGGTTGAATAGTATCAGATAGCTTTTCTTACATATTTATGTACAGCAGTGACATGCAGTGAACAGACAATTCCAACAAGGTAGTTTTCTACCAGGTTTCCGTAGAAAAATAAAAAAGGTAAAAAAAACTACACACAAAAAAACCCCCAAACACAAAACTAAAAAAAAATTTTAGAAAGGCAAACAAATGAGGAAAAACCCACCACATTTTGTGAACTTACAGAATTGCAATGAAGGAAATATGGAATTAGTTGTCTCAGAAGAGCATCTCACTAATGCACTACTTAGATTTCATATTTAGTTAATATGCTAAATATTTGGCTCCTGGCTGACCTTTTGAAAGGCAACCATTAGCTTATTCCATAAAGATGTCATAATATTTAACATTTTTTACTTTGTGTATATTTCTAAATAGTCATAGAGCTTATCCTGGCCTACTGGCAAGTTGTAAGAACTAATAAGTAGGCATCTTGAGTCCACTAGGTCACGAGACATTCAGAACATCTTGCACTCATCAGTCAGTCACCAAGGAAAAAATCTGCCATTGAGTAGTTGAGTCTCTCAAACCAGCATTTTCTGGCTAGCTGAATGGGACAAGATCAGCAAGATTACATATTGCCCCATCTGTCAAAAGATCTGATTGATATTTGGAACTCACAAGAGAGGACTATTCAGTGCTCCATTTGGGAAGTGAGGAACTTTGCAGCAAACAAAAGAAATTAGATTATTTGAATAAAGCAAATACACATTTGTGCTCCTGCTGCCCTACTGCTAATTTGAGGAGAAACTTAAAGCATGGTTTTACAAGCCATTGTTTACAAAACACTTTTTATTTTTGAGGGCAGCTAGACTGAAGTCAAAGCAGACTCCAGCCAACATGAACTTTTAAGAACAGAAGAAAAAATTCTGATATAGAAAGAACATAGGAAAAACCTCATAACATTTTATGTAGCTACGCGCTTAGCCCAGCACTAGGATTTTATGAGCCCTAAGTACAAAAAAATAACAGCTGCCACATTCTCCACTGTAAACTACCAAAAGCTGTTTCATTTTCTCCACAAAAGTATGTTAGACAGGAATATCTAATGTGCCTGTCCTAAAAATTTATACGAAAATTTAACTAAAAGTGGATGGTTTGACCCATTCATCAGTTATTTTGCATTCTTCTGCCTGAAACTGCAGCACATCAGGAGACACTTGTTGACTGCAGTTAACTTCCTGTAGTTCCTAGAGTAAAAAGCAAAAAAACCAAACACACACAAACTGCCTTAGATGAGTGTCTATAGAGAGCTGTCTACTTTCATGTACCTTTACATATTTTTCAGCTGAGACCCAAGTGCCATAACCAGCACAAGCAGATAGAACACATGTACCAGTGTTACAAAAGCTTGAAATTTACGTAACTAATGTATTCATTTCCTTGATCTTATATAATCTTATTTAATTCCTGTTTAATAAATACTAATAGATTGTTCCCTGTAAGTAAAGAAGTTGCTTTGTACATGGAAGACCTTCTACTGAAACACACAGCAATGAAAAGAATTTACATGAAATGCTGTGAAGTTTCAAGCTCTTGCCAGAAGAATGGAAACCATCTTTCTGTTTCATTTAATTTAAATCATATAACAAGGGCAATACTACTCTGAAATATTAAGAAAACTGTTTTTTCTCCCTTATCCTCTACATTTTAACATGTATCTCTTCAGTGGGTTCAGGTCATCATTCACAAAAGGGGACAATATTAAAAGCAGGAGGGGAAAAAAGTCACAGTCTAAACAACTGAAAAGTATTTCTCTGTAGGCTATTGAAATTCATGACTTACACCCAGCACAAACAGAATCTCAAATACTTAAGTCAAAAAATTCCTAGTCACAGACTCATATGACTATCTTTTCTTACTCCCAATCTCAACTTTCTTAACTTTTATTTTGTTTTTCCCTAGCTATAAAATGTGTTTTGTTCGCTGGGTGATGTTTTTTTCTTTGCGTTTTTTTTCATAAGCAATAATGTTTAATTTGTAGTCTAAGTAGAAGAGAATGAAACATTAAAGGAAATTCTGGACATTCTCATTTGCAATTTAACACATTGTCTAACAAATAGTTCAAAAATCTATTGTTAACCATATGTTTTTCTTATCTTTGTTGACACGACGTCATAGTATTCAGATGGACAAGACTCCATTAAGTAAAATGAGTTTCAGATCATAGGTATGATCAATATCTGTAAATGTACTTTAAAAGTGCATATCTGTATCATACCAAAATTTTATGCATCTTTGTTGTATCTATATGAAATTTGATGATTAGACTATTACCACAATAGTACTGCAAGAAGTCAGTCCTTCACTCTTGACTTATTGCTGCTCAGCTTTTAGAATGAAGGGGCAAAAGGAATACTTTGAATGTCATCTACAGTTTTGCTCCGACTTTATACTCCCACAGCATCTTCCTTGAAAGTCATTCTTGAAGTGATGTGTTAGTTACCAACACACTCACGCAAAGCTAATGGCTGTAAAAAAAGTTAGTTGCCAGTGTATTCTGGTCAGAAGTTGCTAAAATGTCAATGGGATTTGTATTATGATCACTATCTCATATCATGAGAGAGAAAGCACGTTAGCAAAAATTGATGAAGCCTTGTTCCACTCTCCTCACAATACTGTAAAGCAGACTCAGGAATGGTGCCTGTATTATGGTATCAAACCTACAGGATTTTAGGAGCAATGTGAAAAGATGCAAACAAAATGCGTTAAGATAGCAGAAAAAGCAGGAAGAGTAGTAATGATACTGAAGAATCAACATTTGTACAAAGAATGGCTAGTTTAGACATTACCTGTCGTAATTGAAAATTGCCTGCACAGCCTCATATGAAAAAGGGTAGAGTTTAGGATAGATGAAATATACAAAACCAGACTTCACACATTTTATGACATGTGCAGATAGAATAATTCTAACCTTGCAGGAAGCCAGACAGGATGACTGCCCTTCTCTCACATTGTCCAGGTCTATTCATGCCCATTAATTGAAATTTTCCCTGCATGGGGAGGCTTTGATTCAAAGCTGGCTCAGGTGTATAACAGCACACCCACTACGTAAGGATTTCTAGAATTTCCTACTTCAAACCTACTTTCAGTATCACAGAAGACAAACTGATAAAAAGGTTTTGTTAAAATAGCTAATCATTATATGCCCAGCTTTTTTTCACAGTTTGCTATAGCAGTTCCTTGTTCCAACTTGTCTTAGCAACTTCTGTTGTTACCCACTAATAAAACTGAGCTCATTCAAAACCAAAATTCAGCATTCTACAATGAAGAATTCAGTTACAATCTTCAATGTATCCATAAGGCATAGTCTACCATAAAAAAATATTAACATTAACTGAGATTCCATAACCTAATGACACCATCCTGAGTTACAAGAAATAAAAATAGATTTTTGCTGCTGTTTTAATGTATAAACATGTATTCCAGTGGTAAGGTCATGCAGTCATACTACGACTACACAGAAAATAAAAATTGTAACGGTTTGGAGTTTTTTACCCTTTAGAAAATCTGTAAAAATGTGATAATCACTTTTCAGACAAAAGAAACTCTTTGGTGGAAAAACCAAATCATATGCAAGCCCACGTTTTACTGCTTTACTCTTTTAAAAAAGAGCATACACATATCTGTTATATTGGTGAAGCAGAGTTGCAATTTTCATATAGTCATAGCTCAGAAAATACAGCCACTTGTCCCTTCAATGCTTGTATTTTCTCAACATTATATTATAAATTGTTCTTCTGAAAAAAACCCTCCAAAACCAATAAAATTAATTTTATCCTCCTGAAGAAAAAAAAAAAATCATAATTCAATATTCCACTTTATATAATTCTAGGATATTTTATATATATAAGATATTTTCTAATTATTTCAATTTCAATAAAATTGAACCAGCTGGTTGTCAATACTAGGACTTCTTCCTCTTATTGATGTGCATGCAAAATCAATACGTGAACAAAACGCTGAGTATTTTGAAAGCTGAACTAAGATCTTCACGAACAAGACACATTTCATCCAACATTAGCCACTAGAAGTCTGACATCAAGTCTCACCCTAGACATTTACTTTATTTCTAACTGCCAGAATACAACTTCTCTCACCTCCTGTTTGAGAGATGAGTCTCAAGATAAGCATCTTTCAATGTCTTCTGTGGAAGCCTAGAAGCTTGTTTACAATTAACGGCAAGCCTTACGATGGTGAAAGCTAAGCAAAGTAAACCTCATCTTGTGTTTCTGAATCTCTGATAAGTAGAAACTGGTTTCAGGAGCACACCTATTGTACCTATCCATTCATTGTATTCCTTTCAACACACACAGTTTGAATAAGCATAATTCAGGCATGTGATAATCAACAACAATTAAAAATCAAGGTGAGTTCTACAATGGTCATTTTTGTCGTCCTCCTGTATAACCAGTTTGGACACTATTAGAAGGCAGCACATAAAAAGGCAAGATCACTCTCTCATTTTGGAAATGGTACTGAAATTAATGGCCATTTGCTATCAGGAATGAAAGATCTAAAGTAAGACTGGAATGCTTTCATCTATAAAACAATTTAGACAAAAAAGCTGAATCAGTGTTTGCTTCCTATTTAACATGTGAATTGGAAATGAAGCTATTTTCATCTAGCAGGTAGAAAAAAGGGTGAGGAAAGGCTAGCCTTATCCCTAAAGTAAGGTCATCCACACTTCTGTGCTGCGGTTCCATGCTGCTGACACATTGAATGGTTTTGATGCATTCAAAAGAACATTTAATACAACTGCTTCAGCAAGAAGGAATAGGAAGTCAACAGGGAAGCCTTCTCTGAAAAGGAAAAGGATTTTTATAAAAGAACAAAGAAGGCAATTTGAAACGAAACGTGATGCTGCCAATTCAATAATGTATTGCATTGCTGAATTATGTACCGTGCTCAAAAATTAATAAAGCAGAGTAAGTTTTACTTGCTTACTGTAACAAAATAGGTTATGTAGTTGTGTACATTTTGTGAGACAAACGAAACCCATTTTAAATCACAACCTAAGGGACTGGCAAATGTCACTACACTAACACAGATAATCTTTAAGTACAATTCAAATGAAGGTTGTACCAAAAACTTCAGAGGCTCTTCAAAATAGCCTTGTCAGTTTTAGTCATACAAGTAGTCCTTAGTGTTACTTTTCTCATGGTATTTGCATACTTTGTATTTAGCAGTAGTATGCTGATAATGTGGTGGTTGTTTGAAAATAGGAGTTGCAACATCTCACCCCTCTGTTCCTATCCTGTGAAGATAAAAATTTCCTATGCATAAAAAGCCTCCCATTACATTTTCTTTTACTGCCATTTCAATATTTCAGTTTTGTGCAGTGGGTATAAATATGATATATATAGTCCATCTAGCTTCTCTTATATATTCCTGACTCAATGATTGTTTTTCATTAACCTGAAATACACTATGAAGTCAAGTTTATCTGCTGAATTATTGATATAGTAATTGGTTAATTAGCTCTCCTACACATAATCTGAGGACAGCTTTAATATACCAACCTTACAGAAGGGTGAAACATAACAGGGCAGGTGACTGACATGGCCAGGGTCATTGGAAACATCCTTGCCAGACACACTAAAAATTAGCTGGCTTCTGTCCTGTGCTTAGACCATGCCACTCACTAATGCAATTCTGTCAAAAAAAAAGAAGTTTACATCTAGAGCATATGGTGCATCATAACTGTCTGCAGCAGTTCCGGAAAGCTGCTTGGAATAACAGTTGCTGCATGGGGTGGAACATACCAGATTTAATGACAGAGAATGAAAGCAACACATTTTGCTTAAAGTAATTAATATTATCGTCTTTGGTTTACTAAACATCTTTAGCACAAAGGAAGCTAGGATATCTTACAAACAAAAGGCCTGGCAAAAGACAAGAGACAATGAAGTAATACTATAGAACTGCAGCCTGGCTGCACCTAACAAAATTGCTTCTGGTCACATAATGTGTCAGGCCAAAACATAACCAAACGCTTCAGCAGTTTGAACAGCTTTGGGAGATGTAGCTACCTCAAAACCCTGCACATAGACCATAGACAGGCATAAGCAAGACAGATGTGTTTCTCTTGTCTATTAGTTATTGCATTTTGAACCAATGTGGACAGAGACATTTAATTTCTCCTCTTAGCATGGCTGCACTGGTAAAGTTGAAAAGTCCTCAGTGACTCAGGTGGTTCTGCTGCCTGCACAAAATGTTTCCCCAGATCTGGCCAAGTTCCCTACAGGATCTTCCTAGGAACCTGGAGCAAAATGACAGTAGATCAAAATGATTGAATACTGTTTCTAAATGTTACATCTGAAATAACAACCAGGTCCAAGTAACTTCTTTCCTCATTATTTTAATATCAGATTTTTTTTTTCCAAATGAAGTTCTGGAGTCACATGAGGCTGTAAGAAAAATGTGGACTTATCATTAAAAATGGCAAGGTCCCAATTCTCTTGGTGGTAAAGAAAATCTTGCAAAGGTGTCTATAGTACACTCTCCTAATACCAGCAGGAAGTAACATACACTCAGACCTATTTCTCCCTTTTTGAGGCTGTTGAAACCATCTGCTTGACCAGACACATCAGATTCATTTCAGCTCAGAACTGCCTGTGCATCTTGTTCTTCATTTATATTAGTTGTTTGTAATTAGTTGAGTCGTAACTCAAAAGTTACAACCAGAAGTGAGATCAGCAGTGCCTGGAGGATGACAGGGAAGAGCAAGCAAAGTCTGTAGAGCCCACAGTGTATGCTAATACTGACTCACAGTAGAGGGTCTCACCCAGCCCAGAGGGACTCCTATCCTAAGCTTCCTTTCTCCAGTGTGTTACAAAGAGACATAATTTCTAATTGCATGACTGTCGAGACCAATGCTGCAAAAGTCTTAGTTGGATTTGTAGATTTAATTGCATTAAATAAAAAAAAATTTAAAAGGCACTGCCTTGTCCTATGCACCAGATTTTAACATCAGAGGCTTGATGTAATTTATATATTTATTTTATTATTTATGCTGTGTTTTTTTAGGCTTAAGTGGAGTTACCACATTCTCCTGTATTATTAGGTCACAGATATGTACAGAAAATGCCTCTCCCTCCTTGCATAGGCAAAACATTGGGGCAAAACATCCTCATTATAGACCCTACAAATAAGTTTAGTAGTCATCTGGCCATCATACACTAATTATAGAACCACATTTTCTGAAATGCTTTCTTTGCAAAAGATTTTACTGTGTTCAGCAGAATAAATTAGAAGTTATTTCTCTAAGTATCAATTCATTTGGATTTTATCAGGCAACTCTGCAAAGCTCTGGACCGAACATCAAACATGCATTTCTAAAATTTAGCACAGAAAGAATACAACATCCAAGGATTAGGTGCTGTCCTTGTACTATAAGGTAAGAACAGTAAAACAATAAAAAAACATATAACACTGAAGAGTCAAGGGCAGTGAATGCACTGAGATCACTCTACAAAAGAAACAAGAGTAAGAAATATATTTCTCACCTAAGTTAGTCAACATGTTCCCATGAAAAAGTTTGTACACATTGTACAATCCTTTACTTATGTGACTGCAACCTAAACTAGTCCCCTCTGGACACTGGTAAAGTAATCCAGACTATAATCTAAATTATATCATAGAGTGCCAAATATTATGTATGGTGAGATACATTACACTGTATCTCCAAATGAAGAAACACACCAAAAAAAATATGTCAGCAGAAAAGCCAGAAGGAATATATTACAAATTTATCTCTTATTAAGTCATAACCTCTTGTTGAATCTTATTTAGGTGCTGTAGTCATTTATCCACTGGATTGAAATCTGAGCACCTGAGAGTGCTCTAGATTGTTTGAGAGATGGAGGGCACAAATGCATGAAGTGAGCTAAGAGTTAATAACTGGCTGCTGCCAAAGGCAGCTGGAGTCCTCCTCCTCTTCCCTATGTATCTTACCCAGCCTTTTCATCCAGACTTCCAAAGTCTTGTTTCTGGCACTTGCTTGATTCTTCAGTGAGCTCATTTAATTCATTCATTAGCAGAAAACCAGCCACAGAAAAAACCCTAAAACTGCTGGTTTGGCAAGCTGCGTTGGCACTCTGGAAGCAGGGACAGACAAGGGCCAGGAGAGGCAAAAAGGGAGAGGATAGGTTCATCATGTTGGAAACAGGAGGCAGAAGTCAGCCATCAGCATCAGGCTACTAAGCTACCAAAAAGGATAATCACACATGACCTACACATAGCAAGTAAATACTAAGTGATTACCTTCCCTTAAAAAACAGTACACCAGCCGCCCATTGTGCCAAACTCTTCCTACTACAAAAACATGGTACAAAGCAGCCACAGCACTGAGCAATTTCCTTGTATTTATATAATTGTCTGGCATAGTGGAAAAATATTTCTTCATTACTAGCATGAAATAAAGTCCTGTGTTGCAGGTAACTGTGTGGTGTGAGAAAATAGCAATCACTGTCTGATTAGTGGCATTTTACAATGGAATAAACCACATGAGTGGATAAGAGAAGAACAATACATGTCACCTAGTTAGACTTCTGCAAGGTCTTTAACACAATCCCTCACAACATTCTTGCTAAAGTCTATCTTAGTACTGTATATTCTACTCACAGAATATTCTGAGTTGGAAAGGACCCACAAGGATCGCCTGGCCCACACAGGGATCAAACCCACACCCCGGGCATTACTTGCACCATGTTCTAATCAGCTGACCTAACCTCAGGCTTAAGTTCTAGTAGCTGGATAGTATCTATTACAAGCTCATTTTCTTAGCTAAACTGAAAGCATATATTCTTTTCTATATGCCTGACCTTTAAAATCAACCCTAATGTTTTAAAGATAATTTTGCTTCAAAATCAGAAAATATAGTCTACTGATTAATTTACCACTCAAAGTAGTCTATTTCACTCTTCCTAAACTGAGAGACAACTAGATTTATAACATTTCCTGTTTCTTATTTTACCAACCATTTGATTTCCCACTCAAACTGCTTTATATCAATTACCATAAACTCATGCTTTCATCCAAAGATTCCAGTTTTAAACTTTAGCAAAACCTATCTGTGATTTCCAGAAAAAGCCGCTCACCTTCTATTCTTGAAAAACCTTTGTTGAACTCCAGTGAGAGAGGAGCTGTTCTGTTAAAAAATTACAGAAAGAAGAAATTGACAAAGCAAGAGAAAACGAACATCGCTTTGCCTTAGACAAGAAAAGAAAGAGGTTTACGGACTAGGTTATAGAAACATGCATGTTAGCAGATAGCATATTATCTGCAATTCTGTGAAATTCAGTCTGAGTTAGAAGGGACCATCAGGATCATCAAGTCCAACTCCTGGCCCTATTCAGGACACCTCAAGAATTCTATCAGGTGCCTGACAGCATTGTCCAAATGCTTCTTTGAACTCTGTCAGGCTTGGTGCTGGGACTACTTCCCTGGGGAGTCTGTTCCAGTACTCAGTCATCCTCTGGGTGAAAAATCTCTTCCTGATATCCAATCTAAACCTCTCCTGACTCAGCTTTATGCCATTTCTTTGAGTCCTGTTACTGGTCATGAGAGTGATGAGATCCGTGCCTGCCCCTTTGCTTCCTCCCATGAGGATGATGAAGACTACAATGAGGGCTCCCCTCAGTCTCCTTTTCCCCAGGCTGAACAGACCTAGTGACTTGAGTCACTCCTCATACAGCTTCTTTTGCAGACCTTTAACCATCCTCATGGCCCTCATTTGGACACTCTTTAATAGCTTAATGACTTTTTTATGTTGTAGCACCCAAAACTGCACAAAGGACTCGAGGCCTCCCCAGTGCAGAGCAGAACAGGACAATCCCCTCCCTTGCCCAGCTGGTGATGCTGTGCCTGATGCCCCCCAGGCCATGCTTGGCCCTCCTGGCTTCCAGGGCACTGCTGGCTCATGTTCAATTTGCCATTGACCAGAATCCCCAGGTCCCTTTCCACAGCACTGCTCTTCAGCCTCTCATTCTCTGGCCTATACGCACAGCCAGGGTTGCCCCATCCCAGGTGCAGAATTTTCACTCACCCTTGTTAAACTTTGTATTGTTGGTGATTGCCCATCTCTCTAGCTTGTTGAGATCCCTCTGCCCTCAAGGGCATCAACAGCTCCTTCCAATTTTGTCATCAGGAAATTTACTTGGTATTCCTTTGAGTAGCTAATTACCTGCCAGTTGATATCATGTGAAGGTCATTAGGGTTATCAACAATCAGAATAATATGAGAAAGGTGAAGCCACTTTGAAATTTAAATTTCTTGAGTTGATTTACAGTTCTTGGAAGACTATAGTAAAGTATACCTTTCCTAATTAAGATAACGCTGTCACACTTACAGACTTTCTTAGATACAAACTATGCCCTGAAAGGAAGTGAAATTATGTTGTTCACTCTATAGATATATGCACAACATTTTTTCATTCCACAGAGAAATAGTTCCACCATCAAACATTAATTAAAGAATGACTTAATTTCTGACATCAGTTTCTAGATTTATCCTAAAAGGGAATAACCAGAATCCATCTCTTATCCCTTGAGAATTAAAAGAGTTCTCTTCATTACCATTTTCCCCCCAAGGTTAGAAATTGTTTCAAAATTCAGAACAATCCTCATCCTTCTGCTCTAGTCAAGTCCTGGGAAAAACTGTTTTGGCACCTACAGTTAACATCACAATTCTCTAGAATAATGAAACTCAGTCCTTTTGCTCTTTCTGTTTCATCTGTCAGACTTTTATCTTAACATTGCCAAATCAGGTTTTTTCTTTCTGTATGAGCTAACAAAACTTTAAAAATCCAAAAGGTTCTTTAACATTTTGCAGACTATAATGAATATAAAAGCAAATTAATAAATTTCAGCATAACTTCTCTGTGCAATGCAAAGATCAATAAGGCATAGACTGGCACTTTGAAACAAATTCTCAAAAAATCCTCCTTAAAACTACCCCTACAGACATACATTCTGAAATTAATTGACTATCACATACTAAAGTAATGGAAACCCAGAATACCATCCTCAGTTTTTAGGGACTGATTCTGAATTTGGGTTATGCTTAATTAAAATACAAACAATCTACAGACTATTAAACCGTGCACTGAATAATTCATCTTTCATGAACAGTGTGATTGATATTTTGGAACTAAATGTGTACTGCTAAAATGGAGATTGTGGGCGTTCCTCATTTCAATTGCTGCAGTAAATTTGAAAGAAACGAAGAAAAGGTAGCAGCAAGAAAAGACATAAAATTGTCCTACTAAAACAGTGTAAAAAGCCAACACTGGTGGTACCCTTGGTGTGAAACTAAAAAGACAACAGTGATGCACCTCTACTATATATCACAAATAATTGAAAGTAATTCATTTTTAAATCAAAGCTGTATTGTTTTAGTGGGAGAAGGTGGAGATTTGTTTGTTTTTTTGTGAACCGGAGACGTGGTTGAGCTTCACTGGATGCTGTTATATTCTTATACTTTTAAGTCCATTTTTTCACTTAAACGAAAGCCTTTGTTCAACTACTCTGGAAATATGGAGAAAATATTAAAGTGGAGAAAAAATGCAGTTTAAGGTTCCTTTCCAGAGCAACATAATGCAAGGAGAATTTCTTGTAAAAATCTTGATTTAGCTGAAAAAAATGGTCCATTAAGTATAGTCATATTCTGTTTCTAAAGGGGAATGCCTCGACCTATCTGAAATTAGGTTGCCTTTCAAGGAACAAGCTTATTCAATGTCAGATTATGTTCTAAGCGTATGTTGAGTCAAATTCAATTCCTTGCAAACATATATCTTCTGAATTTCAGAAAATCATTTTGCTTAACAGTGAAATACTTATTAATATTTATATATCTTTTTCTTTTAACTATTTTACATCAAGGTCAGAAATTGAGGTCAGAGAGAGGAAGGCCATACTTGGAAAAAATGCATTCTTAACTTTCCATTTTAATTAGTTGGAGAAGAACTCTGTGCCTTTCTAAATCATAGATCACTTAGTAAAAAATATAGAAATTTTCTCATTGTAAAATATTTACATTTATGAGTATTTTCTTTAACATAATCTCTTAAGCACCAAATATGTGACCCACACTTGATTTTTGACTTGTATCCTCCAAGTCTGAACTGTTTTCTACATCCAGGAGCAGTGGTGTTGAGGACTTGTTTTAGAAGAATTACACAACTTCAAAACTACCTCCAAGAGTTCCTAATATTTCCTTGGAATGCAGTATTGACTTTATATTAGCATTTTCTACTACGTTATTTCACACAAAGCAGCACAGATAAAAATACTGTAACTGCATATGTTCACATTTGAGTACCATACAATTCTGACAGGAAGAGGTAAATATGTGGACTTTAAAGACAGACAGTAATATATCTTCCTGTCAAGTGAGAATTTTAAGAACTTCAAAATTGTAAGAAAGAAAAAAAATAGAGACCATTTCCATTTAAGTCTAGTGGCTATGAAAGCAGATCTCTGATATTAAAAATATTGTTCAGAAGTGGATCAGGGTTGATCTCTTTAAATTATTACTGCTTTCTAGATCCCTGTCAGAAATTCATAAATGTGGTTCATATAGACATGCATAAATCAGTGTAATAACATGAATGTAATAGACCGTTGAATGTGCTCCCAACAAATAAAACCCTATAGTCATTTACAGTGTATGTCATGGAAGATATAATCCCATTACAAGAGACAAAATATATTCCTTTGGCTTTTGCCTGAAGGATGAGAGTTTCTCAACTCATTCCAAGAGCTGAGAAGAAAGAAAGTAGCAGGACAAAGAACTCATAGGACAGGTATTTGCTTCAGGAAAGTCTGTCTCTTCACACTTTTAATAGTTGTGAAGTATAGGAAGAAGGGCTTTTGCCATTAAAAGAAACTAGGTTTTAAGTAGATTTTGGAAGGAAAAGCACTGTAAAGAAAGGGCAATGTTAAAGTAATTTTAATGGACTGTATGACCAGCAAATTGCAGGTGAAAGTGGAGCTGTAACCAGAAATATGTTAAGTATGGCCACCATAGTTTCATATTATCAGTTACATAGACACATTGTCACTGTATTAGATCACTGTCCCCTTTTTGTCTCTTGCTCTTCATTGCATTCCTTTTAAGAAACTGAGAAATAGACTTTTTTTTTTTTGGGGGGGGGGGGGTGGTGGTATTGTAAGAGTTACAATAATATTAACTCATTATGCTAATTAGAGGGCAATTATTCTTTTTAAAAATTAATTGCATACATTGATTCTTTCTTGTTTTCTAGATTAGTCCCTTTCCTGGTTTCAGATGTCTCTGCTCTTTCAACCAGAACAAATAAAAAAAACTTCTGCTAGCCCCACACAGCCCTAAAAAGTACAAGATTTGAGATTACACCCAACAGTTATACCCACATAAATGTATTCCAGACAGTAAAGCTGTGTTACTGAAGACAGTGAGGACATAACTGAAATCTTAATTTGACATTCAAAACTTTTTTTCACTTATGACAGCACAAGGGAAAAACATAGCTTCTCAGACCTTAAATTGGGTGGGTAGGATTAGCAGTTAAAATATTTATTTATAAAATGAATATATTTGTTAGAGAAGTGAAAGGCCCTAAATATAGAACTACACCATTTTTAGAGCCTTTTTTTTAATAGCAGAAGCACAAGTAGTGCTGTAAAAATGTTAATATATCTTTTTTTAGGGTGAAACTTTGCTCCAGTGTATTTCAGTTCATATGTATGCAGGGTCAGGAAAGATGGGCTGAAAAGGACTTGCCCTTAGTAGGTTTACCCATACTCGTTGAAAAATACATTGTAGTTCCCACTTAAATGCACAAGCAGGCAGCTGAAGCAAATCCATTATTTTCCTAAACAGAGGTTGGTTCAAGCCATAATTTTTAATTATTTATTAATGAAAAAAGAAGTTGCTATTTTGAAATGTTGTTGAACTTGAACTAAATTGGAATGACTTCAGCCACAGCTGAACAAAATGAAACAATATACTACTTCATCTCCTAGCACATAACACTGTCATTCAGATATGGCTATGGCCACCCTTGGCACAGTTGGAAGAAATGTGAATACGAGCAGAGACTAAATTGCATCTGCAGCCTGCTACTGGAATCATGCTAAATTGGAGAAGGATTTCATAGCATTGTAGGAGGTTGCTTTTATTGTTCCTGTCAGCAGCAGGACTGTGTGCCCCCAGCCAGTGGTTGTTGCTGACTAGAGCATACACACTAGCCAGGTAGAAAGTTTGATTTACCATGCTTTCTTAGAGCAACCTCACTATTAGTCTGCTCTGCTGATAAATTTGCTGGACTGATGTCTAGACACTTGTAAAAATGTAACCCCCATTAACTGCTGCTGCTACTACAGGAGACTCACTCTGGCTTCCATGGGTGACTGAAGTGTCATGCTAATAGCTTCTAAAGTGTCACAAAATTGTGTTAAGGGGAAATACAAAGAAATTATAGCAATATAAACAGGTTTATTAGTGTCCTTAACATCTAATTGCCAAGTCCTCTAGGCTTGTTTTTTCACTATTTTCTACATTAACATGCCATAATATATTTGTTTTTATTTAGCTGCTGCTCATTAAGAAGTAATTTTCTATGCTAGTTTTACACAATACCTTTCTTTTCTGTCTTAAGAGCAAGGGCCAGGAGTATTCCTATACATGGTGTTTCTTTTGACAGCACAGTTTATCTACATTTTATGCTGCTTCAGTCCACCCATACTGGTATGCACAAAGTATGAGGTATCTGAAAATCCCATCTGTCTTTTTTTGCACACAACCTGTCAGCAGGTACATAACATTGCCACCAGAACAGATTGTACGTGCATGACTAATTTCAGACCCAGCCCAGCTATACACCAGGTAGTGCTTGCAGAGTCAGAGGTAAGGGAAGAATAGCATTCATCCACACTCCTCTTTCTTAACTAAATCATTCCACAAAGTTAAAAGTACTCTCCTAAAAATGAAGAAAGCTTTAAAGAAATAAACACGTGCTTTTCCCTTTATCATCTCTGAGGGGATTTTTATTCACCATATAATTAAAAGAGGAAGTGAACAGTATGAAAATAAAACCATAACACCTCTAAAAACATCTCAGAAAAAAAAAAGAAGAAAAAGGGGAATAACGTTAGAGTATTAAGAAACAGTACGAGTCAAGACCACAGCTGACAAAAGATTCTGTTTAGTTAGCAATAAACAGACTACAAAGAGTGACAGAAGCACACTTGCTTGGAAACTGATCACAGTTATATATTTATTAATTTGTTTTTACTTGTCAGAATTTACTTTAGAGCTGTAAACTGTTTTAAATAATAAGTATAATAATAATTTTTAAAATGTAGCACCAAGAATTAAACCATGAGGTCATCTGGAATATTTTGCTGAACATAGAGCTGCAGCAAATGAAGTTGGCTTTACAGCAGCTGTAACATCAGAGCCATCAATAAAGAAATTAGCTACTCACATTTGAGATAAAGGGCAACTTATGCTTACAATCACCCGATCCAAAAACTGCTGTGAGAGCAAAGCAAACATCCAGCTCATAAACCTATCAGTATAATCTTTGGAAATAGTTAGAGGTCAGCATTGAAATTCTGATTACAGCCAAAAACGTCAGTGGCTGAGGGAAGCAATTTAAGAAGTGGTGTCAGTTCTCATTGACCAAATAGTAAATCACCTTTTATTTTCAAGCTGATGTTAGGATACATGATATGACTAAACACAAGTCTAGAATTCTGTAATAAGTGAGGTGGAAACAATCTGTCATAATTTTCTTCTGTCTACAATGTGTTTTTCTCACTATTAAATGTGACTTTCATCCCTTCTGCTGTCCCCAGGTTGCCAATCACCAGCCTGACTCTGTCCTCAGCTTGTACCTTCGTGAATTGTGTGGTTTGAGAAAGTAGAAACCAGCCAATGATTAAGAGATTTGTTATTTTTAATTCCTGGATTACTTGATTTTCCCAAAATGAGAAGATAACTGTATGATTTTTTTAAAAAATCAATGTATAACAAATGACTACAGAACTAGTGATTGAATATATTTATGTGCTATACTCAATTCAAACAACCTTATCACTACCAGACACTTTGTAAACTAAGGAGATTTTAAAAAATAATCAAATATAAATTTTGTTTTCCTGTTTGGAAAGACTACAAAACTCTGAGTATAATTTTGAAAAGCAGATGTTTCCAAATTTAAGTAAGAGAGCTCTTCAACTCCTTAGATGGAGTTGCATTTTTTAATCTCCTTTATTAGAGCATGAACACTCTGGTCATGAAAAGGCCATATTCAATCATTCATTCTATAGTCATTAATTATGTGTTTATTTAGCACACACACTCTGAATAAATAAGTGTAAATGTTCTATGTAACTCATAGAAAATGTAGGGTTTTGTAACCTATTTTGGTAGAAAAATGTTATGATATATGTATTTCAATTTGCTATAATTAAAAGGTTTTCATAGAGACTATACATTTGTAACAGACGTTTTTATCAACATATTCCAGAGTATACTCATATGGATCAGATAGTCTAAAATAACTGAGAAAAATCAAAGCAGCTATGAGTGCTGAATCACTGAACTTAGGTATGAAAATGCTCTATTGCCTTCATGCTTAGGGAAGGGTTTCCAAAGGTCTGTTATGTATGGTCAGATATTCCCAAATGTGAACAGATCTGAAAATAGGAAAGTGGTGTCTGAAACACTCATAACACTATATGAAAAAATACACATCTGCAAAACTGAAAATCTGATACTTTAGCATTATCCTGTAATCTGATAGATGTCAGAATCAATTACAATTTCTCCTATTAAGTTCCTTCTGAGAGTGTCTAAAAATGAAAGACACTCTCTTTTGACTGCTGCTCATTTGAAATTGGCATTTTCATGTGGCAGATGGTGACCTTATCCCTGTGCTTTAGGAAAAATGATTTTTATTAAGCCTAAACAAGTGTGAACAGTGCTAATTTCCTGCAGCAGGCAGAATTTGAATGAGAGCATATAATGACTGGAAGAGTACTGCCTCACCATATGGAAAAATACACATTATGCCAACACAGTGGATTACTAACAAGATAGTCCCTTACAAATATATCCAACTTTCCTTTTTATCAGTAGTCATGGAAAGCATATTTATTTGAAGATTTCTAGGAGCTGCTGAGGGTTATTTGCAGTTGATTCATATCGTAAAAGCTAAACACTTAGTAACAGTGAAATTGAAATGACTACATGAAATATAAATTGTAGTTAAAAACTATCAGATGAAGAGAACAACCATTCGTAGCTGTCAAGACAGACTTGGTATCTCAATAAAGACTATGTAAAAGTACAGACATTGAAAGTTTATGTGTGATATCTCAATTGCAAAGTCATGAGAAAATTTGATATTGTGGATAATGATCTTACCACTGTCTCTAACCAGTAAGAAAGTATAAAGAAAAGAGGGAAAAAAAAAAAAAGAGAGAAAATAAAGGGTCTTCTTAGAGGTGCACAGTGACAGGACAAGCATTGAAATCCTGAGTAGATTCTGGTTAAAAAAAAAAAACGCCAAATGGACAGGCACTAATCCACCTGGCTAAAGTTTGCCCTGCTTTGAGATGGAGATTAGAAAAAATGAGCTTCAGAGATTCCTTCCAATCTAAATTATTTTGTGTATCTCTAAGGGTAGGCACTAATCTAGAAGCAAGACTAGAAGCAGCATTACTTTCCATGAAATACCAGGTTTCACTTTAGGGTTTCTGAATCTGAACTGAATGACTTTAGGAATTCTGACTAAATTGGAACATCAATTAACTGATCCCAAAGGAGAAAGGCAATCATTAATAATGTGAGTCTTCAGCCTTCTGATTTTTTTTCTTAATACTCTCTCAGTATTTTTTAATACTCAGACTTGATTAATATCTTAAAATATATACTGAAAATATAAATAAGTTTTCTAAAAATGAGAAATATTAACAGTAATTAATTTAAACTATTAAAAAATTCTTTTATTTATAGATTTAAATTTCCAAAACTTGAAACTGACATTGTGAATCTAATTTTGCAAGCAAAGCATAACAGTGTTTCCCATCCACTGATTGTGAGGACATGACCTTCTTAAAGAGGAAAGATAACATATTTTTCTTTCCTAACATTATAGGAAGAGCAGAAGGAATAAAAGTCACACTAGAAACTAGAAAGTCCTTTTCCCCATTCCCTTTAAAATCAAATAGATTGCCAGTGTTGGTTTCAGCAGCTTAGTAGTTTGTGAGAGAAAAAAAAATTACAAACATACTAATGTTTATTTTTGCAGTAACTCTGTCATGGCTGTGACCTCTAGGTGGGACTGAGGCATCCACTGTTTGATGAGGAAATCAAGAGCACTCTTTAGGGCATTGAAGGAACTCAGGTTGGATAGAAAACAAAAAGTCACCACCTGACTTTAAAATGTCAGTGAAGATGAGATGAACATTCCTTCAGGGAAAACAAATAAAGCAGCAGAAGGGGAAGGTAGAGAGCAAAGCTGAACAAACTCACCCAAGGGATTTTCCTCCTATATGATAGTTTTATTATTATTTTTATACACAGGCACATTATTTAGGAAAGTAAATGCTTCACTTCCAAGAGGGAAAAATCTACTCCACTCTTACATCTGTTTCATTGCTGCAGTACCTATATACCTGATTACAGGTGACTGAATTATTAAAAAAATATTATTTCGTGACGCATTATACTGCAACTTCTCTCACATGACATTAATATCTTAATTCTTTAGGAAAAACTTGTATGATAGTTTAAGATTTACATTTCATTCAGAAATATAGATGTTATATGACTATTTCTGCATACTGGGAAATATAAAATCCGTATTTTGCTTTAAAAAGAGATATATATGTGATTAGTGGAAGAATTAGAAATGTTCATTCTATCACCTTGCCACACTACAGAGGATACAACTTCTTGCAGCAGTCAGATACTTCCCTTCTTTGGTCATTCCCCAGTTTGAACTGAAGCCAGTCCTTCCAGTATTTAAATGTCAGTCTTCAGTTTATCTCAAACCTTTTCTTCCTTCTTTTACCAGCCTTATGTCTGTTGTGCAATTTTGCTCTTCCTTTTATAAAAGTACACATCCTCATTCCCCACCTTGATTGAAATTGCTGTAGGTTTATATAAAAACAATGGGAAACAACCTCACTGAGAGTACAAGAAACAAGTTTTGGTTACCTAGAGAAATCAGGGATTACAGTCAAAGTCAACTGTTTGCAATTAATTCAGTGTTGCTCAATGAGTTTGCACCTTTGGCACCTTTGCACCAGGACAGAACATGTGAAAGAATTGCATATATTAGTCATCAGCAATCTCAGAGAGACCTAATGATGCCCAAAATTAGTGTTCTATTAATTTACACAACAAAGCTGAGTTAGTTGCCGATCATCAAGCAAACATAGGTAGGTTTCAATGTAAGACTAAAAGGAAAGAAAGGAATTACACTGAAAGGAAGGCAAAACTACTTTGGGGGAGAAATTACTTTGCTGTAGCTTATCTTGAGATATTCATATTGCATTACCCAACTCTATAAGTTTCCTAGGTACTCTCCTGTGCAGAGAGGTTGCATACAAACCTTGTGAGAAGTTGCATACAAATATGTTTTAGTTCAGCTTTCTTCTCTTCCAAATTCCCTAATATACAAACAAAAGCATATTCTGACAAGCATCTATTCTGCATGAGAAAATAGGAATAAGTCGTAACATTCCCTGCAACCAGAAGGTCTTCTATGCCTGTCCTTCAGTGTCAAAATTAGATGAGAAACCAATGAGGGAAAACAAATGTAACCCTGTTCCTTTCAGAAGATCATGCACTCAATTCTCAGTACGAATAAGAAAGGAAGACAGGGCATAAACCGAATGGAATTGTGCTACAGCTGCCTGCATATTCACAGATGTCTTAACCTAGTCTTCCTTCCCTTAATTTTTTTATACCATCTATTTATACAGAACTATTTTTTGCTTACATGTTTGTCAATGATCATAGCATTCCTATATATTTGAAATGTCAACAGCTTTACTCCCATAGCACAAAAGTTGTTGGTTGGAATTTGGTAGCTTGATAACTTTTTCAAAAAAGACATCTTTGCCAGTCATTCAGTCAAGGATTCAAGGAAGCTGTCCATTTAAATGGGATTTTTCTAGATCCTGGATATGAGACTATAATTTTCTCACTAAGCACATGATCTGCACACAAGTAGAAAATAGAGATAACCTCTGCATTCCTAGTATCTTCTTTTTGCACACTGCCACTCATTCCTGTTCGGCAGTTTGTGAGATGCTACAACAGCAGCAGCTTGAATGAAGAAATTCCAGAATGAAAGGAGCACAGATCAATGAGACAGAATGAGGAAGGGCTTTGATTTCTCTGAAATTCAGCCAGGCAAATCCCAGTATGATTAAACTGTGTGTGTGTGTGGGGGGGGGGGGGGGGGGGGGGGGGGGGGGGGGGGGGGAGGGTTGGTTAACAGCAGGAATGTAATCTTTGGAAGTGTTTCCAGTATATTTTCTTAGGGCAACCCTTACATAGTTCAGAAACCTAAAGACTGCTGTAAGCAAACAGTACTATGTAAATATTCCAACAGTTACAGAGACAGTTCTTCAGATAACACTAAGGAAATCCAAACTGGCAGGTTAGGGAGGGGAACTAAGGGTGAAGCAATAGAATCATTTACTAGTTCAAATACTGACAGCTACAGCTACGGTTTTAGTTTAGACTTTGTAAGGCAAAGCAAAATAGTTGAATAAGTTACAGTGGTATTGTTTTGCACTTCAGTGATTGATTACCAAACTTGCTTTCCTGAAGCCAAAGGACCTAAGTGGTTTTCTCTAGATCTAAACTGATAAATATTATGTCTAACATACCTAAGGGCACAAAAGGTCCTTTAAAAATGTCACTAGAACAAAGTGTACACTTGGAACTAATAATAGCAAAGAGAGGCTGAGCTGTTTTAGAAGTGCTGCAAGGGCAGTAAAAACAACCAGCAGAAACAGTCCATGTTACTTCATCTCTAGATGGCAAATTAGGTTTTGAAATATTACAAAATTTGGCATGAGTTTTTTTGTCTCTTTGTATAGAACTAAAAAAAAACCCCAGCAACAAAATAACTGAGAACTACCAAAATACAAAGAAAGAAACTATGTTAACATAAAATTTAATTCCTCAAGATGAATATCAGGAGACAAATTCTCAGCAACATGAAATAAATAGAAGAAGTCTTTATTAATCACTGAATTATGATCTTTAACAGAGTGGGAAAATTAAGCAGGTAATCAGTTCTGTGAAAAATGAAGTTTACAGAAACAACACAGTGAATTATGCCATAAATTATATAGTCATCCTCTCTAAAACAGGATTTCCAAAATTTGTTGTAATGGAGTAAAATTGACTTTAATTCTTACATGTCAGTTCTTAAGTATTCCATCCCATATAATGGGTAGAAATCTATATGCTCTGTACACAGACAGAAACATTCAACAGACCACAGATGCTTGGGATCAGGATGAAAATCTATTACTCAGTAGAAAGAAATAAAAATTTCCTAGGAATAGTTTGCATAAATACGTCCTGACCAGACCACTTGTAGTGGCCAACTTTATGTGTCAGACTTTTCTGCATCATTCATCATACTTAAAGGGCTAACATTCAAGTTTTAATGGAAATGTATATGAATATAATTTTTAACTATTCAAGTACCTAAAGCATAACGTATCACAAACTTTATCTTTCTTTAAAATTAGCAGTCACGTAACTCTGGAAAAGGGACTGTAGAACAAATTGTATAACATCTTAAAATCACCATCTGAAGGACTGCCAATCAACCAATTATAATTACATATTGTGCTTTTTAAAAAGAAACCCAAAATAGAAATCTGTCCTCATTCATACGCTAAAGTGTAATTTTTAAAAATCTGAAACCATGAATTTTGAACTGATGTACTGTCTTGTCTTGCATCTTAAATGCATACAACCTGAGTTATATAAAGCAAAGTTGAAAGAGATAAAACATTCTTTTAAAAATACCTATTGTTTGCATGTGGATAGCCCTACCTGGTTCACTTTACAAAGGATCCTTGAATCCTTCTTAGCATATACACTCAGTTTAGCAAAACTAAAATTGTCACATAGTGTCAAGTAGTGAATATTAAAGTGTAAACATACACCTTTGGAGATTTTGAAAAATAATACAACAGCCAGTTCTTACTGTATTTGTTTTTAAGCCATCATCTCTTTCTGCATATGACACAAGGAAAAGACATCTTTGCAGGATAAATCCTCAACATTATAAAATCCCCAAACAAAAATACCTTCTCAATGAGAAGAATGTCAGAAAAAATTAAACACATTTATCTTGGGTTTAACAAAGTGAAACAATAAGTCATAGATATTGACCTCTTTTGTCCCTCCAATGCCGTCCAGTGGAACTAAGGAAACACTAAGGATCTAAACCTATTGAAAAGTGCCACATCCCAAACAGAAAACAGTTGGGGTTTTGCAATTTTAATTATCAAAAGATGATGAAGATGAGGCACGAGGAACAACAAGAGGTTTTAAATATGCTAGTGAATCTCTGCCATTTCTATTTTCAATACTGCCAGATGTATAAATGACTGAGACATTTACTGGGTTAAGACCTCCTGATAATTACTTCACATTATCCACATCAAATCATAACTTGTTCTGGGAGCTGAGGCATACTGGAACAAGTATCTCACAAATAGTCAACTAGACACCAAGCAAGTCAATTCATGTACCAGCCAGAGAAAATATATGTCTTCATCCAAATCACATTTATCTTCCTTGTTATTAACATGTTACTCATGTTGTAGAATAGAACTTTTTAAACACTTCGTAAAATAGATGATAATTTTATAGAAAGAGTTGTAAAGCATCTTCTTGTGCTGAATGTGGAGGTAGACAATGAATGTCAATGAATATTAGTGAAATAAAGATTCATTTCCAAGTCTGTGGCTTTCTGACAGCACTTCTACTCTGCACTTGACAGTAAACACCATTCTGGTTGGGGTAGTATCAACACAAAGAGCAACTTGAGACCAAGGTTATAGAAAGGTCCTAATGTTCAACTTCAGCCTTCATATCAGGATTCCCTCAAATCCATGGGTTTTGCCAGAAGGCAAGGAAGGGGGAAAAGATATGCTAATGAACAGAGGTTTCAAGGATATGACAGCGGTATTTTCTGACAGAATATCTGAGCTATCAAGAACAAGTCCATAAGTGTATGTCATCTGTGACAATAAATGAATGGTTAGCACAGACTCACGTCCTACTAATTTCAGCAAGCCATTATTTCAATAAAGCCTTCCAGACTCCATGGGTTAATCCTTTTTTTCCTGTAAAACTTCCCTTCTCAACTCTCAACTGCTGCCTGACCATGAAGCAAGGAAATCAAACTAAGGATGTTATCCAATTTTGCAGGTCCCCAAATTTCCAATATTCATTTTCCTTCCACCCTTCATTTTAGCAAATGGAAAAATGTCATTCAGAAATAAAATAAAGTATCTTGATTCTTCTTTGCCTTTGCTGTCTATTATTACCTTATCATTATCCATTTAAAATCAGGCACTACAGGTTCCCTCTCCATACCTCTATCATACAGGCATTATAGCATTTTCCACAGGAATTATTGGAGTTTTTGCCCACCCAAGGGATTTTTTTTTCTTTAAATTTATGTGGCTACCACATCACCCATGCAGCATAATATTCATTATTTGTATTTATAAACATCCCTGTAGAACACCTGCTGGGAAATAGTAAATTCATAATATTCTCAAGATGCTTTGCAATCCATGAACACAGAGATACAGTGAAAAATGTCAAGCTGATTAAGGTAGAACTTTACATCTTGTAGAACTTCTTTTGATGGTCTACAAAGACAAAAAATAAACTTATGAAATTTCATTCTATGTGCATTACAGACCCAATCAGTTGGTCTGATTATCCTACGTAACTTCCAACCATTAAAAAATTATAATAACTGTTGTTTAACTTTTTTATGGGAAGTGATACCATTACCTTCTTGTTAAATTTAATACCTACTTTTATGGTATTTACTTTCTTTTATACTTATAAATTAACTACCATAACCAAAAGACTAATTTTCATAATTGCTTGGTTGATGGCTAAAAGCAGAACTCTTAGATTTATTTTTCCTTTGTGTATAGCAGAAATTTTAATGGATTTTGAATTTACACATTTAATATGCCAAATAGATACCCACATATTTTAGCAAGATTAATTACAAAATGTCAGTGATTTCTATACAGAAGACATAACTGTCATTCTGTGGAACAAAGGGTTCTTTAAAAACTTCAGTAAAATCCTCACATTTCACATGACTTCAAAAGGCAATGAAACACTTGTTACTGATTTCAGAAGGAACTTACAAAGAAATATTGATCCCCTTGTCTTTAAGTGACATACATGACATATTGTGATTTCTGTTGGATATTTAACAGAAGCATATCATCACATTGTCACTTCTTCATTTTGTAGTTTGTGGTGCCTACTGGACCCTTTGCTTACTTGGGAATGTAGAAACAGGAGGATATTTCCTTAACAGATTTCTCATTCATTTTCTCATTAACTTAAACTAACTTACATACAGTACTTTTGAATAAATTCTTACATTTAGAACAGGAATCCTTACCCTTTACAAATACCAATTTTAGGTTTTAAAATAAGTCTTAAGCTCTGGAATAAGTTTTTTTTTTTTTATTTTTTTTTTTTTTTTTTTTTAGAATAGAATGCATTTCAGATACTTCATGTTAAGGAAAATCAGAAGAAAATACACTTTCCTAAAGATAGTTTGTCTAGATTCTCATGCTGGATGTAAGGTAACAAAAAGTAAAACAACAAAACAAAACATATCAAGCTTATAAGCCAGATGCTTTAAAAATCTCTTCCACAATAGATTGAAGTTTACAGAGAAAAAGAAGTTTTAAAGCATGAAGGGGGAATTATAGAATGCATTTTTAGGACCAAGAATGCAGTAAAATAACGTATTTGCTTTAGTAACAAGACAGAAACGAGAAAAAGGATTCCACTGCTACTCAGTCAACCACAGCCCTGTCCTGCCTGGCCAGGGGACCCACCAAGCCAAGCTCCCACTGTGACTCAGCCCTGGCCCATCCTCAGAGAGATGCTCAAAAACCAGAAACAGAGCTGCCCCCAGTTCTCCTGCTTGCCCTGCTCCTGGCTGGGGTGATGGAATTGGTCCTGCCCTGAGAGACCCCAGGGGACTCCTGCTGCTGCAGCACCCTGGCAGCAAAATGCAGAATATATTGACATTGCTGAATTTGTACCAAAAGTGTTTGAGTGCTCATTGCTTCTCTGGGCCAAACCTACCAAGTATTTAATTTTCTCCTCTTTTATATCCAAGTACTGCCATATTTTAGTGATCTTCAAATCAACTCATTGCACACAAAAAAATTGAAAAAGGCCAAAATATATTTTCATTTTGTGTATTTCAAAATGGCTCTGCCTACTTATCTTTTTAAATTTAGTTTAGTTTACCTTAGTTGACTTTATTTAGGGCTGCTTCTTATGCCAGGTGTTCCAAATGATAATTTTTTGTTTGTTTGTTTTGTTGTGGTTTTTTGGTCTCACTAAAGAAAAATTCAGTCTTCCATTTCCGTAGTAAGAGCCAAACCACAAATCTGTGCATGTCTTGAATCAGTTGGACTTACTGTGAATAGGCAAATCACAGTTGCAACACATGTGCAGCAGTTTGGAAGATTCCAAAGGGCCATTTCTCCAGGTATGTGAAAATCTCTGACAGGTGTCCAAAGTCCTGCAATTCTGCCTAGACAAGATTTCCATTTTACCAGCTACAGCATGGATCCAACAGACTGGGCTTAGCACTGCACTGAAAGATTAATACAGGCAATTCAAAAAGTCTTGAGAATTCAGGTCTCAAAGGGAATCCTCATGAAGGTATAACAAACTACACATGTGTGACCTGAGGCTAGAAGTAGCATCAATTCATACCCAAAGCAGAGAGCAAGAACTTGAGAGCAAGGAGACAATATGAATACATCTACTGCACATGTCCAAACCCTAGTCCCCCTTGCCTCCTCAAACAGTATTAAAAGCAGTGGAATCATATGCACAAGGTCAATTTTATCTTGTGTCAAGTTGCACAGCCAATAGGTATTTCAGGAAACTAACGAAAAACACAATGAGCCCACTGAAATTTAGGGTTGTATGTCTAATCTCCTCTATTACTATGATGTTCTAGTGAATGATTTAATAAAAATCCCATATAAGTGAAAAGATTTTGCTTGACCTATCTGAGAATCAGTTATTACTCCTCATACATTAGAAAGATTAGCAGCCTCTCTAACAGATCTTGCATGTCAAATAGCATTATCAAAGATACAGGCATTTCTAGGAAGCTTTATCCACAGTGGATTTCACAGATTCAGGATTCAACTCAGAATTCAATTGCAGAACTTTAGCCCTGATTGCTAGCTACTATTATTTTACACATAAATAAATAACAATTATTATTACAATTTGTATCATTGTATCTAGGATGCCACTAAGAGTAGAATTTCTCTAATAAATAAAGTGATAAAGTATAAGCAATAACTATCAAGAAATATAATAAATTATTATAAATACAATGAAGTAGTAAAGCCATGGTTTGTTTTCTTCAGACTAAAAAATTTGTGAAATAAATAAAATAGTACAAGCATCAAATACTGAAGAATCAGGAAACAGTGATAGCAATGTTCTGAAAACAAATTGGAATAGAAAAAATGAAGAAGCACAAGGACTAAACAGAAAGAAGTGGGTGCATATTAAGATATGTATAGAAGGCATTGAATACAAGACTAAACAAGCAGTGAGAAACGTAATTGACTAAAAAAACAGTTTACTAAACTTCTGTCTACTTAAATAAATAGCTTTTATAATGAAGCAATAATATATATTAAAAAATTGAAAGCAAACTGAAAATACATTAACAGAATGGAGTCAGGTAGTTAAGCAGAGCACATACCATCCTAAATTCACTGTGTTTTATACTTGCCATTGTATCCTTGCTTAAAAAGCCACATAAGTAATAGTTAGGACAGAATGGCTGCATATTGTAACAGTTTCCTCTTAAGTGCTGAATAATTTATGCAAAAGTATTGTATCTGTGTTAATTAATCAAAAAAAATCCCCCTGTGAAGTGCCTGATTTAAAGCAAGAGAAATCCCTATTCCAACATCGCACAAGAACCAAGTCAACCATGTCTTCTTTTTTTTCCTAGACATCACACCGTGTTTGCTTGTAAAATGAGTAGACCATGCTATGAGCAGCCCTGAACAGTGCATTCTGGACCGGGGGCTTTTTGTTTGTGTTTTCATGGGTTTTTTGAAAGACTTTTATACAGAGGTAGCACAGGTTGCAGGCTGAAAAATGCTTAGAAACTACAGGACTAAACACAGAAAATATTTCTTACCCAAAACCCAGAAATCAGAGGGCTGGAAATTCCACCGGACTCTCATAATCTTTCAACAGCTCACTGATAGTTTATAATGACATAAAGAAACATATAGGTACATTAAAAACCCTAGGAAATACAGCTGTGTTTACACCAGAGCATTAAATTACTTTCTCGATCTGTTCAGTGAGGGGTCCAAGGCTGGAGCACTCCCTCCGTTGAATCAATACAGCAAGACTTCAGGAACATTTAAGTCACATATATCTGATTTGTGACCAGCTTGAGGTACACTCGAACACACTTATTTTATCACTGGTATAATACACCCAGCAGAGACTCTTCTAGAATTTGATCTGCACTCAATACATCTTGCATCACAGACACCTAACAGACTCAATTTGTGTCCTCTGCAGAGGACCTGCCTATTTCTTGCTAACATTCACAAAAACATCTAGCAAGAAAATAATATGCAAGCACCTGAAAGAGAGGCCAGGATTTAAATGGAGCCAAGACTATCAGTCTTGCTCCTTGCCAGAAAGTTCTGCATTCTCTCCTGTTTCCTGCTTGGCCCAGTTTAGGATATTCTGGGAAACCTAGTCAAGAGAGAGCTTCAAACTGCCTCGGTCTCAAGTGAAAGTTTTATGAAAATAAATATCTTTTTCACAATACAAAAGTTATGGATTTGTCCATGCCTCAGCCTGATGACTTCTAGCCCTACAGAGTCAAGAAGCCACAAATCCATACTCCACAAAATTTTTTGAACTTGATGATAAACTGAGACACTCCCCCCTCAATACAAAAGCAAGATATGGCAGATGTTTGTAAAAGAATCCTCAACATTTTTCATCTACCAGGGTAATAAAGATATATCCTCATAGAAGAAAAAGAATACTGGACAAGTAATAGCGGCTTTATCTTACCCGTACTCATATAACAGCAAGGTCATATCACATTTTCAGTGGCAATTATGAGGGACTTGAGATACATTCCACATGAGGCCTGAATGCTGGCTTCAAAGAAGATTACATTTTATGTATTTATTTTAGTTTGGGTACCCAGCAATTTTAACCAGTAGATGAGAGCTGACTTTCCTTATTTAGCAGAAAATAAAAAGCTGTACTGACAAAAAGCTCTCCATCACCCATCAGCTATCTGGACAGGGATATGATAAAAAATATTTGTTGCCTTTACTGAAATGAAGGAAAGAAATAATATGCTAAATTACATTTCAACATTTGGGGCAAAGAAACATTAAGATTTGTGAACAGAAGTGAGGTGTTTTAGTTATTTCATTTCTAAAAAGAAATATTTATCAAACTTTCATAAGTAAAAAAAACTCCACTGATTAAACTCTACTGTCATTCTTCTCATTGATTTTTCTCTTTTGCCACCTCTGTCTTCACAGCTCAAGGAGCAGCTTAGATATCGCAAGTTTTCCCCATGGCCTTGAGAGCCTGAGGCAAGAATGGGTAGTCCCAGTCCTTTTCTGTTCATCATGCACTGTGATTATTTGAATTTTACATAGAAAATGTTTGTACTGAAAATGCTTTTTCCCTTTGTAGCAGTTATTTTCTCAAAACCTTGCTGTTTGGGTGACGTTGAGGACATCTGATTTTGCTTCTTTTTATGACAAAGACTCTATTTCTGCTTCAGATACATGCTTTCTTACTAACCTATGTAACTTCTGGCAGGTTTACAGGCAAGACAAAAAATATGTTTAAGGCCCCAAATTAATAATTAAATAAGTTTTGCTATATAAAACAAAGCAAGTGCTTTATTGACTTTCATCTTGTGCTGACTTCAATTTTAACAGTGCTGTTATTCATTCTCATTTCTCCTTCTCACTACTCTATGTAGGCATAGTGTTTAATTCAAGATTTAAAATGGATGTTGATTCCTTGATGACACCACTAGTGGTTTTGAAGGAAAATTTTAAATGGGAAGTACTTGGTTATTATAGCAACTAATACAGATGCACTGTAAATACAGTAATTTAAAAGAAGGTTTCTTAGTATACAATTTTTAGGTTGCAAGATTCAGTTTCATCACTAGTAAAAGAGTTCTAGTACCAGTGCCACTTCTCCCTCTACACAGCTCTTCTAGCTGAAGTCACAGTGCTCTCTAGGTAGGTTTGTCACTTAGCTCTTGTGCCATCCTCCTGAATGGAAGGATAGCACAAAAGAAGATTCCAAGTCATAGACAGCTATACTGTGGTCAATATCCACACCTTTTCTACCTCTTTTCTTAACCACAGTTATTTCTTCAGGGTAAAAATATCCTAGAAATCCCATGTGTATTCTGGTTTTCTATCTCATCATCAGTATAAATCAGAATAGGTCCCTGAAACACTTGTGTTTCCCAAGCAACTGGATGATTCTGCTATATTTGTGTAACTTAAATCCCACAGCAAAGAATATTTGGAGATATGATCAAGATTATTTAGACAGAAAATTATGCATTTTTCTGCACGAAAGTCATCAGCTGGAACAGATCCTTACTAGCCAGCTGTGAGTGATAAATAGACATCATGGGGGAACATGATTAATTAGATGTACAAAGTCTGCTGAAATATCAGAGGAACGCAGCCACATTTCTAGAGTTATATGTTGATCGAGATTCGACACAACACTGCAGCATCAAAACAGAAGCTACTTTGACCAGAAAAAAATCCAGCAAAACTGTTCAATCATCTTTTTTTAGTACTATGTGCCTTTTGGCTAAGGACAATAAATTGGGGCTTGTTAAACACAGATACGAGGAGCTTAAGTACACCGTTCTCCATCAGGCTCTGCATCTCTGCAGCATCTGCAAAATTGTCAAAAACTCAATTACTTTTAATTCCTTTCATGTTGGTAGATTGATACTACATATGTTCTACTACTGTCTTGCACTTCTTGCATAAAGACACTAAACTCTTCCCTCAGAATTTATGTCTGCTGTTATGCAAATGCTGATGGACACATACAGATGTTAAATTGATATTAATTATGATTGATCAGGAATGGAATCCAGTACACACAATTCCTCACAGGACACTCCCAGAGAGTCACTCAAGGTTATTATTATATAACTGCCATATTCACATTAGCAGTGTTAGAATGCCAATAGTAGCTCTGGGGACTGATATAACTTAAGAAGATGTGATCAGTTAGATGACCACCAATGAGAAAAGATTCAAATACTGTCTAATCTGACTTTCCGAGTGCCTGTTGAATGTGCATTTTCCAAAGAGATTATTGACAATGCTGCAAAGCTAAGTTTGAAATTAAGAGCAAAATTTTTATTAACTCAAAAAGAAGTATTTTTATTTTATAAAATATTTATCATACAGTGTTAACTAAGCAAATGAGAACTGGGATAAGCCAAATTGTCTACTGATTTTTCAATTCTAGATCAAGGGAAAGATTGTAAAAGCCACACAAGAAAATGCTGGACTGGGGAAGACTTAAGGAGTCATCTCACAGAAAGGCAATGTATTTTCTGCAGTTTTCCATGTGGCTTGAATAGCCATGTTTTTCATGCTATCTTCCAATAAATGGTGTAAATTTAAAACACAGGAATAAAGTTGAAAACAAAAAGACAACACTATCTTTTATAGTTTTGGGGTTTTTTTAAAAGCAACACCAAAATAAAATAAAATAACATTATTAAGAAAGATGCAAGCTGATGTAAAGTTTGCATTCTTCCAAGATTTATGGATGTGTGATTTTGATTCTAGTTTTTCCTCATCTTTGGGTTTCAGAAAATAAAATCTCTGGCCATAATTTAGAGAAATAAAGCTCTACAAAACTGCAATAATTTAGTAAATGCAAAAATAGTGCTGTGATTTTGGCCTAAGTTCATCCCACCAATTTGAATAGAATCTTATCTGAAGATAGTCCATTAAATACATAAGATAACACAGGAGAAACCTTTGTTCCCTCTCTGAGTGGACTAAGTAGCTGATTGATGTGCTGATACATCTACCTAACCTTCTTACACCTCCTTATCTTGAAGCATACATTTTTTCTCAGCTGTACAATCCCTCTAGTCCCTATTCTTTTAGCCAAAAGCATTTGAAGAGCGGAAAATCCCTGCAGCTATTTCTTTCTTTTGAGTTGTTTCACTTCCCAAAATAGGTCAGTCTTCCAGCAGATATGAGCTGAAGGTTTAACACAGGTTATCTCACAATTAATTGCACTCTAAAGCAGTAGCTGGAGTGTTAGTGGCTACTTAAGTAAAACAACTGTGTGATGAAAAGATTTCATTCCTATGAGCATTTTGAAGGTGAGAAAAGAATTAGAAAAACCTAATTCAAAACTTCTTTTAGCTACATACTACATCCTTAATGAATATAAAGCAGGAAGCCATACTACACTACAAAGACTCTCTCTTCCCTTTCGTATACACTCAATTTACACATTTGAGAGTTCACATTTACAAAATCCTAGTAAGAAAATCTGATCACATTCAATGTCACAGAAATGTGTAAGTAAAAAGTAGGAAGGAACACCTATCCCTCCTCTGCTAAGAAGAGTAATTCTCCTACATTCAAAGTACAATATATATTTCTCCAGATTTCTGAATAAAAGCCAACTGTTTCTGCACATAATTAAACAATACTAGTCCAGATAACAAAAAAAAATGTCTGTAACTGTTCCAAAGAGTAGAAAATTTTGAAGGAAACTCACTTTTTCAGGCAAATTGCTGGCACTGTAATCCTAATACAAGAGGAAAAAATGCGTACAGTAGTATTTTCTTAGCCCATAGTGTATTTTGGCCACCTTCACTTTGTTCCTTCTTTCTGTTCCTAGATTCCAATTATATCAGTCATTATCCAACCAATGGTAACCTTTTCAGAAATCATATTAAAATTATTCCAAAATGAATCATAAAAGTTACATCTATCTTCAATAAAAAACTTCTATTTTAAATGAGACATTAGCCTTTTGTATTCCAATACAGCCTTTTCATTCAAGTTAATAAAAAGGAAGAGGCTCTTCATTATCTAAAGAGTAAAAATACAGTCAAACTTGGGTAATCTCACTAAGAAATTGAAGCACGCAAAGGAGAGAGGGAGGCTTGTCTTTTGTTTTTAGGTTAGTGTTCCCTCACTGTTCAGAATGGCATAATAGTCATATCAATACAGTTTAACCTAGTTTATGAGAACAGGTGTGCCTGGTCTTCTTTTAAATTTAGAGAAAAAGAATTGCCTCAGTGCTTTAAAAGGCAAGAATTTCCATAGAATCTGAGCCTCCAAAGACTTCCAACCACATATTCTCTCTTTTGCAATTGCTCCTTCACCTGTTCCTACTAACCACACTTAATCTCCGTGTGAATAAGAGCATGGGACCCCCTTTTATGTATCAGATCTCAGTCACATCCTTCTGCCAGAAATTTGGTTCATGCAAGTGATGCACTCCAAATGATCATCTTTCCAAGCTCATGACATCACTTCAGGCTGAGTTGTGCAGTACACTTTTATTCATTTCCTCCTAGATTTCTGAAGAGAAATGAAGCACATACCTTTATTTACGTATGGTTTTCGTTTTCAGCATATGATTATAGCTGAGTCTATAAACACAGACTCAGACAAGCACAAAAGCACTGTCTGATCAAAAAAAAAAAACCAACCCAGAACCCCAAACAAAGCAGAAATCTCCACAGATACACCAAAGTCATTATTTGAAGGGATCCGTGCAACAACTCTTTATAATATCAGCTGCCTGCTGGAGAAAAATAAATAGAGTGTCTAACATATCCTAATCTTCCACTGCAATAATATTCAACTTTTATTTATCTTTATATCTGTTGAGATTTTGCCGTAACATATAAATGAAATTCAATATGACATTTAATTCTGAAAAAAACATTAAATAACAGAAAAATATATAAAGATATACTTTCTGTATTTTGAAGTGCAGCATATTGGTACATAATAACTAGGTTTCTACTGCAGATATTATTATATCAATTTTCTTTATTTTTAGCTTTGCATATTCACTGTGTCTGCAGTTTCTCCCTGCTCTTGAAACAAGTTATACTCCAGTGCTGTAAAAATTTATGAAGTTATTTATGGCATCAGTGGAATACAATTTTTGTCAACATAGTCCCAGACCACCAGATGTCCAGATACTATATTATTTCCCAGAGTTTAACAAGGGACATACCTATATCCAGCTAAAGAAACCATTACTTGTCCATTTATTGGGAAAAAAATAAGACTTGAACTGTGAGAACTGAAGATTCATGAAGGGGAGATAACATGTTGTTCAAAGATCAAATGCAAATTCAAATCACAGGTGCTCATGTTACTTTCACATCACCAAAGACAAAATCATCAGGCACTTCCATAACATTGTAATACAACAATACAGTATTAGGGGTAGAATGGTAAAATTCTCTTTTAATGGCATTGTAAGTTTTTTGCAATATTTCTTTTAATTATGAAACTACATGTTGCTATTGCTACACGTTACTCTCCAGAGCTAGAAAACTGCATTAATTGCTGTGAAAATTTTCTTTTTCAGTTTCATAACCTGATATTCATTGATCTCCAAAAAATTCATACATTGACAGACCTTGTAGCAAGGTTTTTTCTGTTTTGATCTACAAATAACATCAGTGGCCCAAAAGTCAAAGTTATTGATTAAACACAAGCACCCAAAGAGGCCAAGACAACGTCGGAGAATTAGTCAGCAGTATACATTTATGTAGTACAAATCCACAGCATTTCCATTTAACTTTCAAAGTGCCGCTCAGGTACTCAGGGTTGAGAGAAAAATTAATGAAGTAAAATTAATTCTTTCACTGTCCATGCTAGCTAGTCTGCATCTAGGAATAATAAAGCAATTCAGCCTCCCTGTCTGTTACTATGGTAACAATAAATTCCCTTCAAATATAAAGAAACAGTGGACTGGAGGGGATCTCTGAAACCTTTTTCATCAAACAGAAGAAACTTGTCATAGATATACTGTTTATTTTTATTTGACTCTGCCTTAAATATAATTTCATGTTTTGCTCCACTGTTCCTATGGAAGGTGAATCAAGAAACCCTGAAATAGACTCCTAACACTCCGAGATCAACTGTGCACCTATGTTAGCATCCTTCTTTAAGTTAGGTAACTTAGCCTCCCAAAAAATTCATTTTGTGTGTTACATAGAGATCATGGTCTTATCTTTTCTCAATAATATCTTGAATGGATAAGACTATCTTAGTTTCCTAATTTAAGGAAAGTTTTAGTTCACTGACCATTCCCACTTCCTTTTCTTTGCACTGCTCTTTCAGTTTCTGTCTGTCTACTGAATATGGGTGACCACAATAGCCTATCTCTTTCCAAGTACATCCCTTATACTTTGGCATTCCCTCCCTGCATCTCATTATTTCTTTTACATGCATATTCATGCCCTTAAGGCATAGGCAAGTTTTACTTCTCATTTCTACCATCCTGTCATCAGGATAGTCCTTCTTGCTTTATGCAGATTTCACCCTCACAGTTCTCTTTTTCTTGAGTATATTAGTAATTAGAAGTTTAAAAGTCATTGTAAAAGGGTAACTTGAGATACACCAACACTAGCTTCACTCTTGCATAGTCCACATCACCTCCTCTTCAATCTGTTTCTTATCATCATCCCAGGATAATGGGCACCATTTGTAGTCTAACTATGGCATTTCCCATGTAGCATCTTGTCAAATCACTTCACAATTTAGAAAGATTAGATATAATTAACTTACTTTCTCTAATAAAATTAGTTTCTCAGATATATTTAGCAAATAAAATCTACAGTTCATAAAACATTTTAATAATGCCTATTTTCTGTTTAAATCTAATTTCCGATGTTTTCCTTTCCTTCAAAAACTTAGTTCGCAGTTTAGCATGAGCTACCAGAGATCGTAAATCTCATAGTGCCCTATCATTTGCTAATATTTATATATAATTTTCTATTTTCAATATATAGAGAGATTATCTAAATCCTTACTATGAAATTATTAAAGGGCTTCAATTTTGTTTTCAATTTGTGGTAATTTTAATTTTCAAGGTGTTGGTAGAAGTTATTATTCTTTTTTGCTTCATGTTGTACCCTGTACAATGGCCATCAAAAACCTTACTTGAACACTGAAGAAAGCATTTAGGTTCTAGATCTCCCAGATTATATATACCTTTCAGCTCATCTTTACTAGAAAACAGCTCACATCACGGGGTTTTTTGGGTGGGTATTTTTAGCTTTATATTTTGTTCTTGTTATTTATAAACCAAAGAAAACTTTTCATATTAATTTTCTTCTCAAGATCTATTTCATCTTGACCTTGGACAACTTTCATTTTATACTTATGCTACCTCATTCCAGGAAGGCTCTTATTCCAGGTGACTACCCCTAGCCAATGCTTTTACTTTACCAAAGGTTGCCCTTTAAAATTGAGAACACTGGTTCTGTTATTTAATCTTCAGCTTAAATGCCAATCTGTGTGAAGTTCCTGCCATTTCTAAAAGAAAGTATAACATAAAATCCTGTCCTGCTGGCTCAATGACTGGTAAAGAAATCTACTGGCCTCTGCTTTTCTCATTACTGGTAATACATTTCTACTAATTATTACTAATTATTTTCTGTGATAAAATAATGCATTTTACAATTAAAATTCCTGGAAATTACTTTCTCTGTTTTACAACACATATTTTACCACATCCATATATAATAGAGAGCACCTCAACCAAAATCACACCACTTCAATATCTGCTCCATAATCTATCTTCAAAACTGATTCCAAATCAAAAAGCTCAAATCATGACATCATTCATGTATATTTTGCAGTGCTATACTTCTAAAGTGAAGGAGGATTTAGGCTGTTGATTTTTTTCCAACTCTTGAAATTGCTCATAGGCTGATCTGGGCATTATAAAACATGAAAAAGGAATAGATCATTATTATAAAGCATTTTTAATTTTTTTAATTATCTGTATTTCATTTTTGTGTAAGACATCACAACAAGCCAGCAAAAAAAAAAGTCCTAATCATTAAAGAAAAGTTTGTGCTTAAAATTTTTTGTTATAAATTTATATTCTGTAAAAGTACCTTTTTCTATGTCCTTCATAACCATCAAAAGACAATTTCATGTTATATTTACAATTTTTAATGTATAATCTCAACAGAGGATTGATTTAACTCACATAGGAAGTTAATTTAGTTGACAGCAGATTTATTACTTACTTAAGAATGCAAGTAAAGAAATTAATATTCAGTGATTTGTTGAGTATAGATACATCATGCTTTAAACATTTTTGCTGGTATTGTGCTAGTCACCTCAATGAAATCACTCAGTCTCACATACTTCTGTTATTTAACCAGCTTTGAAATCCCTTCCCAGAAGACAGAATTCTGGGGTGTTTGTTTTTCCAGAAAAAGAAGATTTTTAACTTACTGTCAGTATCCTTTTGTATTTATATTTTACTACATACCTGGAATGAACTGCACTGCTCCCCAAAATAACCTTCATAATATCAAATACATAGGCACTATGAGAACTTGCCTTCTGTCTAGACATACAATATATAATTCCAGAGAAGCTGTCGTGTATTGCACTCATCCATATAATCTCATTTCAAACATCTATTCAGGCTACGTGAAACTGATCTCTTATTCTGACAATCTCCAGTGCAGCAAATCTCTTAAATAATAATAATAATATATGATCTTCTATGTTACACATAAATTTATTTAGACCTTCACCTAAGAAAAAATAATTATGCCTTGATTGCTTTAAACTTTTATGAGTGACTTCCTTATCAAAGGTAATTATAATTGTCACCTCTAAATTTGGTTTGAGGGCTTTTTCCCTTCCGATATTTTAGCATCTAATTCTTACATGGTTTATTTCTATAACACTTTATAAACCAGGTTCATCCCAGCAGCTGAAAACCTGTCAGTAAGTATCCAGAACTGCCAGGCACCCAAAAGAATGGGCCCAAACATTGACTGAAAGCCATGGAGTTCTGAGGCAAGGGAACATCAGCCTGTTGGAGTGAGTCCAGAGGAGGGTCATTAAGATGGTCAGAGAGCTGGAGCACCTCCTCTGTGAAGAGAGGCTGAGAAAACTGGGGTTGTTCAGCCTGGAGAAGAAGCTTCTGGCAGATCTTTCAGCAACCTTCCAGTACCTAAAAGGGGCTTTCAAGAAAGTCAGAGAGGGAATTTTTAACACGGGCATGTAGTGATAGCACAAGAGGCAATGGTTTTAAACTGGAAGAAAGCAAGTTTAGATTAGATATCAGAAAGAAATTCTTGATTGTGAGGGTGGTGAGGCAATGGAACAGGTTGCCCAGAGAAACTGTGGATGTCCCATCCTTGTCAGTGTTCAAAGCCATGTTGGGCATGGTTTTGAATAACATAGTCTAGTAGAAGGTTGCCTTCTCATGACAGGGGGGACAAAAAAGCTTATCTTTAAGTCTATTTAAATTCAAAACATTCTGTGTTTCTATAAAGGAGAAAGAGAATGAAAGACATATGGCAAATACAATAAAAATAAGAATTTTCAGTGTTTTCCATGGTAAAGGACTGTGCAAATTCCAAAACAAGCAATAATACCAAAATTTGTCTTTGCTTTGAATCTCAAAAGCTGTGTCATATTCAGAATCAGCCTAAACTACTCCACATATAGTATCAAATTGTCAGTCTAAGTAGTAGTAGTAGTAGTAGTAGTAATAATAATAATAATATAGAGTATTAAATTTAGAAATTTACAAATTAATTACATGTGTCTTACAGTCAGTCTTCCTTTTGAAAATAGCTTTTATCCATGCTTTGCTACTAATAAAATTTCACATGGGAGAGATGATGCCCAGTTAGCTATTCTGGAATTGGGCAAGTGTGCAGTCTCCAGTACTTCTGACAAGTCTTGGCTAGATTTATCTTGTTCTGCTGACAAGGTGCACCTTGTCCTCCTATCATAATTGAATCTGGAGGTATTTGTACAAAATGATGATGCTTAATACTGACAACAAAGTAAGAATGACTGTGACAAAAAAAAAAAAACCAACTTAATGTTGAGATTTTCCAAGATCTTTTTATGGTGTATATTACGTATACATCAGACACATTGGTTTGGTAGAAAATAATTTTATATTTCACAGGCTTTTACTGTGAGGGTGGTGAGGGACTGGAATAGGCTGCCCAGAGAAGATGTGAATGCCCCATGCCAGGCTGGACAGGGCTCTGAGCAACCCAGTCTAGTGAAAGATGTCCCTGCGCATAGCAGTGGAGTTGGAACTAGATGACCTTTGAGGTCCTTCCTTCCAACACAAGCCATTCTATGATTCTATTATATTGGTGAGTATGGTTGTTATTAATATTAACATATTGAACACCTTGTGGGAACACTGCATATGTAAGGCTTTGTGGTTGCCATTGACTCTGCTGATTACAGCAGTGTCAAAGCATAGATCAGCTTCATAAATTAGCTTGAAAAAATCTGCCCAACCACTGTTATTAAAACAAAGAAATTATGAAGTATCTCACTGTAAAAAATCCGAACATTGTTACATTTATTTTGCTTTCTTTAGTTCAATAAAAACAACACCCCCACTTTTATTTTTCCTTCTAATATATAGGTCTAGTAATTACCATACCCCAAGTCCAAAGGCCTCAGTTCTAGTTTTTCACCCCACTCAGTTCCCATCTAATTCTATCAACTAATCCTTTAACACCTAAAGACAGTAAAGCCTGCTTCTTATTTTAACTTTTCCAGCCTGCCAAAGGTTCTGCTTTTGTGCATGCCTGGAAGCACTTAAGGCTCAACAGTAGCAAGAGAGCTCTGTACTTAAGTCAGGCTTAGACCTGCTGGGGTGCATAAATAGATGAGCCTTCCTCCTTCTGCTTTGCCTGCAGTGCTTAATCTGATAGCTGGTGTTAGAGCATGCCTATTGGATTTGGTTTCACATAAAATACCACAACAGCCACAGGAAGAGATGGTTTTCCTAACTTTTCCCTGAGCTCAATATACTTACCTGCTTCAATCTTGCAAGGATTTAAATCTATCATTTAAGCCTGAATCTGATTGTATTAACCATCAAATTATTGAAAATTCAAAGGTCACAGAATTGGTGAATGCCTTTAATCCCCGCTTCTGTTGAAGCATTTCTGTTGTGCATTAAAGCATTCAAGACTCAAAAGACCAGCAGAGGAAGAAAGAGCAGTATAAAACTCAACAGATTAGGAGGAGTCATGGGGCTCAGTCTTTTGCTAGGATTATTACGTCTTTAACAGTCAAGGGATAAAAAAAAATTATTTTATGTCTAGAAGAGAACTCTTGCAAGCAGGTCTGTTAACTGCTAAGCTAGAAAGTCCTTTTCCTTCTTACAGTGTCTGCCTCAATACATTAAAATATAAAAGCTGAAACAGCATCAGCAGTAGGTTTGCAACAGATGTGTATTAAATCCCCATCATACATAGCAAAAATTGGCCCCAGAATTGCAACATCCTGTAGAAATGAATTAGCTACTTGATAATTCTATTTAAAAAATGGACATCTTCACTACTAGTCTTTCAAATAAAATGTGATAAAACTGTTTGTAGGGGGTTTTTTTAATGCCAGTTTTACAGACAACTGTAAAATAGTTCCTGAGACATAAAGCCACTTCCTCATAGCTATGAACAACATCCAATTTTAGGACATGAGCCAGTCCCCATTTATTTGCTAATTTTTGACTACTCATGGTTCAACTTGTCAGTTTTTGAGGCTTCCTCTCCCTGTGTACCCAATACAGATCCTGAGTACCTAACTCAGTTCTCCTTATTAGGATGCAATACCCTAATTTTAGGTATTGAGATAAACAGTCAAATATTGAGATGACTGTTTAGTATAACCTGTCAGAAGATCTGAATGCAGTGGAAAGAACTGGTCAGTATTTCCATTTTTCTCATAAATCTTTGAAATTAAAACAATTTGAGGCTGTTTGAATTTCTTGCATGTATATTTGGGACCTAATAGTTTCTGTTTAATTGAAAACATTTACCAGTTTAGTTTGCATCTCATATCTATTACAGTGGTAAAAAACCCCAGACAAACAAACAACAACAAAACCCAAACAAACATACAACCAAGCAACCAAACTGCTGCAGTGCTTAAGTTACTCTTAAATTTCTAAATGACAACACGTTCTACCCACACAGAACGTGACTCAATTTCTTGCCATCACTTACACTGGAAAAACATTATATACATTCAAGATATAAAGATATACAAAATAATGGAAGGAACATATAAAGTAATAAGAAGCTCACCTTTTAAATGTTGTTAGAAATCATCACAGGGCTATTCATATACAAACAGAGCTCAGGTCAGCAATTTAACAGAGAGATACCATTTTCTTTGTAGTAGGTTTGTGTTTCAAAGCATCTCCAGGCAAGCTGGTTCCAAGAGTCAGTATTGGAAATCCTGTCAACTGCCTCAGCAGGCATCTTACAATCATGTGAATTTTGATTTGTTTCTGGAAGTCTCATATTTATCTGGCTGCTCAAACTGATTATCAAAATTTAAGAGGCCCAGACCGGTGTGAAAAAATGTGGCTAAAACTACATATTAAATCTGAGCATACTATTGGGAGAATAACTATGAATTAATTTTTTTTCCATGCCATTTCATGCCTTGTAAATATATGTGTGTGAAGCTAAGAATCAATTGTTTTCAAAGATTTTAACTTTTTTTTTTGTCATACCTATGAGATACAGAAATATCATGTCTCAGTTTTGCATTTGTTCATGAAGCACTGGCCATTCAGGGCCGTGCAAGGAGTGCTTCGGACACTGAACTTTCACTGAAGTCAGAAGACCTGCTTCCTTATGTGAAAGCAGAATTAGTGAGAACTGATCACATAGCCATCATGTGATTTTGTTACGTCTTATTTCAATTCCATTACATTCAGCAGAAATTTTATAAGGAGACTAATTTCCTTTTGTTAAATGGTGTTTGCTTCAAAATCCTTTCTTTGGAAGAATTCTTCCTTTTCCTGACAGAAAAAAATAGTAACTACAGCAGAAAGTGAAAATGCAAGGGTTTATTCCAAAAAGAGGAAACAATGAGGAAATATTTTCTAGGAGGACTTTCTGGCTCTCTGTGTTCGATTGGTTTATTTTTAAGGATGATGGTCTGAACACATACAGAAAGAAGAGTTTTGACAGCACAATGGCAGCAAAAGGACTTAACACAAAGAGTATATATCCTATCCTCCAAGGACACTTCTTCACAAATAAAAGTAGTGGCTGTGCATGCCTGCACAATGCATCTATTCCAGAAATCCAGAGCAAGTGGATTCTTTTTGTCCTATCAGTGAAACAGTGTTTACTAGAAATTGGCAGAACAAGAGCAAAATACTAAGCTGTACATTAAATACATACATACACATATATACACACATATAATTCATTAGAAGTAGCAATTTATTTAGGTTTTTTTTATGCCATCAGTGTGGGCTACTTCAGCCATACACTCTGTTTAGCATTTCTATGCAGTAACCCAGAAAGGAAATTAAAGATTTTATCTGAAAAGTAGTATAAAATATGACCATAATGTGAATGAAATGAAACATCCCTTTAAAATGCTGGGTGAGTTTTTCTTTGATTTACAGCAGTGCTGCTGTCATGCCTGAAATGACATTACACAGGTATAATGAGGAGAAAAATGTAACTCAGTGAAACAGGGCATTCATTCTGGAAGCAAGGTTCAATTGAGGACTAGATCCTCGTAGGGATTTCAGAGCCTAGCCTCAGGGTAAAGTCCATATCTAAAATCCCTACATAATTCAGGGAGTCCACTAGGTGATCATGATCAGCAACTCAGTGGTTCTTAACAGGCAGCTGGTGGGATGACATAGTAATCTTGCAGAGACATAATTTGGGGAGGCAGACATGCAGATTCAATACCTTCCTTATAGAGGGGGGATTAAAATCTCCATCTTCTATCAGCTTTGGAAGCATATAAATAGAAACTTTACAGAACTCAAAGGACAGAAATAAAGGAATTTTGCTGAAAATTAAGCAGAGGACTGAAAGAAATCAAAATGCTCCACAGATGGGTAGTAGAAGCTGACATGAAGTACTGACTAGAAACTTCAGTTTGCATATATGTGTATGTAATGTATATGTATGTATGTGACATCTATGCACAGATGTGAAAGTACAGAATCAATATTTCATTTCAAAAATAAAAACTAAGATTACATCAAGGCACTGGGGAAACAAAAGTGAAGTGTTATGTCTATATGTGCACACATGTCCCTGTTTGCAACACATATATTTCAGCCTTAGGCTCAAGGGCTCATGTCTGTGCCCACCCTTCTCCCTTCTCCAGATAGGATAATGTTTTCCCTGAAAAGAATCATAGAATCATGGTTTGGGTTGGAAGGGACCTTTAAAGACCATCTAGTCTAACCTTTCTGCACTATGCAGGGACATCTTCATCTAGGTCAGGCTGCTCAGAGCCCCATCCAATCTGCCCTAGAATGTTTCCAGGGATGTAGCATCTACTGTGTCTGTAAGCAATCTATTTCACCACCCTCACAGTAAAACCTTCTTCCTTAGATCTAATCTAAATCAACCCTCTATTAGTTTAAAACCACTACCTGTTCTATTGTAAGACACTCTACTAAAAATTTTGTCCCCATCTTTCTTATAAGCCCCTTTTAAGAACTGGTAATGCAGGAACTGGACAGAGCTTGGGATTTAGGCTTCTTTCCCCACACATCCCTACCCCACATTATTTGGTTTAGAGTTTCAGCTGTCTTTTTCTGTATGAGATGGACAGACAGACTGGTAAACAGAGACCTATACAGGCACACTGTAGAATAAATCCAGAGTTTTACAACTCTCAAAACAGAATTTGCCTTTTCTGGATTCTGTAGCAATCAGGAGGCATTTGTCCAAACCATGGATGAGTAAGTTAAACAATACTGGGCCCAGTATTGAGCCTTGGGGGACAGCACTAGTGACAGGCCTCCAACTAAACCCTATGCCACTGATCACAACCCTCTGGGATCTGCCATTCACTTCCAGAGTTTGTCTATGAGGATACCATGAGAGCAATGTCAAAAGCCTTGCTGAAGTCCAGGCAGACAATTTCCACTGCTCTGCCCTTATCCATCCAGGCAGTTGTGCCATCGTGGAAGGCAACCAGGCTGGCAAACCACAATTTCTCTCTGACTACTCCTGATCAACTTCTTGTTTTCCATGTGCTTAGAGTTGACCTACAGGATGAGGCATTCCATCACTTTTCCAGAGATTGAGGTGAGGCTGACTAGTCTTAGGAATACTAAAATTTCTGGGTTTGCTTCTCTTACAGGATCTGTTTCTCCAGGGATACCATACATATTCATAGATATTTCTCCTTTGTCTTACTATTTAAAAATACACTAATTCAAAAGTCAGTGTATTATTGAATTTGATATTCAAATTTTCCTGCAATACATAAAAATGTAATGCATAAAAACAAATGTATTTAACTGTTCAAAGCAAACATGCATTATTTTATCCACTCAGAATAGACCTTTTCCCAAAACTGTTTTCAGTTTAAAATGTTTTTCTTTACATCTGTAGCTAGTGCAGTTGCATTGTGCCATAAATTTCAAATCAGTTAGCCCCTGAATGTATGATTGCTAATAAAATGATGAAACCATTCCCTATTAAACAAAGTTAACAGTGACTATCAATTTAGGCTATATGCCCAATACATTTTTTGCCATAAAACAGGTTTGCAAGTCTTAAATGGTTTCACACTCCTCTAAACCATACTAAGAGCATAACATGAATATTTTAAGCAGCTTAGCTTTGATTTAAATATATTTACTCAGGATATGCTGGCAGCATCCCAAAATGCAGTGTAATACCCTTAAAGCTGGCAATCCCAAACTCAATTTAAGAGAGCAGATAATATGGACTAGCAGCATTAAAGCAAATAAAGTCAATTAACAGGAGGTTTTTTTCTTAATTTGTTTTCTCTAGCTTGAAATTGCAAAGGATGGATAAAGCTGTGGGATTAATGAAGAAAGAAATTAATGGAAATGGAATATAAAACAAAAAAGGGAACAGAGAAGTCCAGGAGCTATTATTCATTTCTCAGTTCTTAAGGTTTAAAATTGTATAGCAATAATCTTTCATTTAAAGCAGTTACAGTGGAAAATGGAAATTCCACCTTTGGAATATTTCAAGACATTCAACAGCATATTATAAGAGAAGCAATATGTCAATTTGAAAGCATTTACTTCCACTGAAAAACAAAATAATGAAAATATATATATCTATTTATGGAAAATAATGTTTATTTTAAGAACCCTGCCAGATTATCTGTTCCTGAGATTTCCCTCAAACATAAAGACTAATTCAATTCACTGTTAAATGAGTTATTCATGCTGCTGTATGTGCATATTGAGATGCTGGCATTTGTGTTCCAAGAACATGGAAGAACATGTTGTGTTCCAAGATCAAGACAAGAGGAAAATAGCCAAAAATAGTCACAGAATAGTAACACATTCCACAAGTGCAAACAAATGCTTACATTATTTAGTTACTGCTTGAAGATATTTCATATTTTCCTGCCTACATTTCAGCCAGCTTAAGAACAGAAAAAAAAAGTTCTGTTCATATGATGCTGTCTACAGTTACACTGGAAACTTTTTAATGAAAGTACTGCTGAAAACATTGCTATTAAGTTCCCAGCACTTTATGTTTTAAAAGTAAAATTTTGCTTTTAAATATCTATGTTTCCAGTGATATCCAAAAAGTCAAAAACAGTCACTTCACCAGGAGAGCATTTCCCAACAATTGTATAACACAGCTCATAGGAGGTTCATTCTAAAGAACATTCTAGGCATATGTATACCCATATGCTTTGTTTCGAGACCCATCTGTTTAGATTTGATATATATGCTTCAAAATAACATTTATTTTATGAAACATACACCGAGTGAAAGGGTCCACAATACTTGCTTTGAACAACACAGGGATCTCTTGTAAACCAATTAAGTTATTTGGATATATTCTCATAAATTTGCCAAGGAAATTGCAGAATCTTTTCTGAAGCTGAAAATTGCATTAAGCTTCCAATCAAAATTGTGGAGTTGAGATGTGAAGCAAAATTTTAAATACTATTTCTGTGAATATTTAATTTTTGTATTACTGAAGTCATTCATTGCAGTCTGTAAGTCATTGAATGCTGTAATTCTAAGCGGATAGGTATTTAACTAGTCTCAATCAGATTTAAGCATCTTTGCAGAATTGTTTTGTTTCACAGTTATGCAGCCATGCAGGGTACACTTCTCTATGACAAGCCTGTAAACACACAGAATCATCCTGGATTCAATAAAGCCCTGAACTTGGGTCAAAATCAAATATATGATTTTCAGATTCTATTTGCCTATAGATGCATATTTCAAGTTACTATTAACATTTCCTGACTCTTTAATATAATGTGAGCAATTAATTCATCAAACTCTTAGATTCCTTAATAGACAAACTTTTCTGTTTACAGCTCTTAAGCCAGTTACAAAATCCCCTGCAAGAAGGCTGCCCACCTTTGAGGTTATTTCAATGCACATTAAAAGGTGAGGAAAAACCAATCTCCCAGCAGTCAGGGATTCAATATGACAAGTCTGAAGAAAAGCTTTGATAACAAAGAAGCAATAAAAACAACTACTGTCATATATACTGGTCTCATCAGCCAAATGCCAAATAATGGAAAAAATGTGGAAGGATTAATGTCGAACAATAACTTTTAGGAGTTCTGTCCTTTCAGAAAAACAATCAGATGATGTATGACCCAGAGTGGCTGCACCCCCAAGTGCATGCCCAAGCACAAACTGCAGGTGTGAAATATGCAGTCAGTGTAAGATTATTTGTGCAAAAACTGAAAAAAAAAAATTATTTTAACCAGACTGAAGGAGGAGAATTTTGTTTTATCAGGGAATAGATACCTTATTCATGATGACAGATTCCTCAGAATGTTGACTCAAAACCAAACCTGAAGAATTTCATTTATATAAAAGAAATTAATACTTTATTACAGATCAAAAAACCTCAAACACACAAAGAATAACCAAAATACCCTAAAGAAAACCTACCAAAGGAAAAAAACCACAAAAAAGCCAATAAACAAACACAAAAACCCCACAGATTCCAAGCTTACTCTAATTTAAAAGACAAAAGTTTTTAAATGCAAAATGTAAGGTCATCCACTATTTCTATAAGTAAAAAAAAGACTTAAAAATGTTTAATTTTCTGGGGGGGCTTTTTTCTTCTCTATCACTTCATATGGAATCCTATGACCTACCATGACAACTGTTAAAATGTGATTATAATGCTTTGCAAAGTACATGTAGGAATTTTATATCACTACAGTTAGAAATTGAACATTTAATATTATTATTAAGCAGGATTAGGATGGATTTAAGAATGTTTTGAGAAGAAACATGAAAGTGAGACACCCAATACCAAAACATTTCCCATTGTAACCCAACAGATGCATCTCCAAAAACTAATGCAAAATCCAATTGCAGCTCAGGACTCACTAGCATTCTTTTTAAAAGATAACTTTATTTATTTAATTTATTTAATAAATTTTCAGCAGTTATTAGCATCCTAAAAAAACCTGCCCATAACTATTGATAGATTCCCAAGAACCACAGGCAGGGATTTAGGTATGGTACTCACTTAAATTTGTGGTTTTTTAGAAGTAATATTTTGGTTTAACATGATTGAAGTTTCTCTCTCTTGTCTTGTGCGGTCATTACCAACATTTATCTATTTACTGGAGTTGTATCCAGTAAAAAAGGCAAGGTCACAGGAGATCCATTTCAAGAAAAGATAAATCAGATAGATAACACAACATGCTTGATCAAGGCTGCTTAATATTTATTTGCAATGAATCATCTCATAATTGTGTCATCAGTTTTATGTAGGGCTATACTTACAGCTCTTTCTTTTGTACAAAGGAAATAGTTCTAAAAAACTAGCACATGAAGAATCTTGGTCTATGGATGAAAACTACTCAAAGTACACAAACACAATGGTTTTAATAAAACATCAACATCTTCATCATTTTTCCTATTAAAATACTGAAAAATCAAATAAAACAGCTTTATTCCACATAACCAGTGAGCTGATTGTCCTTCTGAGCTTTGTACTCTCAAGAGCTACTGGGCAGAGATTACTTTGAATAATAAATTTTCTCCCATCAAGGTAATGATCAGAATGATCTACATATTTAACAATGGCCAACAGTTCTTTTCTTGTGACACAGTAACATTTCTCAGCAGCACTGGTTGAGTATAGCATGAAACTATGCTCTGTAGCGTCCTCACTGTTAAAATCTTATTTTCCTGTCCCTAAAACAATAATATCAGTGCCCAGAAGGAAAGACAGTTTGGCTTTGTTTTGGGGTGTATTTTAGTTTGGGTTTTGGGGCTTTTTATTATTATTTTTATTATTATGGTTGGTTTTGATAAATAAGATCAAAGCACTCAACTCCAAGTCTCCTATAACCTTTTTCACATTTTTACTCCATCTGAACACATTCTTCTTTTGAGAGAAATAAGATGAGAAGCTGCCCAGTTAGATACTAGCTTGTGTAGCTAAAAACACCATCCTCCACATCTCTTCATACCCAGACGCCACACACTTCACTGACACAAACCTCAGAGAAGCGAAATTGTCAGGACTCTGTTTAATATTTTACTAAATTACATTGGAGATCTCCAATAATAACTTCAAGTCTTTAAATTAACTCTTTCTTCTACATAAATGCCTAAGTAACAGTAAAAGATGTCAAAGAAGAGTACAGAACAGTAATGGAACAAGGCAAAGTAACTACTTGGTAAAGCAGTATTCAGCCAAAGACATTCAGCCCTGCAGCAGAAGTTGTGGAAGAGTAGTAGTGAAACATGGTCATGGAAATGTAGCTTATTTGTCTTTTTGCGGTTGTCAATGAGAATATTGGTGAATGTAAGGACCAATACTTTTTTTGGACACATAATAATTCAAAACATTTTTTTAAATGGAACTTAAGTTCATTTGAAAAGTGTTGTGCCACTTTATGTTACTGAAAAAAATGTTTGCATAAGACAAAAAGGAAAATATTTGGTTGCTACCGAAATAGTAGAGATATATATAATGTTATAAGCACTATATTTTTTTAAAATAGGCTAGCACCCTTTATAAAAGTTTTAACAATAGTCCTAGTTCTGAAATAACCAATGTGTTAAAAAAACTCTTACCAGTGAAGCAAACAAACCTAACTGCTTTTCTTAAAAATATGAAATCCTATTGAAAGGTAACTAATTTCTAAAAAATTGAAAAAAAATTAGTTAAGTAATTATAAAACATGGGCTAGAAATATTTGAAAAATCAAAAGCACTGCTATCCTCTGCTTTTCCAGGTAATTATGAAATATTGTACTTAGGATAGGGCATTTAAGAACTGATAAGGCATCTGAAAATTTTAGCATATCCCTATTCCTTGACAGCCCTGATAGAAAAAGTCTTCACCAACTGTAACATATTCCATTAATACCCAGACTAACCCTTTTCCAGTTTTCCTCTCACTTTGCTTAACAGCTCAACTGTCTTTAGCATGATACCAAAGCCAATATGTTCTGGTTATCAGTGGGTTTATTTTATCACAAAATACACAAAATTAGTTTCAATTGATTACTTCAGTATCAGAGTTACATGAACTGAAAATCTTGAACAAGTATTTTACTACTCCTTCAGCTTCTTGGTCTTTAAAATGATGCCTCAACAAGTGATTCATGGAATTAAAATCTCTTCTGGCTTTGCACCTACTAACTATATTTGTGAAGTTATCCATGTGGGTAAGCATTTGTAGAAAACGTGCCTGATTAAATAGGGAAGTCAAACACAGAAGCACAAAAACTCTTCTGCCTCCTCAGGAGTTCCCCTAATTGATCAGCAAAGAACTAAAAGCTCAGCATATAATGGCTCCTTAAAGCTGAGACCCAGAAAACCTACCTATAGGTTTGTTGCAGTGCTGTAGCTTTAATCTAACTAAGAGACTAAACTGTAGTAGAAATGGACTTCACAAGGCTCTACTGGTTCACAGCACTGCTAGCTGAACCCTGAAACATTGGCATGATTACCTCCTCTTAATAGTGTAGTGAAAGGAAGTTACTATGGGTCTCACACAGGTAAATCTTCTCTAAATGAAGATTTCCCTTATACCAAGAATATTGGTACATGGCAAACAGAGTTGATGTCTGAACAAGTACCACTTCTACATTTTTAGCAGTTGCAGTGGGGTGTTGTGGGCAGGAGCATGTATATATCCACAGCTTCATTCACAGAATTTAGTTTATCTTTTTTTAGTGTAGAAAATTCTAGTGTTCTCTTTCTTTTTCCTGTCATAAATACACTTGACTTTGTGGGTTCTTTGTTAAATTTCATGGTTTCTTACTTTTTTTTTTTTGTTTTGTTTTGTTTTCACGACCACTGAAAATATTCATGAAGATCACACCCTGTGAGAACAGATTCTGCCACCTTCACAGTTCTTTGCTATCTTGGGCTCACACTACTTGTCAGGAAGCAGATGGATAATTGTTATGAGTCCTTCCATCAAAGACCCCTGATGCACCCTCAGGCAGTTCTCCTGGTTTACGTTAACGAAACCTCCAGCAAAGGAAACGTACTCCCACTTTTTTTCTGCATTTTGGTCACCACAGCACAAAAATGTTTTTCTGTGTGTATGTGCACATTCACTCAGGGCTGTACTTGTAAAACCATTGTTGCCTGGTTCCTTTGTGACACTTTGTGACTTTCAAATTATTGCCAGAAAATACGTAAAGGGACTTCTCATCAAAAATACAATAATCAAATTGTTAATATGGGCTAGTGAAAATATTGATGTTTACTTTTTTAAGTATATAACCACAGTGGAGTAGAAGACAAAGAGCTTTTAATTTTCTATCCTTATAACCATCAGATGGGTTCTGGTGAGTAGAACACCAGTGGTCTGTAGAAACAGAGTGGAGAAGGATTCCAAAAATATGCGTTTCAACTTTCTTATAAACTAGAAGATGACAGTAAGGACAATAAAGGAAATCATTGTGAACAGAGTGCCTGTGGCCACATGACAGCTAAATACAACAGCTTTATCCAACTCAAGCATCTTCCCATGAATGAAAAGAGTGGAAAACACTCTGAAAGCAAGCCACACTCCTTATTTGAGAATAGGGTATAGTCTTACCTTAAGCCACAACAAAAGTAGTGTTTAATGAACATTGATGATCACAGAATGATACAAATCTACAGCTCAATTTGAAATCTCCCATGGCTAGACACAAAAGGTCACAAATGGACAACACTGAACATGTTCTGACTGACTAATGTTGATTTGATCTTTAAATGTGACTTTTCATTTTTCAGGCAGGTTTGAAAAGACATTAGGAAATCTGATTTAATGCATTTTTGAACACATTTTTCTTAGCTGTATCACAGTCACAGTAAGTTTCTGCAGGCATATTGAATGTCGTGAATGATAGAGTCTACTGAAATCTGAAGAGATAAGTCTTAATAACACTTATATTTTATAGTCTTTCCTTCTCAAGGACATCCAAACAAATACATTTAGCAGTACCGGAAGGAAGTCATATGTATCTTTCACAAATTTCCATTTTCTTCCCTCAGTTGCTTACAGATGAGGCGTGCACAGGGTTTACCACTTCTCCTGAACTGACCCAATGCATGCTTCCTTCAAGGCTAAGAAAATACCAATCTAGGCAAAACCAGATTATTTAACTATTAACAAATTATTTCTGCTCTTTATGTAAACATCATAATATTCAATAACAAGCAAAGGGATTTAACTGAGCAAATTCTTGGCTTAAAAAAATAAAGCTATGCTTATTTTGTTGACTTTTCAGATCGTTTTGTCAATGTTATCTTTATGTTTGATTTTGACTAGACAGAAACAAAAATCTTACTATTTGCACAGTTGTATATGCCCTTTTTAGGCAGTGTTTTTTCCATTAACCCTTTTCAATTCCTTTCTGTTATTTTTTCAACACTGATGTCCTTGAATTCATCTGCATTATTTTGCTAACCATCCTGCTTAACAACTTCTTTTCTTTTCACAAAATGAAGAGAGCAATGCTGTCAGGACTATCTGGGAGTATTTCCAAGTAGTTCATAGACTGAAATAGATCAACACCTCAAGGTATGAAGGCAAGCACCAAAAAACTTAGCTTCGAAAATGGACTGGTTCAAAAGCACTGTTGTTAAAAATCAGCAAGACATACTCCCTCAGTACTTGATATTTTCTTTTAAAAAGAAGAGTTCCAAATTTGTCCTCAAATTAGCTATGACCAGTCACTGGCCTTGCATTTGAATTTTCAAAAATCAGCTCCAGAAAGTGAAACATCAAACTTTCATTACTACATGGACTAGAAGCATATGTGGGTGCCTCACAATACCAGAAAAAATAGATATTTCTAAGCAGTATTTAAATACTTTTTAAAAATGCATAATTATTGACTTGAAAAGGTGGCTGGGGTAAGGTTCTCTTATCATTTGAATAAAAAAAAAACAACAACTTTGTTAGTACAGCATACATGAAAACTTGTACAGTAGAAATCAGATAAGCAAAGCGGTTACAAGTTAGATTCCCTAGGGCTCAGCCCTGATATTGGCAGTCCTGTTAAATGGCATAATACAAACCAAGAATAATTAATTTTAAGACTCAAATGCATGCTGATAATTTATTAAAAGTTCTGTATGACATTTTAAAACAAATAATAGCTATTAAAATGCATAAAATGTGAGCATGCATATTTCAATTAATGTATATAAAACCAAAAACCACTGTGATTAAGCATTTTAAAGATAATTAATTCCACTGTTTCAGAGTACTCTGTGTGCTTTTAATTTTCCTAATGTGCCTTTTTATCCAAATTCTTAATGAATAAGTAACCATGGAACTTCTTTTAAAGATTTCCTGCCTTGTAGGATAAATGTTCCAAAGAACAATTAAGTTATTGCTTTAGAAAATAGTTTTCTCTTATAGAATATGTAATCTTCATGCTTGCTACTGTTATTTACATATATATCTATATAGTACAATGTTTCTGACTGTGTTACAGAATTTGATCAGTAAAACAAGTTGTTCTGCCACTATTAATGCCACTGCATTAACCAGTGAGTATATCCTTTTCAACTTAAAAAAAACCACCACAAAAAAGACCAAAAAAAACAAACATCGTCAGTCAAATTATTTTTATCATGTTGAATTTGTTTTCTAGTACATGCCTCCATATTGTTAAGGTCAATAAGTGAACAGCAAATGTAAGTGTAAAAAAGAGGAGTGTGACTTTAAAAGATAATCAGGGGGGGAAAAATCAAGCAAAGACGGGTTCTGGAATTAACATCTCTGCTAATGGTAACCAGCACAGGTGGTTTGACTGGAAGAACATTGTATTCAACATCACTATGGACCTAATCAGGCAACTTAGGAAGGATATTCTATCACCAATTCACACAGGCAATGACTATACCTAGGACAAACTGCCAAATATTCCTGAACTTTAACATAATTACTTAATTTTAGCATTAGAGAAATCTAAACCACTCTTTTTCTAAACAGCATGCTACAGCTTACAGCTTTGGCTCTCATTTTACTTCATACTAACATAAGCCACTGAACTGAAGAGAAAGTTAGAGGATAATCAGATCTAAGCATACTGCAAGTTACCTTATTTCAATATTTGATCCATAAATTGTAGTTTTGAATCACTACATATAAGAAACTTTACAGAGTTTCCTATCATCCATGGTGTAAAGATAAAAACACACTATCACAAATCAACTTAGTACTAAACTCTCAAGGACTGTACATCTCTGACAATCTCAGTAGTTGGTATTGACTGATGATTGAGCACTCGCACTAAAAATATAGGTAGAAATAGAAGAATTAATTGGTTTTCAAGCAAAATAACTGGTTTCATCAAAGTTTTGCAATGTGAACAGTTGGGGCAGGACAGAAAATATTTGCTTACATGCTTAAAAAAGTGAAAGCCAAATTTTACCATTGTGAGCTATGAGACTCAGATTTTCTTGTAAATGTTTCATGCTTACTAGTGTAATTATTTTAATTATGGACTCTTTGGTAAATCATGTCCTAATTGTGCAGCTTTTAAATAACAGCATAAATGTGAGTTGATTGATGTAGCTGACATATGTTTAGCTCTTGAGCTGATTGAAATAGTTGGTATATATTTAGCTCCTAGGGAAGGACAAAAACTCAAATGGATGGCAAGTTCAATATGAAAATAATCTTAATAAATTTACACAGATTATTACCTAATCATATATATGCTTTTTTGTTAAGAAAATTGTTTTACATTCAGTATCAGCTACCTTAGGACAAAAACCATTTTAAAGTAATACTATTTCTATATTGAGGGAAATGTGACAATTTGAAATACTGTACTGGTCATACATAAGAGCTATGTATGAAGGTGGCACACTCTTTCAGAGTGAGATAGTTCTGGACCTTTTGAAGCAAGCTTGATAAGCTTTATTCAATAAATTTCTGTAGAGTAAGTAATCAGTTAAATGTAGGTGTTCACAAATGAGTCCTTGTTTACAGGACTAGCTATGAGAATCTACTGTGAAAACAAGCACCACCCACTTGCTGGCAAGTTTTTAGCAGAATGAGCAAGAGGTCTCTGATTCAGCATTTTTGTATTTTCATGTCAGGAAGAAACTGATGAGCCATTTATATATTAATCTTTCCCTTTTAAACTTCTATCTGAAAAAAAAAAAAAAATTGTTCAGTATGTGGTAATAAACACTAAAGCCTAAGGGGAGAAACACTAAAGGGAAGAAAACAAAAAACCCTACTCAGTCCACTTTGGCTTCTCCATATTGCTGATTCCATGAGGGACATGGTTCATCTAGCCTAACTTAAGCCATCTAAGAGTTATCCAGCTTAAGCCAACCTTGTCTAATCCTTCTGCCTCTTTCACTCTCCAAATGCTGCAGAGGAGCACTAAGGCATGGCTTAGACTAGGAGTTAATTTTAAAACAGAAATGAGGACTTTCAGATTTTTCACCTTTTCCATGAATTTTCCCAGAAAGTTAGAAAAACAAATACTTTCCAAGAAGGACCAGAAAAAAAACATATTCAAACATACATTCCTCTTTCATATAAGCAATCACTTTCCATGTCACTATTTCAAAATAAATAAGGAAAAAGACAAAGTGAGAGGATAGAATAAAATACAGGATCAAGGTACAAAAATTAAACAACAAACAAACAAACATTTTTCTTTCAGAATTCTGCCCACCCGTGAAACCACATTTTTCCATTTGTCTGCAAAAATACGATACTAACCTTTAGTTATACATACTGAAATCAGATAAAATGTTTTTAAAATTAGGAAACATCAGAGACACACAGTAAAATACAAAGATAAAAGAAAAGAAGAGGGGATAAAAAGTAATCATAATTTGAATTTAAGAGGACATCAAGTCTCCCAAACAACAGTTCCTGACAGCAGAGTAAGAAAGCTCACCCTGGACTGTTGATCTGTCAGTTATTAAGCCTTATTCAAGAATTAGTGACTCTAACAAACAGGTTTTTTCATTATGGAAAACTGACAGATATTTTCAACATTCCTAGTTCAATTGACTTTAAATCCAAATAACCATTTTCTTGAAAAAATGAGGTTTTAAAGAGTGTGAATGTAAATACTAATACAATAAAACACATATTCAGTTAATGTGCATTAATGCATTCTCCAAAAATTAAATTCTGTAAGACCCATAACTGAATTTACCTTCCAATGCATTGACAACAAAAAATTTTACTGTGAACCACGAACGAACTTTGTGATCTAATCTCTACACTGTAGCTGTGCTTTAAACAACTCCTACAGTAGACTCCACTCACAATACCAGCAGGGAGCCTCTTTTCTATGCCCCAGGCAGAAACACCTGGAAATTGAAACACTTTAAAAAATATGTTATCTAAAAATGTGTATTTCATTCCAAAGCAACCTACCAAACACGTTTCTAGATGAGTTACTGTGTTTCAATAACATTTTGGATTAGAAGAATAATGTTCAAGGAAATCTGAATCATGACTTGTCCAAGTCACTTGCAAATTTTGATGCAAGCATAGCTTTGCAGCAATGTAAAAAGAGTAGTCTTGACTTGAGCATTGCATCCATTTGTCACTTCTACTTTCTGCCTAAAGGGGAAAAAAAATGGTGGTTTCAACTCATTAAGAAGTACTTTTTAATGAAATTTAGATTATGTTTTTGAGTTTTCTTAATGTGTTACATAGCATTACTATACCACCTACTTTATCTAAATCTGGCTGAGCTCCAGTATTGGAATAGTGATCATCACATGTTTGTTCTGTATTTGCATTACTGAAAGCTTTGGCTGTTTAAATTGAAGGTGCCCAAGACAATTATCATTGCATAACAAAGGAACAAAGGACTCAGGGGGGAAATGGGGTAGGAGTGGGGAGAAAAAAGGGAGGAACACAGCAGGGATGGCACGGGACACGTACAAAATTTTAAGTATTTTTATGACAGTGATCTTTGATTGTCCATATTCCAGTTCAGATGTGACAGCATAATGACATTATGTCATTATGTTATCATGTTGTTTAATCTAATCCCCCAATATACATTACAGCACAACCCTATAAAAAGCTTATTCAGGAAAAATTAATTTGTCTTGCAGATTGGGGAGTATGGAAATAAGGCACGTTCTAGTTTCTTTTTTGCATTATTGACATACCTTCTAGTAATTGTTCCTCTGAAAGAGATTAAAGAGGATGAAGGTTAAAACTCAGAAACAGACAAGGCAAATACATTAAGTAGGGGACAAAGACCTGCTTTCTTTACAAAGACTACAAAATGTTTGGTTTGCTTTTTTCCCAAATTGAGGGGATTTTCTCTGGTATAAAATAAATACATAAATAAATGGGAAAGAAAACCTCTAAAACTAAACTAATAAAACTGAACTCTAATATTTGAGTTTAGAAAAATCTCTTTTTCTCTAGTTTCTTATCTCTGGTGGCAGAAATAATTTCATTCAGCAATCACATTTAAACTGGAGGTATTACTTGAACATTGCATCTCTTCAAAGGACAAGCAGCAGTCAGTAAGAAGCAAGTTATCAGTAAGAATAAGCAGTCGGTAAGAATATAAGCTATCAGGCAATTGTGTGAAAATCATTTTATGAGACTATTGGTGTCCCAAACACTGGGTGAAAGGATCTGGGGATATTCCAGAAAGCCCACATAGATTAAAGCTTTCTTAACCTACATTAAATCTTGATAATGCAATAATGAGTCTTTTAAAAGGATAACTCTAATTCCCCTATCTAGTGCAATAAAGACTGTATACAGCTAATCAGCTTTGCCCTTTCAATTAAACTCGTCCAGGACGTTCTATGTAGTCAGCACCCTGAATGAGTCATTAAAATTCTCGTTCTGTAAGAGTTGTGTGCAGTGCACCGTTGTTTCTAAATTCCATTAAATCCAAACGGTCTTTATCGCCCCATGACCACTGCGACTTCAATCAGCCAATTTAATTACCTTACAAAATTGTCAGCAGAAGCAGCAAAGAAAAACAGGAAGGGTTGTGACGTTATCAAATTGAAATCTTCCTCTGTGCTGTTTAATCTAGACCAGTCAATAGCAATGCTTCTCACCTCCTTGCTGCCTTCCCGAGGCTCTTAACCTTACTCTTCTTTCAAAGATTTCTGTTGTTGTTTGTAAGACCGGTTTTGAACTCCTCTTCTTGAGGATGTTAACAGATATTGAAAGCTTCTTCTCCTTGGCAGTAAATTTTTCATTGGCTCTGAATGCTGGACTTTCCAAGACACAGACCCCCGAGGGCTGCCGTAAGAGTTTGGCTTGCAGATTTTCACCACACTCTTGATCTGAAGGCAGACTGCCTTCCCCACTAAAACAAGATATGTACTTTTTTTGCTTCTCTCAAATAGAGGTAGAAGCCTTACTTCCTTCCACTAAAAGGGTGCCAATGCAAAATCCAAAGGAAAGGACATACATATCCGGGAGGGTTAATGCAAATCCCTTAAGAAAACTCCACTCGATTACCCAGCAGGTATTTTTCATTTGACCTCTTGTCTCATACACATGCACAGAGCTGGTCCCCACTGCTGGGCCATGACTTCGCTGGTTTTAATTGCTACAATTTTAAAATGGCCTCCTGAATCCCAGAACCATGTGGTTTGACACCCACTGTCAGCTCCACATGCAGTGGATGCAACGAGCCAACCTCTCCTCTGGTTTTGCCACGCTCAAGTTCATAGAAACAATTATATGGAGATAAACTCAATCTGTTTGAGGCAGAGGAGCACAGCTAAGAAGTATGTCAGATGAAACCCATGCTAAATCTCCACAGAGGAAGAGTCAAGCATCTAGCAATTCCCCTCTCGAGGTTCCCACAAAGGAGCGGAAAAACGAGGAGGAGGGTTTTCTAAATCACAAAGTGTACATGATTTATAATGTTTGATTTGCTATGATTATTATTTTATGTAGGGCAACAGGAAAGTACTAGGCTTCATGAGGACTTCGTATGGTGGGTTTTTAGAAAAAAAAAATAATTAAAAAACAGTCAGTAGTAAGAAATGCTTTTGGTGAGAGTTCAAAACTCTTCCTTTTTTCCATTGAAAAGTTTTTCCTATCTCTCTCTTGACTTTCTTTTGCTTTAAAGCTAGCAGAAGCCACACGCGCTCACACATTCTTCCTTTATAGCTCATTGTAACACAAAACATCCAGCTCCCTCTCTCATCTGCTTCAAGTCAGGCAACTCCAAAGCAAGAAAAAGTCAAAACTTCAGGTATATGCCTCTACTTATCTTTACCCTTCTTGAATGTCCTGAAGAAAATAAAACATCACACAAAGTGGGTTAAAACTTATCAGGCAATTGAGCCCCCTGCAGTGGATATCTTTAGTCTTTCACCACATTACCATGAATAATGAGAGCAAATCCTGTTGCCAAACCTCTTTCACCTTCCCGTCACAGGTCTCTCTTCACACCTTTGCGGTAGCAAAGACGAATTGCTCACAGCAGTAGAGACAAGGCCGGAAACGGGCAGTTTAAATAAAAGAGGGCATTTTAGAGCGCTCCAGACTTCAAAGAACTGACATAATGCTCCATATAGCATTAGTAGATAGGAAAAAAGCGGGGTTAAATAGCTCGGGCTCACTGCCTTGGGCAAGACAAGGGGTGGGTTTCTGAAAACACAGGTGAACAATTACTGGTGGTTGACAACTCTCAATGGCTTGTTAATTCAGCATTTCGGGTGCAAGGGTGCAAGGTGTCTTCAGGAGGTAAAGGCAGACCTAAGAAAAGAAGCTCGACGAGCCCAGTCGTCATGGGCAGAGGAGCGGATCGGCTGGGCTCTGGGTCCGCCGAGTTCCCTGGGATTTCTTGGGAGCCGCTGCCATGGGGCTGAGCTTACACAGGAGCAGTGAATCGGAAAGCTGCGAAATGTGATCCTCGATAACGTAAAGGATGTGCCGGCGGTCACGTATTTTGGCTTTTGTTCGGTGCCAAGTGATAAGGAAAAGGTTTCCATCACACTTAGCACAGCGGAGAGACAAATACTACGCTGCTGCTTTTCTTCCTCGCCAAGGTAGGACCTATCCTTTTATCCGCATCAATGGTTTAGGGCTGTTCCCATTTGACACCCTCGAGTACCGTATACACAAACATCACCTTCAGCGTTCCCTGGGCTCGCTTGTGGGAAACTGTTCAGAAAGGGCAAGGCACGGAGCTTGGTCGCATGCCCCATGAAGCAAAGTGTCATTTAGGAAGGGCGCCTGGTGTGATGCCCGAATACCACGTCGCCCAACTCTAGCAACAGCAACAGGCGAGTGTCCAGATGCCCCAGCAAGTGTCGCTGGGGAGGGAACGGTGCCATCGCACCAGCCTCTCTCCGCGTTTGCTCCGTAAGGTACAGACAGAAATAACCTCCCGAATTTGACAAATAACCCAGGCGGTTCGACTTCCCTGTGCGGTTGCTAAAAGGTAGCTTTAGAGAGAGAGAGGGAGGGAGAGAAAGGACATGCTGGCTAGTCCCAACAATGAGAGGAGCCGTGGGAAGGACAATGCGAATCCATGGTGGCTAATTTGCACAAGAGGAATGAGGGGGCTGCAGCTCTGGCAGGCTTCAAGCTCTCCCCTGTTGCCATAGCACTGCTGGCTGAGGAAGAAGAGCGGGGGCTGGCAGGCTGCCTTCTGGAGGGAATCTCCTCAGCTCTCGCTTCTTCTCGGGAAGGACTCGGCATCCCGTCCTCCTGGCCGCAAGGACATCCCGAAGGGACAGATAGCACGGGAACCCGGAGGTGGCGGTGGGAAATTCCCCCTCAGAAATAACCAAAGCTTTTCCATAGCTCACTCCCTGCTTCTTCACTCTACCCTGCTATGCCCGACACAGAAACAGAGATGTCAGCCTTTGGGGAAGGCGTGGAAGTTCACTCGTGGTCACGGACAGAGTGACTTAGCATGGACTAAGCTAAATCCAGACTCCTTTAAAACAGAGATGTGCAACAGGCCCGGATGAGTAGGGCAAAAGTCTTCCTGCTCTTTTCACGTCTAACATTCTCCACAACAAAATAAGCTAACCAACTGCTCCCTACCTACTTCTAAAGTTCAGTGGTGGTTTGGCGACAATTCTTTTCAAAGACGGAAAAGCAGGCAGAGATGCAGAAACGGATTTCTACTTCGCTGCTGTGGAGTGAGCACAGCTCGTTGGCCAGCTGTGTGACCAGGACGCAGTTGGGAAGGGAAGTTAGCCCGGTAAAACATGTGCATGCTCCACCGTGTCACTGGGTAACAGAGACCCGCTGCATCACCTTTCAGCCTCGGGATTATTTATTGCTCTAATGCTTGCCAAACCGCTGCTCTCTAGGGCTGTCTCTAGAGGTACACCGGACTAACAATTCAGAGGGAATGCCACTCTAAAGAAGGAAAGTCTACCTCTTGCTAGTGCTGTGACCAGGAAAATGTTTGTTTACATAGCTGTACCTGAAAGTAACTCAGGCTCCTAGAGACACTCTCGGCGGCCGTGGAAAGACAGACAGACAGACAGTGCCAGATCACAGGCATCCTAACATTAAATTCACGGCCATGATTATGGATCAGACTGATTGCAAAATAGACCCCACAATGATATACGGACCCGTTTAGCCATGTCCAAAGAAACAGGCATTCCTGAGGATGGTTGCTAAGAGCAACGTGCCTTAAGCACCACCTTTAGACCAGATGGAAGCAGAAAAAAAAGTGCTGCTAGGAATTCAGCACACGAGATTGGTAACAGCCTGGTGACTTTTTAATCATTACTCACCTTCCCCTCCATATAAAAGTGTGTGCGGGGGTGCTGACTTAAACTAAAATAGATACAAACCAAGGCATTATTCCCAGGCAAAGGCAAGAGATTTCTGTGCCCCACAGAAATTGATGCAGCGTTTGCTACAGTTTATCGCGGTCAGCGCGAATGCGGGAGATCCGCTCTTCCTCCCTCCACCTGTGCTGTCGGCAGGCACAGAGGATGCCGCTTGTATGGGGGAGCAATTTTCGGCCTGTCCCCTCCGCCGCTCCCCGCCGCGGCTCTCCCGCGGTACCCGGGTGACCAGGAGGAGCTGATGCGGGGCTCCCATCGTAGCTCGCCCCGGAATACCACCGAAGGACATCCCGGGCCGCATAGACCCCCTCGGACCTGCTTTCCGAACTTTCCGTCCTCCCCTTCCTCACTGCAAAACTTCTGTAGGGGGTGCGGCGGCTGGAATTTGTCCCTCTCTTTCTTGCTTAGACACACCAACACGCGCGCTTGCACAGGCAGAGCTCATAAGGTTAGTGCCCTGGTCCAGCTGGGATAGCCTTTAAACTGTAAATCCTCTCTGCTCTTGAAACGTCATTCTGATCTGCCTTTTTTTTTTTCTTTTTTTTTCCCCACGGGAGAGGGGGGAACTCCAACAACTTTCCTCGCGTGGAAAAGCTGTGCTTTTGAAAGGTACCGCAAAAGCTCTTCCCCGAACACCGCTCAAGACATAAATCGTCTCTTCTCCAACCCTAAACGCCACTCAAGTGTCAAGCAAACAGACAGACACTTCAAGGAAAATCAGCCCAAAGGACTCAAATCACAGCGTCGCGCCCGCACGGGATCGGCTCGGGGAGGATCAGAGACGGGCGGCCGAAACTTAACTACTTGACAGGTTTTTAACTGATCAAGCGCCGTATTAGCCATGCTTTCCCCTACTATGGAAACAATAAAGCAAAACAATGGAAACAATTACGAGGAAGCCACGCAAGCTGCGCAGAGCCTTAGGCAACCGCGTTTGCCAGTCTTTTTTCTATTGTTATTATAATTATCATCACCATCGTGCCGTTACTACGGCTACAATGAGCTGCAGCGACAGAAAAAAGAATCACACAGCAATTCATCCCTCCGGATGCAAAATAAAGAGGGACTTCGCTGCCCGACTCCGGTAGCACGTCCCAGCTCTCCCCCAGCATCCCCTTCTGAGTCAATCCTACGCATATCACATTCAGGCTTAAATACACAATGAAAAAAGTGTCGGGAAATCTTACCAAATCTTAATACATGTGTGGTTCCTTGAGAATATCCAATCCACAGTAAGCAAAGAAGGAGTCTAATGGTGCATCTGAAGACTGAATTAGTTACAATATGGGAAATAATCTTCATGATGTTTCTATGCACACACGCGCTGCCTTACTTCCCCCTTCTAAGCCGTCAGGTTTCCCGGTAGGGTGAGAATGAGGATACGTAAACTGATGGCTCTCAGACACGATCACGGCATGGTCACAGAGAGAGCAGAGAGTCTACGCTTCCCAAACCCATTAGCAATCCCTGCATGTTCTTCATTCACTGCGCCAAGGAGCAACCTTCAACTGCAAGGAATGGTGGGACATCCATGTTAGTCGGGGGAGAATCCTTGAGAAATCCAAACACACACAATGTCCAGCCGAGTAAACCTGGGAGGCGAGAAAGGAGGAAAATCAATAGGTGATCCAGCTCGAGAAATCGCTGAGGTACCGCCACATAGCGAGCGCCCGCCGCTTCACTGGCGAAGCTTTTGCCGTGCTCCCATTCTACTGCACTGCTGCACAGCTTCTGACGCGAAGCCAAGATTAAGTGAGAGAAATTGAGATAGCTCTTCTCTGCTTAAGGCTGCCTGCCAGACAGCCTTCCCAATTTTTATTATGCAACCGATCTAATCGCCCAGAATTGTCGGAGAAAAAAAAAGCAGCTCGGTTTTATTTACGTGCTCCTTATTGTTATTAGTTACTCAGTTGTTCTGAACAATGGCTATGGGGCGGGGGGGGGGGGGGGAGAGGGCGGGGAGGAGGGCAGGGGGTGCGGGGTGCTAGAGGGGAGAAGGGAATCGGTTGTGTAAAATCAATTTCTGTATTTTAATAGCTGATTGTTTGCGTCGAGATCACTTAGCTTTAGAGTTGTGAAAGAAAAGGCTGACAACAAAGTCATGCAGGTTATCAGAGTAACATTCAGGTTTGGAAAAAGTAAGATAATTATATTTACAATCACTAGCTGTTACTCATTTTAATGCATGAAGTAGGATAAATGTTATGCCTTATATACTGACTGTCCCTAGGAACTTGCTCCGGACCCAGTGATAACAGAGCACCAGGCTGCTTTTGCAAGGTAACAGGGACTGGCAGCGCTGGAACAACCTTGTTGAATGCACAGACCTGTTTCACTAAACTTGCTTGAAATTGCAGCGTTGCTTAAAAGACAGTAACTTCAGTATTTACTAGTTTATGATTTTCATTTTACTCTGCCACTCTCTTATCTGGCACTCTGCTTTCCTTTCACTCCAGTATTATGGAAATGTTGCTGTTCCTCCCTGTACTATGATCTGTGTAGTTTGTCATTTTGCTGTCCTCAGTGAGAACAACAGTATTTCTCAATTTGATAATGGAATACTGAGTTTATATCTGCAAATGCAGCCACAGACTTTTGTTTTTTGACCAGGTGTTCCAAAGAAGATAAACCCACTCTGTGGACTACTTCAGATTTTCCTTGGAAATGCAATTAGTTGTGTGCCTGCATCCACTGAAATACATTAAACCAGGACTGTCAGACTTTGCAATCTAAATCAAGATTTGCTGAACCTACTTGAGCTTTACTACAAACACTAAAATATAATTCCTGTATTTCCCATCAGGAAAATGAATTAATTTTATTCTACATTCTGCCTACAGACGTCTTTTTTTCTCCTTTATCTCCCTCTTTGCTTTACACTAATAAAGAAAATATCACTGGGAGACTTCCCCCACAGATACATAGAGAAGAACATAGAATAAACCTGACTTTACAGAAATAAATACCAATGATGCCAAGCTAATGAGAACACTGTGAAATCTATCAGAAGCAGAGCATGGCAGAGGTGAGTTACAGTTTATTCTTAAGTAAGATCTGTCTGTTGAAGACCTGTAAATAAGTAACAGCAGCATTAGGATTATAACTTGTAGTGTTTGTGCTCTGTACCCCTAGAAGGGTTAGCAATTCACAGTAACTTTTTATCATTTTGCCTTACTGATTTCCTCTGTACACTTTTACTTAAAACACTGTAAAATGCTGATGAAAAGTAATGTACATTCTGTGAGAGGATTATTAAATATCATTGATTTTTTTTTCCTTAAGATGGAGGCATAACTGCAGTGTCAAAAATAAGTATCATGAATGGCTAGTTCTGCAGTCTAGCAGGGAATTCAATCAGACGATTTGACTACTGGAGCACTTTAAAAAGAGCACCTAGTCTTAAAAGCAAGGATATCTAGCGACTCCTTCAGTTCACACTTAGAATAACCCCCAGTAAAAATGCAGAGAGATGCTTTTTCTTCTATTTACTATTTCATTTATTCTCTTCTACTCGTTTATATTTTATCTTAGTCCAAGGAGAAATAAAACCAACCCATGTGAATACTGTGAAAGTTCATTGCCTCCCTCCCTGGTGCTGCTGAAATAAAGGACATTAGACATCTTTAGATATGTTTTTTATTGTGAATGCTCAGATGCAGCTAGAAGTTTAACCGGATTTTATTTATTTAATTTAGTTTTGGTGAGAAGTTTGGAAAATATAATATTCGTTGTCAGGTTTAGCACATTAAACAAGATATAAACCTTGGAAAAAGTGACTCCTGTTATCAGTTTGGTTTTCTAAAATCTCTTGGAAAAAAATACAGATACCTGTAATCTCAGCCCAACAGAGCACCTAACTCACGGAGGCGTTTAGAACTGGAATCATAAAGCAACTTATGGTTAATTCCTGTTACTATTAAACACTCAGCAGCCCACGCTGCAGCCCCTGGTCTGACGCCTGAGGCACTCACCGAGTTTCCTTCCCACCGCGCCAGCCCCCGCCGCCGGCAGCGGCCTCAGCACCGCGGACAGCGCCCGGAGCGGCCTCGGGCGTACCCTTCAGCACCACGGACAGCGCTCCCGGCAGCGCCCCCCCCCACCCTTCGCTTCAGGTGTCAAAAAGCCTGGGGTTTTTTTTACCCGTACCAGTCATTGCACAGTGCGGAAAGGAAATTAAAATCTGTTATCGGCTTCTTTAAAGATACATATTATACCCTCTATTATGTTAGCTAGCCAGCTATTTTATGGCATTTTATGGGTTCAGAAGAAGTCCCGATGTACTCCTTATCTACTATCAGACATCGCCTAATGCTCTGTGTTATCTCAGCCCTCCTCTCTTCTTTCAGACCCTAACTCCCACATTGAAGAAAAGTCGTAGTTAACCCAGAAATATTTTCTCAAGAATAGGAGTCCCTTATATAAAAAAGCAAGCCTTACAAGACATCAGATGTTTAGAACTCACTAAATATTTGGTGACTGAAGATTGCTTATAGACTATATAATTGACTAAACCTTCAGTATTCCCCACCTTAGACTCTTTTTCTGTTATTTGGACTTTAACTCCACTTCTTCTTCATGAAAAAGATACTTTTGTGCATCCTCCAGAATGATTTCAACATGAAAACAGGTAAATATTCTTAGTGCCTTTAATATTTCTTTCTCTGTCAGATGTACTATTCGAAGTCTGAAAATCCCTAATAAAATGTCATGCTAGACAAGCTGGTCTTCTGTTTTGGGACCTTGTCACCACTGTTACAGCTCTTTTCATATTAAAGTCTGTATGAAACTGCCCTCTACACTTCAGTGATTATCAACTGGGAAATCTACAATTCCTTGGATATATGTTTTGATTTGTTTGGTCGTCTATTGTAGACGTCTATTGTGGTGGTAACACATTTCTAATACACAAGGACATCTTTAACACACAGGACTCTGTTCAAGTGTAGCTGATATGAAAAATAGCTATAGACAGGGAGAGAAGAAGAGATAGTCTGAGGCCTTACATCTTTTCTGGATAATAAAAACCTACAACACTTTTAGCTGTGTGTCAAGTATAAATGGTGTACATTATGTACATAATGTTTCATTTGGAAAGGGAAGATATGTGATTCTGATTACCTTACTATATCAGGAGCTTTTTCCATCAGATCTAATTTTTATGTGCTGCTATCATTATAAAAGTTAACCCAGTTCCAGCTAGCTGCCACCTACTGGGATGTATAGTTTTATCATATTATTTTAAAAAGGAATGGACTTTTATTCTCAGGTCATAGCTGTGCCTCTAAGAACAGATAGTGAGGTTTTTATATCACGTAATCTACTATGTTGACCTCTCAAAACAACAGCTGCTATAAATTTAATGTATGTATAACATATGGTCCCCCAAATGTTTCTCGGACATTTTTCAGCAAATCCTTGCAAACGTTTCAGATTCACATGTCACCACAGTCCTCCTGCTGTTGCAATCTGGTGTGAGGAGAGCCACAGCTTACTGCAACACCTGACCAGCATCTCCAGATCTCTAGAATCAAGTATTGCAGCTTTGCTGACAAAGCAATAATACAGTCCTCCCTTCTAAAACGTTTGCCAAAGTATTCAAATGAATGTTGATATTATAATTTAAAAACACATTGCGGCCCACTGGCATTTCACTCCCACCAGCTATAAAAAAACCCCTGTAGGTCTTTCTCTATTTGTTATTATCTCGGTCCAAATTTATAACCAAGTTTCTGCTGTGCCAATGATTAATGACACTTTAAGATGGTAATTAATTTTTAGCTAGTGGAAAGACTTGTGTTCTAATTAATGAAGTGAGTATGCAATAGACTTTCTTGTTCAAGCACTTTTGAGTGTAACAGCAATACACTTTCCTAGCGAGTTTTAAGCAGCAAAAACAAATACTTGTAACACGATCTACAGATCAGCCTTTGGTCTCCCTTTAGCTTCCTTCGGGGTTGGGGAAGCTGTGCAAGATTTTGGGAGGAAAATGATGATGCTTTATGTTTTTCCTGTTGTACTCCCCCAAAAGTTTCTAAGGGGAATGTGAAGAGAGGTTTCCATTACAATGTATTCACTCCTCAGTGCACGCACGGCTTTTGCTATCATGCCTCCACTCCGTAGGCAGGAATGTCTCTTGCTTTTCAGGGAGTGTCAGCGCCCTGGCTACTTTGGCGATGGATGCTCAGCCAAAGAATGCTGATTTTGTTCAGAAATAAACGACAGGGTTGCCGATAAGCTAAAAGGGGGATTGGCTGCGCCGTACGGTGGGGGCCGGGTAGGGGCAGGAGGAGACCTTACGGAAGTAGAGACTGTTGTCCATCCACAACTCTAGCGAAGTTAGAGCCCGTCTCTCCCCTCTGCTCCCCCAAGAGAGCGGGGGGCACATCCTCAGTGCAGCCGGTTCGGCCTCCCTGAGCCCGGCTCGGGAGCAATGCCCCAGCTGTGGGAGGGAGTTCCGGGCTACCGGGAAGGCACCGGACGAGGGCCATCGGGGGCTGCGCTGCCCCGGCCTCTTGCTCCCTCTTCCCACACCTCCACTTTCAGTGTGGGGACAGCGGCGGCTCTGACGATGCGGAGCAGCGAAGGGAGTAAAAGAGGAAGGCGACAGGTTTGCTTTCCCCACAGTGAGGGACAGACCCGGGCGGCAACAGCGCTCGGGTCGGCCAGCTCAGGGCCCGCCTTTGCCCTGAGACACCTGGCCAAGAGCCATCGTGGTGTGCAGCTCTCGGCACAACGCGGCCACGGTGCATCCCCCGCCACCCTCCGCCCCCCCGCAGCCCCTCACTGGCATGCAACCCCTCCGGCCAGCCGGAGACCCCGGGACATCCTCCTACCTTGAGTTGCGGGAGGGGAATCGGGGAGGGAGAGGAAGGCGGAGGCGGGGGAGGAAGGGCGGTGGCAGGACGCCGGGGACAGCCCGGGCTGCGGTGCAGCCGGCGTCCGGGCACCACTGACGGCGGCGGCAAGCGGGGAGGGAGGGAAGGAGGGAGCGAGGGAGGAGGGAGAGCGAGAAGGAGGGAGGGAGGGAGGGAGGGAGGGAGGGAAGAAGGGAGGGATGGAGGGAAGGGAGGAAGGAGGGAGATCCGCCTCCCTTCGGGAGCGCTGCACAGCGCCCTTTAAAGGAGCAGAAACCCGCTTTCTCTACGGCCGCCACTGCCGGCTCCCCACACCGCCAAGTCTCGCCGGTGCCCGCCGGCCACCGGTTGGCGCAGGGCTTCCCCCCCACGCCATCGCCCGAAGAGCCCGAGCTCGCCGGACAGCGAGTATTCACGGCGTTTAAAGTCCAAGCTCCTAACTGAGGTCCCTGAGCCCGTTTTGTGAACACGGAGGAAGTGGGAGTTGGATCCTGCCGCCTGTGAAACACCTTTGGAGACCCCTGCCCGTCCTCATTTCTGACCGTGGGTGCGGGGGTGAGCGAAATGCTCCTATCTCAGCCTGCGGGGGTGCTAGAAAAAGCTTCGGCTGTTTCTCGATTTGTTCTCGTGCTGAAACCCGCCTGTCCCCGCTTCTTCCTTGAACTAGCGGGTACTAAACTCGGGCAGCTCCCCGGGCTGGAAGAAGATCCAGGGAGTGGGCGACCACATCTCCCCACCCCCTCCCTCCCCCCTCCACCCGCCCCCGACTCGCCCGACTCGCTCCTAAGCGAAAACGCTGCGGGATGGGGGCTCTGGTGAAAGGACAAGGTCTCCCTAATGAATTCTCCCTAATGAAATGTATCGTCCTCCCTGCCTTGCGGGACTGCCAAAGACTTCCTCCCTCGCCCAGCCGCGCTCGCCCCCGCAGCGCCACAGGCGTCTCTTTGCCTCTTCTGAGCTTCTCCCGATTTTGTTTCGTGACTCGGACATGCCTTGAAGAGCTGCAGGATTTCCCCTGCGCCTCCCCCTCCACAGCGCAGCCTTCTCGAGGTCTGACCTCCAGGCAGATGTGATGAGCAATTTGACAGGAAAATCCCTGTCTCCTCGCCTTTCCCTCACGGAATATTCCCGTTCCTGGATCCGGGGGGGAGCTCAGCCCGTACCCTACAAAGGATGCTCAGGCGTTGCCCCGCTCCATCTACCCAAGCGACCAACCGGTTATCAGAGGCGGGAGGGGAGGACTCTAAAAGCGTCGAGGAGATGGGGCTGGGGCGGGTGGGGGTTGGTAACTGAAAAGCTCCTATAATTAAATAAACAGCAGAGTTGTTGTGCGAAGTAAATAAATAGTCAATGATCCCATTGTGGAGTCGAGCGCAGGCGGCACAGATCGCGGCGGGCTCGCAGCGACTGGGCTCCGGCCGCTGTGACTTGCAGCTTAATCGGTCCCACAGCACATCCCTTAATTACTTGCAGCACACTTCCATGGCCGACAAAAAATTCATTAGTCAGTTCATTTGCCTGAAGCGGTAATGGAGATAACTCTTGTTAAAAGCAAACGCACTGCTAAAGCAAAGCGCTTCATGCCACCCTGGGCGGTGAAGGAGCCGGGCAGGAGGTTGCCACTCTAGGACTCCAGGACTAAGCGGGTCGCGGGTGGAAAAGTGAGCGGAACAACGTCGTGGAAAGCTGAGTTCTGTGCGATCCTGCAGGAGAGAAAGGAGTGGCGGGGATCGCCACGGGAGTAACCAACTCATCTCCACGATCTCCGGGAAGGCAAGGCAGGTTAACGCTGCAAGACCTGCCATAGGGTGGGAAGTATATGAGGTCGGATGAGCAAATGTTTGTGCAAGCACTGACTCGGTGATTTCGTCCTTTTTTTTTTTTTGGTCACTGACTGCTTTTGCACTGTTACTTACTATGCAGAGTTTTCTGACCAGAGAACAGAGAACAAGTCAGACATAAAAATACATGAGTCAAAGGTGTCACTCTAAGATGACAGAAAGGAAGGCAGGGGAAGAAAAGGGGTATGGTTCTAACATTGCAGATGGATTGTGTAATACCCTCATGTAGTCACTTCAACTCGACTACATTGATGTAGAGCCTTTTCCCTTGTTGCCTGGGTTACATTTCTGTCCAGACATGAAACTCTCAATGCTTTCCTCAGCCAACAACAGTTTACAAAGAATTAAGTCCTCTCTGACAAGAAAGAGGTTCCCAGTGCCACCAGTGCTGTTATTGTTACCTATTGTTCAGGGTATTTGGGGACTTTGCATATGTCTCATTAGTACTCAAATGAAGAATATTGGAGCAGGAATGTTGGCTCAACAAGCCTAAACTCACACTGCAAGTCAGGGACATAATGGGAAGACACTCTGTGATTGTAATTTCTCAAGTGTTGACTACTGGAAAACTTCATTTCAATACTGACAGAACTCACGTTTCTTCCCAGTTACACTGAAGGAACTTTGAACTTCATCAGTATTGACCACTAAAAAGAAACAGGAAAGCACAGACCCAATTTGTCAGTATCCAAAACGAGATGTACCAGAGAATTTGCTACACAAGGTCCTGGACTGTAAAAAGAAGAAAACAAAACAAAACAAAACAACATGAAACAGCAACAAACAACAAAAAAACCAAACCAAGTCAAACCAAAAAACCCAAACAAACAAAAACAAAAAACCAAACAAAAACTCACAACCCCCCAAGCCAGCCCCCAAACTTCTTTACTTGCTTGTTTCTTTTTTATTGTTGACTATTTTAATTGAAATTTATAAATTTATCAAATAAGAACATAGATGTCATCTTTACACCAGACATTAAAAATCATATTTATAAATGCCAATAAGAATTTAACCTCATTAAAAGTAAACACATTTGCAAAGATCTTTGTGAAAATGGTTTTGGGGCTTGTTTGGTTTTCCCAGCATTATTTTTAAGCATTTAAAACGAAATTATCTGGGTTTATTACATTCCCATTAGGTGCATTTACACCTCAAAGTTAGGAGGAATGTAAACTTGCACCCTAATTCCTTTAAGCCTTCCAAAATTAAATTACCAAGGGATGACAGATACATCCTTTCCTGACAGGAATCTATCACGAGTTCCGAGTAAATCTGAATATTTAATACTTTTTTTCTTTCCTGCTTTGTCTTTCAATTTAGGTCAGCTATGATAACATAAACACTGACAGAATTTAAGATCTTTCAAAAGAGTTTCCATCAAATATTTTTTATAATGCCAGATCTATGAAGACCCCAAACCAATGAAAATAACAATCTTTTAGGGTTTCTAGATGCTGTGGGTTAACAGCCCTAAACAGATTCTGTCCAGTTTAATGACCCAAATCTGAGTACTGACATTTGTTCAAGATGAGTGGTTCACAGCTTGTGCCCTGCCACAGAAAACACTGAAGCAAACCTTTGGGACTTCAGATTTCAGACAACTGAGTTTTTTGTTCTTTCTGCCAGCCATTGTTTTATTCTTTTTTACCCTCTTGCAGTTGTGAACAACACTGTGTGGTCTTTCAGGAAATCTGTCTCCTACTGCCATGACATAAAGATTTTTGGTACAGTTCATGGGCAAAGAAAGAATTATTGTTTTTATTTTGGCCAAGGAAAATCCTCCCAAATGTTGTCTTTTCACAGCTTTTAACGATGACCTTGTATATTCTTGGTCAAACTGGCTGCGTGTATCAAGCCACATCCCTTCAAATAGAAGAATGAGTCAAAGCAGGATGGAATAAAAATAAAAAATCTGTTTAAAAAAACAAATCCCTTCTCTTGTATTATCCACTTGAGGGAGACAATGAGCCATAGGTTATTTCCATGTCAGTTTGATGGATCACATACAAAATTGGTGAGGAATTTGTACCCATCATGTGTTATTGTTAATTTTAGAAGTACTGACCTGTGTAACATAGCAGGCACGATGTTTCTTGTAGCGCTCATTGGTCTGTCCATCAGACAGTTTTCTTCTCTATCCATCTTGCCTAGCAAGATGGGATCATCCAATGACTTTCACTGATAGGAATGTCAGGATGATATTCCATAACTCTAGAATTAATATCTCACATTTGGACTACCTCACCTGATTAAATACTTACATTTGACTCACTTTATGGTTTAACAGATATACCAAAGGGTATTACATTACTAAGAAGGCTAAAATAGACACTACCAGAAGCCATAAAAGAATAAAGCTTAACCTGTGTCTGAATGCCTTTGGACATACATACATGGCTAGGAAGTTTTATTTTATTTGATGCCAGTCATGACGCACTGTACAATATTCTCCAACAGACTGCAATATTTTGAAATCCTCCCAGGAAGACTTTCATGGCTTAGCTGTTGTTACCATTAGAAAATATTCTGACATTTGCCTTGAACAGCCTTATGGCAATTGGCAATCATCACTCTTCCTCTTACCTGCAGAGGACATAAAGACAAGTTTTTTATTCCTCTCTCTAAAACTATCTTCTGAACAACTGAATAAACATTATGCAAGAAACTAAATGTCACTCCTTTCTTGCAGAAGGCCACAGAAAGCTCCAGACCAGTCAGCTTCATCTCAGTTCCTGCAAAAGTGATAGAGCAGTTATTTCTGAAAACCATTTCCAGGCACATGAAGGACAGTAAAATCATTAAGAGGAGTCAGCATAGATTCACCTAGGGAAAGTCCTGTTTGATCAAGCTGATAAACTGAAAATTAGGGGACCAGTTTGGTGGATGAGGGGAGAGCAGCGGGTGTTGTCTACTGTATTGTTTCCTATAAGATTCTTATAAAGAAGTTGTTGATGTATGGGCCAGATGAGCAAATGGTGAGGTGGGTGGAAAACTGGCTGAATGGCCAGGCCCAGAGAATGATGATCAGTAGCATGAAGTCTAGTGGGAGGCCAGTAACTAGCAATGTACTCCAGGGGTCATTACTCCATCTATTTAATTCCATATCTTCATTAATTATGTGAATGATGGGGCAGGGTGCACCTTCATCCAGTTTGTCAATGACACCAAACCAGGAGGAGCAGCTGGTACACCAGAGGATTGTGCTGCCATCCAGAAGGATGTTGACAGGCTGGAGAAGAGGCCTGACAGGAACTGCATGAAATTCAACAAAGGCAAGTGCAGGGTCTTGCATCTGGGAATGAACAATCTTCCAAATTGCAGTTGATTGGCTACAATGCAGCTTGTAGGAAAAGCCCTGGGGTCCTGGTGGACACTCAGTTAGATCTGGGCTAGCAATGTACCATTGTGGAAAAGGCTGTGGTATCCTGGGCTGCATGAAGAGAAGTGTTGCATGTTGAGGGAGGTGATCTTTACCCTCCAGTTCGCACTGGTGAGACCACACTTGAAGTAATGTGTCCTGTTCTGGGCTCCCAAGTACAAGAGACACACAGATAAACTGGAAAGAGTGCAACAAAAGGAGATGATGAAGGGACTGAAGGATCTGCCACATGAAGAAGGGCTGAGAAATCTGAACTGGTAAGCCTGGAGATGTCACAGGGAGGAACTTATAAATGTACGTTAATATCTGAAAGGAAGGTGCAAAGAAGATGGAGCCAGTGGTGCCCAGTGACAGGATCAAAGACAAAAGTCACAAATAGAAACACAAGATGTTCACTCTGAGCATCAGCAAACACTTTTTTACTGTGAGCATAACCAAGCATCAGCACAAGCTGTCCAGAGAGTGAATGGAGTCTCCCACCTGGAAGGTATCCACCTGCCTGGACATGGTCCCAGGCAAACAGCTGTAGGTGGCCTCACTTGATTAGGGAGAAGGTTAGACTAGAAGACCTTCAGAGGTCCCTTCCAGTCTCAACCATTCTTATTGATTTTCTTGTGTCTCCCCCAGTCCACTGTATTCTGGATGATTTCTAAGAATCTCAAAACTGCTTTCATCAGTGTTTTTAATTGGTCCATATTACTGCATTACAAAAGTAGTGAGTGGAAGAAAGGACTATTATTACTGTTTTCAGGTTCCCATCTTGTTCAGAAATCCCAATACATGGTTAGATTCCTTTACAACAGCATGATATTTTAGTTTCATATTTGCTGGGTCACAATAGCATCTATGTCCTTTTCTGCTTGACTACCCTTGATCAGTTGCTTCCTCACTTACAGTTGCTGAACTACTCATTTACTTCCAAGTTTAGAAACTTCTGCTTGTACAATAATTCTTATTTTTCTCCAGATTCAATTTATTGAACACATTCTAAATTCTGGCCCTAACCAGAAACATTTCTTCAGTTGCTCCTATATAGCCTTCATCAAACATTTAAATGAGGCACCCAAGTCATTAATATTTGCAATAGTAAATATGGAATAGCAGCATAGCAGGTCATAAAGAATTCTAGAGAAGTTTTTTTTTTCTCTCCTTGAGGTTCAACAGCATACCAATATAACTGTTTTGCACCAACTTCTACATTCTATTTTGCTTACACAAGTGTCATGTCTTGTTCAGGTTTATTCTTAGAAACTGTATAGTCTTGCTTATGAATACTAATATATTTTATCAAACGTCTTATCCTTGTGCTTTGTTCTTTGAGCCCAATAGAATTTCCCCTCCCCCACTTTAAAAAAAATTATAAATAGGAATATGTATTTATCAATGTAATGAATTTGTGTGTCTCCAGCTTTTTACAAATACAGTGCTAATTTAGATGCATGGAAGAAAAATATTAATAAATGGACCAATAAAGCCCTCTGGCTATCAATGAAACTTTGAAAAACAAAATAAAAGGCAAAACCTAAGTGGAGCAAATTACATGACCGGGACCTAGTTTTGCATCTAAACTTAGAAGTAGTCATAATGGGTACAAAATTAAGTAATTAAAAAAACCCCAACAGACCCAAACAAAAGAACACAAAAACACCATCAGTTAATTTTTGCAAGCACAATACTTAAATGTTTAGGAGCAAAATTGCTGGTTTATGTCTTAAACAAGAACTGGATACATCACCTGATAACAGAGCCTTAAACAGCACTATAGTTGATAATAAAAATGAGACTTTAATTAATGAGGAGTGGAAGTTTCTCTAGCATGAGATAATGGTCAACAGATAGGTAACCTTGAACTGCAAATATGGAAGAGGGCATTCTAATAATGGGAAGAAACTTCAATTTTACTTTGCAACCGAATTGTTACTCAAATAAGACTTTAATTTCAGCAATAAGATAAGAATGAAACAGATCTATCATCATTGTGCTTTTTTCATGTTTCACTCTGTATATACCACATGCATAATAATAATGCATCAATGCATATTAATCATGCACCAATGAGCTGCAACAGTTTTTACACAGCTGTACTGTTACATTCCCAGTATATTGGCAATTACGCCCAAACTCTCCATACCTGGGGAACTTTGTGTTTGTTGATCACATTTACAATATTAAAAAATAACTTATTTCCAAGTGTCTGAGTTATTTATTCATTGTGAATTTAGAGAACTAATTTTCAAGGGGGAATATCATAGCAGGGGACTTAGATACTACGTTGTTCAAAACGCCTAATCTTAAAGTGATAATATATATAGGATTCATAGGTGATATTTTTGTGGTTAACATACAGCTGAGAATAGACCTTCATTCTCAAATATGCAGCCATTTAAACCAAGTAATCTACTATATAGTCTAATGAGTTACAATTATTTCTATTTCTTTTCCTGGGATTTAGAAATTGACATACATCCACTGTCAAGATTCAGATATATGGCACTACATATCCCATATCAGTTGTGGTGACAGCCACACAATAGCTAAGCTGTCAGTACTAGCTACTCATTAGGACAATCAGTAAAGAGTGCTCCATTGACTTCAGAGTCAGAACAGAAGAATTAAAGTGTACTAGTGTGTAGAAAATTACAATATCTGTGCAGCGTCTAAATCTCTTTGAGGTTTTGGAAAGCGAATTTCACCCAAAGCAAGCCTATGCTTCTAATCTACCTTGAAATTATTTTAGTTAGACTATATAAAGTGTATTTGGTCCATTTCAGAGGAGGAAAGGAAAGGAAATTGCTGCACTATTCAAACCTAAGCAGTTTATCAGATATGGAAAGTCATTTCTAGTACGTGAAAATACCCCCTGGGGCACATTCCTCTACAATATGCATCTTAAGTAGATAGGAAGTCACATACCACAGCATTATATTACAAAATAGAATAATGACCTACTTTAGCAGTGATAACTATAAGTGAAATAATGGGGCCACAAAAATACGTAAAAATAAACACCTTTATTAAGTATTTCTAGCTCTTTTTTTTTAATAGAATCACAGAATTGTTTAGGTTCTAAAAGACTTCTACAATCATCAAGTCCAACCATTATCCTAGCACACATCACATCTGCATGCCTTTTGAACACTTTTAGGGATGGCAATCCCACCACTTCCATGGGCAGTCTGTTCCAGTGCCTGAACACCCTACCAGTGAAGACATTTTCCCTCGTATCTAATCTAAACCTTCCCTCATGCAACTTGAGGCCATTTTCTCTTGTCCTGTCATTTGTTACCTGGGAGAAGAGACTGACACCCACCTCACTACAACCTCCTGTTAGGTAGTTGAAGAGATCAATAAGGTCTCCCCTTGAGCCTCCTTTTGCCCAGGCTAAAAAACCCCAGCTCCCTCAGCTACTCCTCTTGAAACTTGTGCTCCAAAGCCTTCACCAGCTCCATTGCCCTTCCCTAGACATGCTCCAGCACCTCAGCGTCTTTCTTGTAGTGAGGGGCCCAAAAATGAACACAGGTTTCAAGGGGCAGCCACATCAGTGCCTAGTACAGGTGGCCAATCACTATTCTACTCTTGCTGGCCATGCTATTTCTTATACAAGCCAGGATGCCATTGGCCTTCTTGGACATCTGGGCACACTGCTGGTTGGCAGTCATCTGACTGTCAACAAATGCCTCTGGGTTCTTTTCCTCTGTCGCTTTCCAGCCAAGACTTTCTCTGCCCCAAGCCTTTACCCCTACATGGGGTTGTTGTCACTGAAAGGATCTGGCACCTTTTGTTGAACCTCATACAATTGGCCTCGGCCCATTGTTCCAGCCTTCTTATTGTCTTTCAGATCAACACTCCCAACTTAGTGTTATCTACAAACTTATTGAGGGTGCACTCAATCCTCTCATGCAGATAAATGATAAAGACATTAAACAGGACTGGCACCAACACTGGCCTTTGTGGAACATCACTTTTAACTGTGCCTCATCTGGATTTAACTCCATTCACCACCATGCTCTGAGCCAGCCACTGGGAGAGTTTTACCCAGCGGAGAGTGCACCTGTCTACATCATGAGCAGTCAGTTTCTCCAGGAGAATGCTGTGGGAAACCATGCCAAAATTCATGGCCTTTCTTGACCCTTAAGCCTGTCACCTTGTTGGAGAGGAAACCAAGTTAGTCAAGCAGGATCTGCCTCTCCTAAACCTATTCTGGCTGGCCCAGATCTCTTGGTTGTCCTTCATGTGTCTCATGATGGCCCTCAAGATGTTTTCCATGACCTTCCTCAGCACCAAGGTCAGATTCACAGGCCAGTAGTTCCCTGGACCCTCCTTTTGCTTCTTCTTGTACATGGCCACGTTTGCTAACTTCTAGTCAACTGGGACATCCCTGGTCAGTCAGGACTTCTGGTAAATGATGGAGTGTCCTGGTGATCTCTTCCACAAGCTCCCTCAGTACCCTTGGGTGGATGCCATCTGGCTCCATAGATTTGTGTAGGTCTAAGTGGCACAGCAGGTTGCTGACCATTTCATCCTGTTTTACAGCAGCTTCATTCTTTTCTTCATCAGTAACTTCCAGCCCAGAGGGGTACTCAGGAAGCAACTGGTTGCTCGATTAAAGACGGAGACAAAAAATACCTTAGTCTTTTACTTATCCTTTGTCCCTCTGCATTCAGTAAAGGATGAAGATTCTCTTTAGCTCTCTTTCTGTTAATTATATACTCCAAAAAACCATTGTTATTGTGTTTTACAATAGTAGACAGATTAAGTCCTAGATGGGCTTTGGTCCTTCTAATTTTTCCCCTGCATAACCTCACATCATCCTTGTAGTTCTCCTGAGTGATCTGCCCCTTTCTCCAAAGGTATTACGCTTTGTTTTTTCCCCCGGAGTACCAGCCAAAGCTCTCTGTTCAGCCAGGCTGGTCTTCTTCTCCACAGACTCATCTTTTGGCCCGTGTGGACGGCCTGCTCCTGTTTCTCTAGGATTTCCTTCTTAAAGCCTGTTCAGTCTTTCTGTCCTTTGTCCTTTGAACTGCCTTCCAAGGAACTCTTACAACCAGTCTCCTAATAAGGCCAAATTCTGCTCTCCAGAGGGAACTTCTGATCATTCACCTGTTTACTTCTCGAAGAATCAGAAACTTTGTAATTTGTGATTGCTGTGCCCAAGGCAGCCTCCATCACATCAGCCACCAGTCCTTCTCCCTTCACAAATAGCAGGTCCAGTGGGACACCTCCCATGGTTGGCTCACTCATCCAATACTTTTTACATTTAAAGCATTTTTTAGAACCTTGTGTTCCTTAATTTCTTTGTTATCATTCATTTGCTGGGAACAAAAGTCTTAGCTTCTGGAAGAATGGCTTAAGCATTGTAGTCAGCACAATTTGAATATTTAGTCAAATACCTTGTCAAATTAGGATCTGACTTAGAGAGGCCATTTCATGCTGTGCAAGGACTCTCTTCTCTGGAGAGTGTGCTAGTACCTATATGCTAGCTAAGAAATGAAGATTGCATTTCAGAGATGAGAACTGCCTAATGATCTGGGTTTGGACAGCCACAAAAATAATCTTCATAGTTTAATTACAAGATATGGTTGAAATACATTGTACAGCAAAATCTCCTAGTAATGAAAGGGACAAAGAAGGACTTCTTTCTCATTATTTGAGGTGGCTGAAACTAGAATTTTGAAGTCACTGACAGAAAAAAAAGGTGGTTGGACATATTATTCTGAGAGAAAGTTCAGGACAAGCAGGAGAGCAGAACCTGAATTTGAAACTGAAAATTAGGAAGGCTAAGTGAAACCAAAAAACTGTTCCAGAATTGACACTTCTCTGGCTGGGAGGAAGGGAGGAACTTAAGAACAGTATTAGAAGTTACATAAAATATTCTAAACTTACTGAAATTACTTGAAAGTAAGAGAAGATAGTGGAAGCTGTTGGCACAGATGCCAGGAGTGAAACCTTTCTGAAGTTGTTAAGAACTGCACAACCTATCTTTGGATAATTCAGGGGGGTTTGGTTCTTCTTAACACTATGTATAATGCAAAACATCTCTGTGAAAGCATTTTAAACTCTCCTTCTGCAATCTGTAGAATTAGTGTTTCACTTCTAACTTGACACATTTCTATGTCTATAAATGATGAACACTGAGGTCTTGAAAACACAGAGGATCAGACTTAACACTCCAGTAAGTCAAACGTCCTGTCTAAAGAGAAGCTGAGAAACTATCCAACTTCCAAGATTTCCTATTAAAAAAAAAAGCAGTGTCCCTTCACCTTAAATGTTTATTTTTTTTCTCCCAATAGATAAGAGGCATTACTCTGGTATCTTTTGATACAGAAGAGATCCTTTTCTAAACACAGCATTCCCTTTTAGAAGCCCTTCAGGAAGAATATCTAAATCAAATGCAAATTCTTATCTCAACAGGATGAATTTATAATGAACAGAAAGAAGGAGGAGACAAGCATATCATATCAAGACTTAATTTGAAGTCAAATGCTTTGCTGGTTTTGTTTCTTCTTTCAGACTTGATGAGAATCCAAGAAGGGAGAACTAGCATTAATGACACTTTCATCTTTCATGTTTTATTAACAAGTCTTTTACAACAGGAAAACAAACAACAACAAAAAAAGGACAGGGACAATTCTAAAAATCACTGAAGAGGGAATTGAGACAAAGCACAAAAAAAAAATAAAATCAAGTGAAAGCTAGCTCTTACTAACAATAATTTATTTTACATATCACTGTAATTTAAATAGTTGGAACACATATGAACAAACGCAGTAAATCTGAGTTTTCCACTTTTAACCAGAGATGGGAACAGTTCCACAAATGATAAGAATATTTTCATGTAACTCCCTACATTTTACAGTAGATAGCACTGTGAGTCAGATGATTAAATAAAGTTCAGAACTTTGAGCAGCAGGTTTTTCCACAGGTCCCACAGGTGAAAGAATGGAACCAATAATTTCATATGGGCTTCTCTGTGGCAGGTAAAAGGTGTCTTTGAACAGTCTAAGTAGTTGATTTATAACACCCAAAAGAGCAGAACAAACTTGGATTGAATTACTTAGATGATATTTGAAACCCACAAATCGGTAACTAATATGAGGACCTGTCCTGTGTGCTACCAAAACAAAACAACAACTGACATTGGTGTTATTTACTCTTTTGTTTGCAACAGACCTTGAACGCAGTATTATCTGCTGTTGCATTGTTAACTGCCAGGTTGGGAAATAGGTATTTCAAAACTTAATTACTTTTCCCCTACATTTTTACTTTAGGAAAGCCATAAATAAACATCTACAAGAAAATAAGAATCTGAAGTATTTCCAGTTGTAGCCATTCAGAACCTAAAAATACTTTTAAGACTCTAAATGGCACTAAATGCTAATGCCTTCCCCTACACAACTGGTTCAGTTGTAAAACACCCTCCCCTCCACCGGGGAAGGAATCATTCATCCCTTTTGATGGGCCATAACTGGGTCAGGTGTGAAAATTTCCTCCAGGAAAGTACCAGGACATTCACACATAGGTCTGAGTGTATTAATCCCTGCGGACTGATTCAATTATGCCGATGTGAGAGGCAGCTGTCACGTCTTAGAAGGTGTCATAAAACATCAAAGACTCCTGAAGTGCCCCCGGACTAATTTCTAGAGATTTCCATTTATGCAATTCCAAAATCAGAAAAGTAGTAGCAATGATACAGCAGAAGTACAGTCTTCCCAAAGTAAAAAAGATGGCAAAAGTCTTGATTGATGTTATTCATGATCCCTTATTGGACTCTGAAACTCCCCCGAACTACTTATCATAGTTATTACTGAAAACAGGGTTTATCAAGTGCATAATCATTAAACCAGAAGAATTTGGTCTTGTTTTGCACTTCCATCAGAGCACTATGGCCCAGAATTTACAAACAGATTATTTAAATTAGATTTTAATTTAATGATTTTAATAACCTAACTGTCTTTACTCTGGCATAGAGGCATGGTGTTATCTCCACTTCATCGGCCAAAAATCCACGAATGTAGGAAGCAAAAGCTAAAATTTTTTTCCAGAACTTTTCCTTACTTGCAGATTATTTTTGCCTTACTTTTCTGTCACACATTTGATTGTTCAGGTGTGGCCTCCTTTCTGTAAGCATGTGTTTGGCACTTAACATCTCAGTCCTTGACTTTTAAATGCCAAAGGTGCTGATTGTGAATAAATTTTCCTAAGGGAAAAGAAATAAATCCACTCTAAACTAATTCCATGTCTTTCAATTTTATCCTTAAATCTCAGGAGATAAATAGCTAATATATTAGTCCAGAAACAGTTTGATTAAATGGAGGTTTTCTCCTATTCTGTGAGATAGTAATAAGCAAGAAATAAGTAATAAATTTTCCTAATACTTCTGGGGCTGGGTCATCACCAAAGACAGATGAATAAAAGTTACCAATTTTCCATAATGAGAGCTGTGAAACTTTGATATGTGTGTTGAAAGTAAATGCCATCTAAAATGAAGAAATTTCACTGACACTGACAGGCCCAATGCAGCTGAGAGTTTAGGAGAAGACATTTTTCATTAAACTTACTAATATTTAAAAAGGCGTGTATTCACCCTTTTTTTTCTGATTTACATTTCTGTTGAGATTCTAATATTCAATATACTCTATGAATCTTCAATCTGCTTGAGACTGGGGGAGAGAATCAAGTCCAGGAATTTGAATCAAGGAAAAATTCCTTACACCAATGATCATAGAATTGTTTAGGTTTGAAAAGACCTGTAAGATCATTGAGTCTAACCGTAAACTCAACACTGCCAAGTCCACCCCTAAACCATGTCCCTAAGTGCCACATCTACATGCCTTTTGGCATAAGTACCAGCAATCTATCTCTTCTGACCCCTGTGACTAAATAGCTGAAAACTTCACCTGTTCTTTGAGGAACCTTTCTTTTATCCATCTCATCTCTTGCATTTCACAAAAAAATTTTTGTTGGTACACTGATCTGACCACAACAAAATGCTTGATCACTGACCTTATATAATGGTGATTGTTACATGGACAGATCATTTAGTGATATTTGTACAGTTTCATTCAAAAGGCTAAAATGTAGCTCCTTAGTCATAATGATGATTTTTAAAAGTTCTTTGCTTTATTTTTTCCCTGCTGGCATGCAAACACAGTCAGACAGAAACAGGCAACCCGTAAAACATTAAGCATTTTTTCTTATAAACACTGAAGACCAGCCTCCTGAAGTGTTTTATCAGAAAATGTCTTACAGCTAAAGAATGTGAGTATGTTTTAGTGTAGTTAAAACAGGGAAGACTCCAGAAGAATATTATTCTACTTCATAGAAACACAAAATACTGATACATCTGCAAAGTACAGATAATTTCTATTAATTCAGCCCTATTTTTAAATCTGAAATGAGCTTTTAAAACGGCTATGAAGCCAGGCTTAGTCTGGAGGAGGGAATGTGTGGTTTGATGACCTAACGCAAAGTTTGTTGAAGGAAATAGGAAGGCTCAAGACATAAGCATGAATATAAAGTCTTTACAAGAGAGGGAGAACAGAGGAAGGAAGGGACTAAGGTGTAGAATCCATTTAGGAATAATTCAACTACTTGTCATGTTCTATCAAAACTTCTAGTCATTGATGTCTCTAGAGTTGCCTTGAAATCAGGAGCCTGATTTCTAACAGAAAGTTTACTTATTGTGTATGCAAACCAATATGAAGGTAGCAAGTGTTCCATAGATTCACCTATGGGTTTATATACATAGCATTTTTTAATCATTACCTTTGTCAAAGTCTTCTTTTAGTTACAAAATATAGTGTCAGAATTGCTGAAGTAAATTAAAGAGCTTCAAGACAATAAAATCTAGAAAAATACTGCCTTCTGGAGATTTCCTCATCCCTTTCCCCTTCTCCTTCCCTTTCCCCCTCCCCTTCCTTTTCCTCTTCCTTTCTCTTTTTTCTTTTCAGAATAATTAAGTACTATGTGCAGACTTAAAAGTTTATTACTTTTAAATAATAAATAATAATAAATAACTTTTAAAATAGTGGTATTTCCTATTAATTTTTATTTGGCAAATGAGACAGGATCTAACCAAAAAGCATGCACAACCTGAGCAGGTCAACCAAATTCTTTTTAGTCAGTGAAACACAAGATACCCAGCTGAAACACACCTGACTGAAATATAAAACACTAAACATAAATGTGAAGGTTTAAATTCTAAGTATCCAAAGATAGCTGGTATAAACTCCATTTACATTGCCTAATTTTTCTTAAAAGGTTTGTTAGTGCACCCATCTTCAGATACTTTAACTGTCAATGTCTAAATATATTGCAATACTTCAAAAATTTATTATTTTGTCACTGTTAAGAGATTTTCACAGTGACAACACCAGGCACATCACTGCTACACTGACCATAACAGCTCTGTTTCAAAGTGTGGAGGAAAAACAGTCTCACTCTTTCACAGTGATTAAGTTTCTGTAAACCACTTTGAACCAAACTTCTGGAACAGGACTTCTCTGTCCAAATTTAGACATCAGCATCCAAAATAGCTGTCTAGACTCCTTTAAAGTCAGTCACAAAGAGCAAGCTTCCTCACAAAGAGATGGATCTGACCCATTTACTCAACTACTGTAGGATGAGGCAACTGAAAATAGGTCTTCAAGTAAAGACTGAGTGCAATAAACATTTCCTCTTTTTTGATTGTTAAGTAGCTTGGAGGGTTTAATTTTAAATTAAAATATGAATCATGTACCAAGAAAAAGTTTATTTTGGTTTTCTATATTTAAATAAATGCATGTGATTACAACATACGTGTATAAATGCAAGTATATGTCTAAGTGTTTAAGAGAGTATATTTACTTCCCCCATAGCTTTAAAACAGCAATGTAATATAGGAATTAAATTCCAAATTGTATAATGGCACAGAGCATAGAAAATACCACTTTTCATATGAGAGTCATCAGAATAATTCACTTCTATATTATAGGCCATCTGCTTCCAGTCTTTATTTCTTTGCAGGGATTTACAAAGTTCTTTAACTCTCTTTTATAAGCATAAGCGCTTGTACAAAACAGTAAAATATACAATCCTGAAAATTATTAAACCAGCTTATCATTTACCTAAGCTTGCACAAATGTACCCCATTTCTCTATTAACTGCTATTTAACTATACAAAAAATATATTCATCATAGAAGAATTTTCTCAAACTTAACATTCCAAAGTACCTGAGGAAAACACACTAGCCTTTTAAAATGTTTCAAAAATTTAAAAAGCAAATAGTGTTAGGTCAAAGAAAAGAAGTGTGCACTCATGTCAGGGATGCTCAGAGCACACGCAGTGCTAAGATCCTTAGACATGCACAAACTGTGAATTTCAGCATTCCTAATTGTGACAGCAAGATAATGTCATATATAATGGAAGACAAGATGTTAAATTATTTAAACTTTCACATTGACTTTACATTGCAAAGGATGGCTAGCTAGACCAAGGTGGAAATCAATGCTGAATTCACTGCCTATTTGCTGGCAAGAGCACTCATTTGGTGCTGTGATATAAACACACTGGGTGTCTGAATACGGCATTTCATTACATTCAGTATAAAACCTCCTCATTCTGATTGACTGAGAACATATTCCAGATCTGAAAGAGTGGGTAATTAGGTGAAGAGAATAAAGAAAGTGGATTTCACATAAAACATACCTTATCTTGGTTTTGTACTGCAAATGTCACTCTGTTACTTAGACTGAAATTCTGGAACATAATAAACTGGGAAATAACCTTAATAAGACAAAAATACTCTTATAGTAACATCTTGCACAAACTAAAGTTATGGTCAAGAAGACCTAGAAAAGACCTAGAGAAATTTAGGCCTGATTTGAAGTCAGCAGACTACAACAAACTCTCCCACAAAATTCTTGCAAAATTATAAATTATAATTATTTTGTTAAGTGTAAATTATAGATTCTTCCCGCATTCAGACTGGTTTAGAAGGAAAAAGGTTCTCTTTTCTCAAGGCTGGGACGTTAAGAGATAAACTCAATTCAGCTAAAACAATAGAATATTAAATGGAATCGCAACTTTGTTCCATGAAATATTTGACTTTTATTTTTGCTTTAGTTTTGAAGCTCTAGTTCTTCCCTCAGTTAAAAGACTCTTGAAAGACCTTCACATATGCAATGTAAATGCATTAATTTGTTCAGGTAAGGGCATTTTGTGCAACTTTCATTTTATTTTATTTAATTCTTGGGACCAAATATTTATCTCATGCAGTTGCATAGATCTTGTTGACTGAGTTACAGTGAACTATTTATTCTAAAACTAACCTTGAGCCTTTTAAAGGAATAATGGATTTAATGTTTCTCTGCTAGTATCACAACATACTTTTGGGTTGTTCCATCATATTTGTAAGAAACAATAGTTATCAAATATCAAAATACAGATTGCAGACCAAGAGCTTTCATTTTAAAGTACATACATTCATACATGGTTCATTCAATCAATACTAACAATATATTGAGCAACCTGGGTGGCCAATCCAGGTCACATCTAAAATGTTTAAAGTATGACTTCAACCAGAGTCATTTTTTTTCAGAACTATTCTAGTATGAGATCATTATACTGTGAAGCATAGTTGCATAATATATTGTACTAGATATAAAACAAAAAAAAACCCAACAAAAACTAGAATCTCAGCAATGCAACTGCTTTTGTTAAGATTACAGCAGCAATTTAACAAAAATATATTCAAAGGTCACAGGGATGGAAGAAAACCTTTGTTGTCCATCTTTCTACTGGTACACGATTACTCTTGTTTTATGTTTGCTAACATGCAGTTAGAAGAGAACAGCACCACATTCTCTTAGGTCACTGACAAACTATTTAGGTCATTAACAGACCTGTCTAATGAGAAATCATCCAACAAACCCTGTGGGAAGAACATGGGCATCACTCTTGATACTACACTGATTTCCAGGTTTTGCTTTCTTTAGAATTTACCACTTGCAAGGGTGCTTGAGGATTTCTAATGACATTTGTTTTCTTGATTACAGAAATAACAGCTACAATAGCCTTAGAGATGTAAACAGCTAAATAGGCTTTGGCTGAAATTTCTGATAAATTTAGCTTTACAAGATAAATAATCTTAAACCCAGTTATGTCTGAGGACTATAGTGCAAAGGACTGTGTTGAAACCAGTTAATTTTTTTTGCAGACACGAGTGTATCTACACAAGTTGTCTATATGTGATACAAAGGGAATCTGCTTGACTGAAATAATCATCCTGTTGGAGCTCTTTCTCTTTGAGTGTTTTAAAGCCCTCACAATGAAAGGTCTCATCAGCTATTTGTGTTTGCACTATTGCTTAGGATTGCTTTGATGGTGCTTTAGAACCGACAAAGACTTTTTGAAGCTGGATTCTGATGTTCAAAGAAAAACTGACAAGATCATGCTCAGGTTGAAGCAATTGCTTTGCTATTTCATAGTGCTTTTTTTTCCTTTTAAATGAGCCTTAGAACTTCAGAGATACCAGGGTAACTGCTCTGTGGCAATGCCACTCATAATCCAGAATTCTTATTAGGCTGAATTGCTACAGTCTCCATCCTGCTGTAGTATCTGAGCACTGATGATTTTTACATATATATATATATATATATATATATATATATATATATATGTATTTCAATATATTTCAAAAATATTTTGCTGTGGGAATTTCCCAAGCAACTCAGAATATATACTGGATAACTGAATATGTGATCAGTGAAACTATAAGGATCTGGTAGGAAATTGGTCAGAATACTGATGAATTCTGCTCTAAGAAAATTTGAATGGATGACACAAACAGCTGAATCCTAGAATGTTTATGCTCACAGCTACTCTGTTTATTTTATCCTACATTTTTTAGCTAAAACTAAAAACTTGAAAAACATCTAAAAATATGTTATGAAATAGTCTGTGTACATGGATAGAAATGTTTCATTGCTGTGGCATGTAAGGCTGGCTAAAGAACTGTTGCAATTTCTCTATAATAGCAGTAAATAACACTGGAAAAACCTGTGGAGTCCCTGGTAAATATGTATGTAAGACTTTTCCAGTGAGCTTCAGACGGACTTTGAGACTAAAATGAAGGTAAATCATTATCAAGTTAAAATCACAGGACCTGCACTTCTAAATATTGCCATCAAGTAATTTAGTTTGAAATATGATGTCAAACCGCAAGAGATATTAGCGTAGAAACAGGTGATGATCTATATTCATAGTCTACCCTCAAATCACTTAAATGAATGTAGATGAGGTAAGAATATAGAAAATACCAGCAAAGTCTTCAATATGCTAAGGAGTCATGAAAAAATTCAATTACTATGTGAATATGAGATAAGAAAGAGGAAACAGAAACAAAAACATGATTAAAAAAAAGCAAGCTGAAATTTCTGTTCTGGAGAAAGATACAGATTCAGTTTACCAAATTACAATACCGATGAAATAAAATTAAAAAGAAAAAAAACAGGAAGACAGTGAAGAAGGAAAATACAAATCAGATGAGGTCATACAAATTGGTTTCACTTGAAAATGGTCTTGGATAGCAAGAATCACAAATCCTCTTGATAACACCATACATGTACATGTCAAAGCCCTGGGTCTAATGTAGCACCCAAGCCAAGGGCAGGAGGCCCCCAAAGTGCATTCTCACAGCCTTTCTCCCAGCAGTCAGGTTTGAGACCATACAGCTCTACCAAAGCTGACCTTAAACAGACAGTTTAATCCCCAGGAAGACGGAAGAGGGAGGAAAAGGGTTGCAGAGCTTTCCCACCTTACTCAGGACTCTGAATATCAGATATTAAGTCAAATATAAAACCAGATATAAAGTTAAATTAATTAAAACTTCTACAGTGTTTTGAATGAAGTATCATTAAAGACATCTAAGACATTCTTCTGATCCTTGCTATGTGTTCTACTTATTGGCTGGATTTTTTGAGACATAATTGAAAATAAAATGAGAGAAAATAGATAATGGACATTGAATCAATACTTATAGTCCAGTCTGTATTAAAAAACACAGAACAAAAATTAGCAAAAGAAATCAAAAGGAAATATGGAAGGCAGGATGTTCTCAAGGGCTGTGGGAAGAAGGACAGCAGGGTACAAGCAGGTAGTCAAAAAGCAGACTGCAAACTTGTGCTTCTTGGCTTAAAAGCAAGAATGTATGGCTACAGTAGGAGAAAGCAGCAGCTGTGCATGGCTCTCTTCCTACTCTTTCATTGCTACTGGGAAAATAAAATTGAGAGAACAAGACATCATACACTAAATTCAAGATAAAAACCTTTGGTTTTAAACAACTTTGAAGCAAACACTAATTAAGTTCAATTAATGTCTACTGCCATTCTGAGTGTGGGTGGTTGGCCTAAGATGTGGGGTTTTGCCCTCCAGTCCTCTGAGAAGAAATTAGTACATGACCCACATTCTTTCAAAGTCTGACAGATCCTGAATTCATCCTTAACATATTTACCAAAATCCTTGAACTATTCAATTTCTTAACTTCTGCAGGCATATTCCACCTGTAGGTAAGAATAAGTTAATGTAAAAATAAATTTCATAGAGTCTTTAGTATGGCTAGAGTAAAATAGCTGATTTAACTTCTTCCCAAATAAAAAAAAAAAAAAGGAAACCTGAAACAGAAGCAGTATGTATATTTGGTGCAAAGTATTCTCTTTTCATAATGGGCTCCAGCTGTGATTCTACATAAACTAGGAAGATGGGCAGCTAGTGTAAGAGCACTGTTTGCACAGGTCAGTGTGGGTTTGTTATTCAGTGTTCAATCTAATAAGGATACAGAAGCCACAGTGGAAAACTTGACTAGCTGGACAGTGTTCAATATATTACACTGTGAATAGATAGGCATAGTAATTATGTAAGTTCAACTGATAAATAATTAAAATTACTAGAAAAGAACAAGTAGTAGGTCCCTTTGGATTTCCATGTAAAAGAAAAGCTTTTAAGAAGTACACTGGGTTCATTAGACAAAAGACAGCAAGAGTGTGAGAGTCATATACATAGTGACAAGATATTAATTCTGAAATGATAATTACATTCAAAGTCAGTAGATCAAAACTGTGTAAACAAATCTGTTATGGTTCCCCTCTTTATAATGGCTCTGTCGAGATAGGTTATTGGCAAAATTCAAAGGTTTAAAAGTTCACCAGTGATACACATTCTACACTTAAAATTTGTACTTGAATAATTGTTTACAGCTTTAATGCCAAGATAAGGTGAATATTCTAGAAAGTGATTACACTTTATTTTGTGGTCTCCTACACAAGAGAAGAGCCAAAGTTACAATAATATTTTAGATCATCACATGACAAGTGGTCACTCTTTAAAGCAACCTGTTCTTTTCTTTATTTAATCTTCATATGGCTCTCACCCAGCTTCTTCTGGCTATTGTTCCCATCAACAAAAGCATCCATTTCATTAATTTTTTCCACCTTCCTGTCTTTCACAAGGTTAAGAAGAGTATTTGAGATTCTTTTTGAAGAGCTGTTGGACAAAAACAAGCTTCAGCTCTCTGAGCCATAGAATATTTTGGTAGTCAAGGAAATAAGGATTTTTTTGCCATTTACAGAAGAAAGATTCCTTTGCAACTAACCAGAAAAATCGTGAAATCATATGCATATTGCGGATTTGTTCTAAAAATAATCATGTACTGAGGAAGTTCCAAACTAATATCATATTCACCCACTGTCATTAATGAAATTGCAACTTAGATCTACAACTTAAGAACAACAGATACTGTAGTGTCTCACTATTGGATCCACACCTAAATTCTATTTTCAGGATATTATCATAATTACTGAAGAAAATAGGACAGCCAGAAACTTTGGCTCATAAAGTCTACATCAACATTTTGTGACCAAAAGCTGCAAGATACTTTTCAGAGGCCTGAGGGGAGTGGGCCCTCCAGGAGTAGCTCATCGACACTCCAATCGCTCTACTAGAAAGTAGAGGAGGTTAATGAAACAAGGGGTCTGGATTACCTTGCAATGCCATTCTCAGCAGAAATTTGTCCTTTCAAAAAGCACATTAGAATTATTCTTCTCATTGACATCAGAATATCTCCAGAGCAGGACACATGACAGACTTATGCCCAGCCTTCCTACATTTCAAGAGCAAATGTATCCCAGTAGCCACAAACTAACCATCCCTGGGCTGACTGTGATGGGGAAAAAGCCATTGAGATGCAGCACTCTGTACCAATTTCTAGCAAATATTGAGGCTTTAGTGAGAATTCAAATAACAGACAATCTGAATTTAAATCTTTACAACAAGATCCCAAATTTTGTCAATTTTTATTTGTGCTCTATAGTCAAAAATATTCTTCTGTCAAAACCAGTAGAAGACACTTATGGTGAAAAAAAAAGACAAAGTGAATGTTTTAAGGTATGGTTGACATTGTACATGAGTGGCAAAATGTTTGGTGCTTGAGGCCAATTAAAAATATTCAAGTTAAGTCTGCTTGACTGGCAAACACTACACTGAAGTAGAAAAGGAATGATAGGAACCAGGTATTTCACTTCTAAAAATTAACCCTCTTCCAGCCATACACACATTTCACTTTCTCACTGATGCACTGCACCAGTACCTTCCAGCAGCAAATGACATTAATACATCTCATACAAAATAACTCTACACTTCAGCTATTTCTTTAAAAGAAAAGCCTGCATAAATATTTCACTATTGTAAATTCAACAGTTATCAAGACAGAACCAGATGCAGATTTATCCTAGAGGATTTTATGTGTTTTGCAGCACATGCCTCATAAAAACTGTAATAAGTATGATAATTTTAAATGTCTTTATGATTTAGTTTCATATTTTATCAACTTATAAAACAAAAATTAAATGTATATGGATATTATACTCTCAGATACTGCTTTCAGAAGTGTTATAATAAGAAGAATATCAAGATTAATATTTCAATAAAGAGTGAGCAATTATTTTTCATTTGATATTTGGAATGGCTAAGTCTTTGGCCACTAGATGCTATTATCGAGGGACATTAGTGGAATTAGTTTGATACAACGATTTCACCTTCACTTTAATCTTTTGGCAGTAGACATTCTGGATTTTCTATACATAAGTTTACATGAAGACATTTGGCATTCATGCTTCCTGCTAAAAATCCTGATTCAGAGGCAGAGGGCTAAAGTGACACAGTTTAGCAGTGGTGGAAGGGTAATGAGTGGAGGTATTCTATTTTTCTTTATAATTATCAGTTATCTAAGAGGATGAAGAGAACTTTGATCCTTCAGGTGAACTGAAATGCAAAGCATAAGAAGGATGTAATTAATAGTCTCCAAACAATTTCAAACAAGTTGCAGGGAATATTTCACATTATTTTCACAAATGTTACCTTTGAAGGCTTCATTTTACTTTTGGGATGTGCACATTTTGCAACAAAGCAGACTAAGTCTAATCTGCATGTTGATTATGTATCACATTAAAAATAAGCCTCCACTACACTATGCTTGTATTTCTTGTGCCTTGATAAACGAATAGAAACTGATGAATGTGAACACCTGTAATAAAAAGGAACAGGGCATTCATACTGCTGTTTTTGTAGAAGGAACACACTTAGTGACAAGTTCAGAAATCACAATATATGGTAGCATAAGAGTTCCAGGATTGTTTCACTGGTGTTAGCAGGGAAAGCACAAGTATGTTGTTTCTACCAAGATTAGTGGCAGCCACTGTGCCCTCAGGTGAGTCACAACCAGCTTGAACACGTTTGTCCATCTTGCTTTTCTCTCTGCCAGTTCAATCAGCAGTTTGCAATCAAATCTTTATTTTGGATAATAAATCACTGACAATAAAGGCCAAGAAAATATCCTCTAGGATTTCTCACAGCCTCCAGATGCTGGCCCAGTGATGTAATCAGTACATACCTCTGCCAGTGCTTAATCATTCATAAAACCATTACAGACTTCGGGATGTTGCTGGACCATATGGTCCAATATGGGCCCTTCATATTATGTAAATTTTTTAAAATTAAATTCCCATTGTGTTCTCCAGGACTACAATTTTCATGCCTTTGGAGCACCTGTTCTACCAGCTGTGCTTCAGAAGAGGTTGCCTTACAATATAAGAATGTCCACAAAGGTACCAATAACCTTTTTTTCAGAAATGGAGAAAGTTATTGCATATTCCAGATCTCTGGCCAGTGTAGGAGACATATTCTTAGTTTACATATATATTGCAATATTTATACCTTTGTGAGAGAGAGAAACCCTAATATGAGGAGTACTATACTCCAATTTATAGCTAATGCCTACTTTTGAGGTGAAAACTTTAGGATAAGCAAATGCCAGCGTATTGACTTTGTCTGTTCCCTCATTCTAGAAACAAACTTCCAGAGCATCTCCAGGCTGAGGAAATTGGTATTTTTCAGTCCAGAAAAGAGAAGATTGCATGGAAATCTCATGGCAACCTTTTAGTACCCAAGGGGGTCCTACTGGAAAGCCAGAGAGGGACTCTGCATCAGGAACTGCAGCGATAGCAAAAAGAGTAGTGGGTACAAATTGAAAGGGGGAAATTTAGGTTCTTCAGCTGAATTCAGCAAGACATAGAAAATGTACTATTTCATTTTTTAGTTGATTCCAGTGACTATGACCCCCCTGTAAAATAAAATGTCTAACTAGTTTTCTATTTTGTTTCCTTTTATATTCCATCTTTTCTGCTAGATTAGAGACCTCACTATTTTCCTTCTATTAGACTGTATATTTATATACAAATATTTGACATAACTGCATTTTCACAAGCAGTTTATGTTGAAACTCTTTTATTCACTACAAATCCTAAGTATTCTCACAGTTGCCATTTGCAGTTCCACTGGTAAAAACTAAATCCATTATTTCTAGATGTGAAAGTATGGCAGTTGTCTGGTTAATCATATTTTGTCTTAATGTGTCAGCTGTATTCAACTTTTTAAATTATTATTCAATGTTTATTCATTCCTCAGCATCATTTTTATTATGCCAGTTTTCCTCATCTGAAAATGTTGCTGCTTGTGCTCATCCCTGTGAGAATTAGCTCACTGTCTTGGAAAAAATAATTGTTCATATAGATATACAGGAATTTAACAGTGTTTGTTGCACTTTCAGAGAGAAATAAATGTGCTTTGTGGACATATTAGGTGGCATAACCCCAAATTATCTATGTAAAAATATGTGCATCTTCCTCACTTCCTTGTTTATTTACCATTTTGTAATAAAAGGATTAAGAGGTGCTGAGATTCTGGGGTATATGCAGCTACATATTATTGATATACTGTATTTTTAAAAATGGCCTTAATACTGTCTAAAAGATTTCATCTCTGCAATCTTCTCTGTGAGACAATTATAGCAGTATCACTAAGTTGACATACAATATGTTCCATTTCATCAGGGAATGAGCTGAAATATATTTAGACTAGAGGCTTTTGCTACTTCATCTGCCAGTAGTATAGGTAAAGCAAAACTTTGCCCTAGATGGATGCTCACATGGCTGGCTAGGTGAATAAATACATGGGTAGATGGAAAAAGTGGTGCCCATTTCTTCGTTGACTGTACTGGCTGCAATTAGGGGTCTCTCACAAATGAATGCATGAAGAATATTCTCCCATGCAGGGAGAATGTGTGTAGCAAGTGTGTGAGAAGCCACAGGCTTCTCAGGATTGTATCAGGAGCCACACAGACTCCTGAACATAGTACAAATCTAAACTTACTTCAGCTCTTCATACACAACTTTTGAAAGACATTATATTGCCTCTTCCATACCTCTTGTAGAACTAAACTTTGAGTAGTTCAACAATTCACTCAGTGCAGGGATATTATGAATAGCTCCACCAATAATGATAGAAAATCTGCAAAGCTAGCACGGGTTTTGACAGGTTTATGCTGATAGACTTTTTTTTAAATGGATAGACTTAGTGCAGAATAAAATCTAGAGGTGTAAGATAGAGGTACTGTTCCAGAAAGACAAGTATGGCAATGACCATGACTTCCAGCATACTGTCTGTCTGCTGAACAGTTAAAAATGAAAGGTCAGCTGCATTGAGCCGAGCACATGGTTTAAAGCACACCTGAGTACAATTTAACTGCCAGCTCTTCTGAACTTTCAGCCACAAATAGATAAAAATTAAGGAATAAATCTTTCTTAAGAAAGATGTCATGGCTACAGTCAGGAAAAATGTGTAAGACAGGGTTGAAGCAAAAGGTGAGCAGCTCATGCCACGAGTGGCATGGTAAATATTTTTACCATGCACAGCACTGCACGCCTCCATATAGCCACTGAATTTGACTCACAACTAGACAGGCGGATGTTTAAACAGCTCACAATGAGGACAGTGATCAAAAAAACTTCCACTGACTGCACTAAATCGCCATGAATCACACTGGGGAGAATGTGTTTACATAATTATATGTATACATACAGTTCACTTGCCAGATAATGCAGACTTTCAGAGGGAGCCATATGAGGCATGTGTTAACATTTACTAGAGATGAGGCAATTTAAATTCTTGGTCTTTTACTAATCATTCAACTCCACTTGAAAAAATAAAAAGTAACAGCTTCACTTGAACACTAATGTTACATGCTGGGAAGTGCTTTATTGCAGCTTGTAAAATTACCTTTGAGAGAGCAGAGTCTAAATGCAGACAATAACAGAGCCATGGATTTAAAGCATGCTTTTATTTTGGAAAGTAGCTCTAAAAATGGCATCTTGCGGAGGTTCTCTATTCGTTATCCCTACCACTCCAATTTAGCTTTGCTTAAGTGTCAAGTAAAAAAGATGTTTTCCTCACAGTTCCAGGCTCTGAAACTCACCCTCATGACTGCCTTGACAGCAAGTCAACCTGTGTTGCTTCCTACTAACATATCAGTGCCAGTTCCACTGACCCAGTGGGAAACTGAATTGCATATAACTGTAAATAGGCACAGAGATTTATGAACCATCTTTTGGTTTTAACTCTGTCGCTGGCCTGTGTCCAAAATCAAGCTGGAGCACATATAAGGGAAGAAGGAAAGTGACAGAGAAGAGGCTGTCATCACCAGCCAGCTCACAGGAAAGTCATGAGAAGTGCGGTGAAAGATGCTAAAGTGGAGAGGGAATGAGGCAGGTCCACATTGGAGCATGTCAGGCTTCAGCATGTAATGCTGAAGCTGCAGTCACAAGATTGTTGCTGAATGGGTAAATACATGCTGAAGAAGACACAGCAAAACCCCAAATGAACCAGCAGAAGATGAGAGGCAAGATACCTTGGCAGCTGTTAAAGAACTGCCCTCAACAGCTGAATGAGATATGACATTGTTTGCCTCTTAGAGCCAGCTGCACAGGGAGATATCAGAAGATAGGGTGATAGATATGGATGCTAATCCACAGTGTAAGAGAGGTGTTTGTGTGATCACAAATAACTAGAGTACTGACAGATTCCAATCAATCATTCAGATATCAACATACCTTGTTTCATTTACACTTACCATGACATGATCTCTAGACTACTAGGGATGCAAAAGAAAAGAAAATCAAGAAATCTCATGTTCATATCCAGGAGCATCCCACAGACCAGCCAGAGATTGGCAGTTAGCCATTTAAGTTATCTAAAATGGGGTACATCATTTGAGCCATTCCAACATTCCTGCATTTGACTAAAAGATTAAGCCAAAGGCTTATATTTATATTGTAGAAGCATACATAACACTGCGCTTACTGCATGCTATGCCATGGCTGAAAATTCCAGTTCATAGCTCTAAAGCTCAGCTTCCTTTTAGTCTCTTGAGCTATTCCTACAGGACTAATACACATAGTGTCTAGACATATAAAATGACATGAGGACAATTGGCCCAGAACAGCCTATGTTCGTATGATTAAATTCTCTTAGCTTCAAAATAGGATTGTCCATCCAAGTAGTTTTTCACACCTGCTAACTTCCAGATCAGTCCTAGAAATTGTTTGGATGAACACTAGTTGACCCAGGCCAAGTGCAAACCAAGGACCCTGAAAAAGATTTAACACTATGGACAATAACATCCCAGTGTACATTTCTGTTCCCCATCACTATTTATTGGCATAGAGATTTAACTAGAGATGTACTCTTGCAGTCCAAAACTCAGGCCACAGTTATTTCCAAACTGAGGCTTCTGAGATCCAGTGTTCCTTTCTCCTTTCAGCTCTACCCTCACTCCCATTTTCCTCTTGCCCCCCCAAGGCAAAAGTGTGGCAATGCACTTGAAGCAGGATTGTACTTGGCTCCTCATATTATTTGAATGGACCACTCTAAGGCTCATTTACTTTAAGTACAGCATGACCAGCTGGGTTTGTTGCAAACTGTGCTTGAATTCCCTGCCAAGTGCATTTACCCTTGGAAAACACCTCGTCTTCAGTCTTGCCAGTACTCACCTGTAAGTTCATGTGTTGTTAAATTACTATTAAAGCACTAAAAAATAAGGTCTCTTCAGACATTTAGGTGTTGGCAGGTAGCTTAAAATGTGTAATAAAAATTGCTTACCTGTGTCTAGGCAAAAGACAAGGAACATCACTTTTCTGAGCTGCAGGAAAGGCTCCTAGTAAGTATCTTAGTCCCATTCACAGATTTTCTGAAATTACAGCAATTTAAGGGAGTGAAGCTGAAGACCACAGAGCAAGGCTGAGGACACCGGTAGCATTTAGCCAGGTGTTGTAGAGATTATGTTCGAAGATAGGGTTTTTTTCTGTTGCAAGCTGTTTAGTAAGTCTTCTGTACCATCTTTCTGTCTTCATCCTTCCCTACAGTCACATGTGAAAACAAAAAAACAAGCAAATAAACAAAAAAAAATTCTGGCACAATTAAAAACACATGTGCCCCAAAACTCTTTAATACAAGCAAACAAACAAACAAACAAACAAAGTTAAAAGAAAAAAAATCCAGAATCAAATCTACTAATTTCAACGCTTCTAGAAAACATAGGATTCTTATCTACTCTTTTGCAAGTCACATATTTTGAAAATATATTGTTCATATTTTCATTTCTCAGTTTAAATCATAAGGATTTATTTCCAATGTTATAAGGAATTATTTCTGTATTTCTGATTTTCATGGGGTTTGCTTAACAATCAAATTAATAGAACAATTTTCAAGGCAAGTGGCAAAAAAGCATGTAAAAATATGTTGTTCTCTAGTTTTCTTTTTTTTCTATTTAAATCAAGTGATAAGTGAGTCCTGATAAACTGAACAACTTCACTTAGAAGCATGCACAGTGAAAAGCTAAAAGCTTTTAATTAGACACTTGCTCAGTAGGGGTGAAAGTATAATTTAAAAGACTCAGAGCAAAAGCTGAGTTGTTAGTTTTAGATTTTAGCACAACCAAGCTACAATTAGACCAAATTAGTTAACAGCTTGTTCAGTAGCCTTCAATAGAAATTTGGATGCACACTGACTCCAGGTTATTGCTTGCAGCAAAGTATATATGTAGCTCAAAGTAGTCAGGCGTAGCAGTTTAAACAGTAGATGTAGAGGTTACTTGCAGACCTTGTGTTGGGAAGTCAAGGTTTTATGTGTTCAAGCCATCAAGTCAGAAAATAAATTAATTTATTTATTCTTAAAGACTAACAACCCTACATTTCCATTTGTAATAGAAAACCACTCACTTTCTGTTAAAGGAATACCAGAGACAGTAAATCTAAGCATGCAATATTTCCATGTTCTTTTTGTTTTGTCATTTACACATAAAAGAGCACCTTTTTGGATAACAAAAAATAACAGCAAGAGAGAACGAACGTAACAGCTTGGCAGAGAACACCAAATGTGATCCCCCTTTGCAGCAAAACACAAGAAAATCCTCACTATTGGCAAATGTAAGAAAAAGGTAACATGGTATCATAACTATTTGCAACCTAGAGAAGCAAATCTTGGTTTCACTCAAGTCAGAGGCAAAGCTCCTTTTGACTTTACCAAAGCCAGTGTTACAGCCTCAGTAAATGAGGAATAAATGTTACCTCCTGGGATGTATCACTCACATGTTCTACTTGTTTTTCAGACTTCCCCAGGCATGAAAAAAAGAAATCTACTACTACTGTGCTGCACATTAGACCTCAAAACAAAGGAAAAACCATTGATCAGGCATCATTGGGGCCTGTCAGTACTGCTAGCAAAGGGTATCTCATTTCTATTGCAATTGGTAAAGGGTAGATATGGGTAAGATTAGCAATGTCTCCTGTGATAAAAGCACATAATAGGGAAAAATATAGTGCCAAGATATTATGGAAAAAAAAGTTTGGGATGCAAAACCAAGCTCTGGAGTTCAGCTATTTATACTGGTAGTAGCTTAGAGGAAATCTAAAAAGTTCTTTTCTTACACCTTACTCAGACAAAACAATTCTAGGAGTGTGGGAAGGACAGCAAGATCTCATCTTTTCATCTTCTTATAGTGCTAAGTTTTATCCTTTTTTAATGTGATCTCTCTCTTTAATTTGGATGACAGAAGTTCTTTTTTTTTAAGCATAAGGCTAAAAAAGTAATAAGCATTTCAGAAATTACTCTACAATTTAGAAGTACACGAATGGATTTAAGTAATGAATCCTGAGGACAGTGAGTCATGCCATGATACCTTGTTATTTACACTGATGTACTAACTTGTAGAAAAGAACATATATTTTATTTTAAAATATGACAAGTTGAATTATCTTTCAGTCATCCTAGAAGTGTCTGAAATGGCAATCTTAGTCAGAAAAGCATGTCATGTGACATGGAATATATAAAATAAGGAATTAACAGCACTTATTTGTTTAATTGCTAGCAGAACAAATTAAGATAATTGATCTCAAAGTATCCATACAGTCCAAAAGCTATCATTCTCCAGTGGCTAGGCACCAAACTCCAAGAGAATTCCATGCCAGTATAGATATAAGTTATATAAGTTTGGAGCCTGATCCAATAAGTACAATAACAGTCAGTGGAGAAAAAGGACAATGCATCATCCTTCGACATAGTCAGTAATACCTAGCAAATGACAACATCTATCAAATTGTAATGAGTTTCCCCAAATGTTCAAGTGATGTCTCTTCTTGGTAAACCAAAAGGCTATCTCTAAAAATTTTCTAAGTGGTTTATTAAGTAACTGCTACCTCCCTTATCCTCTCCAGGATGCAGCAAGTAAGGTATGTTTATTTCTACAAACATTGATTCAGATCAAAAAATGAACACCTTTCTGCCACACTTGCATCATGTTTATGATAATTTTCTGCACACGTTCAAGCAATTGAATTTCACTTGCATAAATGCCAGCATGATCTAATCAATTCCCATTAAAGTCAGTGATAGACTTTCAGCTGCTGGTCCCACATCAATCTAACATTCACACTAAAAGCGATGTAGTTATCTGGAAAAGGAGAGCTGTTGAGCTAATGAAGGAAACAAGAGTCTTCTAAAACTTTTAAGAGCTATTTTGAGGAAATTAAAATTCCGCACAAGTATATAAAAAAACCTGTTTTTCACTTCTGTCTACAATTGTGCCTCTCAGTGTGCTGATGACATAAAGCTACTTATATCAAAGATAAATTGCCAGTTTCTACATCAGATGTAGCAGTTTATCTCAGTTCTGAGAAAATGTTTCCAAATGCCTTATGAGAGACAAGAGTCAAGGTGGACATTTCACAACTAGAACTGGACATTTAGTTGATTTAAACTAAAGGAAAACTCTGTGAAATGGCAACATCAATTCCATAAAAAATCTGACACTGTAGATAATGCCTAGCAGAGTCGAGAGACATATTTAAAAGACTTGCCCAAAGCAAGTGGTGGATAAATTCCTACCTATGCTGGGTGATAATCTCAGTGAAAAAGGGAGATTTTTGATCTGTTTTCTGAGAATATTTACATTGGGAGAATATTTATTCTCTTAGTCTCTGCAGAGAAGCTGCCTCTATTGTCTTGATTCTAGGTTCAGAAAAGAAAACCTGAAATTTACTAAATTGTATCGCCTTGTTATTCCTTTCGACATCTGGGAGTGTTGCTGGCATTAGATCTGTTTACCATATATTGTGACATAAAAGAAGTTCAGGAGAATCTTGTACTACAAAATAGAGAAAGTCTGAAATATAACTTTAAAGTTATTTTTATTTCTATTGAGAGATTAATATTGTCTCCACTTTTTATAAGTCAACAGATGTTAATCCAAAAGGTTGATAGATTTTTTTTATTATTTTTTATTTCTTTCCAAAACAATTCCTCAATGGGCAGAATCAAAGGAAAAAAGGGAGCCAGACACGGTAGAGTAGGCTAACTAGCAGAATCCAAAGGCAAGCAGAACCCTAAAATCTATTAAGATTATCAGGGGTTTTCTTGGGGACACTGGCCACCCCATCATACTGGGGAGTGGTATGCATGTCAAAAATGATTGCACTTGAATTTAGCACAGTAAAAATCTGTACTGTGCCTGTGACTAATTTTGTCCTGAATTCATTTGGCAATATCTTAGTCCTTTCAACTCATCATTGTTTATGACCCAGACTGTCTTCTGGTTCTTTTAACACTTTCAATAGACCAGGTACACATAGTATTTTTCTAAAAAGATATGACTTTTTTCAGAAAAAAATGCAACTGCCATGCAATTTGACAGAATGCAGAATTACTGTGTTCTTCAACGCTTACCCAAAAAAAGTTCTGAAGAATGGTAAGGAAAGAGAGATTTCACCCCTTACTACATCCTTTAAATGCATAGCCAAAATAACAACATAAGTAAAAAGCCAGCAGCTGGGTTCTCTTCTCACGTACACAATTTTTACTGCACTACATGTGTACTGATTTAAATGACACCAGAGAGTTTATAAAGTGAATAAACCAGAATCAAATCAAAGTTCCAAGAATATTGTGATGTTTTATGCAAGACAAAAACTAGAGCTAAATGCCAGCTTCTGGTTAGGATAAAGCAAACTTTACATAGATTCAACTTTTCTATTTCTACAGGACCGTAAGGTACAGAGAGAGAAGCAGGGGACCTCATGAATGAATGTCAATAAAAATGTGATACCTGGTGATGAGAGAAACCACCATCTATATGCAAATTAACTGCAGTTTACAAACTTTTTTTTAATAGATAATTTCTCTCTACAATAAAAAGACGATCAAGTTCTGAGGAGAGTCACAAGAAAACAAAAAATACTCAATTTAACTAACACAAATTATGAAATTTTGTATTGTCAATGTTTCCATAATCTTGCAAATAAAAAAACCAAAAACAAAACATAAACCAAACAACATAAAAGATCCACAGAGTTATACATAATTTTTCCATATCCTGTAAAATTAAAATATGTGGAAGTGTAATTATAACATTAATGCTAGTCCCTTAAAAAGAAATACCATGCACTTGCACAACAGTGAATTATCAGACTAATTAGTCACTAATATTGGGCATTAACTATTCAGACCCCAGCAGTTCAGTGATCCTGTTTTGGAAAGAAAGGGAAAATATAATGTGTAGAAAGAAAGTTGACTATGGAACTTATTTTTCAAAGGTGAAAGAAAGAGATGGAAGAATAAAGAAGAACAGTGAGTGATGGGAACAGAGCTCTTTTTCAATAAATTTATTTTGCAATCATTCCACCAATTGATATAAAGTAGCATAAGGCATGAAAGCATGTGCTGCAGATGGAGTCCACAGTGACACAGACATCTGGCATCCAGGTATTTGATTCTATGTATGCCAGCAGGCAGGGGCTTTCCAGAGCTTATTCACCTACTAATTTTTCACAGCAGTGTCAGTGTTTTGTCCACACTTTTCTTTTACATGCTAATACAACATATTTTTTACACTACTTTATGTAGACATCTTGTGGTGAGTCAGCCCCAGATGGCAGCTAAATTCCCACCCAGCTGCTTCCTCTCTCCCCTGCTTCAGTGGGACAGGATTGATGGTAAAGAAAGAGTAGGAATGAGAGAACTCATGGGTTGCACTAAGGGCAAGCAGATTGCTTACCAAGCACTATTACAGGGAAAACAGATTGGTTTGGGAAAATGAACTTAATTTACAGCCAATTAATGAATATATGTATATATATATAATTACTGTTTCAGGTATTGAAAAAAAGAAAAGAAACAAACATTTATACACTTTTCCTCTCCCTTTTCCAAGATCAATCCTCCCCTATGCTATTGCTGCATTTTACATTCAGCTCCCTCCAAGAGGCAAAGCATGTGCAGGGCTGTTGTGGTGGTGTGATTCCTCTCCATGCTCATTCTGTCTCCTCTCCTCCTTTTTTCTCCTCCAGCCTTGGTGCTCCTTTTGCTGTTCCTCACTCCTTCCCCCTCCTCTCTCTTTCTCCCCCCTTGCCTGTGGGTCTTTGTCTTTTTCCCTGCACTTTCTTACATTCCCAGAGGTGCCACCTTTTTGGATGACAGGCTCAGCTGTGTCCTGTGGTGGACCCATTTGAGCCAGCTGGAAGCAGCTTTGTCCGGCGTGAGGCTGTCCCATGCTTTTCCCACAAAAGCCACCCCTGCAGTCTCCCCTGTTGCAAACACCTTGACACCTGAACAGAATGCACTTCCATATTCTGCAAAATGGGAAGTATATTGCGACATTTGTTTTGGTTTGTTTGAACGGTGGGGTTGCCTTTCCTCTGAAGGACAATTATGTTGAATAGGTCAGTAGGAAAAAATTTGCTATGTTTTGTATTTAAGAAAAATCAGGATTAAACATATTTTTAATTTAAGTTGGAAACAGCTATGATTTCTGTGGCTTCATTTCTCAGTTTTGGATCATGCCATAGGGAAAATTCTACCATTCTCAATTACTGTCTCCATAGCTATTTCATTATTTTATATATTATTGTACTATACCCAGAGAACAAAATTCTCTGCCACAGTCTTCACTAAAAAGCTCTTAGAAATACTTATATGCAAGGATGAAAAGTCCTACAGTGTTGATATAAGGCATTGAATGTTGTTGATATGAGGCATTGCTTGCCATTTATTTGTGATATCTCATAAACTGGTAGGAAACTCTGAAATCCAGTCTTTATTCCTCATCTGCATAAATGTACAGAGCAGCACAGATCCAGCTGGGTGACCTAAGATGACAGAAAGCATTACCCAGTATATTGACTTTAGCTTGGGCAGTGTAAGATTTCCTCACAGTATGGGACCACATTTCGGATTTGTGCTGGAAACAGTGTAGATAACACAGGGATGTTTTTGCTACAGCTGAGCAGTGCTTGCACAAAATCAAGGCCTTCCTTTGCTCTCTCTCACCCCAATCCACCAGTGAGGAGGCTGGGGTGCACAAGGAGCTGGGAGAGGGCACAGACAGGACAGCTGACCCCCAATTGACCACAGGGATGCTCCAGCCCACATGGCATCATGCTCAGCAGTCAAGTCTGGAGTAAGAGGGAGGAAAGGAGAAGGTTCAGAGTTCAGGTGTTTGTCTTTTCAAGTAATTGTTACTTGTGACGGAGCCCCGCTTTCCTGGGGATGGCTGAACGCCCGTCTGCCTACAGGAACTGGTGAATGAATTCTGTGTTGTGCTTCGGTTGTGAGTGCAGACTTTTCCCCATCTATTAATCTGTCTTTATCTCAACCCACAGGTTTTCTCACTTCTATTCTTCCAATTCCTACCCCTATCATGATGTGGGAGGAGTGAGCAAGTAATGTGTGGGGTTCAGCTTCCAGCCATCCTTAAACCACAACACACAGTGAAAAAACCAGGGAGAATTATGGACTAAAGAGAAAAACAGAGATGTTTTCTTTTGGACAAAATATCTACAGAGAAGTTATAATATCTGAAAAGACATTTGACTTTGCCCAGAGCACACTCTCTGCCTGGCCCTGGACTGCCTTTTGCCAATCCATTCATCATCCATAAACTGATTGCATTTATCCTTGGGCTTGGCTGTAAGATTGTGGCTCTTATCTTGTGAAGATGTCATCTGCTTTTTACTGGCACTGGAGTCAGTGGTCTGGCACCCTCACATAGATGGTGTTTTCACAAAAGAGAGCAGAGTGCTCAGTCCCAGAGTGCAAGGCTTGGGACAGGAGTCTGGCTTACCTGTTGTCTCATATAATATTGAGGGTTTCTCTTCTGGAGCACCATCTGACTCAGTAACATTTCAGCAACATTTCTTTTTCACAACTATCTTCCATGAGCCAGTAAAGGCAGTTTTTTTTGTGGATTATGTCCTTGATTTGCAAGGAGAGATGTCAGCTCTAATGTGAGGACAGTTTTATCAGGAAGATCAAAGACAATCTATCAAGCATGTGAAAAAATAGTTTAAGATGCATTTTTCTTTGGACAATATAATTTTTACTACTTCTTTAAGTACAATCAATATTGTATTGACAATTCTAAGTATGATAAGACAAACTTCATGATTTTTTTTTTCATCAGCATTGTAAGTCATTGTTTACAGCAGTCTGGCTGCTGGTGGGTTTTCCCAGATAAAACAGTTTGAATTAATTTGTCTTATATGATGTGACCACTTTGAATATTATATTTTGTAACAAAACAAATGTGGATTTGATACCCTTTCTTGCAGGATTAAGCTTGTATTTGTTGCAGCAAGATGATTCAGGAGTTATTCCTTACCATTGATTTTGATCTTGCTCTCTGACTAACATATGCATCACAAACACAGAAGAAAATGAATAACTGAAGGTTTAATTACAAGTATCTTTTACCACAAATCTCTAAGTATTCACATGGTCATCTAATCTAGATCTGATTCTAGAGATTGCTCTGTGGTTTTGTTTTTTCCGTCAAATCTTGCATTCATTTGGCTACAGCTTTATAGGTGTGAGGATGACGTTTGCCATATCATGGATATATGTAATTATGTTGAGAATTATTAATAAAATTTCAGGAAATTAGTTAATTCATTTCAACTAGAAAGAAGGTATAGTTTGGTCCATATAAAAATAATGGTCATACTAAACACTAATGTGAGCACAGGCATTTATGAAGGACAATATGACATGATAATAAAAGACTATACCTTATGTTGCTTTGGTCACTGGGGAGAAATTGAGACTTAGAAATCAGTCACTTGTTGAGTTCTGGGAATTTAACAGTACAGCTTTAAAACTCTAATGTTTGTTTCTATATGAATGTTAATGTTTATTTAAAATTACAGATTATTTCTATCTCAGATCTTGGAAATTTAAGCACCTTAAGATCTTGACATTTTTAAAGTATATATACTTTATATAGGTGTATATATATGCTACTCCCTTTAGTTTGCCATTTGATTTTGCAGGTGTTAGTCTCTTGACTGCTCGAATAACAGCAAGTTAAGTGAGCAACACAATGTGCAGGAATAAAAGGAGTGTCTTCTGTAGCCAGACTGCCTTAAGCTGTTTAGAGAACTTCCCCTGTGGCTGGTTCAGATGAATGAGCATAATTAACATGAATCTCCAGTGGCATTGCAGATGACAAATGGATGATTATGCATTGAAAGACTTTGCTTTTATGTTACTAAGATCTGTTGCTGTGATTGTTAATTTTTTTCTCTCTGTCTCACTTTGGGGTATATTAAAAATAACAAAAACATTCTTGCTCACAAAATAACAAGTCAGTGAATTCTATGTTAGGCTTACCATAAAATTCTGAGCTTCCATGAATAAGGAGTTCTAGCTAATGAAATAGAAACTGAAAGATCAATACCACTCAAGTAAATACAATGAAGAATCCAATCTAGCACCACTGAGGTTTTGATGGCAATAATTCAATTCTTTTCCTGCAGAATTGGGATGATAGAAAGCAGTCTATATAAATGTTCTGTAAAATAATTGTATGGCAATGTAAGCAACACTGAGATCTTTTAGTCAAGTATCTAATTAAAGCAGTGAGTACAATTCAACTCATCAAAAAAGGTGGAAGCCACATTTTTCTTACAATCATTACATTTTTTTTGACAACAACATAGCTCTGGATCAATCAAGTAAATCAACACTCCCATGAAAGGCACTTTGGTGGTAGAAGAGTTACCTAAGTACCACTTACTATTGTGCTCAGAAAGTCTAGAAAACAGCTCAAGAGAGTTGTTGCCAGAAGCAATACAGTTTCAGGAATTCAGGAAAAGCTGACAAAGACCCATCCTAGAAAAACAGCACTGATCTGTCTTACATAATGTGCAGTGCAGAGTCCTGAACAACATCAGCTCTTGTGCCAGACTGAGTATTTCCATAAACTACTTTCCCATTAGAAAGAAAACAGTTGAAAACACCCTGAACTTTGTGAAGAAGCTGTGCTTTACAGCTGTGAAAGGTGAGATGAAATGTAGCACTACGCAATATGCCAGTATTTTGTCTTAGCTTCTTAAGAAGTACGTAAGTTCTCACCTCTGCTGTCCATACTCTACATATAAGATCATATAAGCTTTTAAAGAAAATTTGAATTTTCATGTATTCAAACCTAAGAAGGCCATCCTCCAAAATCCCAAATAACAAACAGCTTGCTCTTTCTCTTTTGGAAACACACACATTTTGATTTACAGACCTGATGGTCTGTCCTTAAATAATTTTATTCCAGAAGTTACTACTGCTCTCTGTGCATTGAGCCTAAATTATTTTGTGAAGAATCTAACTTTCACTTCTAGTCAATCAATTTTATTGGGCATCTCTTTTCTCAAATGGTAGACCCTCTGCTACTGACTTTTCCTCTTATAATAGAAAAAGAGATGACCAGACTGTGGGTTTATATTACTCAGCACTACAACCCCTGCTTCTCACTGTTGATTCTATAGGTGAAGTATTCAGGCTTCCATTTCATGACTTCTCTGCTCAAAATCTGGCTAATTACGGTAAATTTACCGGAGATGTGAGTTTGAATTAATTCCGGCAGAAAAGGAAGTCTGAACTTGGGCCTCCTACTTTCCTCAGAAAATATTCTGTTACAAGGTATTTTAGAAAATACACCCACAGCCTCCTCCTCTTTCTGTTCTTTTTAGGAAAGTATCAATGAAACTCTACAGCCTTACAGCTTTGTACTGTCAGTTCATCTGAGAATATCATCTAGGCTGAAGTTTCTCATGGGACTAAAGTGAAACACTGAAATTCAACATACTGGCTGGACCTAGCCATAAAATAGCGATCAAGCCACTTGAAACTAGGACAATTTCAAAGATTCATAAAGATGCAGTTCTGGTCATATGAGAAGCATAAAGACTTGCTATGAAGTAGTGTCTGTCTTTACATGGTAGCTAAGCAAGATTTTTCAGAGTGACAGGTTTACCGTGGTGGGTGTTTTCAGTTTAGAACATATAATGCTTTTAGATCTTGCCTTTACAATATAGCAAAAAGCATCATGGCTTTCTACAGGGTAAATTAATGACTGAATGGACTAAAACACTTTACACATAGGTAGTGATAAACTGATGAAGGAATTCAGTTCACTAAATGAGCAATAATACTCTACTTATCTAGGAAGCAAGCATGTTTAAATATTGCAACATCAATAAGCTACCACTGTCATAACAAATTAAAGCAAACACTTTCCTGCTTTGAATGAAGAAGCTGAGCAGCTACACGACTGCAGCCACTCAACACAGGAAGATACACTGCAGCAGTCAGCATTTTTAGAAAGTTCTTCCTTTTGTAGCTTTTTGTTTTCCCCATCCTTCTTTAATAAATCTCTGCTCATCAGAGTTTGGGGACATTGGCCAAAAAATACCCATGAGATTTGGGCCAAATTAACTCCCTGTGACCACTGCAGTTCCAATTAGGATGTTACACTGTAATTTTTTGACACTGTAAGTCCTAGTCACAGCCTAAGGCCTAACCATGTACAGATTTAACAAGGAATTTAATCTGTACACATGAATGCATTTATGCATTAAGCTAACCTAGAGCTAAGTCTTTACAGTCATATCATTAGCATAGTCACAATCTACTTCCAGCTGTGGTTACACTGGCTAAAAATTACTGTCACCAGGCCCACAGGCAATTGTTGTCTCTCTGACCTACCATGCCAATACTCCCCAGGACTTTTTATTCAAAACAAACTAGGACTGCTTAAAAAATTTAAATAATATATCCATGCTAATCTGGTTTATATGGACTAAAGTGATCCCACAAGCACCTGAACTGAGGGCATCTGAGGAGGCAGTAGCCTCTGGCTCCAATGCTCTGTAAATGTGTAATTCTGGTTAGCAGGATAGCAGCAGGAAGAGAAAATATGATCACACTTTCTTCTTTTTTCTCTCTGTAGGTCTAAGGAGGAAATTGTCTGGTCTGAGAAACCCATTCAATCTTATTTACTTACCCACTTTTGTTAAGTCCAGTATGAATTTTGATTTATCTGAAATTTCATTCTGCCCAGATGAGATAAATGCCCTTGATACCCCCCACAAATTAACAGAGATTAGTTTTGAGAGACATAAATCTGAATGATCTTACGTGTAGAAATGCCACAAGACGATTATGCAAACAAAATCATTTACAGTTGTTACACTATTGAAAATTATTAATCAGTTCTGAAATTATGTTTTTATCTCATCTACATGATAAACCAAGGAATCATTTAGGAAAACCTAAAAATGTAGAACCAAGCCATGCCAAATTATATGGTAGTGCAATTGTGGCCAATTATAAAGCTCAATATTCATTTTTGTGTATACATATAATATTCTATCCACTATCTCATCAAAGATTCAGGCTAATTAAGAGGAAGACATTTTGGCAGTGAGCCAAATTAGTTTTAGATAAGACATGAAGTGATAACATCTCCTCTCCAAGTAGAGAAAAATATAAATATTCAAAGGAGTGATGCCATACTAATCCTTTGGAGTCAGAAAATAAAATATTGTGAAGAGAGTAAGTTTGAAGAGTAGATTAAAAATTAGGTGCTGTTTTAAACCTGAAGTAGAAAGAGACAGTTGTGTTTAGTTGGCCTATATACACTGAGAAAGTGAGGAAAATATTAACTCATTCGACTAAAAAAGCTATTGCGTAGCCTAGTAAAGGTTCAAGAATCTAAGACAGGAAGGAATAGAACCAGGCACACAAGGTAATGGAATATAAAAAAATGAAGATGTTTTAGCTATGAAGTACTTATTATTCCATTTTTAAACTTGTTTTTCTTTATTTTATTTCTTCATTTAGACAGGTTACAATCCTGAGCATTTTGCATGTAAATAATACTTTCCTGAAAGTTTGTAATAAAACAAACATTTGAAATTAAACCGTTAGTAAAATGGTTTATAAAAGATCTTTTTTATATAGCTATGGTAGCAAACACTTATACTCTATTTTTTATTTTCAAAGTGCTCCATTAACATTCAGGAGTTGAAATGCGTTCTGATAAAGGATTTTGATCAAGTCCATTACATAAAGCTATTAAAGAAGCTTGGTGAATGCTTAATGAAAAGCAAATTGTACTTATGCATATACCTTTAATACAACCAATGGTCAATTCACGAATTTTGTAAGCAGTTGCAGTGTCTTAAAATAGGGAGTAATTCTATCAGCCCTGCTCCAGGAATGTTTAAGCACATTAACAGTTTGATAGGAGGTAAACTCACATTAGTAAGGTCTCCTGCAGTGAAAAAAACCCCAATTATTTAATGCAGAGTACTCTCAGAGACGTTTATATATTTAATTATCACCTGAGGTACATATCTGCACTTCAAGATTTCAAATAGATAAATAATAAGAAAGAAGAAGCCAAAAACTATAGGTTTTTAAAGACATCTAAGTATCTTGGAGATACTGTTTTTGCATGTAAGGAAAATCTGTGGTGTAACACCACATGATTTATTTATTTATTTATTTGATATTCTGGGATCTTTATTTATCAGAGATGTGTTGACTCTCCTGATGTATTGCAGTAAAACATGACATTTTTTATTACAGAACTAATATATTTCTCATTTTGGGTAAGTATCCACATATGACTCTGCACAAAAGATTTGGAGTGCCATCCAGCAAAACTGAAGATGGGCCAGGTCAGGCACAGACAAATTCAGTGCCTCCATTAGCCAGAAGTGGTATGCTCCAAGAGTGATAGCTGCGTGCTCCAAGAGCAATTGCTTTAAGACACAGAACCTGACATGCAACAATCTTACCCCCTCCCAACCATTAACCTTAGATAAACTTTCATTTTTCAGAGCTCCAAACAGAAGTTCTCCAAACAATGTTCTCTTACTGTTCCCCACTGTCTGGTGTTCTTTCCTGTAGAAAATTGCCTTTACTTTTACGTTACTTGCCTGTAAGTCTACAAGCAAGAACATAGGTAATAACTAGTAAATCTCTTGTTCATTCATCCTGAATTGCACGGAGTGGATACTATGAGTAAAGGAAGCCAGGAATAATTTAGCACCTATTTATCATGGAAATAAGAGTCCTTTATAATCAGACCTTCAAAGAGCAGAAGGATAATGATCTCAAAATAGTGCTTCAAAACATACCATTACTATGCGTCAGGATCTAGACATATCCATCATTAAAATAGGTATTACAAAATCTGTGCTAAAAATTTCATAGCATTGATCCAAGAGACTTATCAATCATCATGATCACAAAGGGCTACTCAAGGATAACTGAAGAAGAAAAAGGGATGCCACCAAGGTGATGAATTCATGAGTGGATGAGAATTTGATGCAACACAGATGAAGTTTCAGGTATATCAGAATAGAACCAGGCTTGAATATTTAGAAGAGAGTTGCTTTTGCTGAGAATGAACTAGGAAAATAGTGCTGATGGGCTTGACTTGTTTTGAGACTTAATTGATATAAACAGAGAATGTGGAAGAAGCAGATGTCTCATGTAAATTCTGACTTGGAATAGTGTTCACATTAGCTGGTTTTAAAAAAATAAAAACTCAAAATTGGGCAGAAAGGTTGAGATAACTTTTTTACAATAAAACTGTAAATAGCAAAACACTCGAGTTGTACAATACAAGTCATTAAATATAAAGGTTTCCTTTTCTTGGTTTCAGGTCAGGCCAATGAATTTTGGAAAAGGAGACATCTATAGAAACGTAAATGCGTATTTCAAGATTGCATTGAGATAAGTATTTTCATATTTAGTGGTCTAGGAATGGCAAAGCATCAATTAGATTAGGTTTGTAGCAAAATTAATCTTAAGAAATAACACTACAATCAGGAAGATATCACTGTCCTGTTAATCTGGAGAACATACATTCAGCTTTTCCTATTTCTTTGGATAGAAAATAATTTGAATTTTCAATTCAGTGACAGTGATAAATGCCAGTGGCTTAGCATCCGGTAGTTTTTACAGTTGTCTCTCTGCTGTTTTCCTTGTTGCATCATGCCATAGAGGGTTTGTTAGTACCATTCAATAGCATAAAATCATAGAATCATAGGAAAATTGAAAAATATCTCAGAAGTTCATTTGATTGTGTTCATGCACAAAAGATATTTTCTTTACAAGTTTGGGGGTTTTTCTTTTATAATAACTCAGTAATTGTGTGAAGGTTTTTAATCAAGTAACTCCTTCTTACCCACTGCTATATTTCTGCATTCACAGTCTTGGTAAGAAATGAATTGACTCTGATCTTCAAGAGTATCTGAACAATTATTCTGAACACTTTCCCAAACAGCCAGACTCAGCCAGGCTGTGAGTACACTCACACCACACCTACACGTGGCATAGGAACTACATCCACTTGCCCTGCAATGAGTACAGCAAAAGCTATGATCAAGAGGTCAGGCTTCTGCTTTTCATCAAGCAGATTCAGTACACACATCCTCACTGTAGGGATCTAGCATGTGGCACCACAAAAGATGCAGTTATCTAATAACTGAACTGTGAAGACTTAAATGAGTCATTTCTCTGATTTTTGTAAGACACTCCAAAAATTGTAGCTCATTAAACACTAAGCTTGGGCTTAATGTAAAGGCTAGAGGCACCACACATACATAATCTTGCACAACAGTTGCTTAGTAATCATTCCAGCATGGGTTTTCATAGCATGGGTCTCTGAAAAAAAAGTATAATTCACTTTTTCTGCAAGAAGGGCAACAGGGCTCGTGAAAGGTTTAGATACCATTTGTTGAGAGGAAAGGCTGAGGGAGCTGGGTTTGTTTAGTCTCAAGAAGAGGAGGTTTGGAGGGACCTCACTGCTCTTTAGAGCTGCTTGAAAGGAGGTTGGAGTGAGGTGAGGGCCAGTCTCCTCTATCGTACTTGCAGTGAAAGGACAAGAGGAAATGGCCTTCAGCTGCGACAAGGAAGATTAGGTATTAGAAAATGTTTTTACACTGTTAGGATGGTCAGGCATTGGAATAGATTTCCCAGGAAGGTGGTGGAGTCACCACCCCTGGAGGTGCTCAAGAGGTGTCTGGATCTAGGGCTGGGTGATGAGGTTTAGTGGTTTAGGGTTTACAGTGATAGTGCTGGGTGAATGGTTGGACTGGAACCTAAAGGCCTCTTGCAGCCTTGATGATTCTATGATTTTATAAGACTGCAGTTGACTTCAGTTTAAAGGCTAATATTGGAGACAGCAGAAACAATAAGTGAAACATCATTGATATCTTTGCAAACAAACTAAAGAAATTTCCATAATGAGAAAAGAGCCTAAGACTTTAGCTAGAAAAATATGAGTAACTAGTAAAAGAGACTTGAGGAAGTTTAGGTGTTTTATTATATAAGTATACCCTGTCCTTATTTGTCCTAATTTATTTTAGTCTGTCTTCAGCATTATTTATTTCCATTTCTGAGACTGATAAGCCTTTCTGCACTTAAGAAAGTTACACCACCCTTTCTTCATAATTACTCTTACTGGGTCCCAATTTTCTTATGCTGTACATTGCTACAGGGGTTAAACAATTTTCACTAAAAATAGCAAAAGTACTGGGTACTTTCAATGCTATATAGATTATAACATTTTATATTATTGCATTTCATTAACCATATGGACTTTTGCTTCCCTTCAAGAACCCAAACAGTTGCAATATTCACATGATCTAAAGCAGAAACAGTAAGTGTTGTCATACTTTACATTATACGAGCAATAAGAGGGAAGATACATAAGTAGACTTCCATTAGTCTGTTGCTTCTCTTTCAAACATTAAAAATTATTTAGAGAAATAAATACTATAAACTATCATTCAATCTAAGAAAAGATCCTGCAGATGTAAAGGAGAGTAGAATGCATACAGTAGGCACACCAAAATACCTGTAAAAATAGTTTTAAAATAGATTAAATTCTTAAATATTTGGCCATAAATACAATAATGAACCTCAGCACACTCACCTGCTGGTTACCCAGACTGAAGACTAAGAACTTAGTGTGACAGGAATTCTCTCTAAAGGAAATGTATGGGAGTCTCATAGAACACAGCAAATAAATTAAATTAAATATTCTTGAGAATACCTTGCCTATAATTTCATTATTTAATTCTCTCAATTATTATGTCTCAGTTTACCTCACTTTTGAACTGTCAGAGGTCTCCACTTTCTATAGTAGTTTTCATTATGGCAAAAGCTCAGTTGATTGAAATTAGTGGTTTCCTACATTTATTGTGCTTCACTGATTATTCATAGTTTTAGAAAATAATGTATTTTACAGTATACTGTTGTTATGCTTCAAAGAAATAAAACACTAAGCTGACTAAACTGATAAATTTTTTGGTAATTCTATACAGCACAGAATCATTATGCTTATTTTTCTTGGTAAGTACTAATGATAATTATATTTGAAGCTACCATAAAAATCTATGACAACAAATAATTCTGTAGTCATCCAGCTAGCACATCGATAAACTAGTTTCATTATAGTATCACCAACTGCAAAAGCCATAATAAGTTCAATACAGACAATACAGTATATTTGCCAATGGCACAAATGAGATTATATAGCAGTCTTTTTTTGTAATGCACAAGACTTTTTTTTTTTCCAGTTTGATGTATAAGTCAGTTTTATCTATACATAACGACTGCAAGAGAAGTAAGCATTATTAAATTACCACTAACACTGTGAGCAGAATGTGGGAAAAGGCTATTACCTACTTATTAATCCTGAGTTATGTAATCACAAGATAATAGAAATATAGTTTATGTTTTGAATTAGATAATGGATAATACACTAATGCTCTGATGGGACATTTGCCTATGAATAGTGACTAATGCACTAAGAGTTACCCATCTGGGGTATGCATACTGCAAGAGTTTTAATTAGAAGAATAATGCACTTACTCATATTTGTTGGTACAATATCAGCTGAAACAGAAAACTTAAATATTCCTGAAAAAATATGCACAAGCACAGCACTAGAAAAGATTTAATACTTAGCAGATGGCTAGTTCTGCGGAGATGCTTTAACAGATGGTTGGCATGAAGATCTGAAAAAAAGTTTACTAGAGTCTGAAAGTTATAATCTTACCAAACAAGACTCCTTCTCTATTCCCATGAAGGTAATGTGTAGCATGACACTATTGCAAGTAAATAATATGAGGTTTTATCTCATATCTAAAGGTAACCACCATTACCACTTTCTAAAATCTAGCAAAAGAGTTTAAAAAAATCCATAGCTTCCTTATCACCTGTTGTTGCTTGGTTTGTTTTTTATGACTAGGGAAAGCATGTGTGCTCGTGCATAAACTTGTCAGCAGACTTTGTCTCCTAAAATTTGGGAATCCTCCTGACTATGAAGTGGTCATGGTACTCAGACCATACATATCAACTCAAAAGAAACATCACACCCTTCTGGGGTGTGTTATTAGGTAATTCTATTGTTAAAATTGTTCCAGATTATGGAAAAAGATGATAATCTTTGACATCCTTGAAGACTTCATGGCTTGGCAGCATTGGATCTTTTGTCAATTCTACCATTGTCACGAAAACAAAAAATGTATTAAAAAAAAAGAAAAAAAGAGAAAGCCTAAAATTTAAACACAAACCCACACAACTTAAAATTTTTATGTTTTATGATTGCACATAATTTCCGTTGACTCATCAAACAAACAAACAAAGACTCAGTAATATTTAATGATGTGAAATTCCTGTTTAAGCTTGTTATATGCTTAGAAAAATCACGACAGAGGTTAACAGAGAGATGAGCTGTCTTCAGTACAGCTAAATTTAACACTTCTTGCCTCAGAGAGAAACCTGTAAAGCAAATAGAAGATTCTTCAACAAAAAGTGTCTATCAGTAAGAATGAGTTCTAGTCTATTTATTCCAAAGTTAATATGATTAAACTTTAGTTATATGGTCATTTGAGATGTCTAGTTTTTAAACGTCAACTCAAACACAATGATTTCCTGATTTTGTTTTCCAGTTGTATATATGAACAAAGCAATGCTACCTTTCACTAAAAAAAAAAAACAGGTATTATTATTTATTCCTAACCATTAGAATTTGCGTGTAGTCTTTGTCCTGTCTCATCTCTAGATGCCATAAACTTTAAGAGGTTTTCAGACACTGTCCCTCATTCTTTTGGGAAACAGAAGCATCATCAGTTCAAAAGAGCTCTGAGCAATCTGATCTAGTTGAAGATGTCCCTGCTTATTGCTAGGGATGTTGGACTAGATGACCTACAAAGGTTTATTCCAATGCAAACCATTCTGTGATTCTATGACTCAAATATTTCAGTAATTTGGATTGACAACTAACCAAAAGAAGGTGAAGAGAAACTGTGTGATAGGTGGAGGACTGCTGAAAACGAGGAAATACTAAATCCTTGTATACAGGATTTATATCCTGTATCGTATTATATCCTGTATCGTATCCTAAATACAGAAGGAGAACTTCTGTACATTCAGTAATGGAAAAGATAAAAAAGGCCAAATTCATTACATGATTTAGGTACAAAGATCTAGATGACCTCACATGATCAATCCAATTATACATGAATGTATTAATGAATTTTAACATGTTCTCTTACATGATTCATTATAAAAAAATACAGGCTGTTATTGACTATTTTAATTTACAGGTTATCATAGAAAAAGAAAGCTTAAAAAATTATCTACATTTACCTGATAAATTTTAACTATAATTATAATAATTACAGTAAAATCTATATTAGATACTGGATGCAAATACACATGTTGCACTGTGAAATCAGTTATTCTTCACAGTAGCAGTTTTAGTCTTCACAGAAATTAAAATTGTGTGCTAGTATCAAATTTTATATTTAGTCCATGTTTATTGTGATTATTTAGTGAAAATGAAAGATTCCTTTTACTTTCACTTATAAAATCATGCAGTAGCTATTCTTAATATTGTACAGTAATAAATACTGTTCAATTGTGAAAATATTTCACAAAGGAAAAACATTTCACAAAGGGATGAATCTTCACTGATTTTCTGTGTCCAAAACAGCCATTAGTATCATCCCATTTTACACCAAATATTTTAGGCAGATGGAATGAATTGAGCTCATTTTCACTATGGAGAAAACCTATATTCTTACTTAGATCAGATATGAGGTGAGCAAAAGGGACAGAGTCTGATGCAAAATGTGAACAACAGTATGAAGGTAAAATGGTAGGAAACAATTTTTATAGAGAGGTTTGGAAGTAGAAGTGGTAAGAACATTGCATTTCTACATATATGAACACTTGCATGCTGGACATTTAAAAAAAACAAACAAACAAAAAAAAAAAAACCAAAGCAATTTCAGAGAAGCACAAACCCAAAAAATCTTGCTTGAAAAAAGCCCTATGATCTTAAAGCATTTCTAAGTTGTTTATCACCAAGTCCAAAAATGCAAGCACCCACAGAAATATTAGTGTTACATCACAACTCCCAGACCCAATTCCCTGGCATTCTCATTCCCAGTGAGTGCTGCTGCACTGCACCATTATTCCCATAGAAATTTGCACATAATCATGCTTACATTTCTAAATATCAGTATTTCTGCTGACTTTAATAGCTAAGGTTGTGCTAAAGTGTTTTAGAGTGTATCCATTTAAAAGAGTCTTTATGCCTATAAGAAAACACTCTCTGATACTTTAACTTCCTGAGTTGTAAAGTCAAGGAATGTTTACAACTTGATATATAAACGCTTGAGACAACAGTTTTCACTCTGTGTTGATCATTCTTGTGTACTGAATGAGAAGTGTTTCACTCAACTTTTAGCACGTATTCTCCTTCAGCATATGACTCCTATACCAGTATTTTTTAATCTGTGGAAATAGCAACGGCAATTAATTACAAAGCAATTCCTCGCTTATGTACTGACCATATATAACTAGAAAAAATAATTACAATATAACAGAAACATAATAAAAATCCAATTTACTATTACTTTATTTCACTGAGAAAGATTATGTAGTAGTAGACTATAACATATCTTCTATGAGAAAAAACTACCACCAATATATCTCAAACTTATTTCATAAGATGATGTCAAAGTGCTTCAGGAACAATTAATTAAGTTTTACAGCAAGTCTCAAAGGTGCATTAGGCAGAGTAAAATAATTAATCCTTCTGTTCTTTTGTCAGGTCCATTAGGATTTGGAGTTTGACTGTCCTTGCTATTGTCTGCTATTGCAAACAAACGCATAGCTCTTCAGCTTTCCACCTGCCAGATCTGAAGAAGGGATTTTCCCTAATAAGTCACCACATATGTTATACATCACGAGCTTTTCCATAGGGAAACACATACAAAGTAGAGTACGTTCTTCCGCTCCATAGTTTATTTTTTCTTATCTATTTGTGTGACAGACTGGAATGTGTTGATGTGATTGCAGAACACATTTACAACAGCATTATTGAACTACATGGATCCTAAGCAAAATCTTTTCTTGTTATTCTGATTGAATTGAAATGACAGTCAGAAATATTTCAATTTGGAAAAATTGCTTCAGAATTTCTGCAGTCCTCAGTTTATTTTCCTCTCATCATCCAAACTTTGAATAATTCATCTTGCTACTAATTAAGATATCTTTCACTAAGACAGGAGTCCAGAGCTGTGTGCATCATAGAAAATACAGTTCAGGTAGCAACATAGAAACCATCTTTTGTAAGTGCCACCGTCTGCATTTCGTTATATGAAATGCTCACTTTCTATCTTTTGTTTCAAGGCAAAGAGAGACATTTCTTAATAATTTCTACAGAATTAGCAAACTTTATGGAAAATGTTACTCTTTTAATATTTTTGTCAAAAATAATTTTCAGTTTAATAATATGTTTTATATAAATGTTTCTGTCCAAAAGTATATCTGATCTTTTGCATGCAAAAGTACATATAGATAATTGATTAAGTACCAATAAAATAAGCTGAAAATTGTATTGCATGGATCTTGGTGCTTGTAGAACCAGCTACATTTCTGGCTGGATTCTGGAAAGAGATCTTTGCAGTTCTACAGCTCACTTTTCAGTATTGCTGAAAACGCAAAATTTATGAATGGATGGGGAGAAAAGGAGCTGCTCCTGAACACTATTTTGTCTAATCCCTTCAGAAGAAAGAATGGGATTAAGAAAACTAATACATGTGTTGATAAGAACTTTGCTCTTACTTGATTCTGTTGTGGCTAAAAGGATTCTTTTGTAATATTCCATAGTAAACAGTTTCAATATTTTGAAGCACCACTCATCTACCAAATTTCCATTGCTCTACAAATGTTTATTACAAGAAAAATGTCAATGTAACAATCTCACAACTGTTATTTTTGAGATGACTGTCATAGATCATAAATGCATCATGAAAAAATCAGCATCCTGAAAATCAAATTTTACATTTGCACGGTAAATGGTGAATTACTCAAAGCACTATTTGACAATCAACTTTCTTCATACCTTTTCTGAGCAACTTTGAGTATTACTTTCCTGAAGGTGAAAAAAGTCAAGCAAAGCAAAATACTTCAAAAATACATTTTTTCCAACATAAATGACAGCTATTTTGTTAAAAGGCAAAAATATAAATACGGTATTTATGACGCTCAGAGAAAGCACAAATATTGTTTGACACATTCTTAAAAAAGAAAACCAAAGCCAAAACACACACATACATACACACACACAAAATCCACCAAAAATCCAACAGAAAAAACAAACACATTGGTTATAGCCCACCTTAATTTAGTCATAGCATGGACATAATACTAATGGCTTTGAACATTTTATACTCTGACAGACTAGCACAAATGGACCAATGGATAATATGGCCACTGGTGCTGTGTTGTATGCATAGTCTTCCCATCCCTCATCCCCCCAGCTTCATTTTGCTCAGCTTCAAGTATCCAACTGAAAAATATAAATTACGAGCCTTTTGGGGAAATGCCTCTCTTTCCTAACAAAAATAGATGTCTCTGGATCTGAGAGTTACATGCAGTTGCAAAAGGCTTCTTCATGCATTCTTTCTGAAGTTGTAATAGTGACAGAGGCTTATTAATTTTCTTAACTAATCCTAAATTTTAAAATATACTGATTTTCAGTGGAAAGCTTCCAGTCTCCCTTCCAGCCTCTGTTTGTTTAGTTAGAAAACATTTCATGATATGCTTAAAATAAAATGAGAGGTAAGCATACCTATAGTGTATATCTATTGTTTGTCCTCACGGCCTTATATTTAAATATTAATTTTATAGTCTTAAATCCATTTGCTCCAAAGTTTCCCTTGTTGCATTCTTTATTCCCCATTGAACTGAAGTGGGTAAACTAAATATTTTCCAAATAAAAGATTAATAATTGAATTTACATTCAGCTCCTGCCAAAGCCAGCTATGTGCGTCCTGGCTATGCTACACTTCTAGTTAACTTTCACACGCATACTATCAAGGTCTGGCAAAGCATGAATGACTCCTAGTGAATGCAGTTGTGCAGAGCCATTGTTGTTCAGTCAATAATGAGGGCAAGGGAGCAGGAAGTAGAAGGAAAAGGTTAGAGCAATGGGAGACATTTTTTCCAGTAACTAAATTTGCAATAACTTTTAAAAAGTAAAAGATGAAATGAAGAGCAGCAGAGGCCTTTCTTTTTTCACCAGAAGTCCTCTGAGTCTCCCTGCTGAATCACATTGAGCATAACTGCCACCCCTGAACTCCTCACATGCAGCCCTAGTATGACTGAGGTCACTCACTCCCATCACAACTGCTTTATACAGCAACTATAACACAAAATTAATTTCCCCATGCAGAGCTTCCATCTTCAAAGTCTGTTCTAGCAATTAGAAAGCACTATCTCCTTTTATGCCATCTGATATATAGGTGAGTGAAGATTTTTCAAGGGAGTTTACTTGCTGCCCTACAACACGTATCTATTCATCTACCTGTTTTACAATCTTATCAGTATATGTGAGCATCCACTCAGTGACTATTCTTACAACTTTATGTATAGATTCAATGTAATACCTACCCATAATTCTCCTGGAGACATACAGAGTATGGTGTGAAATTGAACCTGATTAGCAGAAATTTGACTCTGTCAATTAAGGAAAAATTATCTCTGGATTGCTCATTAATGACAATAGAAGACAGGTTTCAGTTCCAATAGAAATATTATTATCATAAAGGTATAAACACTTATTCAAAGCTGTGCAAGAAAAGGAATATTATTAATTGTACCAGTATAAGGCTAAAAAAGTGCAAGTTTTTAGTTACCACCATTGGCAATACTTCAACGGCTTGTAGCTTGGTCTCATGGATCAGGTTTAAGGATCAGAATTTATTCCCAGTGCTAAAATTCTCATAGAGTGTAGCATCTCTACAAAGAAAGAGATTTTCATGCAACAATTGAAATCATCTTAAATTTTTTGTTTTGCGTAGGACAAACTATGACATAATAGAATTGAATGTGCCTAGTTTTAAATTTAAATAGTGTCTTCCTGCAAGACAGAAAACATTGATCTATATTTTGACCTATTCTACTGTCAAGGATACAAATATAACTAAAATAATCAAATAAATTGTTTTGATTAAATGTTCAACGGACTGTGCACACTGCCAGTGTTTATCACAATAACACAGCTCAACAACAACTCACGTTTTAAAAAGGCACTGTTAGTAGCCTCAGTTCCACACATCAGGCACCACCCTGAGGACAGTAGGGCATGGCTTTGGGGAGGTGTAGACTGGTCCTGGTGTGGCATCCCTGGGGCAGGGACTGATGGCCCTGGGGGCTTAAAAGGGTGCTGGTAGAGGGATGGCCCAGGTCTGAGCATGGAGGGTGAAACTCAGGGAAGTAGGCAAGGACAGCAAGAATTAGCGGTACCCTTGGGATCCTGACAACCCACACCTCAGTGCTGGACACTATTTTCTGTGCAAAATTGTGACCAGCAGCTCTTCCTTTTGGCCTTTGGTACTACGGAGAGTGCCTACAACAGCTGCATTTGTATATAGCTCAAATGGGGAGGAATTCTCCATAGGAAACAAATGCCTTTGACTATATGTTCAGACCTTTTCTTGATTTATTATAGTACCAACATATTCCTACTGGTCGTGAAATTTTTAATGTAAAGTCAAAAATACACAAAGCAACCTTTTGCAGGCCAAATCCAGATTCAGTCAAAAATTTCTCAGTTCTCACCCCCTCCAGTCCTCACACCTTTTACAAAAGAAGACACTGAAAAAGCAGGTAGTACAATCATTTTCCACATAATTCTGTATCATGAGGAGAAGGAAGAGTTCCTGTTTTTCAATTCACACAATCACAGTATCAATTTTCTTCCCACTTAGCTGTCAGAGCACATGTAGTGAAAAATACAGGATTATACAAATACCCTAACCATTTCACTATTTTGTTTTTGGGCACACAACTTTAATATTTAATTTATCTTGTTTATAAATTGGGTTCATTTTCAGCTGAACATTTCTGCCTCTTCTTCCCCAATTCTTTCTCACTCCAGTTTTCATGCAATTTAAATGAGAGACTCAAGGATGGATTTCTTGATTAGCTTATGCAAAAGCTGCATGCAGAGCTTGGTACTGCTCATTCCTAGTTGAGGGATGGAACAAAAACAAATAAATATGCACCTCTCACTAAAGCTAAAAACAAAATTTATCTTTCTGCAGTTGAGTTGGGGAGTTTCATTTAGAGTTATAGGGCTTCCCTCCCTCCCCAGCAGTATTTGGGTATTTGCTTACCATGGTTTGCCTGCCTTGCCTGTAAACTGGAATGATAATGTTCTGTGGGCCAGTTTTAGGATACCTAATCAAACAGCTTAGGCTAAAAAGCATTTAGAGACATTATACTCCTACAATACCTTCAAACACAGTTACTAGAATTGTGTGTGGACTTAAACTCACCCATAAAATGACCCAATGACCTCTCAAACATTATGGGTGGTTTCACTCCTAATTTGGGCACCTCCACGGATCATTTGAAGAAAGATACTATACCACTATACTAAAACATCAATACCCTCACAAGTATAAACTAAGTATGCCAAATCACAGAAAGTGTTTTTTTCAAAAATGTAAATACATTTTCATCTTCTGGTTTATATAACAGTTATGTGTGGTATGCTTTCCCATCACTGTCTGACCATAATCAAATTGGCATGCCATAAGCCTGGACTGATTTGAAGGAAAAAACCCCATTTCTCTCACTAGAAGTAGCTCTCCATAATGACAAATTATAAATTTTCCCACAAGATTTCCAAACTGACTTTTCCAAAACTACCTACCTTCTTTTAATACTAAGTATTTTCTTGTTATGAAGGACATAAGATAAAAATTCCTGTCCATGCTCTCCTTCACATTTCTAGTGCAGACTTAAGTGAAAATAAAGATCTACTGCTCAAGTAATCACTTTGAAAAAACATGTTCTCATAAATCATTCTAAAAATTATTTTACTTTCACTACGAGATCACACAAATAGCAAACTTGTATTTTGTGACAGCAGTTGCTGAAAAATACTAAGTTAGTATAGTCTAAAATGCACAAAATACACTACCCTTTTATTTCAGACGTGTCAATGACTACAAAAATTCACATTAATTTATGCTATTTGAAAACAGAGTCCCTTGACACTGTCAAGAACAACCACCCTAGAACTACATTAATTTGTCTGAAGGGAGTAAGAAAATGCTGCTAGTAACTGAATGACCCTCCTTTAAAATTATCCTCTGGGAATTTGTAGATCTAGCCACCTCAAAAGCCATAACTTGTAGACATCACATGTATCTGCTGCTCAACCTACATAAGATAGCAAAATGAAAATTATTAGGAGAGATAGAGAACCCAAGCACCTTGCATGGTGTTAGTTTTGTAGAAGGGAGCAAGGTATGAATCTCACAAAAAAAGTCTCTGTCATGTTCGAATTGTTGGTAAGAATGTTGCCTTACAAGGCAAGCTCTCCTTCTGTCCTATTCATCATTCCTTTCTTTTTATCTAAACCACTCCGTCTTCACCACTCTTATCCCAAACCATCTTTTTTATAATGTTGCTGACTGTCCACACTGAAATGCCCATCACTGAGCAATAGGATGATGTGGCTACAGGAAGATCTGTAAATATAAAGAGGCACAAAGAGATTTGAAGAGCAGCTGCTTTTGCTGTAGCAAACCCCTCTTGAAACATATTGTAATGTACTTTTCTTATCTTTTAAAATAGGACAACTTCTATTTCAAAATGGATCTCAAAAACTTCAGAATCAAGACACAATTGTCTAAAATCTACTTGAGTTTCTGCAGACAGAAAAACTGGACATGTGAAAGAAAGCAAAGTGATGAATAGTGGTTCTGAGAGATTTTGTTTTCTCTCTTGGGTAAATGGACAAAATGAGCTCATTTTTCTGAGTCAGATTTCATTAAATTCCACTTCCCCAAACCTCACTTTCTTAAAACTGTGAATAAAGTAATCTGTTATAAATTTTTACTTATAGCAACAAAAAACACACTACCCATCAGCTAAGGACCCAATCCCACGTTCTTTCACTCTGCTAACCAGAAAGTAAGTCTATTATGTAGAAATAAAACTCTTTTTTCTACAGAAACACAAGAAAAAAAAAAATAAAAAAGATATTCAGTGAGCTAAGAAGGTGTGACCATGCACCCTCCAACTATAAACTTGAAGCATCCCTCAAAGATCCATATTGAAGTATAACAAAAGTTTAAGTTAAATGTTTGTGCAAGAAGAAAGACGTTATGAAGTTTAACAAATCCTGTAAAGTCAAAAATTAAATAAGTTCCTTAAGGGAAGTAAGAGCACTGCACATTTTGTACTTTTCTAGAGAACTGGAATGGGGTTAAGTTTTGATTTGAGAGCTGATCCCAAGCAAAGTTTGGAATCAAACACTTCAAACTTGCCACACCACCACATAATTCCCCAGCTCTGGTACAATAGTCTTCTAGAAGATCCACACCCCACAGAGGTTACTGCAATTGTTGACACATCCTCACTTTCCAGGGAGCACTAAAGGACTGTCTGCAGTGTCTGCCTAACACCTTTCATAGCTGTCACATAAGAAAACCAAGAAAACATGTGGAAATCTTTTATCTCTGACAGACTTTCAAGCTCCATCAACAAGTAATTGTGGCATATCAGTTTCATGAGCACCACAACAGAGATTCAAAAAGGCACTGTAGAGACATTAAGGAATCTACCCTTTCTGACTGCACTGTGTTTGTCTTTAGAGATGGAGCTCTTTGTCTTATTTCTTAGGAAAAGAAATAAACTCAGAAAATTCAGTCCTCTGTCTCTCACTCGTGTGCCTCTTCTACTGTTGAGCCCTAAATTACTGTCACTTTTACAGTGCATAGATCTAAGGCCAACTGAATGTTTGTTTGGGCTTTCTGTCTATCATGGAAACACAGGAATATAACACCTCTGTATTTAAAATCTCTGAGAGAATTTCTACACAGACACTTCATATATAGATGACCGAAGACAAATTGCTGAAACTCTGCCTGAAATGAACTTACTTTTAGAATAATAGCAATGCCAACTCTCCCTACCTTGTACTTGCCCAGGATCAGATCTAGCATAAACCAAACTATTGTCATTTCTACTGAGCTGGCATGTGAGGTACCCATGTGTAGATATCTTGTGTCACTGTGCACCTGGCTGGATGGTCTGATCTATAGTTTTATACGTAGTTTTCCATGGTTTGGCACCATACATACTACAGCATCCAAGTGATTGACTCAGATTTACAGAATATCGAGGTAAGATATTATAACAGTGCTCAAATGCATGTAAATGTAAAGCATCCTTATGTAGCTTTGCATGAAAATCCCTACTGGGCAAGTGGATAGATCATGTCCCTAGTAGATTTCATTAATTCCCAAATTTGTTAAGTATGTCTTTTATCTTCCTATCCAGCCACAATTTTATCTGTGCTGCCAAATCCCAGCAGCTGTATTCCTGCAGCTTCATAGCTCTCTTTGGTGTTTTGACAGCCTTGTCAAGTCTGTTCTCACAGACAAGGATGTTTCCAGCCACAGTGGGAGCTGGCAGCTACCTCAGCTGTGGCAGTTAAAACCAATATGTATTGTAAGGAGGGTCCTGAGCTGCACCTTTCACAGTCAAGTGTATTAAACTGTAAGTAATGATAACTGAGTATAATACTCCCAGCTCAGAACTGCTCCAGCTAAAGCCTGAACACATGATCTACATTTTTACTGTTAACAGGGATAGTAATCCCAGATGGAGAAGGGATGAAGAACTACCCAGACACAGATATCAGTCAAGTCTGATGCAAGACTAGAGCCCATAACTCAAAGCCTACTTTCATACCTAAAGAGGGGATGCCCCTGATTCACAAGGTTACTGTGACTGCTACAGCTATGCTTCTGTAATTAGGAACAGCATATGTTTCTCAGGTTTCCAAAAGTCAGATGTTATTTGCTACAGAAACTTGGGAAGATTTACTTGACATATGCACAGTCATTTGCTCAAGGACCTCAAAGGTATTTAAAAATATTGCAAGTCTCCAGGATGTGGACTCTTAAACTTCAGGAACACCATCAAAGTATTTGGTATGGGAAAAATAAATAGAAATTCAGATCTGGTATTTTTCTCCATTGTTTTTTCGAGGCAAAAAATGTGAAGGTTTGAGATTCTATTTGAAGTAAATGAAACAACGCTTGCCTAAAACTACTGAGAAAGAGAGGTGTATGTTTTTCAATATTTTCTTGGTGGAACACATCAGTTTTCTCAACCTTTCATTTTGCACAATACAAGAAATAACAAGGAATATTCTTCCATATGTTGCATCTTTTTATCATCTTGTTTTAAAGAAAATCCATGGCACTTTAGTATAAATTCTTATGTATATTTACTCTATGTACATGCAGATTTCTTAATGACAGGTTTGTACTTGAGCAGTTGTCATGGAAGAATTGTAGCTATTGCTGAAATACCATGATTCAATGAATGAAGCTATAGCAGCGGCCAAAGCCCTGAATTAGTCTTACCTTCACTATTGATAAAATACTAATCTTCTTTTATGTTTCTTCAGAAAAATAAAATGAAAAAAAGTGAAAATACATGGATATTAATGAGCAAGAAAGACTAACGGAAGCATTAAGTGTTAATCAACCTGTATTTTTATCTAAGCACAGCAGGCTTAAGATTTTAATGCAAATTAACTGTTAACAAGCCTTTAATACTACAATTGTACATGCTAATGTAAAGCCCATGAATATTTGTTTTAAGAAACACTCTGACTCTCAGTGTTGGCTTTCCATCACTTTTTTTTTTAATTTAATGTGAAGTATTTTTTTCTAATGATTGCAGCTTGTATCTGTTTTTTACAAGAATGAGAGCTTGTGCAGCTGAGTGCAGTGGTAAGTAGGGCAACACAAAAGCCAATAGCAAGTTGCAAGATGTAAAGAAAAAAAAAATTATGCTTGTAGCTCTGAGCTGGGTCATGTGAAGATAAAAGAGATATGTGTATAAGAAAAATTTGGTAGGGACATGGGAGAGGAGAAATCCAAGGGATGGAGGTTCTAAAATGAGGTGCTGAAAAGAAGGTGGCACAAAAGTATGCAATAGAAGTTTGAAGATGACAAAAAATGTTGCCAGGAGTCCACTGACTACATTCTGATCTGGAGGTAGGGCCACAACATCCTCTGCCTTATTCTACTTCAGTTGCCACGAATATGGCAGTTTTCATAATTATTTGTTCTTGTCCTGGTGATGTACCACAATTGCAGCACAGTACAACTTCACAGAGGCTCAAAGCAAATATTAAAATGTGTTCCCTGATACTCGAATATTGTCACCCTTGACCATGACAGCAGTGACTATAATGGGTCAAATCACTACCCAGCCCAAAGCTCTTGGACTCAAGGAGTATGAATTTAACTTATGATCTTAAGTTATGGGTGAAGAGAACGTATTTGTAACATTTTGTGCTCAGAGGGAAACAGTAGTAGTTCTTATTGGCTAAAGCACCTGTCCTGAAGATAAATGCTTCCTTTCCTACTTTCCTTTTCCTTTATTGCACTAAACCCAAACACACTCCTATACACCGCTTTTCATACTGGAAGAAAATCAAACTGAAATGTCTGGATCAAACTCTTATTTTAGCTTTATGGCCATACAGTTCCAATCTTTTTTTATTTTCAACATCGTGTGTCTCAGATAAAGGCTCACTCAATAACTTTGGAACTCTGGAATGATGTTTCTGCGGAAGAGACCTAATACCATAAATTCAGGTAAGACTTTTCCTGAGGAATTTAAAGATTCAGGCTTCTAATAGTAAAACATTACTTTTTGTCTGGTTGAGACATAGTTAGGGAGTAATATAGGGCATTAAATCTGTTTAACAGAAAAAAAGCACTGCAAGTAACAACTGCAAGATATAACTGATTTTTTACTGATTGATCAGAGGTCATGCAATTCAATGGTCAGGTGAGCATATGACTCAATATGAGTTATGTAAGGTCAAGAACAATCCAATGGCACAATGAGAAACTGAACACAGAGAGGGTATGGCTGAGACATTGTTTTGGCAATTAATTGCACAACTGCTTGTTGCAAAGAGCCACATCCTTTAAGCAGTTCACATCAGTTCAAAATATTATTCAAGGATCACAATATTTTATTCTCCTTCTAGTATTACAACTCTGAAATAATTTTTTTAAATAATTTTTTTAAAATAATTTTGTCTTTTTTTTCTTTATATATTTTTCAAGATCCCTTTGATTTCTTCATGGAATTAAGGGTGGAGTAAACATTCCTATTCTGTAATGAACCAACGTCTTCCAAATGTTCCAAATGGAACATCAGCTAATTACAGATCTCTCATTTTTGGGACATATTATAGCTCCCAGCAATCACTCGGAGGAAAAAAATAAGGAAACAAAAGATACTTGTTACTGAAGTTGTATACCAGCTACAGAACAGGAAAAAGGTCAGTGATTATGCTACTACCGAAGACTTCCTAAAAAAAAAAAATCACTGACCCAGTCTTTGTCCACATTTACACTACAATCATTGCAGCAGCAGGTTGACTGCAGCTGTGGTTAAGTCACTGTCAGCAACAATAATTTCATTGTGTTACACAAGATATAAAAGGGCAAGCATGGAAAAAGAAAATTAATAAAGGAGAAACTTAAAATATAAACACTAGCAAAATGATTTGCAATGAACGTCATTATTTGAAGAGAAGTAGGGGTTTATTGTGTTGTAAATACAACAAAAAGCCTCCAGCTCATGTGAATCACTTCTTAATGGGACTATTGTGCCATTGTAAATTACTGTAAAGTAACATTATCACATGCATCATCCAAGCCATTTTCTAACCATTCATCAACATTAACTGTGAAAAGACAGTTTCCTGTGTTTAGAAGCTGCAGTTATAGATATACACAAACCCCAGGAATTTCAGTCACATATCAATTCATTTCAGACGTCTATTGAGTATCCCCTTATCTCTACACCATTATTGGAACAGAAATTATGTCCTAAAAGATGAACCAAAAATCAAACAATAGAGCAGACTAAACCAAACATGTGCAATAGCTTGAATTACTGAACCACCACCAAAAAATAAAACCAACAAAACCAAAATAAAACCCAGAAAACTGAAACAACCTGTGATGTAGCTAGTTCTCTGTTTGAAATATTCCTGAAATTTACAAGCGAATTTCTTTTCAAATATTTGTAAGGAGATAGATATATGTGTGGCTGGGTTGAAAAAAAGGGAATTTACATAGAGGACAATGTTTTGCTTGGTTTTCTTTCCGAATTAGAAAAAGAAGTGAATGAATGTTCAATGACAGATGTACAAGCACTAGAAATGCCCTAACAGCATCAGACAGATTGTCTGGTCTGCCTAGAGGAGTGACCATAGGGGATGCTATTCATGAAAGCTACATAAACCTGACCATCTTCTGAGGCCCTCGGATCACCGGCCATTGGATTAAGGGCACATAATTTTCTAAGCCTTATTTATATAGTTATAGTTCTTGAGTTTGTGTAATCCATTTTTTCATCTGTCGATACTCTTTGTCTCTATAATTACCTGTGGCAACAAATTCCAGCATTTCACCACTTGCTGCCTAAAAACCTTTAAAAAAATGTTTCAAACCAATCTTCTACTTCCTTGAGCCAGTATAATAACATTGTGTGAGTAATGATTCTGTATTTATATAATCTAGTAATGTCATGATTTTGCAAAAGTTCTAATTTCCCCAAATTGAGTCTGGTTTACTCTTGATAGTAATTGGCAAGTAATTAATAGGTGATCTCCCTGTCTTCATCTCAACGCATGAGCTTTTCATCCTATCTTGTACCCCTGATGAGGAAGGGGAGTGATAGAGCAGCTGGGTAGGCACCTGCAAGCTAGTCAAGGTCAACTCACCACATAAGTGCTCATATCCCTGGAATAAACTGAGTTCCCTCTGGAAATAAGCTGGAACTCCTTATTCAAACATTTTCCCATTGGAAGCATATACCTTTGACCATTACGTTTTCCAGATTTAAATGTTCAATTATTTCTGAAGAGATATTAGTAATGTCATTCAATGTTGTTTCCTGTGAACTGTTAACAGGCTAACCGGAATTAGAGAAGACCTTTAAAAAGAGACAGATATTTTCCATATAGATTTCTCCAAGACACTTGCCAGAAATATCAACAACCTAGAAAAACTGACGTGTTGAAGGCTTTAAAAGGGTACATTTTTTCTATTCTTTGTCCCATGAATTAGATGGGATGAAAAGCTTTTTTATGTCTGTCCCACAGAATTGATTTTTCTGCATCACCTCTCATCACATATCCACTTATTTTCCTTCTTTCAACGAAGAAAAATAAATTGAAGAAAAAAAAGGATTAGGAAAAAAAAGAAAGAATAAATCACCTTATAAAACACATTCTGTATTTTTAAATTCTTGACAAAATTACAATTTTCATTTCTTAATCTGGGAAATAATATATAATTACTTTCTTCTTCCTATCACCCCCACACACCCGAAAAATACTTTATGTCTGAGGTAAGAATTCTAAACCTAAAGCAAAAATTATATGCAGACCATGAAATAAGTTTTATTATTAGAGTAGCTATATGCTTTTTATATAAAAATGGAATTTATTTTCAGCTGTGACACATCTTTAATTTTCAGTATGGTACTGTTTCTGATCAGTGGAGTTAGCATACTGATGAGAAGGAACTGCTAAGGGTCTTTATGAAATGAACCTCAGGAGGGTATAAGGACAACGCTACATTGTGTAGCAGTATTTTTCAGCAAAATTGTATTTTACAGATGTAGATTCAGTCTAGGCTATAAAAATCATTTTAAGGTTTAGTTGTTAAACAATTTCATAGTGTGTAGGTGTTATAAAAGAGAAGGATACACAGTGAACCTGTATTTTCAATCAAATACTGTTGTCTGTTGACATTTCATTTTAAGGAAGTTATTTTGTAGGCAAATGTGAAATAATTTTCCCAGAAAAAACTGTGATAACTAGAATGACTAAGATGGAGTAAGAAGAGAGCAAGTGAAATTTGCCTTGGATAATGAATGGACCTTGAATTAAGGAAAATAACACAATAATCCATTTATATAGATAATTTCAGAAAGTAGTCACAAAATTATTTCTGCAATTCTTTTAAAGATTGTGTGTATTCTGAGAAGTTTAGACAAAAAAATTGCAGCATAAATTTGAAGAATGACTTCACCAAACCAGCTGTTATATTTCATTTTTAGTAATGGTTTTAAATTTTTAAAATGTTGTCAATATAAGTTCTGTTTTTAGTATTATACAGTGTAACACATTTTGATCAAATTTGTATTTGAAATTGCAAGGTAAATTTCACATACATTTTGAAATTGCCATCTCCTGAAAGATACCTTAAAGAAACCACTCCATGTGTTGGCTAGACTTGTAATCTAAGACAATTTATTTTATAGAGAGCAGCTCTGCAGAGAACAGCTGGGGGGTACTGGTGGATGAAAAATTCAGTATGAATGGGCAATTTGTGCTCACAGATCAGAAACCTGATTGCACCCTGGGTTGCATCAAAAGCAGTGTGACCAGCAGGTCAAGGGACAAGATTCGTCCCCCCACTCTGCTCTGGTGAGATCCCACCCGGGGTACTGTGTTCAGCTCTGGGGCCCCCAAACTATGAAGCACCTGGACCTTATGAATCAAGTTCAGAGGAAGGCCACGAAGATTATCAGAGGGCCAGAGAACCTCTCCTTTGAAGACAGGCTGGGAGAGTATGAGTTATGCTGTCTGTAGAGGAGAAGGCCATGAGGAGACCTTAGAGCAGCCTTACAGTAGTTAAAAAGAGCCTACAACAAAATGGATAAGGACTATTTACAGGAGTATATTGTGATAGGACAAGAGGGAATTACTTTAAACTGAAAGAGGATAGGTTTAGATTAGATATTAGGAAGAAATTTTTACTATGAGGCACTGGAACACGTTTCCTTGAGAAGTTTTGGACTCCCCATCCATGGATGTGCTCAAGATCAGGTCAGTCCCAGATGAGGCACCAAATTACTCTGTCATGATTTAGGAATTGGTATTCCCCAATTCAGCATTCCCACTGAAACCATGCACTGCTGATTCAATCCTTCTCCTTCTCTCTCTCCCTGTGCAGGTGGTTGAAGAGCAGAATCAGAGGCACAAAAGTTAAAGACCACAGGCTGAACTAAGAATAAATTACTGGAAACAGCAATGAGATAAGCAAATTGACAGTAACAGCTACATTATCAGTAGCAAAATATGCAAGATAAGCAAACGATTCACACGTGGTTGCTTGGAACTGGAGTCACCACTGCTCCCTCTGCCATGCTCACTCCACCTGAAGGAACCCCTTCTCCCCAGAAGAGACTCCCTTCCCCCCCTGCTCCTGTCAATGCCATGAGGGGGTACAGAACAACCTCCGGATCCTGGCCATGACCCCTCCTGGCTACAGCAAAAATTAACCCCATCCTGGCTGGAACCAAGATAACTTCTTAAAATTAATGTTTTATTTGTTTATACTGAAGTCTCTAGAAAGCTGGAAAAATATTTAAAGAAATGGACCACTAACTAGTAAATCTACTATATTTTTTTAAAGCTATATACCACTCAATGTTAATAGCTCCAGAAAAAGCAGTGCAGATCATCAAGGCAATGTATGAGTTAGAAGTTTCCAAAAGCTACAAAGCAGGTTGTTACACAAGAGACTAAAAATAGCTGTTATGATTTATCAGGGCCTGATTCCTTTGGGGCTGTTAGAATTTGGAAAAGGAATAAGAGCCCTATTGTAAAATCTCTTCTTTTGTTTTTGCCTGAGAAACATGAGGAAAACTTCATTATTTTCTCAATTACCCATGAAGATTGTTATATACTCATTTCATAATTTGGAGCATGAGTCTGTAAACCATGCATACTAATGGTGAGTTTTCTAACAAAAAGGAAAATATATATTTTGTTTTAATGTTACTTTAGGCAAAAAAACACATCTGTAATGCAAACTGGTAGACAATAAGCAATTTAGAGCTATGGCAGAATATCAAGAATGACACTCTCCTTACAGCAACTCATTACATCCAGATGCTGAAGAGCTGAAGAACACAATGCCTAATATCATGCAATCATCTCAGACAATGAAGATTGAAAGCCTGAGCCTGCAATTCTTGAGGCAAAACTTTTATTTTCTGAAAGACTGCAAAGTCAAGCCATATGTTTCACTGACATTTTCTTCTGTAGCTCCATTGTATTTTTTTTTTTTGTATAATATGTTAAATCAGATCTTTATGTCCTGAATGTAGTTTTCTTGACTGCTATCCAGCTACAGTTGTTTTATTATGCCTAGCAGGTACTACACACAGCTGGGATGGGAGGGGCATTATTTCAGAGAAAAACTCTCTATCGTCCTTAGGATCCTTAAAATGCAGGAAGGAAAAAAATCTAACACATCTTTATGCTGGACAGTACGACAGCCAAAGCAAAACTTCTGACTATCAAAAAGCAAAGTAGAAAGCCCTGGTGTTTAAGAGAACTGAGCTGATGTTTGCTGCCTGCAGGGTGTAAGGCAGATACCAGGACAAGGATGACAGCTTCTGTTTCCACTTACTGCTTGCAGAAGATTGATGACAAGTACTTTATGAAAGAAAGAAAAATTGCACTGATCTGAGATATGTGCACAGTACATCCACACAGCTCCTCATAAATGTTTAACTGAGGCTGTGTGTCCATAGCTGTTTCTCTCTGCAGCAGTACAAGTTGAAGCAGTTATTCTCCTGTCTCTGCCTTATGCTTGTTTCCACATCTGTGCTACTTGCTTGTTTTTGTAAATACAGCTATCTGTAGGGCCATAGAGTGAACTGGATCAGCAAATTGAACCTAGCAAAAATACTCATACTGAAAGTAAAATGCTGATAGGGGTTGGAGAGGGAATTTTCATTTGTGATCCAGTTCAAAGACAGGAAAGATACAGAATTCTGCTACAGGAAGAGTAACATGAAGGATAATCTTGTGAAAAAAAAAAGGACAAATAAAGTGCATGTATAATGAGAGGGAGGTAATATAATTATGTTCTGCTGTGTGAATTAAATTATAACAGTAATTTTTTTCAGAAAATGTTGTAAGGGTAATCCTTTTTAAGTCATATAAGCATTTTCTGTTTTATGAATTTCAAGGAATATGCATTCTCAGCATGATGAAGACCTTGCTTCTATTTAAGCAGTAGCTTAAAAAAGATGATATTTTGTGAAAGTGAACGTACTGAAGAATACCCCTTTTTTGGAGGTCATCCTATCCTCATTTTTCTTTTCAGAGAAAATGCTTTCAAGATGATAAGTAAAATGCTTACCACCTGGAGGGAGGAGTTGTCCAACAGTATGTGCATGCACTATGAGGATTCTAAAGACATGTATTCAGAAAGAGATACTTCTCTGCCATGTACTCCTGCCCTACTCTGTCCAGTTATTGGAGACTGACACTATGGAAAAAATTCTTTCAAAATAATCCTCAACCTTGTAATGTAATTTGCATAATTACATCATTTTATGTTACAAATAAAGACCAATACCTTTACTTTTTGAAAATATCCTGAACTTGTGATGCTTGTCAAAGCTTTAACAGACCCAAATTTCATTTTAATTCACAAAAATTAAAAGTAACTCTCAACTTGTTAATTATTATGAAGGATTTATCCTTACTAAATCTGGACAGATTTCAGATACAGACACTCTTTTAACAGAATGTGCTTGACCCTGAATTCTGTCGGTCAATGCTCAAAACTTAATGCTATATAGAACCTTTAACAGCTGATTGTGCAGAAACCTTCACTAAAGCTACAGCACAGCATTTTAGTTATAACCACCAAAGACTGTGGCAGAGAACACACAACACATTTTACCAAGTGTATTTCTCCATGACAGAATACACTCACACAGAATCAATATTACACTGCAGTTTGAGTCTCTCAGTGATCAGGCCCATTTCTCAGCCACAAGATATCTGTAAAGTACTAGAAATGTATGAACTGCTTACATATATTGGGAAGAGAAAACCAAAACATGCTCAAGAAGTGGCAAAGCTCTTCTACAAAAAAATGAATGTTTTCCTTATGGTAAAAATTACAGTAATAAAAATAAAGAAAATTAAAATTGAATATATTGTTTTATAGGTTTATTCCTCAAACACTCAATTTTATTTCCTAATTAGTACATTTAAAATATTTTGCTGTCATTCAGTTTAAATGAATGATAGCCATACTCTTACAAACACATCAAAATAAGGATTTTTTTCCCCTAAAAATCATCAACTTTTTCATAGACAGTATCGTCACAATTTTCAGGGCAAACCTCTGTTAAATCTCTTCTTATAGGCTCATCAGAGAGTTGCAAATATAAATAATTCCCAGGAACCAGTTTCCTAAGTTAGAGAAATTATTATAACCTGCAAATTTTTTTAGCTATGAGAGTGGTGAGAGAGAATCATAAAAAAAAAATATTCCCACTATAAAATCTGCAGTTAAGAACTGCTGAAAGCAAACAGCAATTTAGGCATCACTATTAAGCAAGAGAAATTACACCCCACTTGTTGATTTTCAGGCTTCTCCTGATAGCAGAAGCACTTAGTGTTACCTCAATCAAGAGCAACAATAAAGCATGCCAGATGCAAAAAAAGCGATCAAACAGCCAGATTGAGTCAGAACATGAAGGCGGCAGGAGGACAAGGAAATTTTCTGTTTCGGGCAGAAATTCCTTTTGTGGTTATTTTGTGCACAGGGGACTCCATCCCTTTTCACAGTAGGGTAAATGCTTCAGAGCTGCAGACTTGATAAAAGTTACATGCCATTTCTGAGAAACAAGCCCACAGTATACCTGCTTCAGCTGCAATGACTCAAGTGGCTGGTCTCCTAAAGTCTCTGGCAACTGCTTAGGCAGAAACCTTTAGAGAAACCAAACAGAACAAAGAAAGGAAGGGCAGACAGAAGGAAAGAAAGACAAATGGATTGAAGGGAAGATTAAATACTTGTAATTATCTAAGCTTTATCTAGTGCCAGTCTATTACAGAACTGGGGCTGGCAACTTTGCAGAAAGAACAATCTGGCATGGTCTGGTGAGAACAAAAATGTCTGCAGTGAGATTGTATTGAGAACCTCACCCCAACACAGTCAGCAATGTAGGAACAGTGCAATGTAGGACAGGCAAAACATCCCCCTGTACCCCAGACTGCTCTGAGGAGGGAATGAACCTCTTAAACCATTCATCTCTAATGCCTTGACAGATACTGCTGAAGAACAGTCAGTAAGATGTTTCTGATCTGTCATATGGAAGCACTGTTTACTGTGTTTACTGATCCCTCAAGATGGTACAGAATAAAAATATGTGAGAGCCAAACAAAGAAAACAATCAGAGTCAAACCTGACTTTTACAGACTGATGTTGCAGAAAGACTTGGAGAACTTAAACGTAGCAGTACCATAATTTCTCTAAGTCAGGGAGGGGAGGGGAAGGGAGAAGCATTTCATTGTCCCCCTTCCCCCCAGTTATATTTATGGTCATATTTCTTATCACATACTTATGTATCTTCCAGTGGAGTCATATACATTTACATAATAGTCCACAGAAAAGTTATTTCAAAATAAGGAAAATATATGGATAATTTTTACACTCGGTTACAGCTGTCAGGACAGTATACGCAGGAATAAGAGGCAAAAACTAAAAGAACATAGTAACTGTGTCTTTATATGAATAAACATTTGTTAATGAATAATAAGAGGAGTTATCCCTCACACAAATTACTAATGTTTTTCGAAGAAGAATACTCTTGACATAATTTGCTGTGAATTTAGGAGTGGTCCAAAATTGAGCAAAGATTAATACAAATTTTGACTAAAATTTTAGCGTCATTATAATAGATTCACTGTGCAATTAGAGTAGCAACTAATCTACTTAACAGACAACAGAACTACTTTGCAAGTGTCTAAGAGACAAACACAGCTCACAGTAACAGATCAGGTTGGACCACAAAGAAATCAAAGAGTAATCATCTATTTATAATAATATTTAAAATGTGAGCAAAAATATTGTTATAGCATATATAATAGTAGGAAAACAGATTTTGCTAAAGCCAAGGAAAGCTGTAGATTTAAATTTGAAGTAATCAGAAATGGCTTAACAGCAAACTGTAGATAGTGCTTCATGAAGAAATGATTTAAACTACTTCACACAGGCTTGTGCAGTAGGGAGAACACCTGGAGAAGCAGAGTTTGATTAAGGATAACTAGCAAGGGCTCTGGCAGGGAACTGTTATGTTTATCTAGCCTGCTGGAGTTCTTTGAAGATACTGCTGCTGTAAGAGATAAGGCGAATTCAGTGGATGTAATATACTCAGATTTTCAAAAGTATTTGACAAGGTTCCAAACTAGAGATTAGTGGTTGAGGTAAAGAATAAGGGTTAAAATGGGCTACTGGATAAAAAGACTGGATCAGGTGCAAAGTATAGAGTATTGCTATAGAAGGAAACTTCTTAGAAATTGGAAAGGGGTTTGAGGTCAATCAGGTTAATAGGCATGTGCAGAAGTCTAGAAATACATTATTCATGTGACAGTGTCCTGTGAATTGAGTTGCCAAATGTCCACATCATATATGATTGCATGCAAAGTGATTAATGAAAAAAAATATAAAAAACACTACGGGAAATGAATCAAAATTAATTCAAGAATTCTCACAAGCAAGTGAAAAAGAAGCTAAATAATTTAAATGAGACTGCTGACAACTAGATCAAATGCTAACCAGAAAAATAAAAGAAGATAAACAGGGGGAAAGCAGTATTGTCAAGAATATACAACATGAAAAAAAAGTTACCACCATAATATCTTTTTTTTAAATGAATTAGAAAACAACTGCAGAGATATTGCCATGGATGGGAATAGGCAACAATCATGGATGCTCATGGTTCTTGCTAATACATCAAAAGGATAAAAATGTAAAGTTAAAAAAAAGAAATTTTAGTCAATAAAAAACATAAAGAAGCTGCTTTTATCACTGTTGAAGAAACAAAATCTCAAAGCAGATTTCATGCTTTTGTGCGGGTACACGTTCCTAAACCAAGATATTAAGGAGTAAAGAAACAATCCAATTGCAGTATTAGGATTCTGAAAGCAAAAAAAAAGTTTCTACAAAGGGCTATTAATACAAAAAGTAGTTATTTGGGAAATATACTGTAACAAAAAAAAGTTGCAAGTTAAAGGAACATCTGGTGGATTATTAATAATTAGCACCGCTATACAATTGCAAACCTACACTCAGCAGATACTGTGCTGATGGCTGGGCTCAAGCACCATTACATGACTGCTAAAGTATCCAAAAATCCCTTCAGTCACGTTGGGTGTCTAACAACCCTTCTCACGTAAACATCGGTATGCAAAAGAACAAAGCAAGTCAGAGGATTTGAAACCATATCCAAGAATATTTCTGCTCTTCACTGTTTACCCTCCATCCTTCTTCCCATATTTGCCAGGAATTTACTTCCTAAGCTTTTAGAGAAGCTTTGCCCTGTCTATCCGTCTTCCCCTAGAGACTCCAGTCCTAGGAGGTGTGATTTCTTTGCACAAATAATTGTCATTTCTTCAGATAAAATGTGTCTAAACCCAGAATATTCAGTGTTACGGACCAGCCCAAAGGATTTTGCACTATTAGATTTTTGACAAGAGAAATGTCATGATAACTCATCACATTCCCCTTTGTAGCCTCGTAATTCATTCTATAACTATAAAATCCTGATTCATATCAGGTGCCTTCTGTCAATACAATGAATAAAATGGCCCAGGAAGATTGAACATATGATCTTATTAATGCTCTATAAATCAAAGAATTTTAGATATGCAAATACAGTGAAATAAACAAAAACAAAGCTATTTTTTCTTATTATCATCAGCAGATTCATATTGCATATGGCTGACTTAATAGGCTTTAAATTCATTCTGCTCAATCTTTGCTTCTATAATGAATGCAAATGTTGTCTCACAAACCACAATGCAGAAAAAACTTTTATAATATACTACCCAATGCATTCAACTCTATTTGTACAGAGGTAACGCAATATAGACATTTTAAATCAAAGCAACCAACTTCAAAAGGCACTCAGAAGACCTATGACATAAATAGCATTGTAGGGATCCTTATTTCTTTCATATCAATAATTTTTGTATCCAGATTTTTCAGGTAGCAAAATCGTTTTTATTAGTTTTTAAGCTGACAAAAAAAAAGTTCTTACTGGTTATGAGGGTTGAGGAAAAAATATCACAATCTTCCAGATATTTATATTACACTTGCTACTACTATGGATGCTGCAATTAGGATTTAATCCACTATATTCCTGTGGGATGCAGGTTAGAAATATAGCATGGTTGGCTAACAAACCCACATTTTAAATCCACTGATGGCAATATATTTGGTAAAGAATACTTTTTATCACAAGCACTTTTCCATTTAACTACATATTAGGTGTGATTGTGACATACCTATCATTTGTCCTGATGAACTGGAACATGGTTTGGCATGTTGGATTGGGCAATCATTTAACCAGAATTCTGAAATGCTGCAAAAAAATCCTAATCAATACATAGCGTTTCAGAAGATATAACATCTTAAAAATACTTTCATTTATTTGCAAATAACTTTTTTGTTGCTAGGATGATATACAGTTTTGAGCATTAGCTCTATGCACCAGCTTCCAGTCCACCACAATTTGATTTACCATATTTTACCATGATTTGATTAGAAAAGGAAATCTATTTCTGAAGGATCAGAATGAAAGACAAAATAAAGAGACCAGTATTTCAGGGATAAAGGCTATTCTTGTGAGACATCTCCTAACTTTAAACAGCTGTAAGCTTTACTGGAGAGCATGGATACATTCCTGAATACATAAAAGAATTCTTTGGGCAATGGATTTACTAGTAAGGAGCTAAGGCTTAGAAATAATACTGCTAATCTTATTTTAAAATGCCTTGAAAGAATATAGCAAATATTCTGCTTAAAATATTGAAGGGGAAGCTTGAAGTCAACCATACCTTTGCTAGTCAGCCTCCACAATGCCTCAGAGGAACCAGAGTATTGGAGATAATCTGCCCCCTAAAAGCTATAGAAAATATTACCAAATTCCTTTCATCTTGATAAAAAAGACCTGAATGGCAAGAAAATATCTGTTCAGATAGAATACTACTGCCTTATTTTTAAAGTGATTTGCATCTGTGAGCCTTCTAGTCAAACTTTAGGTATCTCTGTCTGAGTATTGGAAATGCTGAATCTTCACCCAATGACCATCTTTAACCTTTTAAAGGTGGTGCCTCAAATGATAGGACGTGATTGATTATTCTGGAAACAAATGTGTTTGATCTAAAGTACCAAATGTGTGCTGGTAAAGGTTTAATTAATACCCATCACTCAAGTCATAGTATTTTTTTGTATAAGCAAATTTGTGTGACTTATATATGACCTGAGGTACAATTCTTTCATATTGAAGCATAATGCATAAATACAGATAGAATATATTCTACACATTTATTTGTTGTTTGTCTTCCAAAGCCAGATACATATATATATACACACACATATACACAAATCTGAAATTAATAAAATAGCATCCTTATAATAATTTTAGATTATAGATGATAATTTCCCTTCTAGGAAGAAGCAGGCTAAATTTCCTTCTAATGGGATGAAATAATTGCCTATATTTCTCTAATCTTTTAAAGTCTTGCTGGTCTCTTGATTTTTTGTTTTTCCTTAGCTTTTCTGTTAACTATGGAAAAATCAGATTGTGCAATTAGATGTTTCAACAACAGTTTTCATCTTACTGTTTGAGAATAGAAATAATTCTGGAAAACATAAAGTCAAACAGATGGGAAGAAGAAAGGGAATTAATAAATAATACTGTGCAGCTATAACAACATCACAGTTGGAGCTGATTGAGAAACCTCAGCCAAAAGATTTTACAACAATTATTTAGTTCATGTAACTAAAATTTTATGTAGAAATACTTTCAATAGGATTTTCATCCAGAAAAAAATAAACACTGGATGATCTGCTCATGATTAATTTTTTAATGGAACAGAAGGGAAAGTGACTTTGCACCACCTCAATAGTCTACTGGATAGACTCACTTGGCAACTTCAGAATGTTAGAATCTCAGTCAGAAACAGAATGAAATTAGATTCTCTCTTACAAGTGAACATTTTGACTAACCTAGTTTATTTCTGCCAAAATACCTTCACCTCATGCTGGTGTAGAATAGGATTTGTAGGCTTCAAAATCTTTGACAAGATAGAAGATCTTTTACAACCTTCTCTGCTTGAAATTCCCTTGCTGAGATAACTACTTACATCTTGAATTTTAAATCACAAAAATCTAAGACTATGTTAAAGGTGGGTAACTTTCACATGGAAAATGTTGCCAAAAAAATTCTACCTATAGCAATTAGATAGTGGTCATTATCTGAACTATATAGCGGTTATTACAATATTTAAGAAATATATGGTGGATCATATGAAGGCAGAAGTGAATAATTCAGAATGATTTTTCACAAATTCTTTTGTGTAAGTTGTTCACTTACATTCTTTGAAGTTTCTCTAGTTTTCTGAGACGTAAGGATGTTGATCTCAAACAGTGCTCCTATGTGCTGCATTTTTATTATACAGGCTGTCAAAGGCTAGGGACCTCAGGGCTGAGGCTGGAGAATGCATTAGATTTCATTCAGAACCACCACAGAATGCTGATGAAAGTTACTGAGAGCCTGACATTTTTGCTAAGCTTTTCATGTTAAAAAAAAAAAAAATCCTGACCAACTTCAATCCCGGTATTTTTTAAAGAGCAAAAAACATTTACTTCCAAAATGTGAAAATAAAAGATGTGGAAATGTTAAATGGTTTTTGTTGCTACTGACTTCACTTTGAAGAAGTGTTTCTAACTAAGTAAGGAAAATTAGCTTGCCAGGTGGAAGTGTAGAGAAATATTTAAACAGAAAGTGGATTTAGAACATAAAAATAAATTTGTAATATTTAAATTACAGCAAAAGAAGAAGAAACACCATGAAAAGAAAAATACTTCTGTAGCACTATCTTGTATTTTAGATAGCATTCAAGTCCTCAAATGGAGTTTCTGTCCATCATAGACAAACCAAGGCAAATATGAATTCAAGATAATTGATGAGGAAAAAAAAGCTTTTAAAGTTGATGGACAGATAAAAGAAGACACTCAAGTCTTTAGATGACAAGGAAGATCACTGACTTGAAATAACTTCCCATAAAAGCAGATCATCTGGTCGGTGGTATAAGATCATTTATGATAAGAAGTCAAAGGTAGAGTGCTGCCAGATATAAAGTACATATCTTCAGATGCCTGAAGAGAAGCTATTGTATATCTGTCAGTTTTGAAAGCAAAATAAATCATCCTGTACTTTTTGTTCATTTCTTCTAGAATCCTGACCCAAAAAGATATGTTCTTGTATCTAAAAAGTGCATAACTTCCAATACCAACAGTTTAATCCTAAACAAGGCAGTATAAATCACTTTCCATCACATATTGTTTATAGAAGATGCAATTGCTAATTCCAATGTATTGACACAAAAGTAATTTTTTCTCTTAGAATATTTATTCACTACTTAGAACTCTGCAAGCAGTTAATTTATACCCTAAGGTTCTCTTGACTTCAAAATAATGTATTATCAAGAGACTGGGAATTGTTTTATATGTTCTTCTTGCTAATAATTTTATCACTAAAAATAGGGAGCTGATACAGAATTTCTGACCTTAAGGTAATAACTAAATTTCCTCATTTTTCCCTGAAGTTGTATCATGAGTATGGGGTCACTGCTTTAAAGTATAAACTTTGGAAATATTAAAAGTATATGTATTATATATATGAAGGTGTCTGTCTCTGTTGGAAACTCCTTTTCTCTAGGTGAAGTGATTCCGCTAGTAGTCAGAGAAACTACTCCAGAGTCCTGCAACAGGAAAGAAGAATGGAAGAAATTAAGGAATGACCCTCTCTGCCCCTCTCCTCACCTGTTTCCCACTGTTCAACCGGACTGCTGCTAGGTGGTTACACAGAAGCATCTGGAGACATGAGAGTCTGGAAGATTTTTCCCAAACTTGATACTCTGGAAAAGTTTTACATGGTGTATATCACATGATAGTACCGCCTGCATCTACATTAAATTATGGCAGTACTGTTGATTTGAGGGCTCATCATAGCTGATATGATTAGGCATGACAGAATGATGGACATTTTTAGATATACTGGAATAAGCAAGTTCAGTTCTGCCTCAGGTGTCTCCAGCCCTGAATGCCTCCACACAGGACAACTGCAATTTCTTTCATTGGTTGTTTGTGTGCCTTTGCCATTTGAAATATATATGGAGAACCTGTAAAATTATTTGGTATCTTGCTGAGCACCTTTTTCAGAAAGGAATACAGTCACATAAAACTGCAACGTATCACGATTTCTCTTTTTATTGCATTACTAATTCTTTAATGTGTAATAGGAGGTGATCTGAAATACATCTGAATAATGATTCATATTCATTATAATCATAGAACCATAAAATGATTTGGGTTGGACAGACCCTTAAAGATCATCGAGTTCCAACGCCCTTGTCATGGACAGGGACACCTTCTGCTAGACCAGGTTTCTCAGAACTCCATCCAATCTTATTTATAACCAAACAAGTTGGGTTTTTTCCCACTAACTAAGCAACAATAGAGCCAATCTTCTATAATAAGAATTGCAAACTGTGGTGTGTAAAAAAATAAATTGAAAAAAAAACCCCACAAATATTTCTCAGAGGCTTTTTGGTAATGTGGCTGAAAAATATTGCTACACCTACATCTCTTGCTTCTGTAAATAATAGTACGTGCAACAATAGTCACCTTTCAGATGAAGTTTGTTGGCATAGATACAAGTGTGTTAAACTATTAAGAGAGATAGAGACCAAGGTGCTTGCTTAGAACTAAATCCAAAACCAAAACTCATGAAGATATTGAGCTAGGGGCTTGAGTAATGAATAAGAATAACCAGAACTGTTTGTTTACATGCACAAACTCAATAGGATTGGTATTGCAGCACCCTTGTGAAATTATTTGCATAACCTGAAGAATAAAATGCAACTTATTTAAAAAGGACAGAGAAAGCAAAGTGAAGCAGCATTCTATCAAAATAGAATGTTATTAACTGTGCATGTTTTCATTGATTCGATGTTCTTCAAAGTAGCTGGTATAGGGCTGTGTATAGGTTTTGTGCTGATAACTGTGTTGATAACACAGGGATGTTTTTGCTGTTGCTGAGTAGGGGTTGCACAGAGTCAAGGCCTTTTCTGCTCTTCACTCAACCCCCCCAGTGAGGAGACTGGAGGAGCACAGGGATTTGGTAGGAGACACAGTTGCACAGCCAACTCCAATTGACTAAAGGGACATTCCATATCATACAGCATCACGCTCAGCATATAAAACTGGGGGAAGAAGAAGGAAAGAGTTCAGAGTGATGGCATTTGCCCTCCCAAGTCAGCATTAGGTGTGATGGAGCTCTGCTTTCCAGGAAATGGCTAAACACCTGCCTGTCCATGAGAAGTGGTGAATGAATTCCTTGTGCTTTGCTTGGGCACACAGCTTTTGCTTTACCTGTTAAACTGTCTTTATCTCAACCTACAGGTTTCCACACTTCAAATTCTTTCCCTCATCCCAATAAAGCAGGGGGTGGAGGGAGAGTGAGAGAGCAGATGTGCGGAGCTCAGCTGCCTGCCGGTGTTAACCCACAACAGTTATCCATATCTGACAAGCAAATGATCCTTGAAAAGATTATGAATCACCATTCAAATGCATAAAAAAGGTTCAGAGAATCTTGATACAAACTCTTACAGTCACCTACAGAAGAGGTAAAAACGTGATACCACAGCAACCTTTATTCTCTGTGAAACATGTTTCACCCTCCCAATACAATTTATTTCATCAATCTATGGCTTATGTGTTAATCTCCTAATTTAGGAACAGTTTCACCTAATTAAGAGAAATTACATTTCTATTTAGTTATGATCACAGAACTAAAATTACTTTGTAGCAAGTGCTCTGGTTTTGAATATATTTGCTATGTGCAAGTGGAATAGGAGAGTACAAGTCTTTACATATGTTTGGTGCTTAAAAATAGCATTTTCAAAGTCTAGCAGAAAATTGTAAGTTAAATCAGTTAATTTTATTAACAGAAGAATGTGAATTTCAACTGAAATATTAGATTATATATTTCAAAAATCTGTAATTAAGAAACTTTAATATTTGCTTTGGCTTAGAGACTAGAAAAAAATCCAAGCCAGACATTAAAAATAATGAAAGGTAACATACAGTAAATGAAGACTGGAATTTTTTATCAGTGACTATACAATAAAAATCAGGGAAACAGGAGACCAAAAGATAAACTATCTCACTATTAACTTTTAAAATGTAAGAAAATATATTCTAATAGTGGTGAATGGCAAATCTGTCAACAGCACTGCAAAGAACACAGTAGTATATAATAAACATGGCTTATCAGTATTTGGAAAAAATGTGGTGATAAAAACTTCACATAGAATAAGAATTACCTTCCACTTCATAAATAATGTCATATGGCAGTGCACTTCCCTAATTTAGTAGTTTAAAAATTGTGATTCAGATTTATTTTACCTGAGCATTTTGAGAGAGTTTACTGAGGCATTTTCTAGATCATTAATACAGATTCTCAACAAGCCTTAGACCTTTGCAAAATACTTATTTAACATGAGACTAGGCATTGAAATTAAAAATAAATGTAAAATAATAACACTGTAAACATTGGTTGCAACCAATTTTCAGAGTATTGGGAATTTTCAAGTGTTACTTTCAGTCAGATTCAACTACTCTATTAAATTCAACAGAAAGGCACTAGAAAATTTTAGAGGCTCTCTCTATTTCCATCACTGTAGCTCCTTACCTTATGAAAGGTTTAAAACCATCTGAGAAGATTAAAATCTGTTTTAACATTCAAAATTTGAAAATGTAAAATCCAAAGCCTTGCATTTAGGATTTTTAAAAAAATTGTGTTGTCTTACATTTCATAGTCTACAAGCAGAAATTTTCCACGAAAATGAGACCTACATGGTTATAATACTGTAAAAAGTATTTTCATTGGAAAAGCATTTTTGTATTCATGTTAAGCAACATCTGCCAATAATTAATCCAGGGAGATTTAAAAAAATATCTTTGGCTATTGCTTACAGCAGAAGATGAGGTAACCACATAGCAGAACCTGTGATGTGACATAACTTTGTAATCATGAGCTTGTAGTGACACGGCTGACTTCAGATATGGCATGCTACAAATACTGCTAGTGACTGAGGCAGCTGCTTGTCATCCTTGTCAGCAGCCTAAGCTGGCACCTACTTGTCTTAACGTGAAACAGCCTTTGTGATATGGAGTTATTTTCTCCCTACTTTTCTGTCAGAACTTTAAAACTGATCAATTTTTATTCCATTGCATTGTTATGATCTGTACTCACTGCTGCCATTACCTTTAAACCTTCTGAGCCCACTGAAGGTCCAACATCTTCTGGTGAGTGCACGGACTTCCAGCTCTGCTCTAGTATCAGGAAGAATTCATTCTTGTGCTACAAAGTAGCATGATCTGGGAATTGAAGTTATCTACATGACTTGTAACGGTGTGTTGTGGTTTAGGAATGGTACCCTCCAATTCAGCGCCCTCACTAAGACTCTCCCAAACCAGAAGCCATGTACTCTCCCCTCTAGTTCTCCCCCTTCCCATTCAGGGGATGGAGTTGAGAATTGGAGGCAGAAAAGATGGAAATCGTGGGTTGAGATAAGAACAATTTTACTGGAGACAGCAATGAGATAAGAAAATGAACAGTAACAGCAACAATACTAACAAAAAAGTGCAAAAGAGAGGATGATTTACATCCAAAATGCTCACCATGCCTGGGACAATGAAACATTGGCAGATGGATCCTAAGTCCCCCACAGTTGCTCCCTCAGCCAGAAAGGGACTGCTACAACCACCAAGGTGAGGGTAATCCAGGTTCTTGTTAATGGATCTCTTGGGGAGGATTAGAGTGAAATGAAACTGGATGATTGATATTTGCAAATAAATACAGGTAGGGTTTATTTTAGAAAAATTTGGTTGCAATGAAAAGCAGATATGTAGCCATTTTGGTTATTATTATCTATAATTACATAGCACATGAAAGCACAAAAATATTGCCTTAGAAAATGTATAGGTAAAAGAGAGAAAAAGAAAGGAAGAATAAGAGTAGAAAGATACATAATCACCACCCATGGATCTGTGAGAAGGCTCTATTGTTGCATCTGGGATGTCCATTGGTCAAAGGGAGGGTCTTACTCCAACTTGATCCTTAGGGGTGGATCTCACAAAAGAAGAAGCCCACAAAACACAAAGTCAGATGGGTTTAAATATGCTCAGGCTCAGTGGGAATGCCGAGGACCCTCCCCAGGGCAGGGGAACTTTCAGTCCACTGGCCTTAGAAATGAGCCCGAGGGCTCTCTGGGGGTCTTTGAGGGTTTATGATATCATTTGAGGAGGGCAATTATCATTGTAAGAGGCACCTTCTAAACTTGCGGGATTTGCCTCTTATTGGCCTAGAAGACAGTTTGTAGCCTCCAGATGGAGACGGTTCATTACATTTGTCTTATGCAGACCAGCCATTACACACCCAAAAACTCACCTCCCTCCTTTGAGGGATGCAAACCCGGCCTCAGCAAAGCACTGGAGCAATTTTGAAGGGTGTAAGAAATGATGCAATGTCCAGTTCTGTAAGATACAGGGGAAGAGTTCAACCTGAATCTTAAAAGTGACTGTTTAACCACAGGACCAGTGACAATTTCATGTCTGGGTTCCTAGTGTTTACTCATGGATCTGTTATGGCTTGCCTTGATAGGACTGAGGGAGCTTGATAAAAAGAATAAAATTGAAATATTTGGCAAGAGACCTCAGTTGTTTGGCACAAAATGAAAGTGGGAACTTGAATAGCTGAGAGAAAATATTAATAATCTTAGTAATTCAAGAGGTTTTTTTGAAATCTATTAATGGCAATAGGCAGTGCAAAAATAATACCAGCCCATTCTAGGATGAGAACTATAGTAATTCAGTCTCTGTCCTGCCCTTATCATGACAGTAGCTGAAATTCCTGTTGAAAATTAAGCAACAGGACTACCAGCAAGCAATCTGCTTTATGCATTACCATCTTCAAAATTCAGATCCAGTATGAAATGTGGAGAGGGAAGAGAACTGGATAAACAAACGTATAGAGAAGAATACCATTAAATGCAATATGTAAATTGTACCATGTTTAAAGACATAACACTTTAAGACAACTTGGACAATAAAAAAAACCCCAAACCCACAGCATAAAGCTGCAAGAGGTGGACAAACACTCATTATGGCTTAGAGATACTGCAACTGAAAGATCCCAGGCAAGACACTTCGCACCTTTACCTCTAGTTTCTTTCTACTTCATATCTATCTCATTCATTTTTGATCTTCTTGACAGGAACAGCCACATACCACAGCTTTGTGTAACAAACAGAACAGGCATGCTTCAATTTATTCCCACGGCTCTCATTAGTCCTTTTGCTAAAACAAAACATACCAAAAAATCTCGAATTCTGTTCAAACTGTCTGCTACCATGAAAACTGAAAATCATCTTGGTAAGAAAATGCTACATTATGTCTACTAATATTTCAGCTAAAGTACAGTCTATAGTAGTGGAAATTTTGGAAGAACTTAATCCCATGACCTGAGAACTGTTCAGTATATCCTGTCAGATAATTAAGGCTCTCAATTCCTGCACACTGAAAAGCCAGAAGCTGAAAGAGTATGTCACTTTACAGGAAACATTCAGTACCTTTGCACTGTTAAGTCTTGGAGCAATTTCTAGGAAACACCTCTTGTTTCGTTCTGGTAACATTACCTTGTATGTTAAAGACATACAGTTATTACTATTGAAGACATAAAATAAAAGCTTAGTGCAGTTTAGAAAATAGATTATTCTTGGCTGTGTTCAAGATGTAATACCTTTGGAAAGTCTGGAACAAGTTGTTGAAATAACTTAATGAGCCATAGTGGGAATTAAATATTTCATTATTTTTCAAAATGAAGACCCTTCTGATCATTCAGTGGGTTTTGTATTTGTAATTCGCATGAGACAAACTCTTTTTTTCTTTTTTTGCCTTTAAATTATATCGATTTGTACAATGGGAAAAACAGAACAGACATCCGCTACATATTACTCAGATAATGTAGAACACAGAATTATTGTGTCTGCATACAAAATGCTAAAAGCAGATACAAAAAACTAAAGGCTCACAAGAGTAGTAAGCATGAAGTAACAGTAACATCAGTTGCAGAAGGAAAATAAAGTGGAAAATAAATTTTCGCAGACATTTAACCTATTGTTGTAAAAGAAAGACACTTTTACAAGGGCATCAAATAGATCATTTAATCTCTTTCTGCACTTAGTTTCTCTAAGTAAATAGAGATTAATCTGTATTTCAAAATGTTTATACGTCTTCAGAGGAAGTACTTGCTCTGTCTTGCAGTCTTGGATGAAAAAGAAATCTAAATTCTGGACTTCTACTTATTATTATTCCTATTTTAATGACGCTAAATTGAAAACATTTGCAGTTTAACTTTTGAAAGCTGCAGGGTTTGACAAGCTTCCAGTATTTTACAACATCTCTCCTAGCTGCCAGTACAGGCAGATGTAAAACTTTCCTCATGTTAGTTCATTTATACCTTGAAACGGGCAGATGTCAGGGGAAAGCATGAGGGCAGAACTCATAATCTTGCTGACAGCAATGCTAACATTGTTCCAAAAATTCAATATGAGCCTAATTCTGCTTCCATTAAAGTCAGTCAGATTTCATCTCTTGACTTGAATGAATGTAGAAATGGAGCTTAGGGGAGGCCATACAAACAGCTCTTGGAGAACACTGCCATTTTAAATTTTGAATACTCACATGACTACTCATTGTGAAATGAAGTAATTTTCTTTAGGTTCTACTAGATGCTGATAACAATTTATCACACACTGCTTTTCACAGATGAATATGTCCACTTATTTGTTGAAACCAAGTTTCTCATTTCCTATCCAGAGTATTTCCATATGCCAGCACTTCATGGTACAGACAGAACCAGTCCAGTTCTGCCTTCCTCCTAACACCCTCGATTTGACAGCAATTCCCAGTCCCTGTACTTCCCTCCTTCAGCCAACTTTGATACAAGGCAAACAGGTTTCCTTAAGAGTGTCAGTTTATAATTGTGCTCATAGTTTCTGGTATGTTTCAATATCAGAAAGTAGACATGAAAAAGTGGGCATTTGGAAGACAGCCTCATATTCATTACCATATAAATGTAAAGCTTGATCTTTAGTTCCTCATGACACATATTTGCAGGTGTAAAAATGCCTTGACATGGAAGACATCTTGATACAGAAGGGCCTTTAGGCTTTGGGTTTTTCTTTCATTTTTTTAGTGGGCAAAGCCATTTTACTCCTGCTACTTACCAAGGATCTCCCCAGAAAACTTTCTTTCGTCAAATACTGAATTAACATCTGTAATTAAGATCATGGCACTTAATGCTTCTTCTCTCAACTAGTTCTAAGAGAACCATAAGAAAATCCTCTTCAAGAGGAAAAAGCACTGTCATTAGACCTTCAGAAATAACTTTGTATTTAAACATTCTCCTCTTCCATTTTCTTCAGTTTCACATTGGCAGCCAGCCAAAACCCACAATAGTCCTCAACCACCTCCTGCCAAGTGCAGCCTGTAGGGGAAAGACTTAGCAATGTCCCTACATAACAGCTAATTACACATACCAGGAGAAAAGACAGTTTTTGCTGGTCAAATTGGTGGAATGTACAAGTAAGTGTCCTCTTTTGCCTGTTTAGGTGAGGAGAATGTCTGCTTTGTTTCAACTTTTGTGCCTGAAACTGTTTCTGGGCTTCTGCCTCTTCCTTTCATCTGATAGGAAATATATCTCTAAGACTTCTTTATATTCCAGTGACCAAATTCTTTTTTTCCAGAAAATCAGCATGCCCTCTCCCAAGCATTCCCAGTTAGTGCTCATGAGGCTCAGACCACATCCTGAAAAGCCAGCACAAAGGTCATCAGCAGAAATAATCTTTGACGCCAAAACTAGGAGTCATCCCCAGATTTTGTGACTTTTCAGAGTAAGGAAACTCCCAGGTTCCCATGTCATTGAAATTCTACTTCCTTCATCAAAGATGAAAGAGCAGAACAAGTAGCTTCTATTTTTATGTTCTTTCTATAACAGACATCCTTTTCTTATCTGCTTTGATTATACTGTCGTCCCATTTACCCACACAAGTTAGAAAAGACTAATCTCAGGCACTTGCAAGACATCTTTCTAAAAAAGTTGCACTTTTAAATGTGTTTATCTTTAAACACTATTGTGATGTAGGAAAGTAAGATTTAACGCTGTATTAAATAGACAGTTAAGCAACAAAAAATTAACAAGAATTGGTCACTCTTGACATAAGATAGCTATTAATCAGGGCAGCATATTAATTTAGTTTGGGAATTTAGTTGCCTTAAATTCACTGGTTTTATCTGAGGTTTTAATGCTGATGGTTCAGGTTTTGCAATTTCTAAAAAAGCAGTTTTATGGTATCTGCACAGCTTAAGTATTGGTTAATTATAAAACAGAAATAGGCAGAGGACATCTGTTTTCTCAAAATTGGACACAGATTAATAGCACAGGAATGATCACATTATTTATTTTCTGACCTTGACAAATACTGTGTAAGACGTTTTCTTTCTTTTTTTAAAAATACATCTTTTAACACTTATGTGTTTGCCTTCTATATATTTAAAATATTTCATGCACAAATAGGAAGTTTCTGGCTATCATATAGCTTGCCTACAGTGAAGGACTACAAAGAATGGTTTCAGAAAAAGGTATATTATGGACTGGAAAGTGCTCTCTATTTCCTGCTTTGCAAAATTTGTTCTATCAGCAATGTCCATTGCAGTAATTGTTCCAAGGTGTCACCCTGAAGCATGATAAAATCATAACATGGAAATCTAAATCCATCACTGTTGGTTTGAGTCACTGATAAGTCTGAAACTGATACCACAGACAAATGTGTCACAGTGAGTCGTGTTAAGTAGCAAAATGGCACCTGAGTTTTGTTCTGCTAACTTTGTTCAATAGTTATTTGTTGATATTTCTTTTACAAACATCATTTGTTTTGGATTTTCCAAGATTCTGCTGAAAACTGCTGGCGAACTGCATAAAAAGGAAGAAAAAAGAAATATTTATATGATTTTATAGATTGTATAATCAATAACATGAAAAAGGATATCTGCTTGGAATGCTAGAAAATGAGAAATTAAATGGGGTGGAGGGTTAGGGGAATTAAATATATTAATACCTACATGAGTATAAAAAATAGATATATTGATAGATATGTATAAAGTTCTTAGTGTCTTCGCATAGCTAAGTACATAATCGCAAACTGGTACTAAACCAGAAGAAAATATTTGTTTAACATGAGATCCACAAGATTGGCCTAGTAGTAATATACTACCAGTCATTAAGAGACAAAACTTTTTACAGCACATAAATGTATAATGCCTCCTTCAGTCAAATATAAGACATTTTCTTACACAAGTATAAGACATTTCTTATTTCTGGACCCTAATCCCAGAATCTGGAAGAGGAATAAACTTCACTTTCAAGACTGTGACCTGAATGAAACAAAATTCACAAAGTTATTGGGTAGATGACAAACATGAAAGCTTGGGTGGATTCTAACGGGTGAATGATACAAATCAATGTTCACACCATTCTATAAATACGTGCAATATATGTGGCATGCCAGAAATGCATATCTCAAAAGTGTATTACAGCTCCATTAGAATTACATTTGTGTCACACAAACTGCTCTTTCAATGGACAAGACAAAGAAATTCGTCTTGACATTCATATCAATTAGCTACAGGTACAAAAGACGAATCCAAAAAAAAGAGGCTCCTTCTAAGACTGAAGTTACAGATGCTAAGGAGGGTAAACAATTGCATCTGAGATAACATTCAAAAGAGTTTAAGTTCCCTGTTAATCTGAGAAGGTCCTGGAATTCCAACGACAACATCACTTGCTGTCATGATTTCAGGAAGATTAATGAAAATGTATCTCAGTGTGGTATATCACCAAAGCAGACAACATTTGAGGTGCTTACTTTGCTCCAGCATTACTGAATTTAAAAAAGCAAGCAAGCAAACAAGAAAATCACCTTCGTTATCCTTGTGTTGATTTAGCTGTCTTCATTATTTTATGGAGAATTTACTTCAAAACATTTTTCAAAACTTCTATCAGTATATTGCTACTTTTCCCCTGATACATATATTTATGCCCTTGTGCAGAGCTTCAGCAATTATTTAGAAGGCGAGAATAGAAAAACAGACTACCTGTAGTCCTGACTTGCAAAGTACATGTTTCAGCTGTCAACTCATTGACTGGTCACTTCACTCTTTTTTTTTAGGCTTTGATCATTAAAGCTCTCCCAGTGGCCTCAGGTACATGTTCAACCAGAAAGGAGATAGAATTAGCCTTAAAGATAGAAACACTCAGTCTCAAAGAAGAGATTCTCATCATGCTCCAGCAAGTTTTTCTGCTTTACAGTGAGTTATTCTGCTTTATCTAACTCTAGATATCCGTGCTAAGTCACACTAACAGATCAGCTGATGGTTTTGCATGGGAGTTACAGAGATTTGTAGCAGACTGAAAAATACTCACACTGACAATTCATTCTTGTTTATATCCCTGAGGACATTATCCATCAAAATAAACACCATGATATTTATGTTGCTTAGATTAAGACAGAAAGAGATCTAAGACTGTAATGTGTTAGGGACATTTGAATTTGGCCTGGAGGAACAGAAGAATAACTGTAGAAAGGACACATCCCTCATCAAAATGTGGATGAAAAACTCATGTTGATGCTAGCTTTATATCCTAGTTTATTAGAACCAGTTATGAAAAATTAAATGAATTGGATCAGCAAAAAGGGCTTCAAATTTATATCGCTAAAAATAATCCATGCATGTTTTGATATCATCATCAACTAATATCTGTTACGTGCTTTCTGGGAAATTAAACCTGAAAGAAGTTCTGTACCATCATGAACCCAAAACAAACTATTGCAAAGCAGTTACATTTTAAAAATAGATAACAATCAAAAATAATTATAATCACAATTTGTTCTGATCAATCCTGCCACTCATATATACACATCTAATTTTTTTTCCCTTTTGTCAAGTGATTTGAAATGTATCAGCTGCTTCAAACACATTGCAATCACTTCATTTTACAATGCAACACAGCATGATGCAATGGAACCTAAAAAATTCTACAATGTATGTCTGTACAAAGAAGTGCTATAGTATTTTTTTCAAAACTGGGCCTTTAAGACTCCAAAAGTATCCATCTATCCTTTTTGTTTGCTTCTTCTCTTCCAGGGACATTCATCAGAGAGAGTTCCTCCCCAATACCAGGAGGAGAGGACAAGACACTCTTCTCCTGCTTCAAGCAGCTGTACTTCCAAAGTGAAAAAGTCCTGGTTCTAGTGGACTGAATTATTTAGTCTAAAACAAAGAGGTTCTATACAGATAGAAAAACATGTGTGTTGAATGACAAACGAAGTCTTATTTACTGAATGTATTAAAAATTGTTTTTCCAGACACATTTCATCAAAGCAAAGCTCCATCCTTGGGAAAACAGCTATATTCACAATCAAGACAGATGTACAAGTCATGTGAAATAAGGCTGCCACTGGACTGAATTATTTAGTTGTTTGCTAGAGACTTGATCAAATTCAGCCTCTGTGTAAACAGACAAAATTAAATAGGACACAGTTCGAGATGTTCTACATCCTGATTCAATTTGATCACCTGTGTGCATCAGATCTTTGGAAATGTTAGTGTAAAAATGTCCTTATAGTGAATGTAAACTTGTGGGTACATTTTGGATTAAATAGTCCATAAGACTCAATAGCATAATTTAGAAAAAAAAACAATAATCAATCACACATGCATAAAGGAGACTGAATTTCTAATGTAGTCAACCCTGGAAAAGTCTGTCTTTTGACAAATAAATGCAAGTGTATTTTCAACAACACATTCCTTTTCTTGGAAAGGTGAAGACTTATTCTCATTATAAATCTAGATTGGAAAAATTTCCTTTCTTTAACATTAACTGTCTTCTTAAATACATTTCTAATTTACTGACTGCATTCCAACTTGTTGCTCCAACAGATTATTCTGTATTTTAGAAAACTGCCCTTTTCTGTGACACATGTTCGTCCAAGTAACAGAAGATATTGGAGAAATTGCTCATAGATGAGTGGAATGCTTGAGAAGCATAAATGTATTTAAAGATTCCCAAATATGATATCTAAACGATATCTAAATATAGTCTTTTCATATTGAGCCACCCCATTATTCTGTTGCAGATGAATAAATGGTTTACTAGTTTGAGTAGCCAGTATTTTATTATTGTTTTAGATTTTCATTACTTCATGTTGACAGTTGCAGTTTTTGCATCACATACCACATAATTTTAGTTCTGTGTGATCACAGCAATATGTTATTACACTATTTAACAGTTTCAGTTTTAGCTCTTCATTACCCACAAGATCATAAAATGCAATTAAATGAAGTGTGAAACTTTACAGAAAAGGAATAATCTTGCCATTTTCTCCACATCTCTAAATCAGTTTGCTTAACTTGGTGAGAAAATGAAATCATAAAGATTAAAATATGACTCCACAAATTTTATATCATGCTTACAAGATTTATAATAGTGATGAAGGATGTATTGTATGACTGCAGTTGTTGCCAAGCACTAAGAATATTGTTTCTGTGGGGTTTTTACCTCAACAAAATGTATCTGTGCTTGCACTAAAGCAAGAACCATGAATGACTCACCGAGTTTTAGGAAAACATTGTGAGGATGAAAACTCCTATTAAAAGAGAAGTGTGCTCACTAACCAGTGGTCTTAACAGATGTTGATTGCACTGTCAGCTAACATATCTCTTCTAAAGAAAAGAAAAAGCTGAAGATGACAGAGAGCTCCTGATAACTAAACCTGACCAAAGGCATTAAGTAGCTATAGTAGTAGTTTGGCAGTAGTGTTTCACTAGAGGAGACTGGTGTTCAGCTGAGAAGCTAGGATGAAGTTTCAACAAGTTTTCCCTGGAAGATCACTTGATGTAGCTCAACACAACAAGATGAAGAGGTGGGCCTGCTGCCCACCTAGTACCTAGTAACAGAATAGGCGATTGCAAGAGAAAAGTCACATTTTGTGTGCATACTAATCCTAACAATTTGCCAGTAGAGAAAGTGCAAGGAAATGTTTGTAACACTGTAAAGTTTTTTTGCAGGAAAATGGATTGGTATTGCATTTAGCAAACCAACATCTGTGAAGCTGGTGAAGGTCAGCATGAGAATAAGTAGAAATGATCCCAGCAGTACTTTTCTGTGCAGACTGAGAGGCACCAAGTTCCTTTAGTTATTAAAATGCTATAAATGCATAGAAGCTCTTCTCCAATTGTGGCCCCCCCTCAAAATAAAAATGTGGATGTGTCTGGATAAAGGGCTGAAAAAGGGGTCCTAAGTCTCTACCACAGAAACTGGGTAAGTTCCTTTAGACTGCACATGAAAGCCTAAAGTCCATCATCTAATCAGTTGAGCAGTGAGTAATGTACAAAAGCCAAGAGTGTGTAGCAGTTTACCCTTGTCCTGAATGGTACAAAATTCCATATTAAAACTGTGTCCATAACACAAGAAAACAGGAAGTGCATGCATAGAAATTTTAATCACATTACTGAGACTTATTCAGTACAAAACTGTTCAGATTTTTTTTGTTTTCTTTTTCATAACAATTAAGGTTCTTAGATTAGACTCTTGAAATGTCAAATATGTTAACAATCAATTAATTCGTTAATATAGGGACAGTAATTTTTTTGTCCAAAACAAGATTTTGAGTGTAAAATGGCCAAACAGCCTGATAGCCTGGGCCAGTGGCAGAAACTGTTAGCACAAGGAGGAACTCTGACCAAAGATTAAGACAAATCAATCAATTGCAAATTTTTACCATGCTCAAATCAGGGATACAAAGTATTAATAGAGAACTTGAGTGATAAAGCAAAACTTTTTTGAACTTTAGCTTCTACCAGAAAAAGGAACATTTCAAAGGAATTAGAGTTTACATCCTTAATAGATAATCCTTAGCAAGACCACCCTATCTGAATTACCATAAACAACAATTAAAGAATTGAGTGCCTGATCTTCCAAAACTACAATAATAAATTATAGTATATAAAATATAATATACCATTGTACAGCTCTTATCTTATTGTCAAAAGCGTTTTGAAATAATGCTCCAAAGTCAGTAGTTTTTGAGAGTCCACTAAAGTAAACAGAATACATGTTTTCACCTCCCTAAATTTACTTGACACATGTAGTGTGGAAACACTGTAGGTGACTCAGTCACTAATGTAGCAGAAAGACATGCAGTTCTGATTATAATTTTTAGTCCCAACAGTGATTATCTAAAGCTGTAAATAGTGACAAAATTCAGTCTCTCATTGGCCAGAACTTTGAAAATCTCTGTAGTGTTAGCAGTGTGTACAAACATTCTAGTTAAAGGGAATGCAATGCTTCAAAACTGAGAAGCTTTTCCAAAGCACCCATTTTCTCACCATGTGGTAGACAAGTTAGTCCTTTTACAGAGGATATTCTGGCACTATAGATTGCCTTTAGCAAAAGGATACAATCTCAGTTATGAAACTAGTTATACAAAATATCAACCACCCCCTCAAGGTCAAAATACCACTGAATATGCTAATACGTGATGTACAATTAGCCAGACTGCATACAGGCTTTCATTATGCTCTTTAAGGATGACACTGTTACCTCTACTTTTTTTGTCACAAAATTGTCCAGCTGCCCTGAGAATAGCACAACTGCTGGGAGTGAGGGGAATGAACATGATGAATACAGCATCACCTACTTAATATCTGTTATTCTGCATTACTCCCTACTGTGCATGAAGAGGAAATGGAGTTCAATGGAAATAATAATTAGAGAAACTGCATTCAAAACCCAGCATAATTCTATTGTATGTATGCATTTTTGTATCACCAATGGATATTTTAACATCCCAGTTTCATTTATTCTTCTCTCATCTAGTAGTAAACATCCAATGCACACGGCTTCCTTTGGAATCTACTTTATAGATAAAAAGCAGTATTTCACATTTAAGACTCAATCTACACAAATAAATAAAGAAAAAAAGGGATTTAAAAAAAAAAGCTTCCTAAATTACAGTAATTGTAATGAAAAAAATCGGTAAGCAGTTTTAAGCAGTCCAGTTACTGAAAATAATTTTGTTTCTCTTTCTTAAAATTTCTTACTTTACAAGAGTCAGGAAGGGATTTGTAATTTCAGGTACTAGGTAGATCAAATCTATAGCATTTACAATTTCAAATAAACTTTAAAAACACGTATCCTGTGTCATTATATGTCACAGGCTATTTAATATATTTCATTATAACTACTTGTTTCATATCATCCTAAAAAATTAATTTTTTTCCATGTTTATACTCTTTGGAGTACATACATAAATGTATAGTGAAGTCTACAAAACACTGCCTGACATCGACCTCTTTATATAGTCCAAAGAGAAGTCAATTACCGGGAGCATTGACTGGTATTTTACCACCTACTTGTTTTAGTGTCATGTCTTCACAAACAAAATATATAAACAGAATCAGCTTTCACTGATGTATCATGAGCTGTAATCCTAGAGTTGGCTTAAGAGAATGCCCTTCTCATAAGACAACCATTCTAATGGCTTTTGCATTTAAATTACCTAATACTGCCTAAGGGTGATTTAGATCATCTTGGAGGATCAGACCAATGCATACAGACCTAAAACGATGTCATAAAAGTGGCACAAGAGAGTTGTGTACACATCTTAATCCTCATCACTGAAAATACAGAGAAACAATATCAAACAGCTATTTCATCCTAATAGTATTTTCTTTCATATAAGAATTTTAGTTAGATTTATTAGGTCATAAGAGCAAGAAACTAGGTTTGCCAACCAAATTAGATGTCATTCTGCTATTATGATTATTTCTGTAAATGACAAGAAGAAGACAAGAAAACATTAGCATAAAATGAGATTAAGTAATAGGCCCTATTTTTTCCCATATCAACTCAAACATGAAAAAGCTAAATTGTTACTAAAAAACTGAAGTTATCTAACAATACTTAATAAAGGATTTCTTACGGTTTTAATATAAAACGGTATTTCAGCATAGTAACTAGGATTTTGCCTACCTTACTATAATTTCACCAAGTTAGGATATGGCAGCACATTAGCAAGTAGTGAAGAGCTATGGGAGTGGATCTGTAAAGAACTGGTGATAAGAGTTAAGTCCAGAAGAGGCTGTTTCAAATGGTGCCCAGCTTCATTTCACCTCAGAAGAATTTAATCTATGTACTTTGGGACCTTGGGACGGTGTGTATACAAGTGGAGAGCTATGTGGAAATTCTCTATGAAAATGAACTTCTGCTCTAAACCAAAACACTAATGCATGTAATTTAAACATGGTGCAACCCATGACTTTGGAAAACTGCTCTTTAAGCCTTCTAAATAACCTAGCGCTTAGAAAACCAGACCTGAACTGAGTTTTACAATATCTGTGGTCTTCTAACCAATGGATGGTTAGATTTAAAAAAAGAGGAGATTCACGAATTTGCTAGTCATTTTCTCCAGTAGTTAATAGGGATCTACTACTGCTGCAATACTTAAATTTAATTTATTAACCTAATACCTTAGAAATTAACATCCAAAAGGATGCAAATTGAGCAAATACTATACACATGTAATACCACCAGTATCCATTTCCATCTCATAATCCTGGCACACTGCATGGAAAATTTCCAACAGATCATCAACAATTGTGATATATTACAGGCAATGCTATAGGCTAAAGCAAAGCAAAGTTGATATATGTTAATTATATATGTTAATTTTAAATACTATTTCTATATGCCTTTGTATTTTCTAAAAATGCATTTTACTACAGATAAACCAAAAATTATTTCAAAATAATATTGACATGAACTTCTGAAATATTATATTTCCAGTAAATTCTGGCATCTTATACACCTTTAGGGCTTAATTCTCCAATTTGAAGGCTTTCACTCACTCCTTTTATGAAGTCTTTCTAAAAGTACATCCATCAACACAAATGGTGAATGAGAGTGATGCAGTAAAAAGATGACAAGTAGATGTAGCTTGATGCCTAAAACTTCTGTACTACAGCGATAAACAAAGCGTCCAGAAATTCCTTGAAACTGCCAAAACTTTGTCCCCATGCCTTTAATTGTAAACTGTTTCTCATTATGCTTTACCAGTAGCATAAAGGGACCTTCAAACAGACGTAAAAAGTATCCAGTTGCAGTGATTATTGCAGTGCACAGTTACATGCCAGTGTACTTTGGCTGGAGTCACAAAAGCAAAATTCTTGTAAATCTAAGCATGAGCAGTCCACAACCAGATTTTCAATTGCTGAAGTAGTTGCAAGCTTCAATCATACGTGTGTATCAAATCAGCAATATTATATGTTATGAAAATTACACTACAAGGTAAAACCTCTAGTTTTATGCTTCTTTTATGTAAAGAGTGTGAGGAAATTAGGACACAATACTGCTCTTGTAACTGGGTATTGAATAATAAGAGAAATAATTTGTTAAAAAAATAAACTACTTTAAAGAACTCAGTTAAAAATGAGAATAGCAGAAAGGCTGAAAAATTAAGCAAATTATTTGATCAATTGTTTATGTGACATTTTGAGGCTATAACATTTTACAGAAATGCAAATTATTGGTACCTTAATTAACAGTAATTTCATAGTCAATCACTTTGTACCAGTTAGTGGATACTGTACTACTTTGTGGACAGAAAAAATGGATGCAGTATTCCACATTCCAGTAGCGAGTTTAATAACACAGATGACAAACATTGCATTGTCTCTTATTCTTAGATAGTACTTCTTTATTTATCTTTATATTGCTGTTTTCTACCTATGAATGAAATCTGTGTGGGAGGAAAAATGTGATTTTCAAACAGTTAAGGATCAGCCACACAAAAAACCAGGATTATGACTTTGAACAGGACTGTGCTCACAACAGAAGCAGATTGGGGCTATCTATTACCTGTTATCTGTGCATACACTGAGCAGGCGGGCTGCTGTCATCTCTTATTTACTTGTTTTCTGCAATTCATTATACAAGGGGTCTTTCCTAGGCAAAATACAAACTTCTAGAAGAGGAAGAGGTACGTAATAAACATCAGCTTATGCCTATTACCAATATCTGAAAATCAGAAGAACCAAAAAAAAAACCAGAGAGCTTCCTTATTAGGTAACATAAAAATAATATATTTTACATGAAAAGCTTGATCTACACAGAGAACAGTAAAATGATGCCATGTTAGTAATAGAAATGTTACACTACTAACTACTTCCATTTGAAGACTATCCACAAAACATTGACCAGGTTGCTAATTATGAAAGAATAAATTCATCTCCAGCATAACACCATCATTGTCACAGAACTTGTCACAAGTTGTCACACCAGATAAATTTGACTGAGCATTAAAATGCTCATCACTGTAATTATGATTTTTCTTTATAAAAATTCATTGAGAATGATCTGAACAAAATTACTCTATGACTGATTACAGCTCATGAATTTACATGACAATCAGCAGGAATAATCAGATCCAGTTAACAACATGTAAGTGAATACACTGAAAAATAAAAAAGCTCAGTAATTGGATATACAGAGTAGGGGTGTAACAGATTTAAGAAAGTTTGGGTTGTTTTTCTTATTTGTAAATCACATGATAAATACATACATTTTTCTTAAGACAAACGTACTTTTCATTATTGTGGAAGCCCTTAAAATACAGCATGTTGAAAACATTCTTCCAGGACTGTAGCTACTTCTATATAGAAGGAATGAAAGAATTCAGTCTTCAAAAAATGAAGATGAAATCTTCTGTTTGAGTGCCTATGTTAATATTCCTCAAAATATGTCCAAGCCTACTATAAGTCTTTACCCCTCCTCAACTATAAAGGTTTGCAAACACTTCAGGTAATATCAGCCCTTAGCCTCTCTTGGTGAAGTATATAATTTAATCATTATTTGTTTTGACTGTTCTTTATTTAGCTCAACAGAAGAGTTCAATCCTATCTCACCCAGGTTCTCAGCACTCTAATAGCGACATTTCTTTCTGAAATTCAGTGAGCAGCCTGATTATAGCTGTCAGATGTTACTTGTTTTCCCTCACATTGAATTTTTTTTTGTTGCTTTACTTATGATGCGCTGTGATAGACGTATTGACAAAAGCAAAGTTGCCAAGTTTCTCTTTACAGCTGCAACAGAAGGAAATTACTTCCCATGTTTCAAGATTTCTAAGGAAAATAAAAGAAAGTTTTTCCTTTGATTATTCCTTAGTTTTAGTCTCAAATTCAGATCTCAAGTATTCCTGTACTTCAGGGATGCAAGTATCAGAGACCACCTTTAAGTTCAGCACTCAATCTGATGAAGTCCTGATATGGGCTCTAGAAAGGATCTTCATCACATCCAAATCTCCCAAAAATACTTGGTGGGCTCCTGATCAAAACATCTCTCTTAACTCCATGTCACTTAATCTCAGTCTAAGTTTTATATGCAGTGGTGTTAGGATTGTTCACAAGAAGAGAAGCTCTCCCTTTCTTTTTGCCTTAAATTCTGAAAGCCCTGTCATTTTGAGTTAGAATTAATCAAACACCCATCTTTGACAGCCATGGTTGACAAATAATACCTGTATCCTCATAATAAATCTTTAAAATTTAGATATTCATACACAATTTCCTATAACTTTGAAAGTGTAAACCTCTAATGCTCTGAATCTTTCATGCTAGACACTACAAAAATAAGAATCAATCACACTTCACAAGGAAACCTCTCCAAGTCTTCATTTTGCTGAGACCCTGGATCACTTCCTTATTTCTTTTTATAATCCATATATTTCTATTAAACATTGGCAGAAAAAAAATCTCAAACCCTCATTTAATTTTTTTAATTAATAAATAAAATAATGGTAGTAACAACAGCTCTTCTTATATCTCTAGAGACAGCTACCAAAACCTCTCCTTGTCAGAGGATACGTTGAACATAAACCTTCAACATCCACACATCAGAAAATTTTTGTTGCAATGTAATACTTGCAGGGTCAAAGCAGTGGCATCATATAGTTTATAGCATAATATAGATTAAATCAGATGTATGAAACTAATGAGAATAATAGGACTTCTTACATGTAATGCAATTGGGATGCATCAAACTTTGAAGATCACAAGTCTGATAGGAAATCTTATTCAATCCACTGAGTACACAACAAAGCATCATGGACAACCTGGACATTTATAATTATAGCTTGTGCTAATGGAGTCTCCACATACTCAGCTGAAGCACAACAATTCCTGGTCATATCAAAAAGCTTATCTATTCCATAAGTTCCAAGAGGAACTCAAGTCTATTTATTAATGTGTATCAACCAGATGCAAACCCACCACCCACAATGTCGCTAAGTCCTTCTATTGTCAGCAGTTTAATTATCTCCACATATGTAACAAAGAAAAAATACACCTTTTTTTGTTAGATTATCTCTAAATCTGTAGTAAAAAAACACAGAATAGAAAATGTTTTGTTAAACAGACTCTTTAAAAAGAAACAGCCACTGCTCTTGATAAAGTGCTGTCCACTGGAATTCTTTGGGTTGTAATTCTTTGTTGTAGCCAAAGATTATCCGCTCAGTGATTTTCATGAGCTTCATAAATCCTTGCTCTATTTTCTATCTTGTACTCTAAACCAATTCTTGTTCTTGATGTAAAACTAAAAGGTAAACATACAGAAAACCTCATAGAGATACCTTGTGTTTCATATTGATGAAGTGCAGCTCAAGGGTCTCCAAAAGAATTTACTCTGAGTTCAAATATCAAGGTTATTTGTGACTGTATTCTACATCCTCTTCTTCTAAAATACTTTCAGTGTAGCATATAAACATTATTGTGTATAAACTCATACATGTTTGCAAGATAATGCCTCTAAACTACCTGCAAAAAAATCCCTGCAGTTCCCAAATCTGAGCAGGTACTGATCACCTTATATAGACACTACCTTGGCACCACCCTCATCAGCTTACCTACAATACGCACACAGACAAAATTCAAACGGGCAAGATAACAATGAAACAAAACTGGCCTTGATAACAAAATGGGATAAGTTGAGCAAAGATACCCTGACCACCTACTCTAAGAAGGAAGCTATCCATATCTCTGTTTCAAGGGTAGAGAAGATTAGATGAGAGGGTATCTGATTTATTTTGATGATTCTATTTTTCTGAAGATAGGCAGAATTATAAGTAGTTTTGGGTTTGGGTTTTTTCCCCCCAAAACTACTCCTACAATTAGCTGGAGAAGGCAGGACTCTATGTGAAGATCAGAAGGGCAGGAGAGCAGTTCAGGTTTTAGACTGCTTGAAATACAAAAGGTTGAATAGATGTGACTTATTGCAAGTATTATGATTTTATGTAAGTTGTACATTTCTTAACACAACAGTGAGAAATAAAGAAAATATTACATCAAAACTAAGTGACTATTAATACTAACAACAAGATTATAGTGTTCCTGCTTTGGTACAGGGTGTTGAACTAGATGACCTTTTGAAGTTCCTTACAGCCCTATTCTCTATAAATATTAAATTAAACTAGAAATTCATCAGGGCAGTGACTCTCAGTATTGAACTAATTATAAATCAAATTAGCCACCAATAATAGTCAATCCTTATTTAGTCTAAGGAATCGTCTGCCTCTCCAATTATAAATCTTAACTAAAGAATTCTACCAAAGCAAATAAAAGCTGGAGTTTAAATAGGTAAGTAAATTAATAATGGGACCAAATCATTTAATGCCTATGATGCAGCCAGATGTTATAAAGTTAACAATTATAAAGTCTTTTTTTTACACACTGATCAGTTTGCATAGGTACATCTTTCCTTCTCTTCTTTTAAGGTAAAAGACTGCTCTCTTTTCTTCACAAAAAGTCATATAGAAAAATGGTTACAGATTTAGGACTACAGCTAGCATTATTACAAAATTATACTTAGGAATAATTGAACCTCCACAATATTTTGTTTTCACCATTTGCATTACAAAAAAATATAAACAAGGTAATCTGGGGGCAAATTCTGGTGTTATTGTAAATAACTACCTAATTCATATTGATTCTTTGCATGATTTCAAAACATCTTTACTATTCTTGGATATCAGCAGAAAATTATACTCCACAAAATGAAGCGAAAAGCGGGTCTATTTTAGCCCCACAAGAAGTTGGCCCGTAGTTCTACACACTGTAGTTTATATTATGTGTTTATAGAGCATAATTTGTAGATTATAACATCATTTATAACTCATGCCCTAATACATACCTTCTGCAGCAAGATGAAAGCTGCAGTTATACTAATGAAGTTTAGTGCCTCTTCCCTACCAAGCTTATCCCTATTTTCCCTCCCTCCCTTCTTATTAAAATCACTTTCATTTGTACAGCTCTTGTAGTATCAGCCTCGAGAGAGTACATATGATGCCCCATGGTTTCTATTTCAGAAGTAATTTAAAGATTCAAAGGCTGCTATTTCAACTATATTCATGACATTATCTAAGTTGCTATTATGATTTTGCAGCCCTGCTCTGAAACCAACTTTAAGAGCAGTACCCGTGGGCTGGTTTTACACTGGCTGACAGAGAACTAGTCTGAGGGACAGATGTTTTACCATTCATGTCCTGAATCTTCTGTTTTTCAAACTCAGTTTTTCAGGTAGAGATGTAAGACTGCAATTTTACATTGACATCAGTATCTGCTTTGAAAAAGCACCTTGCAGATACCACAAACAGAGAATAGCCCAACTCCAGAAAAAGTTTGCCCACAGAGCTCAGGAGCTATAAAATGAATCTCTTTCCTCAGGTAATTTGAAGTGAAGCCTCCAGGACTGAGCAGCACAGTAAAGTAATCCCTTCTTTTCCTAGAATCTGGTTTTGTTTGAAGTTCAGATATACAGGCTGTAGGGAGAACACATGCTATGTTTCATTTGAAGGAATTGGGAACTTAAATCTACACTGTACCCATTTTGAAGGAGTGTTTCAAGATGACTGACAAGTATGGAGGGTAGCAAGAAAATATTAAGGCCACTGAATGACTGTGTATAGATATAATGTCATCACTGGGAACATTGACTGAGGTCATTGATCTACAGTGCTGGACCAAACTGTTGAAATATTTCCCAAACTGGTGAACTATTTCCAGGGGCAATGATAAGAAGTACAGTGTTTTGGTTGAAAGCTTCAAAAGAGATTTTCAGACCCAAAACACAATAATGGGCAGGAAAAAAGGGTGTTTAAAAACAAAGTAAAATTCCAGGATGAGCAATGGAATCCAGCTACAAAAGTCAGAACTCCAAACATACCACTATCCTAAGGTAGTCCAGAGAGAAGCTGTGAAGCACTGGCAATTGATTTTGCACTGGTGCTTCAAATGACCTCAGTTTTGGAGAGGTAGGAGACTTTTGTTCAGACTCACACAAAGCAGCTGATACAAAAGGACATATATCCAGCCAATATAATTTCCTTAGAAAGAGACATTGAGTAATAATAGCACTTTACTTTGAACTGTACCAAGAATTTTCTTCCTGGTACAGATTTTACAGGAATAGCTGACTGAAATTTCACAGAAATTTCTTACAAGCACTGAAATATGGTATGGAACTTTGGGAGGGTGGGGGAAGAGTACTACTTCTGATGTGAATGTTGTGTCATTAATGAACAGCCTGAAAATAAAATCATGTTTTTCATATACACATCTGTCTTTTGTATTCTTTCAGTCACCACAAATTCTAGTTATTTCCACAGGATAAAGAAAATACTATGCATAAAATAAAATAGAAAAAAAGGAACTATATGTCTTTGCTCCAGAGCAAATGATTGAAAAGTTAATCAATATGCAATATTGAATATGCACAGGAATTACATAACAGGAATATGCAGACTAGTAACTTTTCCAAATGTGTTCTACAGCTCTGAACAGTGACACTAAGCTGCTCATAACACTTGCACAATTTCCAGTATCCTCTGTCACACCATATTTATTCATAGAATGTTGAGCCATTTTGAAAAATTTCATGCATATCAATGTCTGTAATTGTTTCAGACACTCCAGTAGCACATGCTTCATTACTGGGTGCTGTTAATCCAGAGAGATTGTTTTTTTGTCAACACTTCTTCCACACTGAATAGTTGTGAACTGTATCATTTATTTTCATTATTTCACTCTACACTGACTCAATCTTTTAAGGGTACATTGTATTTTTAAGTTTAGCAGGCTAATGGCAATCCTATAGCATTGTTTAAAGGTAGCATGCTGCTTGTTAGCACACCGTGTCATAGTGGACAACAACCACATTTCATTGCTTTTGTATCTCGTTTTCACATAAGTTATTTGAGGAAAAGAACTTGGTGACTAACATTATTATTGACATTGTGAAATTGTTTCTGTGTAATAGGAGTCACAAGGGCCAATTTGATGCACATATGAGACTCACTTGACGCTACCCTTCCTTGGTAGAAAAAGTGGAGTTGAAATGCCTGAAGAATTCAAACCCAGAACCTGTACAATAATTTTAGTTTATTCTGTCTTCCACAACTTAGCAATGCAGAACTTCACAGGTATCCAGAGCAGAGAGTATTTCTCATTTCAGTTATGCCATCCTGTTAAGTTCAGAGGATTAACTCCTAGATTCCTTATCTTCATCATTCCTTCCCATATAGCTTGTTTTTTTGATCAAGTGACAAAGAATCTTTCATTTGTTACCACATTTACTACCACATCACTAACATCTGTTTGACAGAAGGCAACAGCATGTTGTACATCTGTGCACTGAAAGCCTCAGCACACCAGAGCCATAACATAACCACAAAACAGACATACTACTACATAATATATGTACATACATATTCCACATGCTGGGTAATCTCAACTACAGTGCACACAGTATTGCATTTCTGAGTGTCTTATTTACACACATTGCATAAATATAAAATCAATTTTGAGCTTCCCCAGTTTTATGCTCAGCAATTATCAACTTCAGCTAGAAAACTCATTAATCTGACCTCAATAAACCCCACAGAAATTACTTAAAATGTAAGGTTCTTCTATTTTTTTTGTGTGTGCATGTGTGTGTGTTGATCTGTAGCATTCCTATTTAAACAGAAACAAAGGCTTTAAAAAAAGTTGAAAACCAAAGTTTAGCGAATTGCAATAAAAAGACAACTTACTGAAAGAAGTCTAATCCTGGAAGCATAGATCTCCATAAAAGATAATCTGATCTGGAGAGTTTTATACGACAAAATTCTTCAAGCATCCTAATAGGCTTATGTTGCGTATCTCTTCACTACACAGCTGTCCTCAGCATAGATATCCTTATGTCACAATGATCAGAGTCTGTAAAGAAAATAATAAATGCCAGATGGCAGTGGCTTCATAAAAGATTACAAAATTGTTACTGTCAGTAAACTAACATCTGCATGAAAAAGAGACATTTTCCATTCTCTCTCCTACTATTCTTAAGCCTTTACTTTGACTGCTTTTTCCTGGGGTTTGTTCAGACTGTAGTGACAAATGTGGTATCATTTAAGTATCGCGGCAAACTAAAGACAGATTGAATAGGTACAGCAACACACAAAATGAATCACAAAATCTATTCTCACGCCTACAAGGAATCAGTGGATCTTCTATCTTAATGAAGCCTTGGTTTTCAGTCACAGGGAATAAGAAAAGGCAAACAGGGAACCTCTGTGTCTTATTAGAAACAAAAACTGATTCCAGCACAGTTCATCAGTGTTCAAAAGCAATCAGTTTAGTATACTGCCAGCTCTGCCTTTTCTTTTTCTTTCTTTCTTTCATGATGAACTGACAACTTTTACTCCATCCATAGAGAAGCTGACAGGTGGAGAAGCAGCTGAGCAGCTGCAGGCATTTGGCTGCCTGTGGCTTGCTGCTGGTGGCCGAGAACTTCTCTTCACTCTGGTGTTCATCCCAGGAGAACTTGGGAACTCAGAAGCACAAAGCCAAGTCCTTTCTACTGCATCTGCACCGATGGTGCAAAAGAAGCCAAAAAGGTTAGAAGGACTTAATCTATACCCCATTATTTCCAAAATATGGATATGCATGTCTCCCTCCTGGACAATCAGGACTTTATTACCTCTCAGTGGTTTGACAAGAAAGAAAGTATATTGAAAATCCACTTCAACCACAGGTTTCAAAGTACTTACTTCTTAGCATGTAGATTAAAATGGTTATGCTACTTTAGAGCAGATATCTGTTTTCCAAAGTCTGGACCAAAGCTGAGGACCCTGTTTGTGTTTTCCAGTATGATAACTTCACTATTCTACCACTATCTCCAGTCTATTAGAGAGATAAAATGTGAATCCCTGAAAGTAGGAAACAAAAACCCATGGCAGTCCTGCTGGAGAGCAGTACATATGATATGCCCTAAATATAGCAGAAGTAGCTGGTACAAGCTACATGGATGTGGAGAGCAAGAAGCAGAGGCTGCATCTTTCATCTTTGCCAACTTCAATGCATTTTGTGCTATCTTATTCCTAAGGTCTTATTACAATCCTCCAGGACAGTTATCCATTCAATCATCTATGACATACAAGTCTGTTCATTTCACTTGCAATTATGCAATGCTGACAGAAATAATTGACTGTCACATTATTTAGTTGCAAAACTAAATGAAACAATGTCAATACAAGATCTGTGCAAAAGATAGCACAATACATTATTTAATGTGTCCCTGAACAGAAAAAATAGTTTTCTATTCCAATCAGAGGAACATGCATAGGGCTGGCAGTTCAGGAGGTCCTCAGCTTCTTTCCTGTTTCTGACATTCCTTATACTTTGTTGAAGGAAGACTCCAAGCATGAACAAGCTTCTCTGAGGCAGTTTTTCCTTACAACACGCTAGTGACCTGCTTAACTCCCCTAAATCTACCATGTAAGAAGTCAGTCTTATGTATAGTTCCTGCAGTTTGTAACCTGTCTGGAGGTCCACAGAAAACGAACAGGGAGCAGAAGCTGTGAAAATGTTTACTGGAGTGGTAAGGGAATGTCCTGAAGCATTATTACTGAGTGCAGTAACTGTTAAAATTTCACTTGGAGCATGTTGGAATGGATGTCAAGCACTGCAACAGGTTGCCCAGAGAGGTGGCAGAGTCACCATTCCTGGAAGTATTAAAGAGACATGTCGATACGGCACTTAGTGACACAGTTTAGTGCTAGACATGGCAGTGCTGGGTTAATGGATATGATGATCTTAAAGGTCTTTTCTCATGTAAGTGATACTACGATTTATCCCACCTCCACAAGCCAACTTCTGATGGATCTAGAGCTAGAGAAGGATACAGCCTTAGCTAACTGCTGCAAAACATTTTCAATCCAATGTTAACCAGAATTATAAATTGAATTCAGTCCAGCTATGTGCTTTTGTCCATTTTCACTGGCTCTGCACTATTTCCCACTTAGTTTATATTTGACCCCTTCACACAACCAGATGACATTAAGAAGGTACTCACCTCTGTCTCTTCATATCTAAACTTCTGCTAGCTGCAATGTCAAACAAAACAGATGTTCTGTCTGTCTCCACTCTGCCCATCTGCCAGTAAAGGGTGTGAGTAAATTTGTCAGTTTCAGCCGAATCTAAAGGTTGAATTTTAGAAGTAACCAGACCAGCAAATTAGTACAAGGTTTATGAAAACCTGTGGGTGAAGAGATAGAACAAAACTCACATGCACCAGAGAGAAGAAAAACTCGCTCTCTATTTCCTATGCCTGTTAGCCAGCTACTGGCAATAATTGCCCTGAGGCAGCCCTGCCAAATGGCACATAGGCAGCTTCAGTGGAGTACAGCTCCTTCCAAAGATGCAGTGATGGGCATCTCGCAGCCAGCTTCCTGGGAAAGCCCTGCCCCTCTTACTATTACACAGCCCCTCCCTTGTCCCAGAAGTCCTTACCCTCTTCAAGTTACAGTCTCCCATGAAACTCCACCGGTTTCTGTCTTTGGGGGTCTCTATTGTGTAAAATCTTATACCCCACATGACCAGAGTCTCATGTCATTTGTTCAGCAGGACCAGCTGCCCCTTCCCACTTATCCAGGAGTAGGGCCAGCATGGGAAGCCCCTTCTTTATATGCACACAGGTGCCAGTTTATGGTTGTGAGCCAACTCCCTCTCACTTCTCCCCCTTTTCAATTCACTTTTATACAATTTCTTTAGGTTAGTTGGAGTTTGAGGGACTTTGGTCGTACCTTTTACTCAGTGAGGGGTTGTTGTACCTTGGGGGTGAGTATCTTAGGATAGCATCCGAGATAACCTTGGGATGGAGACATACATCCATCCAAAGAGAGTAATTTCACCATGGTAACTGATTCAAGAGCAGTACATTTTCCTTTATCTCCCTTGGTTTTCAGCTGCTGTGGGGCTTACCAGCTAGAAAGTACCACTGAGTTCCCTCTTCTGCAAGGGTTTTGACAGAGCCTGGCCATAATGTCTCCACTCCACTCCACCCTCCATTTGGACCCCTGAGATTGCACTGTGTGTGGGAGGTCAGATACGCTGACCACGTGCCATCTAGAGAGTAACAACAGTATTTTCCCCTATAATTTCTGTACCTTTATCTTTTTATCCTCTCTCATCTTCCCACAGTGCTGGAGAACCGTGTGTTCTGATTATTTTCATCAGAATAGTGAAGTTGTAATTATGTTTGGGTTTTACCATCAGTCTTCCAGACCAAAATCACCTCAAATAAATCTTATAAAATGATAGTAATATTCACTGGTAACATATAGAAACGTAAACAGTGACATTTTTATGTAATCATTAAAATGTGAAGAAGCAAAATGAAAAATAATCATACTACTAAAACACACAGTTTCAGGAGTTCTAAATATATGATAAACATCAATATTTACAAGAAGAACTCAATGTTTTATTCACCTCTTATCCTTTTCTCTTTTAAAGTGCTTTTTTGCAGCCTTGTGTCAGCTGTAAGCATTTAAGTTTCCTCTTGTCTTCTGTTTAGGCTATTTCTGTTTGACTGTTAGCAGCTTCTAACACAGGATATATGCCCCCACAGCTTCCCATCTTCGCAGGAGCATAGTTAACTTTTAACAGAAGTAGTGGCACAGACATGTTTACCAACCAGCAGCTAGTACACACATGTAAGAAAGGAAACACTGAACCAGCAATTTTAGTCATGCACAAAGAGGGTATGAAGGCAGTTGGTTTCTTGCCAGGTTTCTCCAGCTTTTTTCCTTTTTTCCCTCAAAGACTGATGTCTCTTCTGTGTCCATTCTCCTTCCTTTGATTGCCTTAGGCCCAGACAGGAAGGTGAATAGACTGTGGCACACCTCATTCACTTAGCTGGAGTTGTTGAAACTCTCTAAGAAGCTAATTTTCTTAAAGATAAGGAAACACATACAGTACCAACCTGCACTCTGTAATTGTCCTACAGGTAGATGTAAACTCCCACAGCCATGGGGAAAGGGAGCTCATCCCACTACCACCTGCCTTTTCTGTGTGAAACTTACTTCAAAATACCAGTTTCTGGTATTTCACAGAAATTAATCAGGGGCTACTCTTTTCCTAGTTCACTTGGGAATTCCAGGAATCACTGTGCAGTTTTTCCTTATTGTCCCCCTATACATTTTCTCCCAAAGCTGAGAAATTCCATTTTCTCATGCAATGTTGCTTGTGTCTTCCAGAAAAATGCAAAGCTCCAAAGCCCACCTCAGTGTATGGCCATCCTAGCAGTGGTCTGGGGCTGGATGCAGGGCCTCTTGGACCAGTTTACTTCACATCTCTGCTTTGGATGTAACAGGGTTTGAACAAGGATTCCTTGTTCAACTATGACTCTATAGCTTTTGGTATGAGCCGAAGTGCTTGTGACCTTCTACCCTTCTGATGCCGCCTCCCATCCCTCTCATGAACTTTTCCCCATCCCAACATGTTAGAGCTTGTTCACCAGCCTTGTAAAATGAGAGATGTCGTACTTGCCTTACACATTTTTTGTATTTTCATTCCAATCACAGTGAGACTTTACTTATTAATTTCATTAAGTATTGTTAAAGGAGTTTTTGTACATTATATACCTACATTTACAGGAATATTTTAATGTATGTAACTTCATGCATACGTATATATACACAAATGAAGTGCAAGTACAAATAAATAATATGTATCTTTATGGATAGATCTACACTCTTTTATATTTAAACTTCTATTGAGAAATAAAAAAAAAATTATAAATGTGCATTTTTCTCTACATAGGCATTTGTGGTCCAGATAGGCAGCCAGTCACAGGTCCTGAACTTTCCAGAAATGTCATCTCCCTTCTGTGAAACATCAGCTGGAATAACATTGCAGCCCAGTGTATTTAGTGAAAGGAGAATGGTGATGATGCAGCATCATTCCAGTGCAGACAGACAAGGAAGTTTGTCCTGACGACCAATCTCGGCATTGCCTGTGATGCCTTAGGATTTAGCTTTTATATTTTTCGGATCCTGTACTGCTTTAGTGTATAACTCTAAAACTCCATAGCCTGTCAGCCACTGTTCTCCCATTTTATTTAGACAAAACAACCCCTCTCTGGGCATGAAACTCAAGGACACCTTACTATCTCAGGGCCTGAAAAGTATAAACAAAAGTGATTTGTGGGGGGAATAAACTGGGGGTATATGGCTTCATTACCTTAAGCTGTAATTCGAGGATTAACTCCTGATATGTAAATAGACCAACTTAAAACTGTGTGAAAAACTCGTGACCGTCGTCCATCTTGGGTGGAGCCTCTCAGAGGCTTCTGACTGCCCAAGGTGTACCTATTGAAGGCCTTTAATAAATACTCGCTTTTATTCTCTTAATCTTGTCTCTGTTTCAGGCCACCACTCCAAGGCATCACCTGAGATCATAGGGGACATCACACTGTCACAAAAAGCCATCAGTCAGTGCCAAGGCTGCACAAACACATTACGGGTTACAGCATGTTAAAAAATGGCAGCTCTCTGCCATAAAATGGCAGCTGAACAAAAGGGTGGCCCTGTGTGTGGGGTGGGAAGGCGCCTGTTGTGAGGTACCTCTGGGCAAGCAGGATGGAGCAGCTCGTCCTACCAATCATAGGGCATTGTGCCAACAAGGAGGAGCTGAGGTCACAGAAAATGGAGGCAACCGGGGAAGGACATGGCGCAAAGAAAGCACATCACTGGAAGAGGGGAGGGACCTTTTTATAGGAGATCATGTGAGGACCAGTAGGGACAAGGCTTCCAGGGGACATTTTTGTCAGAGACAGGTACGTCCCTCACTTCTAGACAGTCCACATGCTGCTTAGGTCACACAAGACAATTCATTCCTATTTCTCAGTTCTCAAGCAAAAAATAAGGTAGACCTGTGTGGGATACTTTAGGAATTGGAGAGGGGTAGTTTTTAGGAAGAAGAGCTCCAAATAGCACAGAGGCAAAAATGCAGGAAGGCACAAAACACGACTATTTTGTTCTTTCTTATTAAAGCTATGACTCAATGAAGGACCTATTTCAGCAGAAATAAGGAACATGCTGAACCTTTTCTTACTACAAGATTCAAAACTATCTTTTATCAAAGCATCAGTTTACAATTAACATTATCTAATCAAGTGGGACACATATTGCAAATGCCTCTCTTTGGAAGCTATAATCCGATTCCTGAGATGGATCTATCACACCCTATTTTTTATAACATATCTTAGAAAATTAGGGACATCTTGTTCTGTGGAGCTTCTTTTTTTATTCTAAGAAGTAAAAAGAATTTTTTTTCTGAAAAACAGATCAGACATTTTAACTTAACAGTAGTACCCCCTTTTTATTTTGCTTTCTAACCAGTGAAATGGGATTACATTAATAGATTAACAGTAATACATTAAATTCTATGTTTCAGTGTACATATAGTTAAATTCACTTCTATACAGCAAACTTTATTCCTAACTTATCAGACACTATCATACACTAAACTGAAATTTAGGTGAAGTTCGAGCAATAGCTAACTTTCTTTAAGTGACAGAAAAAGTTACAGTACAGTAATCACAACAGTTCTGCAACAATTCATTTTATTTATCTTAGAATAAATCTGTATTGGCCTTTACTAATTTGTGTACATCTACTACTGTAGTTCATATCTAGCAGCATTATCTAGTACCATCTGGAAAGTGAATGAATTCTTTGTACAGTGACTTCAATATTATATCCTTAAAAGTGAGATCTGTAATACAGCATAGCCTGACAAGATGAAGCCAAAATTATTGGTTATATTGAAATCCAGCCTGAAAATCTCTGACCAGATTATTATGTACCAAAGTAACAGATCTTATATCAGTTCAATTGGATGCTGTATCAGGTCATATTGACACTGGACCAGCCATAACCAGCAGTTGTCTACCCAAGGAAAAGGCAACACTGATTTCTGTTTTGAAGCACTGTATTTTTACTCATTGACTTCCTGATTATGGCTGTGAAACTAAACACTACTGCATATATTTTAGTATACAAATACTCTATTTCAGTGTAAAATCCTATATTCACATGCTTATCAATGAACAAAAGTGGCTTTATGTGATTTTATAACTGGTGTGTTTTCTACAGATTACCTATTTATAGGTCTCATTGTGTTTTCCTCACTTCAAAGCCAGCCTGAAAAAATTATCCTTTGAAAACAATAGAAATTCCTTAGATTCATATAACACTTGAGAAACTTTGACTTAATGCTATGACATACTTGAGAGTCTTTGATCAAAGAATTTCAAAACCTAAGCTTTTAAAATATTCAGACCAATCTTTTTGTTTTTCCAGTGCATTCATTAGTCTTCTGCCAGTGTTGGAAATTTAGACTTTTTAAGCACCCTGTTGATTCAAAAAAGATTCTTTTTTTTCTTTAAGAAATCATAGCTATCAAAACCACAAAAATATTGAATAGGAAAATTGTAATATTATCCATATTATCAGGTTTGTCAGCTAATAATTAATTCAAGAGGCCTAAACCAACATTTTTCTATTACTCAATTTTCTGAAAATCTTTTAGCAGTGTATTTGCCACATATTTGGTCTTAGCATTTGGTCAAATTGATTTGGGCTTGGGAATTTTTCTATATAACACATTTTCCATTGTGTATATGTACCATAAAAGATACATTTTCCTCAGTATGTTTCTATTAAAGTGCTTAAACTTGAAGCTCCACAGCTAACCAAATTGTTAAAATACTTACCGAACCTGAAAAACCATCTGAAATGGAGAAAATATATAGAGTATTTTTAATATTTTAAATTGTCTGAGGTTGTTTTCACCATAGGTCCAGCCAAGTATATTGAAAAAATAATTAAATGTCTTCCAGATTAAATTAAGTTTAAGGAGCAATAATAATTAGCAGAAAACATATCTATGACAGAAAATTGGAATAAAGCTTCTGGCCACTAAGAAATTAATTTCTAGGGCAGATCCCAAGACAGATAGCATGAGAAATCAAGCTAAAATGCTTTAGAATTATGCTTGGGTGGGATATAGAAATGATTGCATGAAAATTTGGAATTACAAGAAACAGAAAATTAAGCTAATTAGTTAAGTAATTATGTTTATAGGTTGGTTCAGCCTGACTAGGGTCACCCATAACCCTTCTCAAAACACATTGTAGTAGGATGTTCCAGTTTTGTTCTTTTCTGTTTTTCTTTCAATGGCACCACATGGTTATGGATTTTTGGTTTTATTTTCAGCCGTATGTTTGTTAAATATTGCTGGAGAGGATTACATGGCCTTGGCAGGATAGCATAATGTAAAACAGATGATCTGTATAATTTTATGAATATGCATAATTGATTACTCAAGCAACATCCTAGACTCAAGCACCCAAGCAGACATCCCTTCCAGTCTTCAGTTCCAGTGTCCTCAGCATGGCCTGCATTAAGACTTCAGACATTGCTCTGTTGAGCAATTTCATTGGAGAAAGAATCGAGAACGTTGAGAAGAAGAGAGACTATAACATTATGCTATTACCAAATTCACAGGGTATCCATATCTGTAATGTTGTCTGGAAATACCTCATAGCCAAATGGATTTAGTAGATCTGCAAAAATTTCAAGGGGACAAAGATGATCCAAGGCCTACAAAATCGCCCATAAAGGCTTATGATGTAAGTACTCAGCCTCCAAAAAAGACAAGAATTTTAATCAATTATGCACTCCAACAGGCAGTAGGCTGAGGCAAATCAAAAAGCAGTGTTTCTTCACTCAGTGCATAGTTATATGTCATGGTTAAACCCCAGTAGGCAGCTAAGCACCACACAGCTGCTCACTCACACCTCCACGTTGGGATGGGGAAGACAATCAGAAGGGTAAAAGTGAGAGAACTCGTGGGTTGACATAAATACAGATTAATAAATAAAAGGACTGTGCATAAATAAAGAAGATGAAGAATTCACTCCCTATTTCCCATGGGCAGGCAGGCAAGTGTTCAGCCATTTCTAGGGTTTCATCACATGTAGCACTTACTTGGAAAGATAAATGTCATAACTCCAAACATCCCCACTTCCTCTTTCTTCCACCTTACAGCATTTATTGCTAAGCACACAACCATATGGTATGAGATATTCCTTTGATCAATTGCGGCCAACTACCCTGGCTATGTCCTCTCCCAACCTCCTGCCTGCTCCCACCCTACTCACCGATGAGGCAGTGTGAAAAGTAGAAAAGGCCTATTTTGGTGACAAATCCAAAATAGAGCATCATATGATCTGCTACAAAGAAAATGAACTCTATTCCAGCCAAAACCAGTACAATATAATATGCAGAATCTATGTCACAGTATGCTGAAAATGCTGGTGTCATGGGAGTTGCACCTGGGCTGGACAAGTTCATGAGGGAGCCACCAGAGGCTTTAAATATCTACCAAGCCTTTCTAGTGGCAGAAATTGCTGGACAATGGGACAGAACTCCAGGAAAAGATCAGATATGCTTTCCCTCTTCTCCCCTTGATGTGAACAGCCACTGTTGACCACTGCTGGAGACTGGACAGGTGAGCATGACTAGCCTTTCATCTGACACAAAGTGAGCACTATTTTTAGCAAACCTACACAAAACATTTACAAGCAAATCTGTCTTACACAATGGCATAATATAATAATTATCTCTGCTTAGTTCTTTATTCCTAATAAATCCTAGGACAAATGACATCTCAATTACCACAGTTCATTATGACTCTTAGATAATTCTTCTCTTTTCCCCAGCTGAGTTCAAAATATGGCTTAAAGCACTCCTCATAAAGAAGTTTTTTCACGGTAGGATGTCCCAAGGGACAGTTTGTGATCCAGTTAAAAAAGGAACCAGTTACTAATGGCAAATACTTTCATTAAGTGAGATCTGTTTCTTTTGCTTCCTGGTACTATTATTATGTTCTTCAGTATTATAAACTTTTATTAGAACAAGCACGCCTCTCTAATCCTCGCAGATAAAACAAGGTCAGAACATGGACAGTCGTAACATCTGCATGAGTTAGCACTCAGGGCTCTGGGATGTGTGAATTGCTTAATGGGTTGTTAACTCAGATGTGCATTGATAATAACTGAAAGATCAACTTGTCAACATTACTTATTTGGCCACTGATCAAAGCACTATAAGAGGATGAGGGAGATAATATGAAGGTCAGAATAATTTTCTGGGGGGATTTCACTTTGGCACATGAATATTGTTACTCCTTAATAGGTTACTGAGGGGAAAAAAAAACAATTATGAAACTCAGGTTGAGTCAGTATGTGGAACACCATTCCAAGCACGGAACTAGTCTGAGCCCATGCTGCATTTAGAACTCACTGGTGAACCCAAGGAGTCAAAATGCACAAGATAAAATCTTGTTCAAGGCTCTGAACAGATTCTCATTTTAGTGTCTTATATGTGTGAAACTTAATTTACAATTCCTAGAGTTTCTTTGAGTTCAAGACCTACTGTCCAAGTAACATTCACCAGAGACATCCCTGTGGCCTAGATATGCAAGGAACTCTGTGATAGAATAAAACAATAGCTGCCTGGGAGAGTTTCATCTAATATCTACTATTGTTTTGAAGGCAGGCATAAAGCACAGAAGAGAGAATGTTTCATTTAGTTTCAGTATTCCAATGAAATGACTTAAATGATACGAGCTGAATGTTTTTGTTTCATTATACAGGTATCTGTCTTCATGATATTTTTTTTCTTCTTTTAATCAGAATTTTGTTCTGAATAGATCTTATTAAAAGAAAAATTGAAGAAGGCAGACTGTGAGGTGTCAATCTCATTGGGGCAAAATTATCCACAAGAATATATGAACTGAATGTGACAATGGATGAAACAGGCACAAAACTTGCATAAAATTGTTCTCTATCCTGCAAGTTTTTCATTATCATTCTATTAACAAAACATCACCGTTTTTACAGTGAAAAACTTTAAAAATGCACAAGCTTTGCAGTAAACACTGGACCCAAGTAAGACCTCTAACACCCTCTCTAATAAAGGAAAATAGAAAACTCAGTGTGCTATATTGCCAACCCCAAAACTTGACCCCAAAAAAAGAAAGTAAATTTTTCTTCAGTGTATGAGTGGGTTCTATCAGTTACCTTTAAGGAAAGAAGAAATTAGGGCACAGGCCAATATTAGAAGCTTATCTATAAATGAAGTATTGTTTCTGTCAAGGAGGTGTTGTATTTATTCAGTTGCTCTAACTGGAGAGCCATCTTAATTCTCCTGTATTAGTGGTTTGGCTACTCTTAGATGCCTTTGCCAGAAGACACTGCAATTCTGCTCAAGTATACTATAACAAATCTATTTTTTGGTGAAAGGAAAATTATATATTCAATGTGTCAACATATATATAATTTGCAGGCTATAAATGAGCAGTTACAAGTTTTAGACATTTCTAGGAAGACTCAGGGTATGTAGTATTGAGTTGTATCTGTCACCTTGAATCCCTGCAGCATCAGGCTTGTTATAACAAAGCTCCTGTCCTGCCACACTGTAGGTTCAGATATATCTGAACAAATAAATCACTGTAATACACAAGTGCATCTACAAAACATGGCTGTCACCTACTGACATTTATTAAACAAAAAACTGGCAGCAAAAATACATGAAGCTAATGCCAGTCATTGGGAATATGCAACTATTTATATTTATAAAGACATATATGTCAAAATAGAAAACAGTGTGGTCTGGAATCTCATTGCCAGCTATAACTTAAGGAAAATGATGCAACATTACCCTCTAATGGGAAACAATATTTTTAAGCACTGGAATCACAAGGTATGGTTTCATCATCAAAAGTTTTCTTTTAAGGTAAGAATAAATTACTGAAAAATGGAAACCAAATCTACTGAACTTCTAAAGACCAGATTATTCCTGTTGAAAAGGATTTTTCCAGAAAAAATCCCAAACCTCAGTCTAAAGATATTGGCTATCTACTCTTCCATTAGCCCTTAGTACTGTCCTGTGGAACCACTGGGCTAAAAATGAAGATACCCATGGTGCTCTTGGGTGCTCTTGCATCAGTATTTTAGTTCAGAATGTGAGTGTCTTTTATTGCCAATTTCTGATCATCCTTACTTACATTTGTATTGAGGAGAAATCTTGGAGCATAGAAATTGTATTGCTTTCAGGTGAAACTGAAACAGAAGCTGTGCCCCAAATTCAAATCAGGAGCTGGTATTCAGTGCAGTACAGAGATAGTCTAAAGTAATACAACAGCCTGCAGATGAAAATGATGTGGGCTTTGAGTCCTTATCTTTATCTGGTTTTCTTTCTGATCTGTTCCAATTGCACTATTTGCTCATGTGGATGTACTCTCAGTCAGCCAAAATGGAAGTAAACAGACTTACCTGTTTCTTTTATATATGCTTGCACAGCCTTAAAACGGTGTCACAATAATCTGTATAACAATAAAATCACAAGTGCAGCCTTGGACATTTACATTTAAGTAGTTATGTAAGAAATGCTGGTACACTGTGAATTTAAAAACTAACATTAGTTACATGATAGGATAGAAAGCCTATCTCTTTTTGTGCTCACTTTTGCAAATAATTCTAATGATACTAGTGGAATGACCTGTTTAATATAGTCAGCTGCTTACAAAGTTGGAATTGCAGTATTTTTCATACCTTAGCTTTGCTAAAGGGTTTTACAGACGAAGTTACAAACTGAGAACCAATCAGTTTGCTTTCATACAAACTAAACCTGGGGAAGATTTTTGTATAGAGATGCCACTTTAATGCACATGCTCCCAGAGGACATTATCATTCTGCAATGCTATCACCATGCTTCAGTTTCCCTGCAGGGTTCACTAGAAATAGGAATTCTCCCTCCACTTTAGGCGTTACAGTCTTCTTCAGATGGACAGTGAACACTTGATTCAAACTGAAGTCCTTGATTGAGACTTTGGCTCAGCATAGATTTTAACACACTCAGTAACAGAGAAGTCAGTTGCTATAGCCCACAGGTCTCCTGCTCTGGAAGAGAGCAGTAAGCAATTATCTAGGTCATATCTAATTTATCTTAGCAATTAGGCCAGACTTCCCACATGCAAAGTGCTTCCATTCAAAGACAGGTTATGCAATATTTGGTAATCAAGATTCCTTTCTTTTAAGCCTACTACCCAGCCCAAATGTGCCTAATTTAATCTAGCTGAGTTCTACACTTTTAACTCATTGGAAATGATGAAAGGTTTGAAAAAAGCCACAGAATGTGGCAAAAAAAGACATACGAGTGAAAGGATAATGGACTTCCAGATTACTGACTTCTTCTAAATAATACTTTGAAATTATAAGCAGTAAGGAATTTGAGGACTATGAATAATCTCTTCCTCCCAACCCAGTGTTTTACTTAATACAAAAGCCTTAAAAAGCCTTAAAAATCCTTAAAATAGATGCCTGGGATTTAATTTAGTATGGATTCAGAAGTAAGAGTGCCACCTAGTGAATCACTATTACCACACTGTAGCTCCTCATTGAATTTATGGGAAATCCCTCACCAGTAACTTTGAAGTGGAGGGACAATATTTGGGAGGCATCTTATTTTTCCTTAGGTTGTGTATGTAGCACAAACAGAAGTTAAGAGCTTAAGGCAGAAACCACTGTGAGGAGATTCTATAGGCTGTGTTATTCAGGAGGGCAGACCAGGTAATCACTAACCATCATGGTCCTTACCGTCTATTGAGGTTATTAATTTCAGCTGGCAAGCTCTGACAGGCTGGAGAAAAAGGATATTCACCACTGATGTTAGTATGTATTCTGTTTTTCTTACATATGTGCTAGTATTAGTTCATCTTGTGAAATTCAAATAGTCCTTGAGGGCAGGCTCCACATTTCTCCATAAATGTAGCTAATCCAGCTGGCAAGTCATTCACTCAGAGCACAGATGGAAACTGTGCAGATGCTCTCCGATCTAACTTAAATAATAAAATTCCTGTTGAATCTCATCAATGTGCAACACATAAAACAATGTGAATTACTGTTCATTATTCCTCCGACAACTACAATCAATAATGCAAAATATTCCAGTGTCTCACTAATATTTGTAAAGAAGTTTCTACTGAGAAAACAGCAATGTGTCTTCTGTTCCTAAGGGACAATATAATCCTCGATTTGTCTGTTCCCTCACTTGGTTTTATAAAATTTATTTTTTTAATTTCTATGTTTTTAATTTCATTTTTCTAATTTCACATTTTTATGTGCTTATGTGCATTCATGTCTCTGTCATCCATTTGGATTTATTCCCAAAACTGCTTTTCATTTTACAGCCATTGTTTTCTGTAATTTTTATACCTTGTACCCATGTTTATGGGAGTGCTATTTTGCTCTGTCATATGCCCAGAAGGGTCATTTACAAAAGAAGAAAAACATCATTATCTTTGTTTAACAGCTAGTGAGACTCAGACACAGAGGTTAAGTGACTTACCAAGCAGAAGTTATTGGCGAAACTGAAAATAAGTCTGTTATCTACCATCTTCAAACATACTGTCTTTTAGACTGAAGAAAATCCACTGCTGATTGCAAAGGGAAAGATAAAATGATAAATATCGCTGGCTCCAATTCTATTACACTATTAAGTAAATCTTCACTTGTCAGGTAGAGCCATTGGTAACTGACTGTCATTAGTTTCAGCTCAGTGCTTACAGCCTGTAGGAACAAAGATACTACACTGAACATCCATTTAAAAAGCAATTCCATAACTTTGAAATGCCACTGGATTGCCACCACTGATTTTGTAATTATTTCAGATCATTTCATAATCTTTAGGAAAAACTGTCTAAAAGTAATTGTATCACATACAAGTTCATTTGAGAAAAAGAGCCACCTAACACTGAAGCTGTTTCTTCTTTGCTAAGATAGCTCTTTTATGTGTAATTTTTATTAAACAGTAGTGGTCAGACTGATATTCAACATAATCTCAGAAGCAAAACAATAAAAAAGGTAGAGTATAGGCTACAAATCTCAGAGCAATTCAAGCAGAGAATGATAAATGACAGATCTGGTGGTTGCATTAGCTGCTTGTACTGTATGTAAGTAATATTAACACAAGTGTAAACTTTTAAATATGTTTACTGAGTAAAAAGCCCGCTAAACAAATTGAGCAGATAAAAACCTCACTCCTGCAATCCGATGAATCAGGCAATTTGTGAACCTGATGACTGGTTTTGACCATTAGTAGTAAATGCCCCAAAAAGCACATTTGGGCATTGGGAAGAGGACCCAGTAACCACAGATGTCCTTTGCAACTGTTGTGTGTTTTCTGGTTTTTTTTTTCCCAGCACTTTAAATGTAGAAACTAGAGCTGTCCAACTTCTTTCATCTGAATTCAAGTGGTCTCCTGTTTGAGCCGATGCCCAGCAGTAATCAGGAGACAATAAACTATCATATTACCAAAACATTACTCTGCAAAGAAGTTTATTCCCACAGGTTTTTCTTAAGTTAACAGGTAGATGCTTGTTGACTTCCCCCTTTCTCTGCTAGACTTTATGTTTTCTGTATTTTGAACTTCAAAGCTGTGGTAAATTCACTGAACATGCCCTAGGAAGATATTCTTTAGGGTGAAATGGAGGAGAGCATGCCCTGGATGGGACACATTACCACAAATTAATGGTGTCTTTTCCTGGTCTCTCAGAAACATCGATCTAGACAGGAAAGGTGAGATAAAATCAGAGAACATTAAAGGTTCATTATTTTAAGATTTTGAAGGAAGTCTTGGTGACGAATGTAGGCAGGATCAAAACAAAAATTACAAATCTTATTTTTGCAAGCTAATCTTTTATTCTCAATGGTGATCTTGTACTGATGAAATTGACATTTTCAGAAAAAAAGAAGCAAGTAAAATATCACTGACAGCTAGAAAAATTGATTATAAATGAAGGTTTATTTTTGTTATTGTAGTGGTGCTATATATTTTAATCAATGATTTCTTAAGATTAGACCCCTATAGGGAATAAAATAATCCCACTTTTAAGATAGTTAAATGAAGGAATAATTATTGTAAATATTCAAATTTGGTTCAGCTAGTTAGGACTGATAAAAATCAAAACTTTCCATCCAAGGTGGTAATCATAGCTTGATACGCTTACAAATGAACAATGCAAGAAAAAGCACTGTTCCATAATAAACATGTCTGCGCCTTACTGTACAGTTTCTGCCCTCTGAAAAAAGTGATGCGTTTACTACTTTTCCAGTAGGTTATTAGGTTTATTTACTGAGGCCATCATCCAAGAAAGCTGGCTTTTGCAAGAATATTCAGTAACTGACAAAAAATTGCAACTGCAAAGTTCATTTGATGTAAATAGGCCTGGCAAACCTGGCAATATGAAAAGTACTTGATTCAACTGAGCTGTTTCCAAAGTCAACTACTCAAAATTACATAATTATTACAAAATTGCACGTGTTCTTTACAGATATTGTACATGAAACTTCGAGTATCTCAAATGTAGGTTTTGACCTGTGAAGTGTCTTTGCCTCCATTATCACAAATGTGGATCTACTCTGTGTAAGCATTTGAATATCAGGAGGGCCCAAGGCAGAAACACAATTAAGAAACACATGTGTTCATGGTCATCTGAAATGTTCTAGCAGACCCAAAATACAATATCAGAAGATATTCATGGGACTTGAAGAATACCTGCATCTTTTGGTCTGGCAGGGCAGCTGTAGAACACTTGAAGGCATGCTGAGTGATGCTAGAAGTATAGGCTTAGAGGCAGTGTCCTACCCAGATTCTAAAATGTGGGATATTCCTCTAGTGCTGTGTGCCTGGATCTGCAGGTGGCAGGCATGTAAGGCACTGCTCAATCCAAAGTCCTGGGGAACTTTTATAGAAGGTTCTTCACCTGATCACACAAATTGTCCTACTCCTTGCTTACCCAGAGTCTGTCACACAAAAAGAACTAGTGTCCTATTTTTTTCCTGGAGGGTAGTCAGGCACATCAGCTGTACTACTGCCAGCTCTTCTTCCACCCATCCAGAGTCTGCCTGGTGAGTGGACTGCCTGTGGGTGGGAGAAGTTCAGAACCATGATCAGACATGTATTGTCTTCCAGTGCCTTGCATGTGCCCTACACCTTAAGCATGGTCCAAGGTCAAGAGAAAGCCACACAAGGAATGTGCTATTGTAGCAGAGTGGAAAGAAAAGAGAGTCTGCAGCTGGGATTTTCCCAGCTTCATGCCATGCAAGAATGATAAACTGTAGGCCTGACAGAGCTGTTTCAGATGATACACAGGGTGTGGGATGCATTCATTGAACGCAGTATATCATTTCCCTGCCAAAACTGTAGTTGGTTTCAACAGAGAGAAGGGAGGGGGAAGCCATGTGCATGCTCTGATAAAGATATCTAGGAAGGACAAACTTCATCATGTGGCACATGTTCATTTCTTGCTCAAAATTATGATCATTTATGTGGTGACTGGACAGCAATCTCATAATTCTTTTGCTAGCAGCAAAAACTTTTGGAAATGATACCAGGAGCAAAGAACAGCCTGCTAACCAAAATTATAAGCATGTTTTCTTGCCAGATCCTATTACAACTCCATCTTTTATATTTTATTTTTGAAAAATATTTACTGATGCTGCCTTGATCCCTTAAAAATAGCAACTTACCTTCCTGTAAGATTCCTCTTATTCTTTCCTATACAATTTTTTGTATTTGTAGAGATATTTATTAGTAATTTTAGAGCAAATTTTTTAGTGAAATAGGCTGGCAGATTGATTTTGATTTGTCAAAATCACTAGTAAAACATTCCCATATGAAATATTATCATCTTTAAATGTTCTGTGTGAGGATTTTTTAATACAGGAAATCACAATTAAACCATTGTGGAGTCTTGTATAAGGTAAATATACAGTTAATTAAAATTTATAGCAAATTCTATCTAACATAAAAAGTCTGCTGTAGTCCCACAGACCCCATATTAGTCTAGGGATCACACAGGTATATTTGAGAGAAGAATGCAAGGGTGGTTGCAGCTTCCCATCTGTCAGAAAACCCTGTGCTCAAACATAACAACACACAGACAAAACTAATGCACTGAGGTTGACAGAGAAGCAGAAAAAACATGGCAGAACTATCAATATAGGAGCACCAGAACAATATCTTCTAGTTACAGCTTGCTTTCTGTATGTGAATGTAAAAAAAATAGACACAAGAGTTCATTGCCACCTTCTGCAACATGGAAGAAATATACCCTGAATAAAATGACAAAATTTTATAGATACAGAGATAGATAAAAATGGGTAAGTATTTAAAAGCTATGGATCTACGGGAGTGAGCCCAATGAAAGGCCAAGATGATGATGAAGGGACCAGTCTTTCTTCTCATGCAAAGAAAGACTGACAGCTGGCATTTTTCAGCCCAGAGATGAGAAGACTCAGGGAGAATGTTATAAATACCTGAAGGAAAGGTGCAAGTAAGAGAGTGAGGCTCTGAAAGTGGTGCATGGTGACAGGGCAAGAGGCAACGGGCACAAATGAGACACAGGAGGTTCCCTCTGAACATCAGGAAACACTTTTTTTACTGTGAGAGTGACCAAACACTGGCACAAGTTGTACAGAGAAGTGGAGTGTCCATCCTTAGGGATATTCAAAAGCCATCTCAACATTATCCTTGGCAACAGTTTCTAGGTGACCCTCCTTGATGAAGGGTGTTGGACCAGATGAACTCCTTTCCCATCTCAAACATTCTGTGATTTTGGGAACATTTCTTGCAAGAGTATTTTTTCATCCTATTCTATCTACATTTTAGAGTGAACTGTAAGGAAACAGCCTAAACTAAACACAAGATATATATTACACTTTCAAGTTATGTTACTAATTCCTTCAGTCTGAAAGGCTAAAGTTAATCAATATTTTTTCCTGTGGGACATTTGCATTCAGATGCAACCTTCTCAGGTGTGAAAACATGCTTTCTTTCTACAGGTTTAATACCACAATCATACATTATTCAGTCAGTATGCAGTGAATGAAGCAGTGTTAAACTCAGCAAAGATGCATTTCTTTCAGACTAAATCATCTGTCTTGGATATTAAGGATCTGTTCATGCAATCCACCTTCCTATAGAATTTTCTCTGAACATACACAGTGTTTCTAAAGAAACCATGTGTTTTATTCTCCATTTTGTTCATTACTTTTTTTCCCCAAAAGTTACTTGTGTAAACCAGGCCCAAAAAATTTCTTCCCAGGAGATAAAACTTTGTGAACAATGAGCAAATGACAAAGCCCTTTTACTTGCATACAACAAAAATGAAAGAAAATCAAATATCCAACTACAACTATATTTGTTTCTGTCTTAGTGCTTTAGAGATCTAAAATGTGGGGATATGTTTCACATGTAAGTACTAAATAGATAATACAAAATTACCTTAATTTTGAAGAAGTTTTGAAAGCGACACTTCAAATACAAATATGCAACTTGTTAGTCATTACTTGGGTCAATTTCTCTTGTCTGCCCTTTGCTTGAGCATATTTCTTCTGTTAGCCAGCAGCTTTCCTGAATGATGACGTCCACAAAACTGATCATAATGTTTCAGGGTTTCATGTAAACATAACTTTATTTATCTAGATAGTGTGATGGTTTAAATTCGACAGATTCCTACTCTGGTTTTTGCTTTCAAAATGATTTTTGGAAGAGAGACTCAGCTATGGAACAAAGAACATCAATTATTTACATGACTACCCAATTAGTCAATGATTATCAAATCCAGTGTCTTGGCACTGCAGGACCATCAACTCATCTGGGATAGCAACAACATTGTTTCACCTGCACAAAGGAAATATTGACAGAAGCAGCTGTGACATCTACTCCCTGCATAGAGAGATACACTGAAGTCAAGATCAGACAAAGTGAAATAGAATTATATATTACCTGAATGAAGCGGGTGGAAAAAAAAAAGCCCACAGTGAATTTCTACACTGGAGTCATAACCTAACCGTGAACAGAAATATACAGAGAGAAGAATTAAAGAAGTCCTATTGATTGAGAACATTTTTCAAGTGAAATAGTGATAAACCTTTTTTATAGATGATTGCCATCACATGATTGAAATAAGCAAGACTTAAACAGCATTTAAATAAATAAAAATGGTGGGCAATACATTAGTCTCACATGGTGAACAGATAATTTAATTATTTTCTGAGGCATAATGTCATTTTCTCTACAGTCATATTTTTTGTTGAAACAGGTTCCTCCAAAAAGTAAAAGGAAAAATTACAGAAGTCATAAATCATGTGAACATAAGAAACTCTAATCTAATATAAAATTCCCAATAAAAGTGACAGGTATAATGTAAATTTTGAATGAGTAAATATTTTCTAAACCAAAACAGCACTGATTAATTCCAAAAGCAACTTGGGGAATGGCTTTTATACTTGTTACACCAGCTACTTGGTCTTGAACATTAGAAGTACAAACTCAGAAAAATCTCCAATGATCATCTGTTCAGAGACTTAATTTTCTATTTGCAAAGCTTCTGCAGGTTGAAATACAGAGTTATGAGCATCTCTGGCCTCCACATTCAGCTTGTGTTTGAATTGACTCTGGGCTGTGTGTCTGCTGCAGGCTTGTGCCACGCAGTTACTGGAGCACAAGTCTACACTTCAGAGCTTCCCATCAAGGCAGCTCTGCAAATCTTTACACTTGTACTGTGTGTCAGCTCACTGCAGCATTGCAGTGCAAGGAGACTGGAGGACAAAGTGACATGGTTGATTCTATCACTGAGGAAAATAGAGATACCTGTGGGTTTTAGAGATTCAGTGGTAGAGTATCAGCAAAAGTGGCTCAAACACTGGGAAATTTTTCAAATGCCCCCAGACTGATGCTGTAGCACTTTCCAGTCATTATTCTGGCAAAGATGCAAATGAAAACTAGTGGAGGTTGTTGATGTAGGCCAAAGTGTAAAGGGGAAAGGTAGCACTTGCAACCCATAGATGATAACCCACATACCGACAAAATGTTTTCCAGTAACATGGAAGAGTGTATCACGGTCTTAAATCATATGGGATGAAACAGTTTGCTGAATCTTGTCCCCAGCACACAACCTGTCAGTCCTGCTATAACTCATCAGTATGAAATAATCTATGTATTGTTTCAAGAGTTTCCAAAGGCTGAAAAGTAGAAGTTGAGGCTCTCATACTCCCTATATGAGCAATGCAGTAAGGCAGTGCTACATCGGACTTCTGAAAACAGGAACCAAGGTCATCTGGGGTCCCATTCTAGGAAGACAATACACTTAAAAGGAAATGTAAATTTAAGAGGATTACCTTTCAAGAAATATATGAGAGCCAACCATAGTATCTACACAGGAGTAACTGTATGAGTTTACATTTTTCTCTTTTGAGGGCCCTGGGAAAGATAACAAGTCCTTAACATAAAGGATATGATTCAGTTCATAATTTTAAAAACTCCAGTGAATTTTCTGAAAGCACATGAGCTGTCCAAGCCCCTGTTTCAATTAATAGATATTGACAAAATATAGATTGTAGAGTGCAATTCAGGTGATGAGCCACTAGGTGACTGCCATATGCGGGGCCAAATTCTTCTCTGAGTTTTATTGATGATATTGAATATATCTTCATTGACTTACTGGAATATGGCCATTGCTAGACATCTAAATTTTAAACACAAATTAAATCCACTCCAGTGATACCCTGTGCTGGTTTTGGCTGGGGTAATGTTCATTTTCTTCACAGGGGCAGGTATGGGGCTGTGTTTTGGATTTGTGCTGAACACAGGGTTGATAATATAGAGATGTTTTTGTTATTGCTAAGCAGGGCTTACACAGAGCCAAGGCCTTTCCTGTTTCTCGTACTGCCACACTGGGGAGGGGGCTGGGGGTGCCTGGGAGGCTGGGAGGAGACACAGCTGGAACAGGTGACCCCAACTGACCAAAGGGATATCCCAGACCATATGACATCATACAGCCTCATACTGAGCTAACATGTTTTTTTTTCTCTATATTTGTCATGTGTAGAGCCAACTTGGTGTATTTAAACCTGAGGTTTAAAGCTCACAACCTCACTCTGTGCACAAACTAGCAGATATGTTACCAGCAATATTTAGAATTTCAAGTAAATACTAAATCACCTCTCAAGCAATTTATCGTCACATAGCATTGCTGACGGGGTTGATAACAGTTAAATTATAGAGTTTATGCTACTGGAAAATAGTCGGTATCTTCAGTAAGCATATTCTCTTTGAACTATTTTGCCTATTAGCATATGCTCAGAATACTGTCCGACAATCACCATCAATTCTGCATCACATTGAGGGATGAATACTGAAACCATTAATATTTCAGCAAAATACTATCTGTATTATTTTATTGTATTAATATGATTGTTAAATCTCATCCTGAGATTGAAGAATTGAAATACAGATATATGACTACACAATAAAAAAAAACAACTGGGTGTGGTATGAGAAGCTCTACCACCTTTGCAAATACCCAGACCATTCAAACTGACAGTCACAGAAATTGCCAAGAGTAGCCCTTATGACCCCAGTCATCTTCCAGGGTACTACAAGAATGAAGAGTTGAGCCTCCCTCTAGGCAGATGACCAACACCTCCTTTGACAGAAAATTGATTACTCATCTTAAAACATGCAGGAGTCTGTCTAGGACTAAATAAATCTTTAGCAGACACTAGCAACTTCATCAACTATTGCCAGCACCTAATCTCCTGTAAGCAACCTAATAAAGAAACAAGCAATCATTGTCTCCTGTCACCTGCCAGTATTCTGAATAGATATCAGGAATGCTGCAGGCCAGAGACTGCACAGAAGCAGCACTCTCCACTTTGGGAGCTGATCTCCTCCAAGTCAGAAACAGAGGTAATAATTCATAGTTATTCTGAAATGTTCAATATCACTGAATTTTTAGCAAGTTCATTGCTACCCCAGGGAGATGCAGAAAAACATAGATATTCCTTCAAAATAGCTGTATGAATCCTTAACTTCATACTCAATTCTATAGTTCAGTCTTCACCAAAAAAAAGTAAACACGAAAAATATTTTCAGCGCCTATAAAACTCTGTGTCTGTGTGGGTGTGTGCATGCAAAGATGTTCAAAAAAAGGTACGAAAAAAAGTGTATCACTTTGTCATTTACACTCACTCATTAATTCCTCCCTGACTAAACAACTTCTACCAAATACAAAAATTCTGCTCCCTTAGTAAATAGTGCCAGGATGCAGTTTAGTTTTACACTTGCAAGCAGCTTTAATCTTTAAATACATTCTTCTTCATATCTTGTATCTTACATCATTAATTCCATTCCATTGGAAAACCAAAATCTTCACATTCCAGTGATATGCAGAGCCATGGGTCTTCAGTCTTGCCTCTAGTCTCCTCTTGAAAACAGGAGACTCTTATGATTGAAACTGAGATATTATTAGGGAGAGAAAATTAGGTCTAGGCATTTATAAAAGTAAGTTTTTGTTATTTAAATTGTATTGACTACAATTCTTTGGTCCCTTAAGACCTGAGTGAGCTGGGATCATGGGAACAGAGACTAAATGACATGAAGATAATATCACTCTGACCATAGGAATCAAAATCTAAACTAAGATTGTTATATTTGCCTTGTAAGTGAAAATAGCAATCAATCTGAAGAAAAATAAATAGAAAAAGGTCATTTTTCTATGTGTTCTTTCTCAAAGAAAAGCTTCTATCCAGACATCTGATTTTGCATTACATGCATTTGAAGAAAAGGAAACTTTTTGAAGAAGATGTGGGATTAAACAAAAATCAATAGGCAGTAGAGGAGGAATGGGAACAACAGTATGTTGTTGTTGTTCTGTAAACAATTATTGCATTTAACATTCAATCCTAATTTAAATCTGAAAGGCTGGGATCAAATTGCTGCAAAGCCTCTTACAGAGAAGCTTGAAATAATTTTTAACATTTTCCTTATATAAAAACTCTCTAAAATTAATAGAATATGTACACAAATGATATAATAAAAACAAACAATTTGAATACTACATGTTCAACAGAGACTGAAAATTATTTCAAGTGAATGTATAAGTAAGTTGCATAGCAGTCAATGTAAGCTATTATTTACATATTAACTAAATGAATATACAAATTTTAGTTTACATATAGAAGTTCCTTTAGAATCAGCAGTTTGTTGTTTACAGCACCTAAGAACACCAGATTTTAGCTTAGGAGTATCTGTCTGGCTTGCTATGGTTCCTAGGGATTTTGTCTAAGCCCATAGCTACAATAGTTTTTTTTTTTTTTGCATTGTAGAATATACATAAGGTATTTGCATTTGTAGTTTGAAAAAGGATAGGACAATTGCTATTGTCACCTCTAGATAATTTGAAAGAATTGTAGTTCCTCTGGCAAAATCAGAGAATTGCACTGCTCTTGGTTTTCAGGTTCAGACATGAAAAACAAAATTAGAGACAGAAATGTCATATGGCCTTCAAGTTTTCCATAATCTTTTGTAAACATCTGCATTTTAAATTCTCTAAAACTAAAAAGAGAGTCAGACATCATGGCTCAAAAAATGGAAGAAGATATATAAATACAACTTTGAGTGAAAAATGTATACAAAAATCCATGGGGAATTTATTTGTAACATGGATGACCCATAAAACCTGATACAAGTGATTCAATAAAGAAAACTAAAATGCTGCAATGCAGTTTGGTCAGATGGTCTTTAAGATCCTAACTTAGTTAGGCTACAGGACTAAACTGTGGAAGGTGCTTTGTGCCTGTATCCAAGCAAAGAAGAAATCCCAATGCAGGGGGGAAAAGCAGAGTCTTATAAAATCTATGTAAGGGAGTTTCTATGCTGAACAGTCTCTGATCACCTGTGATCTTGGTAAGTCCAGTTCGATTGCAGAAAAGCATATAAGCCCCAGGCAAGCCCTGGGCCATGAAATCATCCAGAGCTACACCAGGTACCAAGAGCCCTCACTGCTGTCTGTAAGAGCACGTTCTAAAGTACAAGCTTGCGGGGGTACAGCCCAAGACACAGCATGAGGCCACCTCTTAAGGCAGTGCCCACGATGGAAGTGTAGATGCTGAGAAGACAAAGTAGGCAGGAGTGATGCAGACAAAGCAGGCTTGCCAGAAGATATTATTTCAGTGGATTAAAAAACAATGGGATACCTGCTAAGCCTAAAAAAGATAGTACAGGTACAGCTAATATTAATTGCCCAGCAGCAGTTACACCTTTGAACTCCATTTCATAGGCTTTTATTTCTGTGAAAACAACAATAACACCAAAAAAATATCATGCTCTTTTAATCATGGAACATACTGGAGTTTTGATAACTGAATCTTTTTTTTCCCTCTTTTTTTTTTTTCTTTTTCATTGGCTGGTTCACACATTGAGGGAGCAATTAAAACAAGTGTATTTCTTGTTCTGAAAAGAAAAATGCCTCCTTTATTCCAAGAAACTTGTGATAAATCAGAAAGGAAAACTGACTTCCCTATGTGCACACAGTACTATTCAGTTGCTTCAAATATTCAGCTGGGAGGGTTTGAAAACTTGGAAGCATAATTCTGTAATGCCTTGCTTCGTGCTTTTTATATTCCTTCCACAAAGGATGAGTTCAGTGCCCTCCTTTTTTTCAAGTGTTAGAAAAGATCCATCCCCATTAGAACATAATGGCTTCACTTAAATGAAGAAATTTAAATGGGGCAGTTGCATATGGGCTGCTTGGGCTCCTGAGATGAGAAAGGGAGGGGGAGAATTTTGGCCTTTGTAAGAGAATGCCAGGTATAGTCAACTCAGGGTATTGCTACCTTCATTTGTTACCAAATCTTCATCATTTTGCCAGGCTTCCCAGTAATATTGCTAGGTCTTCACACGTTCCTAAAGCTGAGAAACAGCAAATGAGTAGGTGCTTCAGTGCCAGTGTCTGAAGGACAAACAGCAGTGCAGTGAAGAAATCCATTTTATACTAGAAACTGTATAAAAAACATGTCCCTGTTTATTTTACAGAATTAAAAGGAAAGGGCTATTTTAAAAAATGAAAACACTTTTTTTAACAACAGAAATTGGAATCTATCTTATGAACTCAAGAGTAAGTTAATTATCTAATGCCCTCTTCTTAAAGATGAAGCAACTTATTTATTTTCATTTTTATATCTGATCTGCAAAAACTCTCTTTTCAGCATTTGGCTAAATAAGGCACCAAAAAGAAACAGTCAACAGCAGTGGGAAGCTAAATGTATCCATTAATGAGTTTTATGACCTGATGAGCATAGAAAGCTGCACTGATTAGCTGATCATCTCAGGAGTGCTCGTTACATTTATAATGAAGCAAATCAAATAGCACAGTTTGTATTTGGAAAGCCGAAAAAGCTGAGCCAAATAGTCACTGATGTGACCTGGCAAAAATCAATAGTGCTAAATTTACACTTCTGTTCCTCAGTGGCAGTAGATGGTCATTTGGTTAAAGTAAATTACATTAGATAAACTGATCTACTGCACCAGTGACAGCAAAAGTCAGAACCTGTTGAAACCTAAGTTGTGCTGGATTTCACAGATCACCGTGTGGAGTCAGCAGCAAGCATACGCGAATTGACAGTGATGGTAATACTTCCAGTCCTTCTGACTGACAAGTACCAGTCTACAGGAAGGTGTTTTGTTACTTAGATGCCAACAATCCTTTTCATTCATATTGCTACATTGAGTTTTGCCATGTTTAAAAGTTTATGCTGACAGCTCAGTTGTTGTGCAGGAAAATGAGGTGGCACGATATGACAGAAACAAAGCAAGGATAATGAACACCTCTAACAGTTAAACCAAAAAGTCTCATGATGCAGATCTGGGATTCTAACAATGACAGTGCTGCTACTGAATGTGAAAATGTACACAGCCATTTAATCCCCATGACTACGGCAACAGGTAAAGAGAACTTTGTCCCTGGATATTTCTGTTTAATATTACCAGTGAAATAGAATGTGAGCTGTAAAACAAGAAAAGATTCACCAACAGTAAAAAAGAGAGAAAAAAGGTAACAATAGATAAGCATTTTATACGTACACTGAAGAAAATATTTCTGAATGACAAAACAAAATTACCATGGTTTGATTTATCATATGACAGGGATTTGAGATAAATAAAACAATTAAAAACTCCAAACAGAATATTCAGAGACATTTAAAGAATGATAGGGATGGCATCTCAGCTTAATGACCTTATTCTTCAGAAAAAAACCTGCATGAAAATGGGCTTATTACATGTTTTTTCTTGTTCTGTGATGAATAAAACAAGCTGTAAAAAATCAGGTGCATAGAATCTGAATGGATAATAAAACCAAAGAATATTTCTTCTTTCAAGACAGATGAACAGAAGAAGAATGATAAATCTATGTTGATTTTTTTATTGTTTTCTTTAACATCTCAATATATATTTTAAGAAAATCTTGGGAGGGGTGTTCTTTTTTGCTTTGATTTGTTTTGTTTGTTTAGGGGGTTTTTGTTTGGTTTTGTTGTTTGTGGTTTTGATATTTTTTTTAAATTGGCTAGTTGTCATGCTTCAACCCCAGCCAAAAACGAAATACCATGCAGCCACTTGCCCACTCCCCCCAGCAGAATTCAGGAGAAAATTGGAAGATTAATAGTGAAAAAATTCATGGATTTGGATAAAGATGGATTAACAGGTAAATCAAAATCCACATACACAAGCAAAGCAAAATAAGGAATTAATTTGACACTCCTCATGGGCAGGCAGGTGTTCAGTCATTCCCAGAAGGCAGTGCTCCATCATGTGTAATGGTGACTCAGGAAGACAAACACCATCACCCTGAATGTCTGCTCCTTTCTTCTTCTTCCCCCAGCTTTATATGCTCAGCATGATGCCATATGGTATGGAATATCCTTGCAGGCACTGGGGGTCAGCTGTCCAGCGGTGTCCCCTGACAGCTTCTTGTGCACCCCCAGCCCTCCTCACTGGTGGGATGGGGTGAGAGGCAGGAAAAGCCTTGATGCTGTGCAAGAGCTGCTCAGCTGTAACTAAAACATCCCTGTGTTATTGGGACTGTTTCCAGCACCAATCCAAAACATAGGCCCATATCAGCTACTATGAAGAAAATTAACACTACCCCAGCCAAAACTAGCACATTACTTTTACCATTTGTTTTACCATTTGTTTTACTCTGTTGGATAATGTTTGGGTGTAGTCCTTAAAGATCATTTCACTCCTAGAATTGCTGCTGAAAGGTCAGTTTGTTACTGTTTAGGGACAAGCAAGTATCCCTGGTCCTACAAAAGGTGCCAATACTAAATCACCTCTTAGAAGGGAGTGCATCAGGTATACAGTTCAGTAACAGTAACAGCCATACTGCCTTTTCACACAGCAATTCTTGAAATAAGTCAAGGTCTTTCAACTGGCATCAGAAGGGAAGGTGACATCCAGAATTAAGGAACATTTTCAGATCCTGTTTTTCCACAACTAAAAACTGGGAGTATTTAACTATTTCTCACATACCCAGATAATGCAGAATAAAAACTGTGACAGCTATGGCTGCAACACCCCAAAAAACTAGAGAAGTAATGGTCAAACACAGACACAAATAAGAGAACACACTACTAAAACAGTCAAAAGAAGTCGATGTTCAGAACTTACCTGTTTCAGCAACATCCATGTAATTGCTGACAAGTGACTTGAAGACATTTCACGGTAAATTTCTCTTTAGATGACTTAAAATTGTGGTATACTGGCTTGAACCAAATCATTAGGTAACAATATTGTGGTTTTTTCTGTTTTTACGGTACTGAACTGAGAGTTTTTAATGTTGCCATGGAAATATTAGACAATGCATTCAAAAAGTAATTTTATTTGCTTGCTTGCTTGCTTTTCACAGAAGAAAGCATTCTGAGACAAAAGGCAACAATATCTCAATCTATCAAGAAGAAGTCCTCTCCATTAAATTACTTTAAAAATCACCATTATTAGATTCAGTCAAACAGAACCTAATATGAAATATGCGATCATCATAGAATGGTTCAGGTTGGAAGGGACCTTAAAGACCATCTAGTTCCAGCTCCCCTGTTGTTGACAGGGACACTTTCTAGGCCAAGTTGCTCCAAGTCCCATCCCACCTAACCCAAGCCCTAACCCCAACCCAATCTGACCTTGAGCACTTCCAGGGATGGGGTATCCACAACTTCTCTGGTCAACCTGTTCCAGTGTCTCACCACCCTCACAGTAAAGCTCTCTTGTAAGCTCCCTTTAGGTACTGGAAAGTTGCTGTAAGGTCTCCCCTGAGTCTTCTCTTCTCTAGGCTCAATAACTCCAAGTTTTATAGACTCTAATATTAACTTGTAAGTAGTTTTCCCTTGTAATTTCTAGCACAATATTGTAGCCCAGCAAGGTCTTGTAACATTGCTTACACCAGACCACGGGCTTAGGGTTAATAACACAGGCAGCAGGACAGGTCAAGCTTTGTGTAGACTAGTCCTGGCCTGCCTGGAGATTTGTTTTACCAGGTAACAGAAATTGCCCATTGATCAGGTCAGTACTACATAGTTTGTTTTAATTCTTACTGAGCTTCATACAATTGTACAAATGGCTTCTATTGTTTGATACATTTTGAAACTAATAAATTGTAAGAACACATTATGCTTGTGCAACAACTTATCTATGACCCCAGTGTGAAATTCTGTGTAGAGGAGCACGGATAGCTGATGTTAGTGGAAACCGTGAAATGACAGGCATAGAAGACAGCAGAGGCCACTTGCCAATAAGTAGTAATGGTCATCAATTACTGGTTATCAAAGTAATGCAGCCTTCAGAGCTGGGCAAAACCAGTTTTAGGTGTTACAGCAAAGAAAAAGTGTCTAATACATTTAAATTACATCAAATACAGTGAATTTGGATGTAATATTGCTTTGAAGACCAATGAAAAAAGAGCTGGGTGGAGACTGCTTTAGCAAACTCAGAAATACTGCCAAGTGGATCCTAGAGTGAGATAAGACTCCAGAAGACTTCATTGTCATCATACTCCTCTCAGTGAGGGAGTGTGAGCTTGAGAACCTGATAACTTGCTGTAAGATCCAGAGGGACAGCAGAAGTTCGAGCATAACATCAAAGAATGGGGTAGATACTTGAAAGCCTGTGGATTATACTGTTTTAACTGTCTGTAATTTGAGCTATGTATCTTACATATTTATAGCTTTCATGGCTGGTTGCATTTAAATATATTTTGTTTGATGGAATATAATTTACCAAGAAATTTAAGTCATACAAGATAATTCTAAGCTATCTTTATTTAACACTGACAAATTTTCAGTTTCAAAGAAGTGATGAAAACATCCCATAGTGTCACCCACTCTCAACCCTTGCATGACACCTCACAGGGGTTGATTTTCTGTTGATAACTACTTGTTCATAGGTTATTCATTAGCCAGTTCATTTGTTCACTTAATGCATAGTTGTGTACTGTTGATTTTGTAATCAAGATAGAATGCAAGAAATAGTCAAATAATATATAAAAATAAAAGTATGTTATATTCAAGCAGTTCCTTTTACCAATCAAATCTGTAATCTTAAGAAATGAAATCAGGTTTATTTGACATGATTTAGTTTCAATAAATCCATAGTGATATACATTACCTAATTTTTGAACAATTTGCTATTAAAGCACCTCCTTATTAATTTTTCTTTCAAGAATAAAGTCTCTTATTTAGTTATGTCACAAAATATCCACTTGTTTAGTCTTCTGGAATGTATCCACTACTCCAAGATTTCATAAGGGTGCACATCAACTGGTCATATATTCCTTCAATTATATCTTCAGAAATTCCATCCAAACCACTTAAATTCAGAATTGTCGGTCACAACATGTGTTTATAATCTTCTTAGTTACTAACAGAAAAATTTTGTAGCCCTCCTGTGAAATAAGCCCTTTATTGCTCTTCTTGCAAAATGCAGGACAGACATCAGATTGTTCAGTGACAATCACCAGTGAGCCATGCAGTATGCTCATACTGCTTGATTGGTTTTCCATTCCCATAAAAAATGACTCCATTAATGTTAGCACAGCTATCATGGATCTTTTCCCAATGTTGTTACTTTCCTTCAGCTTCTTTCTTACAATAATTCTACCAGGCAGTTCTTGGTATCTATTTATTATTTCATGTGTTGCATATTGTGATTTATTTCTAACTTTCTCTTTACCAGTGAGGCAGAGGGGGCTTGCCTGCACTGTGGGATTAAATAATTTTGGTCCTCCAGTAAATTTTCATCAGTTATTTCTGATAGATGGAAATCACTCACAGAATCATAGAATGTCCTGAATTGAAGGGGACCCAAAAGGATCAAGCCCAAGTTCTAGCTCATTTGTTTGCCAGACTGTATATAATCCTAATGACTAGTCTTGATTCAGCCCAGGCGACTAATGCATGTTCACCTGCTATAATGATGACCAAAAGAGAGAAACAACTGGGAACACAATTTTTCATGTTAAAGAACAGTCATCTAACATGCTTAAAAGAACTAAAGGAGGCTTTTTAAAGGCCTGTATGAGATCTCTAATATGTCTCTAAAGATTACAGCATTAACTGAGAATTACTAATTTTTCTTCAGTCTTCTGGACTGGGCTAGTTATCATCGCAATGTTTCTTCAGTGTACTATGTTACCTCTTTTGACTATTTTGTTCTTCTTAAGTAGGTAACAGCCGCTGATTTTGATATTCTAATCATGCAAATCATACTAATCAGCTTTTAGCAATACTAGTTATATCAAATTTCTTCTAATCAGTGAGAATTTTCAATTCCTCCTTCCTACTGTCTTCCAGCAGCATCATATAGCAATTGAAATATATATTCTTTCCACATCTGTTGACCTTGATCACAGCATCCTGAGCTTGTGTTTCTACCACATTCGCATTCTTATAAGGTTTTCTCTTTTATTTTTGTGTTAATAGTCTCATGGTTGCTCCAGCTAATCTCCAGTGGAGAAGATTATCACCACTTTTTCCCTGTGAGAAGTAAGCTGCAGTATTTATTATCCAACCATCTCAGGATAAATGTTTGACAAACTGAAACACTCTCTTTCATACTAGTCATGCAAGCAGTGGTACTGTGTGGTAACTTCTGCCTTTTCAGGGCTACTAGAATGACTCTAAGATTATGTTGGCTTTTGTCTTCTGCCTCCCTTCAAGGTAACTGAAGGTTTCTAAAGTGCAGAGTTCCACGTGAGAGTCATGCAACTAATTTCAATGTGCATCACTCCTTATAAATACCTCCCTAATGCCTGGTGGGTTCTCTGTCTTCTTGTTTCAACACTGTCATCAATGATGACTGCTTGCCTTCCTGGGGGGCCTGAGCTCTTCTGTAGCTACTTGCTTCATTAAAAAAGAATAGGACTCAAAATATTCAATAGGCTTTTGTTCTATTCTGCCAGGAAAAAGGGACAAGTTGCTGATCAACTGATGGCACTTATAAAGGAAAGTGTGATCTTCAAAGTAAAGAAGTGGGCTACCTATTACACTAACATATCTATATTACAATGCAAATTGCTTAAAAAATATTATTCATCATTCAAGGAATGCATTCTTGTAAAAATGTGAAGTAGTTTACGTGTGGAGTAATACAAGATTATAGTTAAGGAATTGCACCTAGTAGCTTCGCTGATCCTCAGTATCTAACTCTCCCTTGGACTCATCCTGACTGGCTCCCTGGCCATTGCACCTATTTGCCGGCTAGCGCAGCCTGATCTTCACTATTGTTTACACGCACACATTCACAGGCACCACAGACACAACTGCACATACCTAGGAAGCTAGGAAAAGGGTTAGAAAATGGATTTTGGTAAGATAGGACAGACTGAGTAGATAGGGCATGGCCAGATAAGTGTACCAACCTTGTTCACCTGCAAGTGGGGCCTTTGATCCCCTTATCATATTTCTCTGTGATTGCTCCTCCCCAAGTCACCTGGATTCATTTCCTTCCCTGCCTTCTTTCCTTCCTTAAATGTCCCATTATAAGTTTCCTGCAATCACAAAATGCTCACACCCCATAATGTGTCCCATACCCATATGCAGTGACTGCCTCCATCTGGAAGGTGCTCTGAGACTCGTCTTGATGGGTGTCACCCTGGCACAAAGCCGAGGCTTATCTGGGATACCCTGGTAGGGATCTGGGCAAGGTAACCTCCAAGTCTATAATTCTGGTACCTCTGTCAGCTGCTGTCTCTCTGTGCTCCCTTCTGTGTGTTCAGACCAGCTTTTTACCATATAACCTAACAGAAACACTGAGCATGTGACAAAAAAACCCCATCATATCCCTCCAGTCAAACTAACTGGTAACATTTTAAATAAGACCATTCTGCCAAAAGGTCTCACTTTTCAGTTCACACGACAATTGTCCTCCCCAATACAAGTAATAGGTTCCCTGAATAGTCTTCAAAAGGGAGAAGGGACACGATGATCTCATAAAAAATCATGCTTTTATCTGTGTTAAAGGACACCTGGACAATTCTTACATATCCTTTATGAGGAACAAAGAAATAATCTCAGCAGGAACATCTCAAAATCTTTTTTAATAATAGTACTTTGAAAAGTCTTTTGGCTAACAGAATTCCCCTGAATAAATATGTGAAAAATTATGGTGTCCATAACAAAAGACTTACTATTCAAAATGCTATGTATTGATTTTTTTTATGCCAACTGTCCTTTGTCAGAAGTGAACACATCAGCTTCAGCAATTTACAAAGCACAAGATATTACTCATCTTGTACTGGGATAGCTCTGTTCTTTAGTGTCCTCAGGCTGTAGTTTTCTGTCTCTCAACTTCACTGTTTTTCCTTTTCATTGAAAAATGCATTTCCAAACAGGGCAATGTTGACATCTGTGTCTGATTTGATATGTTGAAATATTCTTTATTTTTTTAATGTCTTTTGAAATTATTTGCCTGAAGCCATTCTCCAAGTTAGTGACTAAGCAGGACTTAAAATGTCCTTGCTAGAAATTATCATGTCTCTGGTACTTCTGCTCTGCTGCCGGTAGGAATGGCCTGCCCTGCAGTGTATGTGACATGAATCCCTACAGCACTATCCCATCTTGTGTCAGCAGAACTTTCAATAACAACATTCTGGGTTTCTCTTGATACTTAATAAACCTCTGAGAAATCTCCTAGTATATATAAAAAAAAAAAGACAACACAATAATCTGGATATCTGAAAGAAACTTGTATAAAATCCTGAGGTTTTTTTCCTCTCTCTAGCTATACAAACACATCCACTCATCAGCAGTTTGTGTACGGAGTGAACCATCAAGCTACAGCAGATCCTTGACACTTTCTAACAGCTACCAATCCCTTTCACATATTCATTTTTGAAACAAACCCCTTAATCAACCTCTTTTTCAGGGCACTGTGCTCGTTGATATGAGCCAGAATGGCAAACACATAGCAGCATAACTGACAATAACCTAGCACCTGGCATTGCAAAAGATGCTCCAATTTCAGCAGAGCTCACAGATATATCCTGCTGCGAAGCTGTGGGACTTTGAAGAAGTAAGCAGAAAACAGAGTTGAGATGACATTTGCAACTGTAGCTGACTGAGCAAATTCTGATTATGTCCCATTTTCAGAATCTGACCAGAATACTCTTGTCTTTCTCCAGATTTGATCACTCAGGGTTGGCCTTAAGAGGATCAGTTATCAGTTACAATGAGAAAAGGATGTTTCTGTCAGTATCAGGCTAGAAGACCAACCTCTTCTTACTTCCTTGGGAAAATTTAGTATACTGAGGTGATTCTAGATGAATTTGATCTGGTCTAAGTAAGTATCACTATCAGACTGCATAAACTACAACACAACAACCTTGCTTCTGAGGAATGTAAAATACTGGAAACACAGAGTGCTTACTATTTTGAGATAAGTAATACTGAAGATCAATCCTCAGCATTCTTGGCTTGAAATTAAGAACTTTTATTGATATAAGGAAGAAAGGGGGGAGTGGGCTAGGGAGGCACAATGGGCATGTAATCATATTGCTTTTTCCAGTATTTTCCCCTAAACCATGTGAATTTATCACTTACATTTGCCTTTCTTCAGCATTATCCAGTATGTAGAGATAAGATATTGATACTTTTGTCAACTAATTACTTTCTTCAGCAGCTCTTCTTTGACACCTTATTAAAGGAAACACAAATAGTATGAATCACTGCAGTAATACAACCAGTTCTACCATGTTTTGTATATGCCACCTGGGCACAGAGAAACAGGTAAGGTCTGCCCACCAGGTGACTTTACAGTATTAGCAATTAATATCAGCCTAAATGGGTATGAAGCCTGTTGACCATGATGATTCAACATTTCAGCTCAACTCACTTCAGCACCACATTGAAATTATCTATGTAAAAGAATTATTTAAAGTGTATTCTTTCAAAATCACTAATGAAGGAATGAAAAAGAAGAAAGAAATAATTAACTGTCTATATACCTCACACCAACATAGAATCTTTATGATTTGTATTTCTGATCAGATTCCATTAATGACGCATGCATCATTTTTTCTCAGTTTATAAATAATTTTTAAAATAAATTAACAAATTATGAAATATGGAATTCAGTTCTAGCTTTTTCCCTGGGTTTAACAGTTTTTAATAGTTCTATACTTCATGACTAAAGTTTAATAGTTCTATACTTCATGTTTACTAAAAATATTTTCCAACAGATCGACTCTCTGGCAAAATAGTGTCATATCAACATTTAGGTAAGTTATGAGTTCTCAAACCTGTTAATATCTCTCACCAATACTAAAATCTGGCAATAGTTTGTCTGCCATAAACATCAGTTGTCATTGTCTTCAGAGTTTTGCTCTATCCATTTGTATGCGTCTAAATTGGGAGAGGAATGGATAGAGAACCCTGCAGAAAGGGGTCTGGGGGTGCAGGCTGGCAGCAAATCCAGTAGGAGGCTGCTGTGTGTCCTGGCAGCCAAGACACCAAACCACATCCTGGGACGCATCAAACACAGCACAGACAGTCAGAAGAGGTGACTGTTCCACTGTATTCATCATTGGTGTGGCCTCACCTGGAGTGCTGTGGGCAGTTCTGGGCCCCATGATTTAAAAACAATATTAATGTCCTTGAATGTGCCCAGAAGAGGGCAACAAAGTTGGAGCAAGAGTTGGAAGTCATATCCTGTGAGGAGCAGCTGAGGATGTCAGGTTTGCCTGGTTTGGAGACAAAAGAGGCTGAGCGGTGACCTCATTGCTCCCTACAGCTTACTGAGGAGGCCAAGTGGAGCAGACGGGGCTGAGGTTTTTTCCCTGGGATTCAGTGATAGGATATGTGGGAAGAGTTCAAAGATTTGCCAGGGAAGGTTTAGATTGGACATTAGGAAGCATTTCTTTACCAGGAGGGTGGTAAAACACTGGAACAGGCTCCCTAGAGAGGTGGTCAATGTCCCAGGCCTGTCAAGGTTTAAGAGGCATTTGGACAATGCTCTTAATAACATGGTTTAATTTGGTCTGCCCTGAATTGTTCAGACAGTTGAACTGGATGATCATTGTAGTTCCCTTCCAACTGAAACTATCCCATCCCATCCCATCCCATCCCATCCCATCCCATCCCATCCCATCCTATCCTATCCTATCCTATCCTATCCTATCCTATCCTATCCTATCCCATCCTATCCTATCCTATCCTATCCCATCCTATTCCTATTCCTATTCCTATTCCTATTCCTATTCTTATTCCTATTCCTATTCCTATTCCTATTCCTATTCCTATTTCTATTCCTATTCCTATTCCTTCTATTTTTAAACCATTGCATATGGCGATTTTCAGAAAAGAAATGTTCTTTGTTTCATGTTCCAAATTAACAGACATTTTCATTTGGTTTACTTTCTTTTTTCATTTTGCTCTGATAAAGACCTAGCAAATATGTCAACACAAATTCACGAAACATCACACACAGAGCATTCATCTTGAAATTATGCAAGCATCAGTCATTAGACATATGACCAAGGTACAGAAACATGATGGCTAAAGAAGACTCCTAAAGTTATTCTCTACATCTATATTGAGAAATCTTTTAAAAATATCTATAATGCTTTCTAAGTTCAGGCTTCTTGTTGGATATAACAATATAAAGTTTCTATTAGATTATGATGTATTTATTTTAGAAAGCCAATAAGAGCTTTTCTGAAATAAAAGGGTTTTTTTTCTTTTCTGAAAGAAAAAAAAAGCAAAATTATAATGTTTTCCTTATTTAACTGCTATATATGTAAAGTCATTCATGATTAATTCTACAAGCATTAATTAAAATTGTAGTAGTGGGGATTACTAGGAAATTTGTAACTGTTTAAACTTAGGCTCAGCAACTGAAAGAAAGAAAGAAACAAACAAACAAACAAAGAAGATTTGTCCACTACCACTCAAGAATTCTGTGGAATTATGATAATGTGTGTTTCTATACTCTTTATCTATACTGTGAAGCAATCAATGCTGTTGCATTTCTAAATACACTTAAGAAATTATAAATAAGAAATTGAGATTAACAAGAAACATGTTTTCCATTCTAGCTACATAGATATTCACCAGCACAGAAGTATCAGGCTGCTTAATTGACCTGAAAAACCACAGTCAAAATTTAAGATTCCTTTGAAAACTCACTGTGCTAAAGAAAAGCAACTGGGCATTAAATCCAGGTACATTCATATCCAGTAGAAGATAACATAAATAGATTGAAGTCAGAGAGTACTGCATAAGAACCAGTAATAATGGAGATGATATATCCTCTTTATGTAGCCTGCATGACATTATAAAAGGCTCAGGTCTCAAGGAACAAATTTGAATTATGAATTTTTATGCAGCATCAGATACCTATTTTCTTATTCATATCTTCCTCAGCAGTATTTTCTTATGATACACTGTGTATTCAGTTTCAAGAACTTGCAGACCACTCACAATGTCTGTGCAACTGTATAATGTGGCCCAGGTTTGGTGGTGGGAGGAGAGTACAGGGTTAGGCTTATGTGAGAAGTTGCCAGAAGCTTCCTCTGTGTCTGACAGATCCAGTGCCAGCCAGCTGCAAGATGGACCCACCACTGGCCAAGGCTGAGCCCCTCAGTGTTAATGGCAGCACCTCTGTGATAATAGATTTAAGAAGACAGAAAAAACCTGAGCATGCTGGAGCAGGCGATGGGTGTGACGAATCCAACCCCTGAAAAGGAAGGAGCAGCAGAGACTTGTGATGAACTGGCTGCAGCCTACATTCCCTGTTCCCCTGCACAACTGACTGGAGCACAGGTAGAAAATTAGGGAATCAAGTTCCGCTCAGAAAGAAGGCAGCAATGAGGGAAAGGTGTTTTTAGAATTTGGTTTTATAGCTCATAATTCTACTCTGATTTTGACTGGTAATAAATTGAACTAATTTTTCCCCAAGTTGAGTACAATTTGCCTGTGACGGTAATTGTTGAGTGATCTCTCCCTATCCATATCCCAGCCCACAATCCTTTTGTTACATTTCTTTGCCCTGTCCAGTCAAGAAGGGGAATGAATAGAGGGGCTTCAGTGGGCACCTGGCATCGAGCCAAGGTCAGCCCCTCCTCCCAGTAACTTTTAAGTAAAGTACTAAAATCTACGGGAACAAGATGACTGTAAAGAATTACAGCTCATTTGAATAACAGCACCTCCAACGCACTGACTTTTGCTAGCATTGCAGTTGCAGCCATGCATGATATGATTACTTTGTAATCACAGGCAATAGAGATTGGGAATGTTTTCTGAGGAAGCTGCATTATTGTCACATAATAACATTGATTTAAAATTTTTCTCCCAGTGTTGGTAACAGTGACATCTGCAGAGAGCAGTTAGTTTTGAATGCTTGATACTCTCATCCCATCAGAGATTAATACTGATTCAAGGACGTCTGCCAGGTTCATCTTACAAACTCAACAGAAGCTGAATTTGTTGATTTTTTTTGTAACGCAGTGATTTAATAAGTTTTCCATTGTCAAAGTAAAGACAAGGTTATTTTAATTACTAATCTATTTCTTTTCTGAATCTGAAGTACTCTTCAACTAGCTAAAACTAATGGTTCACTGTAGCGGTGGTAAAAACCCCTTGGACGCTCCTAGTGGGCGAGTCCCAATACCACCCCAGGGATTGAAACATCAATAGTTTAGCCCAGGTATGGGCCACCCCCCTGACTCCTCCTAGTCGATAGTCATTGGTTCTATAAGCTCTTCCTTTAAGTTTGTACTATCCCATTTTTCCAGAGAGTTCTTAGTTCTGTTACCATTGATTTGTCACCTACCCTTATCCCCTCCCCTGCTCCCATCCCATTGACTGTGATCCCCATACTCCTCCCCAGCTCCGCCTCTCTTCCCTCTCCTTATTGGCCCACTGGTTCTGTTATAAGTCATTGTCTGAGCTAGCTCGGGGCCCTTCAGCTCCGGGACTCAGAATAATTAGACCATTTTGCTACCCAGCTGTCGAGTCCTCCCTAATTCCTCCGCGGTTCCGGGAACAACTCACGACCCACCAACGCTCCTAGTCCCTGATGAGGCTGCGTGTCTCCCTCGTCTGCCCACCTTGCGGTTAGGGCATTCGAGGTCCCTCAGGCGAGCTAGGAGCAACCATCGGCAGGCGGATCGTAGAGTGCCCAGCACGTTTGCTACAGTTCACATATTAGCGTTAATTTTTAGTTGCTAAAAAAACCAAAATGAGTCAATTCAATAGTCCATAAATTACAATGCATTTGCAGACAATCATTGAAGTGTCCCCAGCAGGCAGTACTCACAGTGACCATAAACTGGGATTGGGTCTTGTGAGCACCTATTGTTCTCCAGGTGAACAACACTGGTTTGACTCTGAATGCAATACTGCTTGGTTAACAAACATGTGAAGTGAAGAGTACAGTAGTGAATTAACTCCTGTAAATTTCCAGGGTATTTTGCAAACTTAAGATCAGGTATGTTTCTGGCTTCTCAGATTGTACAATTCTGAGTCTACTTGACCAAAATTTTTTTCTAAAATTTCAATTAGAAGTTCTCATGTGGCTACACCAGAAGGATTTGATACAAAAATGGAGAAAGACTATTTGCACCTTTTTATTGGACATGCAAGAGGCGTAACAGTCAAACAAAGGACAAGACAGTGGAGATTTCAATACTAATGAATACTGAAATGCTGCCTAAGATCTGGTACGACACAGAAGAGAATAAGCAAAGTGTTATTTAAGATGTAGACATCAAACAAATGATATAAGAAATAAGAAGAAAAACTACTTTTTTCCCGAGAGGCAAGTTCCTCTTAAGTTGATCCCACAATTTACATTTCTGTCCATCTGGGTCCATAAATAGGGTGAAATTGTACTCACCTTGTATATATCCCTGTAGGTAACTTTAAAGATTACATTAACACATATACATCTATAGCTCAGCTGGGTGTTCCATGCTCCCTTTACTGATAAATGAGAATCACTGGCACTTTTCCAGGTCAATTCATTAGATCTCAGGGCAAGATGGAAAGAACCAGAGTGATTCCATTGATTCTTAAGCAAATGTGGAAGTTTAACACATACATAGATTTCCATACAGTGAGAATGTAATTTTCTTAAGATAAAGTCTTCTCTATCAATGATTTTTATCCCTTTCATGTGCTGTATGTCTTCCAAAAAATTAGTACATACTGAAGAAAATGAGATTTTTTTTCCTGAGGCACATATTAAGCCTGTGTTAAGTCACCTGCATCTGACAAAATTAATTCCATGCAATGTCTGGCACTTCTTGTCCATTAAATATCTAGCTGATAGTATCTTTATTGAAAAGCATCACCTTACACATTACAGTATTAATACAACTAAGGACATAGGCCACTTACATAAAAAGCTTGCTTCAAAAATCATAAAACTGAATAAGTGTGGAAAAGCCCGAGGCACACACTGAGATACATACATGGTTTGGCAAGAATGAAGTGTGCAGGCGACAGATGAGCTGCCAAAGTGCACTGAGGGCTGAAGGACACCCGCATCCAGGAAAGCTCAAGGCACTGACACAGGAGCACAAAGTCTTACGAGGAGAGGCTGAGAGAGCTGAGATTGTTTAGCCTGCAGAAAAGGAGGCTCGGGAGGAATCTTACTGCTGTGACTGCTGAAAGAAGGTTACAGCCAGGTGGGGATCAGCCTATTCTCCCAAGCAACCACTGACAGGATAAGAGAAGAGAGTATTAAGTTGTGCCGGGGAGGTTTAGTTTGGACATTTCGAAAAATTTCTACGCAGAAGCGGTGATTAGACACTAGAATGGGCTGCTCAAGGAAGCGAAGGTTCACCGTCCATTGGAGGTGTGCAGCACTGGACGTGGCACCTGGTTTAGCTGACAAGGTGGTTGGTGTTCGGTCATAGGCTGAACTCGGTAAAGATTACGTCTTTATCAACGTAATTGATTCTGTGATTCTGTGAAATACTGCTGGGAGCTGCCCCCACGGCACATTCCACGCCGGGCATAACTGGGGCGGGAGACCGGGCACGGCAGCCGCGGCACCTCGCCGACACGCGGTTTGTCTGCACAGAGAACGCAGCGGAGGCGCTGCCTGTAGCCGAGGTAGGGCTGAGCGCGGCGCCGGCACGGCGGAGCGTGGAGAGCCGGGCAGGAGCCAGCGGGATCCAGCGGGGGCCAGCAGGGCCCGGCGGCACCGGCCCATCCCCGCCGCGGCCATGGAGCCCCGCGGGCCGCGCCGGACACGGCCCCGCCCGCTCGCCGTACGGCAGTGTCGCGCCGCGCCGGCTCTTGGCGGCAGCGGAGCCGGCGGGCCGTAAGGCAGGTGCGCGGCGGGCGCGGCGGGCGGGGGTCGGGCGGGTGCGGCGTGGGGGCCGCCGCGGCGTGGGGGCCGCCGGGGAGGGCCGGGGGCCGCCGCTGCTCGGAGCCGCCGCCGCTGCGGAGCCGCGGTCCGGCCCCCGGCGGGGAATGGGACTCCGGTACCGGCCTGCACAGGCGCGGGGGAGCGTCCCGCCGCCGCTGCGGGGGTCTCTGCCCGCAGCCGCCCGGGCAGGAACGTCGGTGCGCTGCTGGCGGGGCCCCGCGGTCGGGGGCGGCCGGGCCGCTGGCCGGTGCCACGCGGTGCCTCCGGCGAGCAGGGCAGGGCAGGGCAGGCGGCGTGGCCGGGGCTGGCAGCGGGGCCGGGGCTGGCGGAGCGCTCGCCGTGCCCCAGCCCGGGCGCAGCGCGGCGGGTGATGCAAGGCCGCTCCGAAGGCCCGGGTGCTGCTCTGGACCGCCTTCCGCGGTTTGCTTGTGGGAACGGCGCTGGCGGGAGTGGCCAAGTGGGAAATGCACGGCTGTCGAATGTACTTTCAGTTCTTACTACTGGTATTAATAAATTCAGAGAACGAGAAATGAAGAACGAAAAAGGCATGTGGTCACATAGAGTGTTTTTCCCTTTCGAGTACTGCTTGCTTCATTTTGGTTGGTCATGATAAACTGACGGCTGTGCTTATAGGAACACGTCAGTCCTGTAGCGTCCTAAGGCTTGAACTTCAGGTGCTTTAGGAGTGTGTATCATGTTCGAATTCAAATAATACCTTTGCTTTAAACCTATGAGTTCTGAATGAAGGTTTTGTTATTGTTTGTAAAATATTAATATTGGTGTAGACCCTTTAAGCCTTACAGCTTTTTAAACAACCAGCTGTAAAGTAATGAAACCAGTAAGTGTAATTTCTGCAGAGAAGAAATCCAATAGTGACACTTAGTTACTTTCCAGAGGATAGACTTGAGTCTAGCTGATGAGTAGAAAAATTATGCAAGTTTCAGAGACCGTGGAGCAAGGGCAATGTATGTCCACATGGTAGGTTGCAGAGCTAAATTTTTAGGAGGAACTAAACCAAACTAGGCTGTCAGGTCAGGTGCAAACTGGCCTCCATCTAAAGATGGCATTGGTGGTATCAGTGAGATGGTGAGTCTGATTAAACATATGCTGCTTTTCAGCAGATGGTGTAGTAAAACAATCTCCTTTGGATCTGACTTGCTTCTGACCAGAGGAGAGTAAACTTGCATCATCTTGGAATTATATGTATAGATATTTGGAAAAAAACTTTCTTCACATTTATATGGGAATACAGACCAACTCCCAGCTAGGACCTTTATGAGTTGTATAAACAAACTACGTATTAGACCTCAGTTTTCTCTAAAAGCTAGCTTTGGAATATGTTAGGTCGCAACTGCTAGTGAATCAAGAGAGAAGGCAAGAAATTGTCAAACAACAATATTTTGTTCTGACAGTTCTGTGTTTACAGAACTTGCTTTGAAGCTAAACCTGAAGCTCCTGGAGCAGCTCTGGTGGAGGGCTATGAAGATGATTAAAGGACTGAAGCATCTCTTACGAAGAGTGGCTGGCAGAGTTGAGCCTGTTCAATCTCAAGAAAAGACAAGTGAGAGGAGACCTTATAAATGTGTACAACTGTCTGAAGAGAGGGTGTCAAGAGGACGTATGAAAGCTCTTTTTGGTGGTGCCAAGCACTCTGACAAGGGGCAGCAGGGAGAAGTTCATGCACAGGAAGTTCCACCTGTATATGAGGAAGAACTTCTTCACTGTGGATGACTGAGCACTGGAACAAGTTGCCCTGAGAGACTGTGGAGTCTCCCTCTGTGGAGATACTCAAGAGCTGTCTGCTGTGTGCCGTGTACTCTAGGACTGGCCCTGCTTGGGCAGAGAGGTTGACCCAGATGATCCACTGTGGTTGCTTTCAACCTTTCCCATTCTGTGACTATGTGATCAAGATTATTATAATTTGGCCTCTAAAGTAGTTGCAGTCCCTTGCTTCTCAGTATCATTCTCAGTTTTTTATTAAGTGTAGTGCTAGTTCTGTTTTCAGGAAGAACATTTATAGTTGAAAGATATTTTTTTTACAGAGTTAATAGAAAACTCATCCTTCATAAAAGGCTGTTGTATATTTCTGCAGGTCCTGTTGACCTACAGTGCTTTCTCTGAAACAGTTATCCTTTTTATATACTGAACTGAGCTCAGGCTGGTCCATGTTATTCTTATGTGTTTCATTCCTCTTCTGTTACATACTTCCAGGAGCTGCTAATGGGGTGTGGAGGTGGTTGGGGGAAGGAAAGACACATGTTGTCTTTCGCTGGTTAGCCATAATGTAAAGTTTATTTGGAAGCTGTTAAAAGTGGGATTAATTCTAGCTCATATGGGCATTTTGAGTGCTGAGCAGGTTTCTTTTCTCCCTCCTACAAAATTTTGCTATAGAAAATTGAAGTCCTCATTACTCCAAATAACAGCTTACTGTTTTCCTGGTAAATTGTTTATAGTAACAATTCTTGAAGTTGGTGTTAGAGCACTTTCTAACCTACACATTTTATTTAACTGAATTATGCGTTAATGTTTGAAGACAGAACTGAGATCAAAATCTACTCTCTTGTTCAGATAAACTTATCTAATCAAAAGTAATTTAACAAATGACCTGTAATGTGTAGCTGGAGGTTTGTTAGGAATATAATGGCTGATGTCTGAACTCAAAAGAGAAGGAAACAAAGGTAGGATCCAGAAACAGATTGAGAGACATTAGACTCTTAAATACCAAATTGTAATCCTCAGAATCTCTGTTGTCATTTCTCCCTATAGCTCTGTTTTCAAAGAAGATGTTTGTCTAGTGTCTCTCTCCTGTAGCAGTCAGGAGGAGGTGCTTAGGTGACGTACTGAAAAAAAAAGGGAAGACAAATCCAATTATACCTTCACTTTCGTACTATCTTTTAGTAATTCATGATTTAAATAACTGATTATCTGCTTCTAAGCTGTTGAGTTCAGGGGCTGCCAAGGTATTTGATGTCCATTAATTCATCTAAGCATACCTGAACTTTTAGTCTTTTTGGCATCTTGTGGCAATGAATTCCCAAGTTCAATTATGTTCTGTGTAGGAAAGGCATTCTACTTGGTATTATTCTCACCTTAGACTATTAAGTTTTGTCATGTACCTCCTTATTCTTACATTATGAGCAATAGTCAGTCGGTGTATTTAGCCATTCTTGCTTTTTAAAGACCTCATCACATCACAGAAAGGAGCAATTTTGTGTTTATTGCAAACACAACCCATAAGGGGATGCACAGTCAGGGCATTCTTTATGCTCATCTCTCTCTGAGGAATTTAATCGCCTCTGCACAATGCCAGTGTGAGCACATTCCTATACCGAGTTTAGAAGTTCACTTTCATCACAGTCAAAGTGCTTGAGATTTGTGGCTAAAACAATATTGATAGTACAGCAATGTTTTGACTGTTCCTGGCCTGAACAGCATCAAAGCTTTCTTCCACCCTCCCTGCCCAGCAAGTAGGCAGGGGGGTGGGCAAGAGTTTGTGTAGGGGCACAGCTTGGACAGCAGACCCAGATTTGCCAGTGGGATGTGCTGTACTGTGTATTGTCATGCTCAGAAATAAAAACAGAGGTAGAGGAAGAAGAAAAGGTGGGTTTTTTGCTTCCAAGATATCTGGATTTTGGACATTAGTAAACTGGAGCTCAGAGCATTGGTTGCCCTGTGGGATGTGGTGAGCATTTCTTTCTTTTACTTGTGGAGTATTTTTCCTTTTCTTCCTCTGTTAAACTGTCTGTATCTCAACCCGTAAGTTTTTTTTCTTTTCTTCTTCCTATTTTCTCCCCTATCCCACTGTGGGGGGTGAACAAGCAGCAGTGTGGCTGCTGGCCAGGGTCAAGCCACCCCAATGCTGCACAAATACCTAAAAATGTGATTGAAGGAAACAATAGCAGTACCCTGTGGTGCTCACTGAATTAACCAGTGGTGTGAAAGATCCCTATGCCGGGATTTTGAGTTTTTTCTAGATACAGATATTCCTCTTGACGTTGTACACAACTTGTATAGTTCAGTGAAAATCCACTAGACTAGAGTGAAGCCAAGAAAGAGTTGGGCTTCAGTTGCAATGTGGACTGCTGAGTACTAGAGAAAGGGCAGTTGGTGTTTTCTGTCTTCTATGCACTACATAAACATGTGGACTAGAGTTTGGTGGCCAACCTCTTGCTGAGCACAGCTCTGGGATGTGAATTAAAACTTATTCTTTTTCTGTCTCATTAAATCTAGTGGGTGCTAGAGAAAAATGACTTTAAAAGGAAGGTGGAGAATGTTTTACCTAGTTGATATTTTAGGGATAAAAAGGTTGCTAGCTCTCCCCTTTCATTGTATGTGGAACTTACGGGTATAAATTATACGCTTCCCCAGATTTTACCATAATTTGTTCTAAAGCATGTGTTTACTCTGAGCACAAAGGCATGTTGGATGTTTAGCCTAAAAAACTGACTGAATCTGATGTTGCAGGCCTGAATCTTTAACATATGTCTTACAGTAAGAATAGGTTGTGGAATGATAAGTTGGTGATTGAAGCATTTGTCAGCTGAATTGTGGAGCAGATTTCAGATTTCCAGTTGTAAATTGGCTTCTGAGAAGTGAGAATAAGTAGATTACTTTGTACAGTTGTGACTTACTTGCCTGCATTCAAATATTTTGTAAACCAGACAGTTATTTAAACAATCGCTCCTTTCTTTGAAACTGGTGAGGACTACTGAACTACGTCACTTAATGAGTTTCTGTTTGGAAACTGGATTCTGATGACTTTGTTTAAGAAATCGGAAGGCATTAGTCTTCCTTCTTGCTGCTCTAAGGGGGAACAAGTGTTCAAAAAATGAGTAGATGTGGCATTTCATGATTCAGTTTAGTGAGCATGGTGGTATTTGGTCAAAGGTTGAACTTGATGATCCTGGAGGGATTTCCAAGCTTAATGATTCCATTATTCTAATGTGTCCTCTCCTTGAAAGATTAGGGAAGAGTAAAGAGGATCTCTAAAAGTCCTCTCTTCCATTTCTTGTAAGAAATTTATTATTTGTGGTCTGTTGACCTCAGCCAGTAGCCAAATGCCCCCCCAGCCCTTCACTCCTTTTGTCTGTGAAATGGGATGAAAATAGCAGACATTTAACAGTTGCTTGGGAACACAAACCCCATAAACCTGGACGTGTGTCCTTATTCCCCACACCACTTGCTTCTCCTTTCCCTGAGTTTTTCTGCTGAGCATGACATCATATGGTACACATCTATGCTGCTTCCAAATCACTAATATAAATAAAATGCTTGGTTATATAATTTTCTTATTAGGGTAGCATTTTTGTTTCTGGAGTGCCTTTAAAAGTTGATTCTATAAATCTGAACAGGCGGCCTATGTGCCATGCTAAATATTGATCATAATTGTTCAAAGGCTTTTAACTTTTCAATAGGAGAATCTTGTGTAATATGTATGTAGGTATGTATTAGCTTACAGTACAATTTCCTAAAATACGTTTAAAGGTATTTTACATGCATTCTAGCAGAATATGACTATGACTCGAGAAATGCAACCATTTAAAAAAATGTACAGCTGGAAAAATCCTGTTTTAACCTCCTCAAATCACTAGAGACATAATGGGGCTATTTTCCTTTTTATTATATCAGCCAAGAATAATATTATGCCTCAATTTATGTTTCCCTCATTTTCTTAAATAATAAGCAGACACATTTACAAGCTTTGAAAAGAAGGTTTGGGATTTCCTCACTGTAGGAAATTGTATGGGTGTCTTTCTCAAAATATCCTCTTCCATATATGGCCAGCATTATAGACAGACAGCCCAGGAAGAATAGGCAGCATTTGTTAGTTTTGATTCTAATTTGCACTTGTAACATCGCAGCACCACCTTTTTTAATTTTTAAGTTCTAATTCTAAACTACAGTAATGATAAATTATCAATTAGAAAGCTGTTACTTGCTGGTAATCAAATAGCTGATGTGCTGTTTGAAGTGCCTGTGTGGCATGTGAGCTCTGAAGTGAAGACAAGGGATTCTGACTTTGATAATATTACTTTATGGGACCATGTGTCTATCCAGTAGTTGAGTGTTGCTTAAATGTATTTTTAATTAAACTATTTTTTTTCTTTGTAGAAGAGCCTCTGCCTTGAAGTAGGCATGTTTTCAGGCTGTAGGGGTATACTTACAATGCAAGGTAGACCCTGAATTAATTTTTTAATGTAAATTTTTAGGCTGAAATTTTTCCTTTTTTCACCCCTATATCCTACCAATGTTAAGTAATATTAAAGCTAAATCAAGTGGACAGTGGTCTGGCTTGGGACAGTTTATGGGGTATGTGTTACAACCTCGAGTTTCATTACAACTCTTTGTAGGGGTGAAGGTAGCATTGCCTCCAGGCAGTAGGAGGAAGTTCTGAATGGGAAGGCATCCCTTAAAGGCTGGCGTGATTTGGACTGAATAGCTTGTCTTGATAGGTTGATTTTTTGGGGATCTCTGTGCATCTTCACTACACTTCAATATTTGACCACGTTAGGTCAGTGAGCTCTCCTATGAATGTGCCTCTTTGCTTTTCTGATAGGAAATACAAACTTGTAACTTTTTTGCCACTGAGTTGGACTGAACCTTCAGTGTGCTGTGGCAAGGATCCAATAAGGATAAAAGGACTGCTATACCAAGAGTGGTTCATTTATATGGACATACCTTTCTTACTCCTTCCCTCCTCAAAAATTATGACAGGTGTCAAACAACATACTTAATGGTAGAAAAAGCATAAAAGACATATTTTAGAAAATACTACATACATTATATAAAAATTAAATGAACACAATAAATCCAAATATTGCTAAATATAGCAAACACTTAAAATTGTACAATACACTTGCATTATTTTAATTAAATTGATGCATTTGTGTGGACAATGAAATCTGGTTCTTACTTTATGTAATGAGTCATTTTCTACATATTTCTGTATTATTTACTGTAAACAGTGGTAAAAATTCCAACTCGAAAGCAACTGGAAATAGGATGACTTTATTTGTAGCTGATAGTTTGGGAAACTTTTCATTTAGTGATAGCCAAAGTTGGCCAGAATCTATATTTCTTTTGAAGGCCATTTTTATCCTTTTAGTACATGACAATTAAATTAATTTTCTTGTCTATTACCAGAAGGGCTGTGGAATCTACAGCTTCTCTCTTAACTGGTCTAAAACTCTACATATTTCTGTTCTGTAAAATAATTCTGTAGTTTGGGCACTTGCAGGTTTTCTGTTTCAGATTGCCAGCATTACCATTATTATTACCTGTTTTATTGATAAAATTGCTTAACACAAAAAAAATTTGTATCTTTTCTAAATGAAAAATTGTGCTTCAGTGCTTTCATAGAATAATTGTCCTGTAAGATTAAATGTGAATCTTGGCATAAGTTGCACTGTGCTTACACAGCTACTATGCGTTGTCTGCAAGATGCAATGCTTTTATTAGCCATAATTAATTACTAAAGAAATCCTCGAGAAGGAGTCTCAGTGTTTAGCAAGACAGTTACTTCAGAACTAACATCCTGTCTTTGCAAGTAGTATGAACATTGCTAATGCGTTTGCTGTAAAGAAAGCTAATGACTTAGTGGTTAATAAGAAGTTAGACAGCAATCCTGCTCATACCACCTCTCCATTTTGATTTGAGTAATAATGTACAGGCAGGGTCTTAAGGATTAGAATATGTGGATTAATATTTTATTTTATTGTATTTGATATCTTTTGTAAGTGCTAAAATAGGTTATGTTTTTCTCAAAAGGGTTGTTTAGTGCTTCGTTCAAAAACATTTGGGAGAATGCTCCAGATACAAAATGATCCAATTCCCACCTTGAGGCTTATTGAAACCCTATTTTGAAGGAAATCAGCATTAATTATGAAGGATAATTATGGTGTTGAGTGGCTAATAAGCACCCAGTTATTTAGAATAGGGGATAATGCAGTATTTGAGGCATTTGTTTAGTTGTCTATAGATATGGTAAGTGATTTGGGTGCTTGAACACATCCCTGTGAGGTTTAAAAACCTCACAGAATTATACCTTGTAATGGCCAGTAATTCACTCTGGGGCTTTATCCTTGCATGTGCTTGCTGTTCACTAGAAGAGCATGTTACAGAGACTTTTTTTTTTACTGCCATCTGAGCAAGTTCTCCAGCATGCTCTTAGCCCAGCAGTTACGCAGTTGTGAATTATACATGTATTATTATAGCACTTATATTTGCTGAAGTGCATCCCACATCCTCTCAGCCATCCTCAGTGAAATGCATTGTGTGTTACTTAGCTGTCATTAACTCAAAGTTTTTTCTTTCTCTCACTTATCTATTTGTTTTTCATCCTCCCTTTCCTTCCTTTGAACACATACATCCTTATTTACTTTCCATGTATCTCTTCCTTCAGTGACAAGCCTTTCTGGAACAGAGTAAGATTGAAGCCCCTGAGGTTGTTTTCAACCTCTGTTGATGGCACAGTGTGTAACAGAGGCACAGAGAGACCCCTGTTAAAGCAAAATTAAACAAATGACACCTCCCCTGAATACCCATCTTGTCTTTGTGGCTTATGCCTAGTGTTTAAATGAACGTACATGTTACATATGTTGAACCTGGAAATTTCCTTATAGTATGTCACATGTAAGGCAAGTCTTGAAGTTTCTGTTGCTTGGGGTACAGTTTGTCTCTCACTGCAGGGAACTTAAAAGTTAAGGTGATGAGGTGTAAAAATACTGACATTTTTCAGTTTAACGAATTACATTTTGTGTTCTTCGAAAAGGAAGATGAGTTATTCTGAAAAGACGGTTGTTTTAATTTTTTTTTTTCTTTTTAGCAACAGCAATCCTTAGTAACTATCTTGAAGTACATCTAAAATGAACACGTTATTGAACCAAGCCACATTTTTGGCATCATCCCAGAACAGTATCAGATTTAATCACGGGAAATGCTTCCCCAGCTGATGCAAGCAGGCACAGTGTTAGGCAGCTGGTGTTTAATCCCATGTGCATGGCTAAGATTATGAAAAAATGTGGAAAGGGTTAATACTCTATTGAATGAATGACTTGTAATTCCATTATTTGATCTTCTAGGGTTTTTTGTTTAGTGACTTATGTAATTAAGATGCTGAAATTGTCTTTTGTGTGAACGATGGCACACAGAGGCACTGTTATGCCTCCTTGTTATGCTGAGGCACTTACTTGAATTTTGGTATTCGCTGAGGTGAATGTTGTGTGTCAGAAAGCCACTGGTTCTTCCTGAGCACATATTCCTTAATCCTGCTGTCGCCCTTTCAAAGACTGACCCAGTCTTGACTGGAGATCAGCAATATTTGACCCAGACAACTTGAGAGAATTCCAGGATGTCTGGGCCTTTTGTAGTAGGTGAGATGTCTGAAAACGTAGAGTTGTTACTACATCATGCAGCACTGTTTGTAAAGGTGCAAAATACAAAGTTGGAAAATACTATTGTTTTAGTGTCATGCTTTTGCCTGCTATTTCTGATTAGTGTCCCAGACGTTATTAAACCACCATTATCCCTGCCTAACAACTTTGATGATAGGTGTGTTTTTTTGTTGTTGGCATCAAACATGCTTGGATAAGAAATGTAATTGAATCTAATAAAAATGTTCTCAGTGGTCCAAAATAGCTTTTTTATATAATGATTTCATCTTTTTCTTTGAAGTGTTTTCTTTAAAATATTTTTCCTGTAATGTGTATGATGTGGAAAGGGTATATACCAAGTAGAATGAGTTGTTTGGGTTTTTTTAAATACTGAGTCTTATTTGTAAATGAAATATCAAGTTTACCTTTGTGTTAATGAAGCTGCTGAAGATAATTGTAGCCATTCTAAAATGTGTTCATATCAGGAAAATTTATTGTTTGGGCATTTATTATTAGTCGTCTTACATAGTAGTGTAAAGTAAAATATTCTATGTGTTGATTAATTTAAAATGTCTTAATGTGTCCTTATGGTCTCACTATTTGATTTATGTATATTCAAAATGTAGAAAAAGTTACTGCACTGTCCCTTTAGCTTTTGTATAGCCTTGTGGGTGGGATATCTTTTGCCCTTTTAGTTTCTTTTTCAATTGAAATGTTTCCACTTTTTCAGGTGAAAGAGAAAATGCCGTTTGAAATGCTTTGTGGTCAATAGCAACCTGCTATTCACTGCCAATGCCTAAAGCTTCTTTTTCTTTATAATGTTCTTTGATTAGATTAGTTAGTAGTAATAACTTCTTTAGGTTTTATAAATTGCAAGTTTACATAGACAGCAAGAAACTTGTTAATAGTTGGAAGAATTTTAGATAATGCAGGCAAAATCTGAGAACATGGCTTAATATTCCTTAAATACTATAAACACAATCACTGCTGTGAAGTTTTAAGGGACAAATAAGAAGTAAAATACTATAGATTACAGAAGCTGGTACTTTACCTGTAGTGTGACTGTGCATTTTACCTGTGATTTTTAGCTGTTTTAGTTCTATGTTCTTCCATCTTTTGTAAGGAAAGAAAGATTTCTGTTCAACTTGAACGTTGACGTACCAGATCTGAGCATTCACCTTCTCTTAGCCCTGCTGGGCAGCTGGCTTGATCTGTTAGAGAGCATAGGAATTCAGTAAATTTCAAAAGGATATTTACAGTAATCTCTGTAATATTTCAGCGAAGAAGAGAAAGAAATGGTTCTATTTTTTCCTTGTATTAGAAACACAGGAAGGCCAGGAGTTGGAGGAAAACCTAAGTAGCTGGTGAAAATATGAAGTGGAAAACTTCTGTAGTGATTTTTGTTACCTTTGTGGTATTCCTAGAATTTTTTTTAATGCTTCCTTCAATGAATGAAAACCTCCTGAGATTATGATTTATGTTTACTTTCAAACAATAAACTTTGAATTGTTTCATACCTAAACTCTGTGCATAATCTGTCTGTATGTTTCACTTTCTCCTATAAGAAGTATCATTGTTAAAATCACACTTGTTTTTGAAAGGCGTAAAATAGACTTTAAAAGTTACTTTGTCTCATCTTCACAAAGCTTTAGAAGGGTGGATATTGCTCTTTCTGATTTACAAGCAGTCTTGGTGGAAAGTTAAGTGTTTTTTGTTTTAAAAGAGGCAGGAAATCTGAGATAGTTCTAGGAATTATTACCAGAATGCACCCAAAATGTCCTTACTTGATTGGGCAGGGAGAAGAAATATTTTTGCTGTGTAAAGTCACACTGATATGAAGGTAAAATTCCCATTCCATTTGTCCTGTGAAAATGATTTCTCATACTTTTCTTTAGGGAGATGGCAAAAGTTCTTCTTCTATATGTGGGCCCTGGTAAAGAGGATTTAAGTGCTGTTGCCTTTTAGGTCCTTGTTCCAAAATCAGCAGATCTTATCAGGATCATTTGGTAGTTCAGATGTTTCAGATCCACCTGTGGGCAGATACATTTCTGTCAAACCAGAAGGAATTAGTTACCTTATGATGGCTGTGGGAAGACAGAGAGTAGCTGATCCACTCTAGAGGCAGTGTGATGCAAGCAGGTGTCTACATAAAGAGGCTTTATGTAAAGGCAGGTAACATATATTTTTTAAAACATATATAAATTTACACTACATCTTACAGGGCCGCATGATTTTTGATTTAGTGTTCAGAGCTGGCTCTAATATGTTGCGGAATAATAACCAAAGTTTATAAATTTTACCTTGTTTTTTTATGTTAACAGTGGAGTAATTGCACCTGTCCCCTGCATTCTGTTTACTAGCTGTTCTTGTTTTCATGTGGTGCTCTGCTGAGAGTGGGTGTCATGTAGCAGAAGTGAAGAGGGTGTGTGAAGTTTGACTCTAAATGAGACGCAGAAGCCTTTTGTGACTGCTCTGCCAACCCAGCCCCCTCAGACACCCGCGAGTTCTGAAAGCATACAGGCAAGCTTGGAGCAGCATTTACTAGTACAAGATTAGGGCTGCTGGGCTGGATTTGGCTCTTTGGCCATGCCTGTGGTCAGGACAGTGTGCCCTTACTTGTTTTTTAAGGTTTCAGGTTTTCTATTTCAGGAGTTACTAATAACTCATTGAATAAAGGAGAAAGAAATATACATTTAAAATTCAATTTCCTAATAAATGAGCCTGTTGGAGATGCTTTGAAATTTATAAGTGTGTGTGAAAAGTGAACTTTTTATAAGTATGTTCAAACTTTCATAAATTACTGTGCATGGTATTTCAGAAAGGACAATTAAAGTAATATTAGAATTATGTCACTACATTTTTTTATAAAGGGGCATAATGTTACAGAAAAAGGTATTTGAGTGTAGGTATAAAATAAATAGGTAAAATGGAGTGAGCACTAATAGCTAATGGCAGTTCTGTCATTAGAACAGTGTGAGAGTGATGTACCCTCAAAGTCTGAACACATTACTTCCCTTCTAATAATGGCTGCTTTAGTGTACACAGACTGTTTTCACTAGGAGCTATGCTGATACAAATTCAGTGTCATATATCCACTGAACTTCTCAAAAGCTGCAGTGATGTTTGGCTCTGTCTGCTTCTAGGCTTGAACACATGCTGTCTGTGCCCTTCGCAGTTAAAGATTTTGTATTTCCAAATTTTGTAGCTTGATCATTATAACATTTGTCTCCAAAATATCAGCTGTTGTAATATCATTCTCAAAAAGCATCTTAATGCAAGGTGGAAAAACAAGCAGACCTGACAAATCAGTGACATTTCTCTCCTTGTGACTGGAACGCTGCATGTGGATTTCTTTTGTGCTGTACTGCAAATCTGATAGCTAAAATACAAATGCAGTCATTAAATAAGGGAAAACGTTAAGGATAATTAGATGAAAGTAGAGTTCTGTACTATGACTGGTGGGGAAGGAATTTTATTAACTCTGTTACACATTCTTTAAATTCTGGATTGATGTTGATCTTCATTCTAAGAATGATGCAGGTCATTAGGTTTGTAATGGTATCATTAATTCTTTCAAAAATAATCTAAATCTGTATCTTATCTTCTACCATCAGAAACTGTAGCTGTGCGTTAGGGTTCATTAAACAATTCAGCTGTGGGCACCTTTTGAAATTAAATAACTTTGAGAATAATTTCAGTAAAAGGCTTGGAAGAAGTACAATTTCAGCTGGAGAACAGCTGTGTTTTGGTGCATAGATATGAGCCTGTTCCACAGAGGAAATAAGACTGCACGGAAATAAGCTGTAGTTCTGAAGAGAGTCCTGGTCTAAGGGTGTGTGTGTGCACTCCCAATTGTGAGATGAAAACATCCCGAGGCATAGTGTTTTCATTCTTCTGGTAGCCTTTTTTATTCCCTTTATCTCTTATAATAGTTCAGTGCTATGCCTTTAACAATCTTTATTTCCTGTCATAATTTTTTTTCCTGTTTTGCTAGTTAAAAATGGCTAAGCACTTGTCAAGAAAGATGCCTCTCTCTGCGTCAGTGCCAGAGGCTGTTAATGACCTGAAAGCTCCCAGCATGGGCTGACTCAGAGGAAATCTTCCCGTAGGTTGTAATCACTTACTGCTATTGGGAGCTAAAGTTCAGTTACATAGATTTCACTATAACACTCGGTGTTAGGGGTGCTAAAGAAATAATTGCCACTTTGCCTCATTGCTGGTAACTTTTATTTAGGGAGGAGAAGAAAGAACCACCTGCTGAGTACCTCTGCATGTTACCATTTCTTGCCTCTACTCTGTGCCTTTCACCTCCCTTTTATTGAATTTTGATTATCATCATTTTAAGAGATTTTTTTTTTAAACTGGCTTAATTGAAGTTCCAGGCAAGTTCTGCTAGCTTGAAAAGGTCTTTCAGGTTCATGATGCAAGTTTGTATTTATAACATTAATAAAGCCACGTTATTTGTTTTGTTTTCATCTAGGTACTTGAACTGGAATTTGATTTCTCATCCTATGGATCACTGAATGAGTAACAGATGGCCTTGCCTCGTCTTACAGGCGCTTTACGCTCCTTTTCAAATGTCACTAAACATGAGGATTACAGTGAAGAATTAGCTGACTTAACGGTAAAGCTTTTTTTCTTTTACAAAGCATAGTTATAGTAAGAATAATTTGTTTTCTTCATTTGCATTGCTATTTAATAAGAGTAGGCAAGCAAGAAGGGCAGAGTGTATATATATTCCTGTGCATTCCTTCATGGTGTCCTCACTGAAAGTCAAATTTGCTGTAGCTTAGTAATTTGTACTTAGCCCTTACAATCATGATGTGCTGTATGGAAAAGCTTGCTTGGTTGTGTTAGTACAGCCCTGTTAATTCATCTTTCAAGAAGTTGGGCAAGGCTGGTGTGCTTTTAGCTCTAAGTTTACGTAGAGCTGGGAAGCCAAACATTTCACTTCGAATATTAAGTTCACTGAATTTAGGTACTTCTTTTACTTCCCGAGAAATAATGCATTAGAGCAATAGATGCCTTGTGGGAACCTGTAATGTGAAATGAATTTGGACTCGTGGGAACTGTAAATCTCTTGAAGTTGCAAGAGTTTGGCTTTATAGAGAATTTTGCTCTGGAAAGAGTAAAGTAGTGAGAGAGTGTGTGTGCTTTTGTGTATCCTTCCTTCATACACTCAGGAAAGAGTCTAAAGACAAGTAAAAGGAAAGGTGCTTGCAGTCAGTACAATGTACTGACTGAATACAATTGGAAAGAATTGTTTTTATCTGGTGTGTAATTTTAAAGGAACTCCCATATATTAATTTGGAATCATTAAAAACCCAAATATTTTGCATTTTCAGACTAAAAGATCAAAACTACATGCCCAGTTGCTGACGTCTGATCTTACTTGGAAGAAGATAATAAAGTTTGTTGATGACAATTTGGATAAAAAAGAATACCAAACTGTAAATGGTGATTTAAAAACTATCTTACAAGCTGCAAAACAAATAGGTATGTTTTCATTCTCTAGTAGTCTAATAATACATTGCTTTATTTGGGGGTGGGAGCAAGTTCAAGTTGCTTTCTGCCTGCATACTTCACTGGTACAATTTTGGTTCTACCTTGATGCCAGCTTTGCCCTGAAATATCTTTGAATCTCCATTTAATCTGATGCACATATGCACAATTTGGTCTTCTGTTTTATTTTAAGATTCTATTGTTGTATGGATATTCTTGCTTTTTTGATAGTATTGTTTTGTAGAGTGTGGTATGGTTTGTGATTGACAGTTATTAAGCAAAGCCAACAGTTTCTTTCGGAATAACAGTACTCTAAGAAAAGAGCAATCCCGGTGGTGTCTGCTTTCATTCCACGTAATTGGTATCATGAAAAATTGGACTGCTGTGCAGCCAGATAAAAATGTAAAAAATGTTTTCTGCTTGAGGTGTTTCATGTTAAGGAGAGAAATAAAGATATATTTCACTCATCTGGAATTAAACTTTTAAAACTGAAGTATGTAATGGCAAAGAACGTGTGAAAACTTAGTTTTGATTGGAAATTTGGTTTGTGATTGACAGACTAAACCTAATTCAGCTTTTGCTTTTAGCAGAATTTAACTTCTTCAGCTCATAAACTGACTGCATGGCTCAAGCTCTTACTGTCACATATTTAAGAATTATTCATTTCTATCTCATAGGTATATTTTATCCTTTTCTGATTGTTTCTCACATATCTTGAATAGAACCCTAAGTAAAAAGACAGAAAAAATTAATAAAAATTAGTATGTTTGCCTGTTTTTGGTACTCTAGACCAGAGATTTTTATTACAATACAAATGTTAACCTGCCGCACTTACATTTCTATTTCTTGACCATTTTTTGGAAATAGCTAGTATATTGAGAAAGAAAAAAACGTTTAAACACACACTTTCAAAAAAAGGGTAGACAGGTTTTCATGTCCAACATGTGGTAGTCGATCATGCTATACAGTTGCAGAAGATGCCTGTTAAAGCTATGAATGGTGGTAATGGCTATTGCTTTCTTGAGTCATCAGAAGTATATTTCTGAGGATTTCTCAAATCACTGACAAAAAGTTTTAAACTTTGGTTAGTACCATTAGTAGACTTTTGACCTCTTTGGGCTGGAATTTAAGCATGTGGCTGCTGTCTTTCTGAGACAGGCCTCTGGGAAGGGCCACCTCTCTGCTCTAACCCAGGTGTCTCTCCTTCAGTGCACAGATTTCAGGTGCCACTTGTAACACACAAGGCTTGAGGGACAGTCATGCAAGATGGGAATTGAGTTTGCACCAACTGTCAGTCCATAGAGTTAGTTAGAGAAGGTGCAATCCGTATTGATAGAAAAGGCTGTTTTAAATATCAATGGTGTGTACCTTAATCACAAGAGGTACTGGACTAAAATGTTGGCTGGCAAACAAAACAAAAAAACAAAAAGAATAGCTTCTAGTAGTGCATCTCTTGCCATCTTGTCTGGCTTATTTTGTTGAGATGGGCGGAGTAGTATTTTCTCAAGAGATACTTTCACAAATAGGAGATGTCAATAATAAGGGAGAAATACTACATAGTAAACCTGAGAGATTTTTCTCAAATCCTTCAATTGCTCTTTTAGTTTAGTAATCTGTATTTCTGTTCCGACGCTAGTGACTTTAAATAATAATATGTATTTATATGTTAGGAATATAAGAGTGAGCTTCATGCAGACAAACTACAAGTTTTTAGATGTAGGGGTATTTTTTTGTGATTCCTATATAGCTAATACTAAAAAGGAGGAACTGAACTACCTTTTTCCTCTGAAATATATTTATGTATCTATTGTATCTGTGTGTATCTTTTTGTCATATACCTTCCATATGGAGGTATCTAATTATCTTGTAAATATCACCTCCAATCCTCTCCTTGAACTTTTCAGCTTTTCAAAGTGTGCAACAGGAAATTCAAGCTAAATACTGTGTATGTAGCAACCTCAATTTATATGTCACACTTCTAGCTACTAGGCCTTGTTCTGTCTGCTTATGCTAGATTATTTTGCTCTTTCTGTTGGATTGTGGGGAAGAAACCCTTTGCTTTTTCTGGTGTTAAATCTAACCAAAGTTGAATCAAGTCACAAGTGAAAAAAATATGTATGTTGTCCTCATTTAAAATGAACAAAACCCCCAGTATGCTGGCTGGTTTTGTTTAGGTTAGGCTTGGTGGCTTTTAAAATTTTGTAGTAGTGACATATTGGTTCATCACAGGGAGTTTTCCTTACGTTTTCCTCGACTACCTTTGTGAGTATTTGTGTAAGAAGTACATTCATCTTTTTATATAATAATATATTGTTTATTTGCATAACATGATATTTTGTAGATAGAAATCTAAACTCATGCATTTCTTTGCTTTAAATTTTTGAGCAATTTTTCTAACTTAGCACATACTCAGAAGTAATTCTACTGGGAATTGCTACAAGAATTCAGTAATTCCCAGCTGAGTTCTGTATATTTGTTATGAATATTCAGATTAGGCAGTGAATAAATAGTGAGACAAAGTGGAAATTTGTTAACGTTAAATAGTGTATAAATATACAATTGTGAGTTTAAGACCTCTGGCAAGTTTTTTCTCTAGCTCAGAAAGATAAGAAAGCATTGGTAATTCTTACTATAAATTTTTAGTATATAGAAGGATAATAAAGACAGATGCTTTATTATCATATACCTTTTCTTATTCAGTACCTTGCAACAATTCTTATTTGTTGTGGTCTTCTTTTGATACCTCTGCTGATGAGACTTGCGGCAAGCATTTGAATACAGTTATGTTAAAGATAGTGAAACACTCTTAGTATTTAAGTGTATTAAGTTACATTTGGTTTTGTTAACAGTTGGAGCTGAAAATGGACAAGAAGCAATTGAAAGTGGAGCTGTTTTTCTTTTTAAGACATTTCACGGGAAAGAATGTGTTGGCCATGATGAGACAAAGTTGATCAAGCAGATGTTTGGGCCATTTCCGTCATCATCTGCTACTGCAGCTTGTAATGCCACGTCTCGGATTGCTTCTCACTTCACTGAAGAACAGCTTAGAGCCCTCATACAGATGGCTGAAGAGCAAAATGGTGATAACAGAGTGTTGTTTGGTAAAAATATAGTGTTTTCATTTGACATGCATGATTTGGATCACTTTGAAGAGCTGCCTGTGAATGGTGAGACTGATGCACAGAAAAATATAAGCTTAGATTATAACAAATTTTTGAATAACCAGCTGAATCACTTACAGACCTACTGTGATGAGAAATCTAACCTCAAGTCTTTGGAAAAAGTAGATGATTCTTTTTTATGGTGTGAAGTTGGAAAGTACCTGAAGGAATCTCAAGGAGGTAACCCTGGAGGGCCAACAACAGAAGACCTCTGCTGCACTTTGTATGAGATCCTTGCTTCTACCAAAAGTGCCGATGAACTTCAAAATGAGGTACACTAGCACATTAACCATACTGCTTATATTTGAATGCTACAGAAATATACAATAATTTCATATTAGTTTATGCCAATATATTTAATCCAATAATTGTCTATGCTTTTTTTTTTAATCTGTCTTGCGAAAAATCTCATGGCAGCATCATCATTTACCAGGGAGAATAACGCTGCAGCATCAGTTTTTTATGAATAATCTCCTTTTCCCCCACAATGGACTGGATTTTTTTTTATGGCCATTTGCTCAGTGTCTCCATACTTTCTTTTTGAGCAGAAGCTAGTTTAAGCTGCCTATAAAAGTGTGAGGAACTTGCAAAGACAAGCTGAACTGAATTGGACAGGTTTAATCTCCAGTTGCAGTCTCCCTGTTGCTGGAAGGCTGCGCTACTTTAAAACTTTGATATGTCATGTCTGTTTCTTTCAATGAGGAAAGGGAGTGGCTGGGTTTGTACAAGAAGGGCAGAGAACATGTGAGGGAGAGGGATCAGTTCCTGAAGTTGAAAGATAAGCATACTAGTAGAAAGGGGAAAAAGCATGATTAAAGCCTGGAAAAGATGTTTCCCAAATGTGTGCACAAGAGATGATTGCGTTAATCTAGGAAAGGGAGAACTGTTTTTGAATGGGGTAAGGGAAGAATTATTGCAATTTGGTAATTTTTTTTTCCTCTGCACTTTTCTGTGATGTTTACTTTATTTTTTCTGACTTGCCCTGCTTTCCTTCCCGGAAAACATCCAGTACTTAAATTCTCAAACTCTTCAGAAAGATTCTAAATTTAAAAATTTGCTAACAAAATACAACTGATAGTAGGAATAGACAATCCTGTGAAAGATGATATAGTCAGAGTTTTCAAGAATTTTGCCATTGCATTTTCAGATTTTATTCTTCTTAATAAAAACGATGATAGAGAAGAGTACTTCATTTTAGGTTTAGGTAACTATGTATGGACATTTAATGTATAATGGTATAGTTGCTGAAGCCATGTTATTGTTTTGTTTGGTGATCAGTGGACCACATTTTGGCTGTCCTTTGAGCTTTCTGGACATGTATATTTTCTTACAGATCTTAAATATAAATGGAAGTTGATCTAATTTCTTCTGCATTGAAATATATTTGACAAATAATACCTTAATACGTGTCTGCAAACAGTTTCATACTTTGGGTGGTCATATTGAGGGAAGATGTGAAAATGGAAGACTGAACACGTCTTGGATAAGAAGACTGGATAAAAAACTTGCATGTCAAATGAAACACAAAAAGGAGTATATTTGTCAAAGGGACCTGAAGTTTATTAATTGTACAGAGATAAAGATCTCAATTTTTTTTTCTAGATCAGTGACTGAAGATATTTCCGATATTATTATAGGGTATACAGAGATAATTCCATACTTCTGCATAATACTTACTTAATGCCTGAATTTAGTTTGCAAAATGATAAAGGAAAGGCTCAAAACCTTTCACTTGAAGCAAGAAGAAATAACTTTTTTTTTTTGCCAATTTATGATCATAATGGATTGCTAAATCAATTGGCAGAAAGTTCAAGCTATCAGTTTTTATATAGGTCACCAATAAGACTTCCTTTCCATTAGTTCCTGGAACAAAGAATTCTTGGCAAAATTTCTGATTTGATGGCTTTACAGAAGGTTTTTATTTTTGATATTATGAAAAAATTGTTTGCCAGTGAACTGAAAATTAACTTAGCAAGAGTAGTTTCTTTTGTTTGTGTCACTAGAGGCGAAAAGGATTTCTTTCAAATGTCTGAAAACTGCATCTTATTTTGGATTTTTAAAAATTCCTGGTAATAAAAAAGATCTCATTATTTTAGCCCCTTTGTTGCCTTTCCTTGCAACAGTCTTATTTCATTGTTCATTGCACAATGTGGGGGTCAATAAAGGAGTACGACAAATTTGAACCTGATCCCCTTTTGTTAAAAGCTAGCTGGCATTTGTATTGTGCTCACTGTAGGCATAGTCATGACTTCAAAATTTCTTCTGGGCTTTGGATTTTACTATCACTTAGGGATTTTTTTTTTTTATTACTGTAATTTTGTTGGTGCCATCATTAAGAGCAGATGGTGCTTTTAAACCTGAAAATAACCCATTTCTAGAACTAGGTCAGAGGCTGGCCATGTGAGATGGTATAACAAGTTGATTGATCATGCATACTGAACATCCTGTATTTCTTGGTGGAATGAATGCAGGCTAAAGTGTCGGTGAGCTACAAAATATATTTTTTCTCCATAAACAAAAAAACCCCACCAAAGTCCCCCCAAAAGAACTATTCATATGGAAGGTTAATTTTTTTGTAAATGAAAATCCAGATCTATGAAACATGTTTTTATATTTTGAAACAGGAAGATACCACTGTCTGTTTATTATTACGCAAGAAAAGAACATGATTGTGGTGAGGATATTGGCGAGTGGACTTCTGTAAGACAATTTCATTCAATCCTTAAGCAAATTTTATTGAGGTTCCAGATCACATTGAGAATATGAGCAGTTTATATTATTTATGGGGTGGCATCCTGTTTTGGGTTGTTTTTTTTTTTGTAGTGTATGTTATAGGCACACACGTACGCTATTTTGGTTTTTATCTTCTTAATGAGCTCTACAAGGAATTGAAATTAGTTGCTTTCTCCAGCACTGTGTAGTTTATGTTTAAAGTGGTTGGCAAGGTGGAAGAAATATTTTGTTCTTTGTTTTTACTGTTTAAGAACATTCCATTCTTCCTTTGGGACAATTTGTTTATCTGGCATATCACTGGTGACTCTTAATTAGAGGAAAATTGATTCCTATGATTAGAGTGATATGGGAGTTACAACTTATTTTCTAAGTGTTTAGGACTTGTGCTTTTCATTGGGGACATAAAGTCTAGTAAAGCTAAATGACAGCTGCACGCTTTTCAGTATGTCAGGTTTTGTTGATGAGCATATGTATTTTGTTGATGGTAATGATGTGGTAGCAACATCATTATTTAAAAACAAGAAGGAGAAGTCAATAGACAACTACAGAGTTTGGCCAATAACTGTTGTGGTTTTTTATTTTTTATTTTTATATTTGATTAAAATTTAGTATAGAGTGCATTCCTCAATTTGAACCCTCAATTTCTAGTATATGATGAATGAAGACTGGAGCCGTCTGGGAGCATCTTAGCGGCTTTTCTGCCTAGGCCATCTCAGGGTAACTAGGAAAAAGTTGGAAGAGTTTAATCCCTCTGATTTTAGTCCCATGCTATTCTTAGAGGCTGTGTGTCTTACTTCTGTGAACTCTTGTCTACTTTATCTGCAAAATTTTTCTGAATTTTATTTTGGAAATACCTGTCTCTATTTTACATTAAGGCAGACGTACATTATCCCTTTATCATAACAAAACAGGAAGATATTTCCTGTAGAGGTAAAATAACTAGGGGGGAAAAGGAAATGCAATCAGAGTAGTGTTAATATCTTATTAATACAGCATCCATTATGAAAAATTGTGCATTTTATTCCTCTTGGGACAAGGCAAGAACTTTGCCCAAATAAAATTAAGAATATTGATGTCATTTAGCAAATTAGATTAAATGGTGTTTCCCAGACCAAATCACTTTAAATGCTGTACAAATTACTAGAAGAACGCTAAGCTAAGATATGAAACAGCAGAACTGTTTCAAGAAAACTACATTGTAAGCAGTACTTTGAGTATTATGTAATAGTACATATATTTACTTATCTCTATATGTGATGCACTTAACTGCCCACTTAAAAGCCCAGGCACAAGGCTTCTTTTGTCTGCTTTATAGTTGTGACTGTTTCTAGCTCTGCATTAAAAGGTTAACATATACACATACTATGGCATGCAGGGCTTCTGTCAGTGAATACAATCCATCTGCATTGCAAACTGTCTTGGTGTGAAGCAAACATAGATTTTTGTTTCATTCCTAAAAATAATTCAGTATTCATCACTCCTGCTGAAAATGTGAGGTATATACCTGAGAACAGTCAGTTAGTGAAAACTACAGTAAGAAGCCAAAGGGTAGTAATGTGGACTTTGAAGTTCTCAATCCTTCCTTCAAGCCTGAAAAACATTAATTTCAAATCTAAGTAGACCTGAAATCAGAAAAGTACAAGTTGTGGAATATAGGTTTTATATGATGAAAAAAAGAGGTCATGAATTGGGCAGCACCTCTTCCTGTATGTGTTCCTTACTAGTTCAATCCAGTAATATGCTCCTTATTAGATCCAAAAGGTTTTTGCTTTATTACTGAAATTGAGTTCTTTTCATACTTATTTCAGAATGGAAGTTAATAGATTATTTTGTTGTTTCACTGACTAGGAATTTTTTTTCAGTGTGGTGTCTGTTTGCCTCTAAATGCTTGATGTAGCAACAGACTTTTAGACAATTTTCCCTAGTCTCTTCTAAGTGGAGCCCTGTTGTCTCTCAGGCTTCTGCCTGTAAGTTTTCTTTAGCTGCCTTTGTCACTGCTAGCAAGATAATGATTTTTTTTTCTCCACATGAGTTCATCTACATTGCTTCTGTTGCTTTACCTTAATCCCACCACAAATGTCTGCCAATATGCTTTGTTGGTTGAACCTGTAGCTGCTCATGGGATCAAGAATAAGGGGAGCTTAACTAATTTGTCAATTCAATGAACTGGCAGGAAGCTCCTCTGTGTCTGCCACCAGCCTTTTTGCAAAAGTACAGGAGAGTAAAGGAATCCAAAATCTGTTTAAACTTTCACAGAATCTAGAAGGAATCTTTTCTCGCCCTGATACAGCATCTTAAACTGAGGAAGACTCATCAACAAAAGCATGTGGGAAAATTTGTCCGAGCTTCTCCCCTGAAGACTGCTCCAGAGTCTTGTTGCCTGGGTGTTTAAAAAGAACCTCTGTTTTCTGCTTTTTGATTTTATTCAGGACTGGTTTTATGGTCACTTTTTCTGTGCTGTGCTACAATTGTCCTTTTTTTTTTCAAAGCAGTTTTAAAAATGAGCATCAAAGAACTGTGCGTATAACTTCCTTTCCAGATGATGCTATATGCCTTTTAAACACTGCCTTTCCTTTCATTTACCCTTCAGGCAGTTCCTTGCCAACTTTTAATTCTTCTATTAACACTCATCTTCACAAATTTAACAAGTCCTCATGTGGAAAATTGCAATGTTTTAAATGAAGTCCAGATGTGAGACAACTGCTATTTATTTATTTTCTAAATTAATGAAGTGTTAGACCAAATGATATATCATGAGTATGTCCATGCTATGTGTATGCCATTTGCCAGTTACCTGAACATCTTTTTGATTATTTCCCAAATATATTCCTTTAACTTATCTCCAATCATATTTATATATTCTTATTCACTGTGTTATTGCCCCTGTAGATGTGTGATCCCTGGCATACAATTTCATGTCAGTTTCTGAAGATTTATGAAAGATTACATTGCACTCAAGTGGTAAAAGTGAACTCTGAATTTGGTTCCTAGCTTCGGTGCAATCATTTTTATGTCGGTGCTCTTTTCTCTTTAACCACTTTATCCTTATATCCAAAATAATATTTTAACTGTAGAAAAATTTAGTTTTCATTTTAAAATTGAACTGGATTAAGGTATTCTTAGTAACTTTGAAGAGCCAAAATTTTCCTTTCAAAAGGGAAATTTGTACTGTAGTAAGGGAGTTAGATAGTGAAGTCAGCTGGCCCATGGAACTCAAAATGGAAAACATGCCTGGACACCTGCAAAGCAAAATACAGTAAAAGTATTTCCTGATGTAGGAACATGAGCCAATAAATAGAATCATAGAACACTACATTGGGAGGGACCTCAAGGATCATTTGGTCCAACCATTCATGGCAAGGCATGGTCTAGACAAGATGGCTCAGCACCCTGCCCACCTGAACCTTAAAAGTGCCCAGGGGAGTCTCTGGAAAGATTATTCAAATGACTGATTTTTCTCATTGTGAAAAATCTTCCTCTTTGTGTCCAATAAAAATTTTTCCAGCATTAACTTGTACCTATTGCCCTGTCCTTTCCATGGGAATCCTTCTAAATAGGATTCTTGCATGTTCTGTGCAAGGCACCCTTTAAGTGCAAAAACACAGTGATGAGGTCTCCCCTAAGCCTTCATTTCTCAAGGCTGTACAAACCAGTTCTCTCAGCCTTTCCTCACATGGCAGACTTCCCAGTCCTTGGATCATCTTTGTGGCCTTTCTCTGGACCCTCTCCATCCTGCCCACATCTCTTTAATATAGAAGGGACCAAATCTGAACACAGTATTATAGGCATGGCCTGGCAAGCACTGAGTGGGAAATTGACTTAATTTTCTGTGCTGGTAATGCCCTTGTCTTTCAAAAAGCCCCACAATTCTTAGATTACCATCACTTACTTTATCTGATGCTGTCCCCTCTTATTTGAGCAATACACATACACACCCTGAGTGTGAAAAAGTTTTAATTAAAAAAGTGTTGTTGTTTCATTTCACATGGTAGTCTGTTCATGACAAAATGTGTGTCTAGGCTGACTTTGATCAGTACTTGCCTCTTAACCTGGAGAATATATGGATTCCCATATCTTCTCACTTTATTATTAATAGCATTTTATTCAGAGGTATACTTGGTTCAGTTTACTTATAAAATGGAGAGCAAACACAGAGCAAAAGCTATGAAAACTGTCTATAGTTAGTACTTAAATATTAGACTTTCTTAATTAACATCACACTCTTGTGCATTTTATTGGCTTGGCTTTAAGCAGTAGCATGAACAAATAAAATTTGGAAGGTATGGACATATGTTCATATGGGCATATGTCCAGCAAAGAGCCATCAGGGTGATGAAGGGACGGGAGCATCTGACATTTAAGAAGAGACTGAGGATGCTGGGGTTGTTCAGCCTGGAAAAGGGACGTCTTGAGAATCTGATCAGACCTGGTGGTGAGGGTGTGGTGAAAACAGAGCCAGACTTCTCTTGGTGATGGCCAATGGCAGGACTAAAGACAGTGAACATAAATTGTATTACAGTATATGCCATGTAAACACAAATTTTTTTGTAACTGTGAGGATGGTCAGATACTGGAGCTGTTTGCTCAAGAGGTTGTGGAATCTCCAGCCTGGGAGACTAGATCATTTCCAAAGGTTTCTTCTAACCTCAGCCTTTCTGTGATTCTGTCATTTAAAATGAAAAAATAGAGGTAATTGGAGAAATTCCGTATGTTGTATTTACACCTAATTCCATATTAATTTAAGTCTTCATTTTCCCTGATGAATTTCTTACAAAAAATCAATCCCTTACCCTAATATGTTTGGGTTTGTTTAAATTAAAATCTTCTTGTTTTGTAACAAGTTTGTAATTAGTAGAATCTCATAATAAGCAAGTGGAATGTGCCTCTTTAAGTACTTACATCTTAACCTTATGTGTAACTTAATTAATGAATTATGGTATACAGGAAATAAATAGTCCTTGTGTTGCAAGTAATCTCAATTAAGTTTTAAAGTGACCTCAATTTCAGATGTGTTAAATTGGTCTCCTAAATTAAGTATCTATCTAAATAATAGACATTTTTTGTCCAGAAAAGTCATTCATTTAGTTTCTTGCATTGAACAGAAATCTGTCATGGTCATTATTCTTATAAGAGAAAATTACATAAAGTCTTAATTCACGTGAGCAAATTTCTAATACCCTTTAAAAGCCTGACATTATTTATGTGAACATTTAATTTTTTTTCTATGTGTAAGGTAAGACAAATATAAGACTCTGAGATGACTTTGAAATACAGTTCAATGAGAAAGTATTTTAGAGCTCATAATGCAAACCAGCTACAAAATAATTTTTTAATTCCTACAGACTGCACACTCTTATTCACTCCAGGTAAATGAATGGAAGAGCTTACACAACATTGCACAACATCAGAAGCGTTTTGTTTTAGAATAAAACTAGGAAAATGTCTGTAGATTTTGTTTCCTGCTACTGACTTGGAGGGCTTGTCAGACACTATTCTCTCTTTACATCTTGCTCATTGCTCTCCAGTGTAACATTTACACATAAAAACTCCATGTTCTAACTATTAGTATCCAAAAATCTGATGACCTGAGAAATACTTAGCTTACATTTCTAAAAGTGAATTCAGTTTAATAATTCTCAGGTCTGTATTGAGAGTGATTCCCTGAGCAGTCTCAGTATGTAACTTATATTAAGAGCTCTGAACTCTTATAGTTTACATTATAGTGTGTTCTGTGAAAAGTACTTGAGCATTTCATTTTTTTGCAGCAAAGTTTTTTTTCAGGTGCTAGTTTTGAGATCATTCATCTGACATGCTGTGCAGACTCCAGCAGAAGTGCTTTCAAGAAACAGGCTTCACCGTCTGTGCACAATACAGTTGGCTCTGACTCAATATTTGCCTAATACTGTTGCTTGGCTCAGAGGGCAAGTGGAGCTTGTTTGCATGTTCTGTGTAGCCATTTCCCTAGTTACAAGCTGACCTTCACCATTGGAAAAGTGCAGTGTGCAGGTGTGAAAGTAGATGTTTACTTTGCTTTTCTTTAGCAAAACAGGACCTGAAGTGTCAGCTTCTTGCCGCTTTGTAGAATGAGAGTTTTGGACTTTGCGAAGGCTTGGCTCTTCCAAATACTCTGATCTTGGAAATTCAGTTTTACCTGTCACTAGCTCGGCACATCAGTGTAATTGTGTATGCTTCATTGCTCCCAGAGGGTTATCTGTTCTCTGTCAAAGCCAGAGCTTGGCTTTTCTGCTGCTCTTCTCTTCAGGCATAGGACTCCCAGCTGCAGTTTCTCTAACTCATCTGAAACAGAACCAAAGGTGCTCTGAGCCCCCAGCACAAGGCTGCTATTTTCCCTGCACCGTTTTCATTAAGCCACTATTAGGGGAAGAAAGTCAACTTTGATGTCAAAATGTAATTTGGCAGAACTTGAAGACAATGTAAGTAGAGTTAATACATAATTTTAGAAAATTTAGTGGGAAGCACCTTCTGAAATATAATAAATAGCATTATGTACTGAAGCATAAGTAAACAGTACAGTTTGTTAGGGAATGGGAAAATTTAATTGGCCAGAAATGAAAGTCAGTGGTGAAATGGCTGATGTGATTGTCCAAAGTGTAAGAAATAGGAAAATTTGGTATATTTTAAAATAATAATTATTTGTGTGTAAGCACAAAGGCAAAAGCTCTGGGATAAAATATAAGCATAATTAAAATCAGTTGGAGTTGTTTTTTCTTGATTTCAAAAGGTGGTTTTTTTTACTACTGGTCCTAGTCTGTGCTTATGTTTTTAACTTATTTTACAGAGGTGATTTCTGAACCATATCTAGCTGGTATTATACACCCACAGCCGACAAAATAGCACTGTTACAAAACAGGATTGCACTAACATGTATTTCTATGTTGCTTGGGAAAATTTTGCCGCTTAGAAGATGTTATGGTGCTGTGGCATTTTTATGAGACTTTCCCACAGAGGCATTGGATATCTGGTTGCACACTGATTGGTTAAACTAGTTAAAATGGTAATGAGTAGTAAATCTGCTGAATTTTACACTGTTAATAAAGTAGTCTTGAAAAACTGATATAAACAGATGTAGCAACAACTACATAAACCATTTCACAAACACTGACTACTCATGTGAACAGACAATAGTCATTCAGCAAGTTTTTTGTTCAAAAAGCAGAATAGATTTGGGGGGTTTGTAAAAAACTTTGCCTAAACAGCTTGATTTAGAGCATAAACAATTTTTTTAATGAGCTATTGTATTTATTATGGAAAAATGAAACATCTTGTGAAACAGCTTTCAAATATGCGTTACTATAGGGAAAATCTTGGATATTTGATGTCAAAACTGAATGTCTCATGTGTGTATTTCTGTCATGTTGCACAAGTTCTCTAGGCCTCTAAACTTAGCATGTTAGTGCTGTGCTGGAGCTGAGTATGAACTGCAGAAATGCAACAAAAGCATTCCGTGCTTCAGTATCTTATATTACTTGTACTATTACTTCTATTAAATATAGTATGAATGTTGCATATTGTATAGATAGTTATATATCACTATCTTTTATTACTCAGCAATGTTTATTGAAGGTCCAGATTGTGCAGATTAGATTTGTGGATACCACCTGTAAGAATGGCAGAAAATTGTGGTACTTGATTTTGTCATGTAGAAGTCATGATTAAACCTTTCTGTACTCATATTAAGTTCATTAGAGGAAAAAACAAAACTGTGGGAATGAGCTGAGTGGAATTTGCAAGTGGAATTCTAGAATGAGGAGTCTACTGACTCTCCTTGCCCTAAGTAATCAAATTAAGTGTTGAATAGCTTGACATGCTACTTAAATTGTCATTCTTTAAAAAAATGCAGATGCTGAAAACATAAAATTACTCATCCAGCTATGTAGATACTTATATTAAAAGCCCCCAAAAGCCAGAACCACAATTTTGTGACTGAACATATTTTAAAGACATCAACATTTGTATGTTTATATCACATTGTAAAGACTTTAAAGATCTTCATTGTGAGCACTGCCAGATACTTTCAGCATTACGACTACATTTTTTAGTTGATCTTAAGTGGAGTTATTAATTCTTAAGTTAATATAGGATGCTTACTGATAGAGAAAGCAGTTTCAGGAGACGACTTCATCATTACTGTATATAGAAGGTGCTGAAATAATTGAAAAAGTGTTCACAGGAGGTCCATCATACAGAAGGTAACATGTGAAATAAAGCATGGAAAACAGAAGAAATGAAATATGAAAAAAATAATTGCCAGTCTGGTTTGATGCGAAGAAGTAGCAGTAATACAGACATATTTAGTGTGGGAGGAGTGCATCAGTGGACTGTGGCTTGCAGGAAAAGGCACTCAGAAGGAGGGAGGGAGGGAGCAATAGACTGGCAGCATAAAACAAACATTTTGTGAATATTGTCTGTTCATCTTAGCAAGGAACAATCTCACCAAGAGTTTCAGTGTTTTAGTTTACTTTCAGATTCCAGGGAAGTTGGTTTCCAGTTCTAGCACAACTTTTGCAGTAACCAAAAAAACATGCATGAGAATCATCTGTCAGAACTGTTAAACACAGAGTAATTGTCTACTCCTTGTGAGATGTCCTTCAGGATGCTGTAAGATCCCTGACTGCTCCATTTGGATACAGCTATTCCGTTGCCTGTAGGGGCTTTAAGCAGCCACTGAGAATCAGAAGTTGATTACTATTTTTTCAATAAATATTCAATTGCCAGTTTCATGTAGGCCATGGCTAGACTACTTGTGCTCTTTAGTAATGGAAATCTTCACAGCTTGTATCAATATCTCCCTGTGTCTGTTACATGCTTTCTGCTGTTGAACTATTTTTTCATTATTATTGAATCACTGTTCACTGGGTACCTTATTTTTGCAGTATTGAACAAAGTCTGAAGAGATAGTTAAAATGTCATCTGAAAATCATATAAGGCACTTCAAAAGTTACAAATTGCTTATTTTTGGAAAGAAATGGAAGTACTTACCTGACTTCCAGAAATGTTCATTATTTGCTTCTGGAGAACTCTTCAGCCAGCCCTTAGGGTGGCTGTTACTAATCTACCCATGATCATAAAGTTAGCTGTAAGTTTAGGAAACTTATCTAGGATCCTTGTATGTATGTTTATAAGTGGTTATGAATCTCTAGCTTAGGTATCAGAGATAAAAGGTTTATGAGAAAACATGGAAGAGCAATATGTAGTTTTTTTATGTATCTGAAATATAATGAAGAAGAGGAACTGCTCATAGCCAAGGCAATTTATTTTTAATAGTAATTTTTAATACTTTCTATTCAGTCATTATTTGCCTATGTTCTTCCTGAACTCATCCAGAATTTCATCTCCAAAGCTCTCTGAAAGCAATGTGGCTTCTCTTTTGTCTTTGGACAATTTAGATTTTTGCCAAGGAACATTCCTGAGGTCAGACTAAATTTCTGTTGCACTTGTGTTACTTTCATGAAACTGTTTACTAATTTGTTCAGTTTGTATCTTAATAACTAATCAGACACAAGTTTGCTATAGAAATTGATACTTAGTAGAAAATTCAAGCTGTTCTTATAATTGTTTCTTAGTTAAAATCAATAGGAAGTGGAATAGCTCTTGTTGTGAGGCTCCTTTGAGGAAACATTTCCAAGCTACAGTTTGACTTAAAACCATCTAATTTAAATGTTCATTGCTATGTATATGCAACACCGCATGAAAACTTCTCATATGATAATATATTGATGATGTACCTTAATCTTCATTTTTCTTAATGTTCCATGAAATTATGACATTAGCTTTTAGTCTTGTGTGTGTGTACCCTCGCATGACAAATGATATTTCGATGTCAAAGCAACTTGTCTCATAAAACATGTTTGGTTTTAAGTGTCAAAGTGGCACTTCCTTTTGTTCAGTATAATGACTTTCTAGCCCTAACAAATTAACATATCACAAAGCTTATTCCCCATTGCCTAGTTCATAAAAGCAGTATCCATTTAGGGAAAGTACAGGCATATGTGGATCACCCCTGTGGTGTTTTATCTTATCATCAAAGCTTCTAACTTGGCATGAGACTGGCTTTTCAAGCTCATATTTTCTCTATAATGTTATTAAAATTACCAAGAGTTTTATATTCAGACAATAGAAAGCTTGGGTCTCATTATTCTTGACCATAGAGCTTATCTGGTCCCCTTTCATGTAGAGAAAATAATCCTTATTTTTGATACATTTCCCCCCTTTTTTCAGTTGTGGACTTCTTTTTTTAAATCCAGAAGTACACAGCTTTGTTGTTGTCCAAGGACTGTTGAAACCCCACAGACAATAGGAAACTTTGTCTTTTTGTGAAAACAGAACCATGCTGTCTGCCTTCATAAAAAACCCAATTGAATGGCATTTGAGTGCTGGTTTTTAGGGATGAAACTTAAGAAATGATGAAAGAGGTGCAGAGAGAGCCAAGAAGTGTTAGGCTTAATCCTGGTTCTGAGAGCTGTTCGCTGTCCTTACTGTCAGTAACTTTTCCTCTTTCCTGTCAACTTTTTACTTCAGTTTTGTACTGAGAGAAAGCGTGTTGCACCTTTGAGCCAGTATGAGGCTTGATCTATTAATGATACCTTTTGAATCAGTTTCAATCTATTATTAAAAATAATGAGATCTTTTTTTAGAGAAAGCCAGTCTGTAGCTGATGGAACTTTTCCCTTTTCATTTTCTTTGATTTTGAGTTCTTCTCACATCCACACAGAGACAGAAGGAAATACAAGTTCTGCAAGCAGTGCAGTCAGATGGCACCTGAAACATTGAGGCTCCCTTATTAACTAGGCACAAAATCACTTCCCTCCAAATCATTTTATGGAAGGGGTGAGGGGTGGGAAACTCACAAAGAAATCCCTAACCCACAGCTGCTTGAGCTGTGGAAGTGTCAGGGCTGGGTTTCCTGCAGGACTGATTTCTGTTTACGCCGTGGCTGCCGCAGCGCGAGTGCTGCAGCTTTGCTGGCTGTGAGTGAGAGTTTGTGCTGGTGCTGCACTGGTGCTCACTGGTGCCTGCCAGGGCCACTGTGCTCCTGCTTCAGCCTCCCAGGGAATAAGGGCAGGAGGCACAAAGAGCAGTCATTCAAATTTGCCTCCATTACTGGCTCTGAACACTTGTGTCCCTGTCAAAACTGGAAGTTACTGAAGAGGTTTAACACTTGTTAGTTCACACACTGCTAAATGCACAATGATGTGGTAGCCCTGGTTTTCTTGGAAAGCTAGGCTTTAAAATAATCTTCCATCTTCTGAATTTTTTCTTTTTTCTTCACTCCTAAAAGAGTATAATGGGCTGTCTCAGGCCAAAGCTTGCCTTGTTTTCTTCTCACCCACTTGTGTGTATGTCTGCCCAGGGTGCTGGAGTTCACAGCCTGGGGTTGTTGGGCATAGCCCATTTCCCTGGGAAACCCTGCTGGGTCCAGGAGAGGATATTAAAATTGTGACTTGACTATCTTAATTGGGATAAAATTACCTTCCAGTATTAGGGTCCCTTGCTACTCTTTGTCATTCATATCTGTTAAGCAACATAAACCAATTCCTTGGCTTGCTGGTATTTTGTTTTGCTCTGTCAGTACACATTGGCATAGCGCATCCACACTCAGCCTAGTTCTCCTCCTGATATGGGCAGGTTTGGGAATTGCTGTCCTTTGAGAAAACCTGCAGGTTTTTGCCTTTTGCGGAGTAGAATTCTGTGCCAACTGCTGCCATTTTAGAAGTTTCCTAAATCCTCATCCCTAAAAAAAATCAAATTTATTCTGATACAGAAATCACTTCCATAAATGTGTTTTCTGTTGGGTAATGTCAGAATTCCTTGCCCTTGAATCTACAGGTAAGAAAAGTTGCAAGTGCAGTGATTATCTCATTTCAGGTCTTTTTTAATGTAAAAAAATCATTAACAGCTTATCCCAGAATACTTCTGAAGATAAACACTAATTTAAGGAATCATACAGCAGTGAGGTTTTCTACATTTACATTTGTCTTCAGGGTTTCCTTCTCATAAGCCAAGTCAGTAGTCTGCTGTTTGTAGCTGCTGTTTTACATTATTTCTAATTGCTGAAGTCTTCAGACTAAATAAGTTGGTGGAAGTTGCCTTGTAGCTATGTATTTGAAATTTTCAAAATAAGTACATCTGTCTAAGTTTCTAATTAGTCACTGTTAAAACATTGTTGATAGTGGCAATGATCCCTCCAGTCTACTTATTTTAATGTAAAAATATTGAGAAAATCTGCTAAGATTCGTGATTTTGTGCTTGTCTCTGTTTCAGATATGGTAGGCAGTCTTAGTATGGGTTTGCATGAGGAGCTGGAGGAAGATTTTCATCAAATTCAGATTATGCTGTGACAGATTGTGCTATTTTTTTATTAAAAGACAAACAGTAAAAAATTATATGTAATCAAAACTGATAGTCAAATAAATAGGTTTAGGCGTATTAAGCAATATTTCAATACATTTCATACAGTTTCAATCTGATAGTCTGGTTTTTAAGTCTTGTTATAAGAAAAACTCTTTTTTTCTTCCTGTAACTGATCAATTTTAGTGTTTTAACTACAGATTTCAATTTGATTTAAAAGAAGCCTTGTACCTGTAGGCTGTGTCTTCTAAGACATTTGTTTTCATGTTTTAATACTATTTTTGGTTTTACTTGCTGTGATTCATATGTTGGAGTAAAATTGTGTAATCATCTGTGCATACAGAAATACGTAAAAATAGAGCATAATTCCAATATGCTGAAGAGATGGTATTAAAAAGGGTAATTGTCTGGGTCTTTGTTGTACTTGTACTCCTGGACTAAAAACATGTCCCATACTGAAGACCAGATTTCCATCAGTTTTTGTTGGACTGCAAATGCAGTAATGGGAAAAGTAAACAGAAGTTGAATGTTGAGTAAGAATTTATTACAACTTCATTGTATTTGTGCAGATGTCTTTCCCAAAGACAATGTTATATGAAAACTTTTACATCAGCTTCCTTACTCAGCCTTCTTCTATCGTATATGTAAAATTCAAAGTATTTGTTGGGGGAGTTCCTGTAATTTTGCTGCTTTTTTTAAATCTTCCTATTTCTGAATTTTTGTTTAGTTAATTATTTTCTTCTAATTGCCAATTTATAGTAAAATCCAAACATTTAAAGCTAACTAATTCACAGACAGACGTTTAAGAACTCTCTGATAGGAAGAAGTGACTTAATTCATCCTCTCAAAGCTGGTGTTTGGTTCCACTGGAGGCCGCCTGAGAGCCAGGTTCTCCTTGTTCCCTTAGAATGTTTGCTTGTCCTACCTGATCTGATTCCTGTGATCAGTGAGATTGCAATACCAGAGTCCTTCAGCTCCTGTGTCAAGGAATAGCTGTCAGAAAAGCATTGTGCATGCACATAGGTTATCAGCAACTTGTCTTAAGAGGGCCTGAAGTGTCTGGTTACTGTTCTGTTTGTTGTGAGACCAGTGCAGTTAGGCAGAGCTTTGTTAGGCTGCTGAGTCTCCTAGGTGGTTTGTAGGGTTGGAAGATCATTTCTATGTAGATGGACTAAATGTAAAGGGTGTTTATTCAAAAAGCCAGGCTTTAAATGAGGAAAAGCAGATCTGAGGGCTGAATTACTTTCTCACACACCTAATACCTGTTATTAATAAGAATGTTAAGAAATCATGCTTTATCTGGCTTGTCTCATTTTAATCAACCTGTAAGAAACATGAAAAGACAAAACATCTGAGATTTGGTTTTAAAACAAGCGTTCTTCTATAGTCTGTAGTTGTTCAAGGTGGTGATAGTCTCTTACTTTTCAGCATAGTAGTAATTAACAATCAGTGCATATATTATATCCACGAAGTTTGTGTTGAATTTTGCATATTAAAAAAAAAAACCCTCTATCTTCACTGTCCTTGTTTTTGTTACTAATCTTTTAAAGCAGTATACGAGGTACTATGTACAGACAGCTTTTGCAATAAGCCTGTAGCCCAAGAAAAATGTTCTATTTACCCTGTAATTCTTTAAATGAAGCAATCATTTCAGTTGCTTCAGAGCTACTCGGGCAGAAGAAATCTGAGATCGTGCTATGGTGATGATTCTTCCACAGCTGTTTGAAAACTGTGCCTTGTAAAGCAATATCATCTGCAAACAAGCAAAAATGCAGGGATAGCAGTTAATTGTGTAGGTGGGACTCTGTAACCAAGAGCAGCTGTTAGGCTATGAGAGTAAAAAGATACAGAGGACAATACTGGTTGGCTGAACTTGGGTTTCGTTTATTGCTGTAGAACAGTACGAAGACTCAAGCAAGGTACAAGGATTGTTCATAGCCTATTTTTGTGTGCACTTGTAAAACAAAATAGTATCTGAGATTTATGGGGTTCTTTCCCACCTCTAGGAAGATGTAAAAATCAAGAAAATGCCCTTGTGATGGCAGATAGTTTTGATGTCAAAGTATTACTCACAGTTCTGTGCCTCATATTTGAGGCCCTCCAAAGATCCTTGTAAATTATACTTCATAGAATTGAAAAGATAATAGTAGCTATTTAACATTCAGAGTAAAATCTTGTTCCAGTCTTGAACATCAAGATGTACTTTTTTATGGCTGAGCCTTACTTGAAAAAATTTGCTATGTCATGTGTCTCCTTTGGGTTCAACTTCTTTCTGCTAACTAGCAGATAGACTTCTGCCTCCTTGCCTTTTCCATAGAGCTAGCATATATTCAGGAGAAATCACTTGCATGGGGACCTTGCCTCACCTTTTTAATGCAGTATGACACATCTCGTCCTTTTGTTCCCACACTGATTACTCGATGCTCATTCTTCCAGATATTATGCACATAAAATGAAACGTAAAAATCACTCAAATAACCATATATCTCACTCATCTATGTCTTTATGGTTACAGAGTAGTAGCTGAAGTCATGTGGGACCTTTGTTAGTGAAGGCAGTCAGGGTTGCCTTTTGAGAACAATCTGTTACTGACTTCAAGGAGCATAATTTGGCTGGGATTCAAGAAACTGCTGATTGACACACAGCCTCTCCATCTGTTGACCACTGTCTAGTTTATCTCATTATAACTTAATAGAAAGTCAGCCATGAACATTCACCCGATTTCTTTGCCTGCTCTCAGGGTACTGGTGTTGATTTTTCCATCCAGAATATATAACATCTCAAATCTGAAATGCTGGCACCTACCCTGGTGGATAAGGTTTTCACAGCCAAGGCTTGGTGACAGGGAATGGCTTCAAGGGTGGCTTCTGTGAGAAGCTGCTAGAAACTTCTCCTATATCCAGCAGAGCCAATCCCTGGCTGTTCCAAAGATGAATGTGCTATGGATCAAGACTGGGCCAGATAGAAACTGTGGTAGTGCCTCTGTGATATTGTATCTAAGATGAAAAGTTATCATGCAGTTGGCTCCTGGCAGGGATCTGCAGACCTGTGGAGAGAGAAGCCCATGCTGGAGCAGGTTTCCTGGTAGGACTTGTGACCCTGTGGGGAACCCACGCTGGAGCAGCCTGTCCTTGAAGGACTGCACCCCGTGGAAGAGTGACCCACGTTGCAGCAGTTTTGAGGGGGACTGGGATGGACTTTGGGATGGACTCACATTGGAGAAGTTCATGGGGAACTGTCTCCCTTTGGAATGACCCTACGGTGCAGCAGGGGAAGGACTGCTCTCCCTGAGCAGTGGGAGAAACTGGGGGTGATGAACTAACCACAATCCCCATTCCCTGTCTCACTGCAATGCTGGGGGAGGAGGTAGAACTGGGAAGGAGAGAGGGATGGGGGAAAGGTATTTTTAAGGGCTGATTTTACTTCTCATTATCCTGCTCTGATTTTGATAGTAATAAGGCTCCTTCATGGACATGTTTTCCTAAGTGTCAAAAAATGATAAGGTAAAGAATTGTACTTTGAAACAGCAGCATTCTGTGATAGTTATTAATACCTTAATTAGGAAGCAATGGATTACTCCTACATTATGAACAAATATGAATATTAATAATATTTTGGTCTTACAAGTCCTCAAGTTTAGTTATTTCTAGTCTTTGCAAACTTTTTCTAGCACTGTCACTGTTCCTACTATCAGTGGTAGGTGGTGACAGATCTTGCTCTGTAACTTACTCTGTATCTCTCAGTACTTCTACTCTCAGTTGTTTTCCACCCATGAGCTCTGGCAGAGCGTGGGAAACATCTTGTCAATAAGAACAGGTCATTACTTCTGGTCTTCTGTATTTTTTTGCTTTTCCCCTTCATTCTTGAGCAATGAGCTTAGTCTGTCTTAGCTGTTTAAAATGTCCTGAAAGTCTCCTTCCTAATCCGGCAGCAGCAATATTAATTAGGTGACCAAGACAGTTCTCAAACAGGTGGTAGCAGATGAGTGTCTCTCCACCCATCAAGAAGGCAAAATAGAGTGACTTTCACCACATAGGTGTTGCAGAGTCTGGTGCGTAGTATTGTGTGTGTTTGGCTCTCTCTGACTAGTAGGAAGTCTGGAGAGCAGGATGTCCAATTTCACCTTGGTGCTCTTCCATTGAGCCCCTGGCTCACTGGGGATGGAGTTTTTGCTTCATGATCTCTGACCATGAAGTAGAATGCATTGTGTAACATTGATGCTTCGTTTGTGAGGTTCTGCTGTTCTAAATTGGTGAAGAGTTTTGATACGAATGGTTTTTGTTTCAGAATATATTGGGAAAACAGGAGGGGAAAAATACTGTCCTGTTCAAAAAAAGGGTGATATTTATTTCCCCAGCAAATCCCATCTTTTCTGACTGATGCTTTTCTAGATTGTTCTTAGCAACTTCCAGTGAGAGAGATGTTTTGGAGTCCTGTGCAGAGATAGAGATGTACATTGGATGTTTTAGGGCTAGTGTGTTATTTGTCTTCTGATGGTGATGGAGAGGTGGTGTGAGTTTGAGTTTGGGGGTTTTGTGGAGCAGCATGCTAAGTCTGAATGTGCTTACATTGTGTTTGCTGCCTTGATGAGAAATTAGTGTTTGAGCCCAGATTTCGTTCAATTGAAAGAATTGAATTTCCCTGTGTTGCTGGTATTCTACAGTCAACAAATCATTAGCAAAGTCAAGACAAGTTTATGTTCAATGCTTTATACAATTAAGTTATTTCAAATACATTTGTTTTCTTGTTGATTCTGTGATTATTTTTCCCTCTCTGTCTTAAGCATCTATCCTTGGAAAATACCTACTCAAATTTACCAGTACTAAATTGCCAATTTCTTTTGAAATGTAAAAACAGGGACATTTTATAGCTCTAGATAATATTAGTTAAAATGTTACTGTAAAGTGGCAGTAAATAGCTATGCAAAATAGAAGAATTAATGATCAGTGCTAGCAAAGGCTGGATAAAGGGAAATCCATCATACTTGAGATCCTTGACAGCAGAATTGATGTCAAACCAGCAGTTTCCTGTTTTATATTTTTGTGATTTGTTAATTTTGAGGATCTTCTGTTTGTCCACATTTATTGTATTCTCTTATTTTACTTTTTCTGGAGATTTCTTCTCCAGTTTGCCATCACTGGTTACTCTAATGAATGAAATCCAAGACTTGATACCTTTCAGCTATTAGTTCATGGTCTCTGCAAACTGCACCATCACTGTACTAATTTGCACAAACCTTACGTTTTCCTAGAAACCCTCAAGGGCCTGGAGTTACACTTTTTTCTTTTTTATTTTAATCTCTTATTTTTAAATGACAGCTTGTATTATGAAGTACAGATTGGCCTGAAAAAAGGGATCATTGATTTGATGCCATTGGCACGGTTCAGAATTTTGCAAATACATGAAGAGGCAACATAAAGTTATTTCGAGGTGTTTCCTGAGGGCAGGAGTCATAGAGAGCTGCAGAAAAATTCTTTGTTAAAGAGTTGGCAAATTAAATATAGGACAGTAATAGACCTCTCTCTCCTTTAATAGTAAGAACAGAAATACTTGAATACTACAGTGCCAAAGTCTTACTCTTTCATAGAACATCACATCAAAGTACATTATATGTTGTATTCTTACCTGATTCCTGAAGTTATGTGGATAATATTAGCAGCAAATTCAAAAAGCACTAAGGAGAAACTGCCCTGGTTTCCTTTTTGGAAATTGAAAAAAATGGAGAAAATTGTTTTGAGCGGTATTAAAAATCAAGAATGGGTTTTGGATAACTTACTGCTTCCTGTAATGCTTTTATTTCTGACAAAATAATTATAGATAAGATAGAGATAAAAGTGCTTTTAATGTTTTGGGTATTTTTTTCTATTAAAACCCAGTATTATATGAAAAATGGAACTTTAAATAGGAACTGTGTTTATCTAACCTGCTACAAGAGAAACATTTGAGTAAGAAAATCATTGGGCTAAAATATCACTTACTGGTACAGAATTCTCATCTGGTGTACATCACTTACATTATGTGTTCAAATTACACACAGGATTATATGTCCAAGTACTATAGACTGAAGTCAATACTAGTGTCATCTTAACTGTTTCTTCATATTCCTGCTCAACTCCACATCTATGATATTTAATTTGTTTTGTAGGATGAGCCTCTGAAAATGCAGTAGGCTACATCTCCTGTTGACTATAAAGGGAATAACTTCCTACATACCTGACTTTAATGAGAAAGCATTGGTTCTCTTGATTTATCTGCATAGATTATGGAGAAGTAAATTTACAGCATATGTAAATAACCATAAAGTTGTGCAAAGTCTTGAGAAGAGTTAAATTTTATACAAGAATCCCCAAGAGAAAGTGAGTTTTATTTAATAGACAAAACTCACAGATTTTTAAATATTTCCAGCTGAAAACTTTCTGTAATTCTCCCTTTCCTTAATAGAGAACCTGCTATTAGAAATTATACCCTTTGGGCTGAATTGCTGGGAGTTGAAATTCATTAATTTGTTAGATATTGTCAACAGATATGATGCTGCCAAGGATGTAAATACTGCAGTCCTGTTTATAAATTTATATACATTTGGTTATGACTTACGACTTTATTTTCTTTGTAGTTATTTGAACTTCTAGGCCCTGAAGGTTTTGAACTCATAGAGAAACTCCTACAGAACAGATCCCTGATTCTGGAAAGATCTTTGACATGTCCAAACGATAACCGGTTCCAGGCTCTACAAGGTAAGCAACTACAAAATTTTTGTTCCAAATCAGATAAAAAGTAGTTTTCTAACTGTTCTATTTCCAACAATAGTACTGTCCATGTGTATTTAAAAAAGAAGCAAAAAAATTCCAGGACACAACAGGGGAATGTATTTCTGGTCTTAAACAAAGAAATGGTAGTCTGATTATACAGAAGAAACAAATACAGATTGCATATATTTATTTACTTTTCGACTGCCTATGGGCATGTGCAAATCTTGAATGTATTAGCAGTTGCATGTTTCCTGTTTTAATGGATTACTCTGGAAACAATCTGATCTTCTTTTATTCCTTATTTGCTTTCCTGCTTCCTCTCTACTATGAACTATCATCTAATGTAGGCCTTGGGGAAGAAAAGCACAGTAACAATCACTTCTGAAAATAATAAAGTCAAGCTCAAGCATGAATAAGTGAGAGGGGGAAAAAAGTGATTCAGGTTTTGTACTGTGATTTTTGCTTTCATAAGTTAATTTGTCTGCACCGAGTAATTATTTTAAAATATGTTTTACAGATCACTGTTTTAAAACAAGTCTTACTACTTTCTTCTCTGACAAAAATAAATCTGATAGCATATGGGTTGTGACTTGGGATAAATCTTACATGGACAAAGCACCATGCAGCCCATCGTGTGTTCACAGCATATGGAGTTAGAAAAATGTGAAAAATGTGAATAGAGCCAGTAATGGTGGATTTATGTACCTCCACAATAATTTAAAAATGCAAATGACCTCTTTTTAATGTTTACCTTCAATGAAATGTTATATTAGCAAGTATATAGAAGTTCATCTCTTGCTGTGCTAATGGTTAATCTAAACTCATCAGAACAACTGTTGGTTTTACCTGATTTACCTGTCGTGATTTCAAAGGGGAATGTCCTGCTATATAATAAGGCTTTGTGTCCTGATAGTTCTCCCTTCTTAGGTAATCAAATAAAAAATTAAAATACATTCAGTAGAAATGGAATTCATTTATTTTTCTCCTATGTACAGAGTTTAGTTACAGGAGTATTTTCTTCTCACTTAGCAGAAGTAGTAGTTTGGAAGCTTTTATGAAATTATTCTTCATTATGCCATCAGTAAAATCTATCACAGTAATTTCTGCTAGAATGTGGGGGAAGAATAGTTTCAATGTTATGTTTTTCAGATAATAGAAAAGCATAACTGATTTTATGCTTTTTTCACTGATGAGAGAATCTTTCTTTAACTGTGGTAAAAATGTCAGTGGTATTCAGGGTATCTTCTCTGAAATTGGAGATGCTCTTGCCCTGAGTTTAATTTTAATAAGTTTTTTTTTTTTATGTTGATCAAAATGGTATTTCTGATGGGGATTGAAGTCTTATCCTTCCAAAATTTCACTTGGGGAAGGCAATAATTTCTGTCTGCAGAAATTTAGTCAACTTTGAGTAATTTGTGCCTTTAAAAAATAAGCACAAGTTAAGAAACTCTACATGAACTGCATTTTTGTACCATGCTGTGTTATTTGACTACTTATGTAATTTACTTCTGTGGCAGTAAAGGTGATAGTTGTGTTTACTAGACAAATCAAGTAACATTTCTTTGCCCTGTTGTGTTCTGTGTGAATTAAATTTGGTCAGTAAATTGCATCCATTGTTGTCCCCTTTAAATCGAGAGAGAGTTAACACTGCAGACACGATGGTATTAATGTGGACATTTTGACAGTTTATTAGAATTTTTTCAATGCTATTTAACAAGTTATTGTTGCCTTATCCAGTATGCATGCTGTGAGATGTAGGAGTTCCACTGTTCCTGTAGGTGAAAACTAAGCAGCTCAAATTGTTCAAAATGTCAGTCAAGTGGGTTTATTTGATGAAAAAAGGTTTTCAAGTTTTCCGCGTCAGAGTTTGGCTGCAGAAATACATATGAAACATAACTGAGTTAAGTATTTAATATTCAGTCAAACCTATATAAACTAATTATCTGTTTGCAGAATTTTGAAAAATGACATTTGAAACCACCAGTATTGTTAAAACAAAATAAATCTTTCCTAGCCTGTTGTATATAAAAGACTTGGTTGGGTCTTTGAGCTTAGCCAGTAGTGATCTCAGAAAGATGAATGTAACTGAGCTTTTCTGGGTTCCCTGCTCCCCTAGATTTATTGTGTACTGTAATTGTTCTGTGGTTTGGATTCTTGATAATCCTGCTGCTTCTCCTTCAAGGAGTCCTTGGGATTGTATAGAGTAGGATAGATTTTCTCACTTGTTCATGGAAATTGCATTGTGAGTACGCTTTCAGTACAATTGTATTATTTAGTGTATATACACAAATTGTTATGTGAAGAGGCTGTTTGAAAAAAAAATCATCTTGTTTAATCTGTTTTCACGCAATCCTGCTTATCAGTGCATGTATGTAAGAGCAGTGATAAGAGGCAGAGTGGCATTTCCACTGTAGGTGAAGTTATAAATACAGAAAACAAAAAATGCGCTTCCTTTTGCTGCTAGTCCATCTCCTTGCTTTGGGATTAAGTGGATTTTATTTTAAATGTCCTACCTTTGGAGCATGACCTGATGGTACTTTTAAATGTCTTGAGCCCAACTGCTGTGCAATCTACATAAAGCTCAACTGTTTTTAAACACACAATGCACTCACACATGCAATCACAAACTCCACAAAATAAGCATGAAACCCCAACTAAACATCAAAACCCCAAACCTTTAGAGTGAAACTGGGGAAAAAAGACAGAATTCAGTACTTATGGACATGCATGCCTGTTATCATATTGCAGAACAGTGCAAGAAGTTTATAGGAGAAAATGCTAAGCCAAATTATGGTTGTCAAGTCACAATTCAGTCAGAACAAGAAAAGTTGTTAATGAAACAATATCGTCGGGAAGAAAAACGAAATGCCAGAAAAGAAAAACAAGCTGGGGAAGATGGAGAAGTTTCTGGAGAAGGACAAATATGCTTTGATCCCAAAGAGCTGCGGATGCAAAGGTAATAAATCCCAAAAGTTGAGAAATGCTTCTGTGGTAATTGCTACTTCAACATATCATAGCAGTTTATTTTCTTTTAGTTTGCTTTGGTGATTAGGTGATTCTGACTTCAAGTCACGTTTTATTACAAGCATAGAATTTTTTTTAATATGAAAACCTAATTTTCAGGAAAGAAAGCAGTGATTTGCTTAATGAGAATCTTCTTGATCTCATCTACGTGGGCTGGAATTGCAGATTAGTGGGGTAGGCTATCTTTCTTAGTTCCTGTACACACACTTGCTTAGGATTTATGAAGTCTATACTAAATCTATCAGAACTATCTTCCTTTTTTTCTCTCAAGATTAATGGGTACTATTTTATAAGTTGTCAGCTAGAAGGTAGTGGGAGGAGTAGAGGAGGGAGACGATAAGAAGCAAATAAGCTGTTGTATTTTGTATTGAGAAAAATATAGTGAGACTGGTATCTAATGTGAAATCATGTTGCTGTATTACTAAAAAAGAGTCAAAACTGCTTCTAAGAAAGCCCTGCACATTTTGGATTGTGCTTCTGTATTTTATCTAAGCTGTGTGTTTTAAGGATTTGGTATAACTAATGCCAGAGAATAACTGTAAAATTTTTTTCTTGAATTTCCTCAACTCTTGCTCTGACTTTAATATACCATGCTCAGTTTTTGTGACTGAAATGGGCAGAATTACTGCAGGTATTTTTCTGCTCACAGAGAACTGGCACTTCTGAATGCTCGAAGTATGCCTGTCCTAGCGAGACAGAGAGAGATAAGCTTCGAAAAAATTCACTATCCACATGTCTATGATTCCCGAGCTGAAGCTACGAAAACATCAGCATTCATTGGGGGAGCAAAGGTATGTTTGTGCATGACCCTTCTTGAACAGTACATCTTTCCCAATGGGTATTGTGCAGCAGGGTTCCCTTTGTTTCCTTCTCAGAATCCAGTGTATGAAGCAGTGCTTCTTTGCAGTGGGTTTTAAACACTTTGGTATATTCTATTTTTATTTTGACTCTGGAAGAAATAATCTCCTTTTCAACTAATGTATTTGCTTTTATTTCTAGGGTCATTTAAATTCTTAAGATACTATTTTTCTGTCTTTTGGATACCTTTGAATTGACTTTAACAAAATAAGTGCTTTATGAAATTCTAGACCTAATGGATTCTGAAATTTAATAAAACAGAGTTATCTTTTTTGGGGTTTTGGGACTATTTTCTGAGTAGTAAAACTGATTATTTTCCATTTGCGGGGTTCAGTGCTATCTATAAAATGAATGAGTGAGATTTGCTTTTGGTTTGGATTCATTTTTTGAAGGAAAGTGATAAAGCATTGTTCAAAGTGAGTTATACATAATGACACATTTTGTTTTCATACTTTTAATTAATTTTCCTGTAATACATTTTTAGGTGTTCTTACCAGAGTCAGTTCAGCGAGAAAACAATAAAATGTATGAAGAGGTGAAGATCCCCCACAGTGAACCAATGCCTATTGGTATTGAAGAGAAAATTGTTTATATTAAAGACTTAGATGAGGTGAGTATACCATTTCAAAGATATTAAATTAGTTTTTACTTTTTATTACGAAAATTTAACTGGAAATATTGCTAGTTTTTCCAGTGATGTGTGATAGGTAAATGCAGCCAGTTAATTTCTTCACTACTAATTTGAAGAATATTTATTGGGGAATGTGGTTCGGTGATATAATCCCTTTCATGTTGACTCAGATTCAAAGAATTCCTGATCTGTACTACTTGTTCATAAGTTGCAGTTCTCAATTCCTTTGGCATTACATTTTCAGTTATTTATGGTTTTGAGCTGTGATCTGAATCACTGAAATAAAATGAAAGCATTACAGCGATTCTGTTCTCTTCTGAAGATCACAGGAAAAAGTGAGCCTGAGCTTCTGTACCTTGACCTGTACAGGTTGACTTCTGACTGCACAGCACTGTTCTGCACCAGTCTTACCCTCTGATGCAGTTCAGGGGTGTTGAATATGGTGTTATAGACTCTATGGGGTGTGAAGTCATCTCGAAATGTGCTTTGGTGATAGAAAGTAAAGAGCAGAGGAAAAATGCAGGTAAAACAAATGTTAACATTTCAACTTCTACTGATTTAAAATGGTGAAAAAGCTGAGGTAAGGGAACTAAGTTTCTTGTTAGTTATTTACTTGTGATGGAGAACTGCGGTTTGCCCAGCTGCAGGACTTGGAAGCTTCCTGATTCCACTAATGAGACTCACAGATTTGAAATTAGTTAAATAGAAATTTTTTAACAATGAGTTAAAAGAGGCTGGAATTGCCAATGTGTAAGTTAAGACATACCTTGTCAAGATGTAAGTATCTTTGTTAGGGCAAAATACATTTTTTTGTTTTCTCTGCATGGCTGTTTTAAATCTCCAAGCTCAGAAACACCTTGGTTGGTGTTTCAAATTTTTGCCAATTAACTGGAATCAGTTTAGAGAGCATGAAGATTTTCTGTCAATATGTTTTATTTTTGATTAACTAGTGTAAGCAAAAGCAGAAAAATAATGATTTTCAGGTGTTTTCCTAGCATGTATAGGTGCTCATAAAATAGCTCTATTGTATCTTTGTATGGATATGTTTGCAGGATTATCTAAAATTTGTGTAGGTGGGCAAGGAGTAGAGATGACAGTAAATATAACTGTAGATATTGCATGTCTACGAACTTCTAAAGGCGTCATGAGGAAGTTGACAGTTCTACTGCTGTTGACTACTCTGAGGTGCCATTAGTGGTAGGGTTTTGATGCAAGACATTGAGTTAGTCTAGACATAAACGTACTCAGCCTGTTTAACAAGTCAATATATGTGCAACCCATAATCCACAGGGGAGGAAAGGCACAGAACAACCAATCCACTTATTGTTGCTGGGTTTTTGAGTATTATATATTGAGCTTTCTAAACACTTGCTCTTCTCTAGGAAAATCCTGATGGCATTAAAAATTATAAATATTCTTCCTTTTCTTTTTAGTCTGTATGCTTTCATTTGCACAAAAATAATTTTAAGAACTCTCTGTTTCTCATGAGCTATGTGATTTTGATCACATTGTCAGCAGTTTGGGGAGAGTATTTGACTGTATAATGTGTATTGTAGAATGTACTGTTGCATTTCATCTTCAAAACTCCTAAGGTCACAACTAAATTCACAAGGAGTTCATTTATATTTTGGACTATTGGCCAAAAGTTAAAGGTCTGCATAATATAAGTTGGAAGTAATCTTGCATTTTAAATGTTTAAAGTATTAGTTAAGATTTAGATTTTCTTATTTCCTGTAAACACAGGTTAAGAAGAAATGAGAGAAATGTATTCTTTAGACAATAATTCTAAAAAATGATATATTAGCTACATTTCAAATGTGTATGCTTCCTTTTTTAGTAGTTTCTTATGCAGAAGTATAAGGAAAAATAGCAAAACCTCTATGAATCAACACCAAAGGCAGCAGCAATGCCTTAAACCAGTACAGATATTAACACAGGGTTCTTTTTTGTAGGATTGGCAGTGTAGCCAGGATGCATCTGCCACTGCACTCCAAAGTGAAGAAATAACACATTTAAACTAGTTTTAGTACTATATTTTCTGAAACCTTACGGCTGTATTTTCAAAGTAGGCATTTAGTTTAGTTAGGGCCTCCTTGCAAAGGGTCAGAGCTTTCCTAAAAACTTATGAATTCATGATTAGTGAAATCACTGCCTGAAAGAACACAGGTGCTATGATGAAACTCATATGAACTGACAAAGGTCTAAAATTTTATAGCTATCATTCCTACCTAATCCCATTATGCACTGCCAATATGAGATCAGGAGTGACCAACCTTGCACAATTTAGCAACCATGAAAACATACCAGAGCATGTCATAAACAACTGCACTCTCCTGCCTTCTGTGTTGTTCCTTTATCTGCTTTGTCACTGCTGCCTTTCTCCATTATAATCTGAACTGCTGTGTCACCTCCTCCAACAATCTCACTCCACCTGTGAGTGAGACACCATGTGTCTCATATTGTTTATTTCCTACCCATGCTGAGCTGGAAGCAGGAGCTGGTGGCACAGAGGGAGCTGTGCTGCTTCTTGGGAATCTTGCTGGTGTTCAGAGGTAGAAGGACGCAGCGTCTCCTGTGGAAGGCATTGCAAAAGGCTCTTACCTTGCTGAAAGGCAACAAATCCCACCCCCAAGTTCCTTTGTAGATATCTATTTTTATTGATACTTATTATTTTCAGAGAACTGTGGGTTTACTACAGTTCAAGCACAGGTGGTTCATAAGTAGTTGATTGGTCACACCAGTTTAATCTGAAGTGTTATGCCTCTGCTATTTGTAAAAGTGACATGCCAGCTAGGTTGTTTCAATAATGAGAATTTAAAAAATGGGGTAAGCACAAGTTTAGCTTTATTATCTTCGCTCAGTTGACATGCAGCTTGACCATTAGTGAAAAATATTTTTTGTATTTGTTATAAAGGTGGTTTTGTGCCAGACTTTTTGCCAAATAAATGTACCTTTAAAGTCATAAACTCAGGCCAGGGAATGTTACTCTTTAAGACTGTGAAAACAGGTGTTATCTAAAAAATTGCTGATGGTGTAAAATTACTTCAGCTTTTTTACCTAAAGTGAGTGTTCAGGGTAAGATTTATTTCCTTTTTTTCATGTTATTTCCATTTATTTTACTAGCACTGCTTAATGATCTAAATAAGAAGGGTATTTTTTTTCTCTCTGCAATATGTGAAGGAATTATTACAAAATCAATATTCTCTCCTTTCCTGTAATGTTTTCTTGTTTTTTAGAATTGTACAAGGTAAGTCTACTGAATAGAAGTATGAATGTTTTTGGGTAAATTGCATTTTTCACATCCAGAATATTGGATCATTAATTTCAAAGTTGATCTCAGTGCATATTTCTGTTGCATATTTTCCAAACAGCAATTGACGCTTGAACCGTATGGAATAATTTAAAAAAAATACTTTGCATCTTATTGAAATCTTGTCATTTATACAATGAATTACACTTAGAAATTGCTCTGAGGAGAGTTTACAAGTTCTGTAATCATTAGTCCCAACTTAAGACAAGGAAAATCATGTAGGTCAAGGTACAATTGCTTTAATGGCTGGTAGTGTATATTAAGGATTACAGTCTGTTCATATTTCAGGGAGGGGGGTTCAAAGAAAGTTGAATATGTGCAATACCAGGTGAAAAAAAATATTAGAGTTAAGATACAACACTGATGACAATATTAAAGCCTACAACTTCTGGCTTAATTTTCTTCAATATGTGAGTTAATGGTATTTTATCGTTATTTTAGAATCCCAGATGCTATATTTAAAATTTCTGCATCAAATTGTTTGATTATTTCACTTACCCTTAAATGAAACTTTTAGGCATTGTTTAAAAATCTAGGAATAAATATTACTGTTTTGGCTAAAAGCAAGCAAAAATACGTGCCAAACCAGCAGATTATTGTCCATCTTGTTTAAAACTATCATATTTTCCATTAAGACAGTCCTGTTTCTTAGTAGAAATAGTTTATTAACTCTTCATCAAGAAGATCAGTTGCTATGATGTGCAATCTCTAAAGTAGTATTCTGATTTTAAAATTTACCTGTAAGCTCACGTTATAGAAACGCAGACATGCTCTGTGGCTGGCTACTAATTGACCTTTGAAAGACACTTGCTGTGCTTGAATATAATTCATTGAATGTAATATTTTTAAACGTGTGCCTCACTTGACTGCAGCTTTCACTGCAGATAGATGTGACAATATGATTTCCTGAATGCTAAGAGGTTCTTTTTTCTTTCAGCAATGGAGAACATCTTCCCGTAATGATAAATCAAAAAGTATTTTGAAAAAAACTCTTACTTTATTAATACAGCCTTTAATACTAGAAATGGCATCATAACATTTTTCTAGATTCATAAAACCTTTCTATTATTCGAATATTCCTTTGCCAGTAAGAGGAGTTTTTTTGTTCAATAGGATCACTGATTTTAATGTGTGCCAGGTTACTAACCTTACTTATTTTGTGTAACACCTTTAAAACAAAAAAAAATATATAAATAATTTAGAGAAAAAGGAACCTGGTATGGTCATGTCAAATAGATTTGATATGGTATTTGAAATATTGGTACATTGCAGGAATAGCAAGGCTTTATGGGTATTTATAGTACAACTTTGAATTAATTCCATAATGAAATGTGAAAGTCTGGATTCCTTGATTTAACATGGCAAATGGATGTTTCAGCTCCAGTGAGGCAGAGTTCTTAGGAGCACAGCTTGGGAGGATCAGCAATTATGACCACTCTCCAATAACCAGGAGTTTGACAGGTTGAAAACTTAACACCAATGGAGAAGATTAGTTATGAAGCATGTAGATATAAAGGAATAAATATGTGATTAAGAAAGATGGATAATTTTGTCCAATAATCTGAGATTATTGTTCCAAACATAGTTCCATCTATATCTACTTTCTCCTAATAGGAGAGTATTTTTGCATCTCTGAAGTCTGTATCAAAATATACAAAGCAGGTTTCCTGGAATATCAGAATAAGAGCTTAAAGTAGTGCTGAAACAAGAGAGAAAAGAATGAACTACCTCAAAAGAGGTAGATTGAGCATAAAGATTTTCTGTTTTAAAAGACAAAAAGAAGTGGAATAGGCCTATATTTTTATAATTATTTTTTAAAATAATATTTTGAAATGCAGTGGTACTTGTCAATAAGGATTGTGGTTTACCTTTAGAATTTGAAAACTGTGATTTTTGACTTACCATAAAGGTGTTTGATGCTATTACAGTCTTTGAGAGGACCTATCTCTTAACACAGGATGAAACTATTGAAACTATTTTCTCTGAAGCATCTCTGTGTTAGGCAGGTGTGACTTCTCCAGAGTCTGCCATCCATTCTCAGTCCAACATTATCACAGACTTGAAAAAGACAGTAATATATGCATTTTAGATAGTTAAAAATATCTTTATAAACCATGTCTATATGTATAAAACATATATATATACAACATTTATATGGGATATGTATCTATGTATTTCTCATTAATGCAGAGTTGATTATTAAAACTAACAGAGGCTTTTCAATAGACCATTATTTTATATATCCTTCTCTTTGCCTCCCTCAGCTTGCCAAATTTCTATTTTATTTTTAAGATCTGTATGCAAATAAGATAGTCAAGCCAATCTCTGTCTCTATAAGAGATGTATGTAGGATGCAAAAAAATAGGGAATGATGAATAATTGGAGGTAGATGAAAACTGAAGCATGATCTTATGTCAGATTCTATGAAAAGCAAAAGGCAGCTTTCACTGAGCAGCAGCCTGCACTTTGTGGAACAATATGTGTCTACCCACCACTGTGGAAGTAATAAACAGTTCACCACTTTTGGGACGGGGAGGAATGAAGGTAAAGGAAGCAAATACATCACATCTCAGATGAGTTTTGAAGCTAGGCATTATATAATTGATCAGATGTAAGCCTGTATTTGCTCAAACTGCATCCTCCTTGGCCTACTTATATGATGTGGCTTTTATTTTTGGTACGATGATGTGGATCAACAGAAAGATCTTTTCTGAATACTTCTCGAAACAGGCAGAGGATGAACAACACTAGGCATAATAAATGGAGTTTTCCCACACCAACATTCTTAGCAGCCCCAGCTGCAAGATCACTTCGAGCAAAACTGTTACATCCTTGCCAAAGCTTCTTTTTTGTCCCAACAAATATATTATAGATTTTTTTTCTTTTGATGTTAGCTTATTTATTTACATACTTACAATAAACCCCTTTTAACATCTTACACTTTTGATGGTTGTGTTACATGAACAAACCACATTTATGACACTGGAGATGTTGAGAGGGGCAAGGATGCTATGAAAAACTGGTAAATATGCTCTTGTTGTATCAGTCTCGGCTGTGTTTTTATGTACATTTTTATGTTTGATATTAATGACAACCAGCAAAGCCCATAATAAATGTAGATAAAGCAAGAAAAAATTCTTGTGAATATAAAAGAGTGTTTTAAAATGTCCTTTCATTAGTGAGGTTGTAATTGAAACTTTAACAGATCTTCTCATTTAGAGAGACTTGGTTTATTCTAAGTACTAGTAATGTTAGTAATGTATAACCTTCTTTTTTTTTAAAAAAAAAAAAAAGCTCTGTAATATCTTGAGTTATCTCTTCTTGGGCAGAGAAGTTCAAAGCGCAGAACAATTAATTGATAATATGGGTCAGAGTCTAATAGGGACATCTGTACTGGTGAATATAGAGAACTTAATTTCTTCTAGTCTGTTCTTTAAACTAGCATGGCTGTGTATAATATACTAAGCAAAAGTTGCTTTAAAATATTTTGTAGATACTGTCTTGTAAGAGTTGTATATTCTTATAGTTTAGGTTGCTCCTTTTCATGCAAGTAGTAAATATGAATAGGGAAATGGGCTTTTTAATATTAACATGAGATAAAATTGACTGCATCTGATTTGAATAAAATGTTAAGCCTGTTTCATTTTCTTCACAGCTGCCAAGTGTGTGTGTATTGTATAGTGCAGTCTCTGAAATAGTTGAAAATCTGATGGGAACACTTACAAAGGCAAACCAGTAAAGGGCACCAGCTGCTGAAAAACACCTGCTGAGCCACTCTGGGAGTAGATGCATCTGCCTGTACCTAGAAGTAATCTAACAAAGTACCTGCTTTTACCTGTCAGGATTTTAATTTGCGCAAAGACTCATCCAATAAAACTGGTTCTGAATACTTAAAGAAAGGAAAAAAAAAAGGGCTGGGTTTTGGTTTTTTGGGGTTTTTTTTTTTGGTGCAGAAGAGCACCACTTCTGAGCAACTTTCTCATTCTTATAACTAGTTTAAGTTCTTCTTTTAATAAAATACAAACCCAGATTTGTCAGCCAGAAATCTCAGCTACACTGTGTGTAGTGTGTTACTAAAGGATGCAGCCAGTCTGGAGGAGATTATGCTACCAAAGAGGAGGTTTTCAGTTTTTGTTTGGCTTAGTTTGAGAGATGAATCTCAGGGCGGTTTGTGAGAGTATATATTGCCTTTTCATTGTAGCATATTTGATTCACTATTGATGGTAATACACAAACAAAAATAAATTTTACAATCAGAAGTAATTAGAAAAAATTTCCAAATAGCTTTGAAAACTGTTTTTCTTTTTTGTCTTTTGGTACTTAAACTTTTATTGTTCCCACAAGGTGGTGACCCCGTCACACAAGTTCATCATCCATCACCTACCTTTTATTTTCCTGTGGTAGGAAATCTTCTGTGAACACTGCTAGTTTAGCTGTGATTCATAAAAACAAAATAACTGTGTTCATGTAGAAAAAAAATACTGACTGTGCTTGTAGTCTTTTCTTGTAAAGTTCAGGAAAAGGTCATTAATATCTATACTGTAAAACTGTAAAACAGGCTGCCATATTGGGTAACAGAAGAGTGAAATTAAGTGAAATAGAGAAGAAAATTGAGTTGTAGAAAGATTATGACACCAATAGTTAGTCCTCAGGGAATATTCTTCTGTTTGCCATTCTTTCATTTTTACTTGATATGTTAAAATTATTACTAATTTAAACTATAATCATCTTCCAAAGCATTCTGATAGTTTTTCTGGGTTTTGTTAGGTTTTGTAGGAAAAATAGTTTGTTGTGTTAAGGTAAGCTAAAGTAAATAGTTTGAAAACTTTATCCTGAGGTGCCTTCTACATTAACAGGTTAGTATTCACTTCTACATGAACATTTAGAACTAATGCCTTTGCATGCAATAAAATAGTACTGAGTTAATTAGAGGTCATTTAAAAATAAAATACTGAAAGAGATCTGTGCTTCAAAACTATACTGTAATATGAAATGTTGCTACCCTGCTCTTAAAACAGGGTTTCTGGCTTTCAGGGAAGAGAACATTTAGGCTCCAAATTGTGACTGACTGTAATTTGGGTGTAATTCAACTGACTGTAATTTGGGTGACTTTTATGTATTAAATTTTGTAGGGTAAACCAAATGACCGGTAAAAATCCAAGAAGCATTTCACATAGACATCTTCTTCCACAGTGCAGCTGCATGTAGCTCAAAAGAAATCCAGCGTTCTGGTTCACATCATTCTTTTCCCCTTGTACTTAATCACTGTAATATTTAAAATCCAATTATGTCTACCTGGTGACTTTGCAGCTGTGATGTTTTTTTGGCCTCATTAAATGATCATAACAAGTGAAATATTTAAATTGAGAAAGCAACTTTTTAAGTGTTAATTTTTCATTTTTTAGGGGGTTGCATATTTGTCATTGACATGAATATGGACTTCAGTATAAAACACCTACAGAAATCTGTAAAGTTTTTAATTGAAACAATGCACAATAGTTTTCATCGTTTTGGTAATTGAGACTGAAGAATGAATAATGTGGTTCTGCTGCATCCTGTTTAGGGAATAGCCACTTCTCAGTGGAATTTCATAGTACGAGTGTGGAAGAATGCAGTAGTCTGCTTTACTTTGATAGCATCCCCAAAGGGAGACTTTCATTCTTAGGAGTATTCGGTCTTCATTTAAAGTGAAATACAGGATAGTATCTTAAATTCTAATTCAAATTATACCAAAGACCAAAATTGTTTTTAATTTTTAAAAAAAGTAATCTCAAAGTGAATATTTTCAAAGTCGAGGGAGGTTCATGATGGTTCTGAAATGCTGCAATGTTTGAAAGATTAACTCTCACTCAAAATATTTTAGGCAAGTTATGGTTTGTCGAATTTTAATGTTGTCTTTAATTAGCACAAGTTTCAGTATGCTTCTTAAGAAATTAATCCTTTATCCTGAATAAGAATGGGCTGTGTCTTTCAGTGATAGAAATGGGACAGAGATGATTCATCAAGGAATCACTGAGAAATCACCAAATAATTTTAAATGTTTTTAAAAGATTTTGGGATAGAGGAGATATATGACTAGAAGATTGATTTTATAACTGATAGGCTATTCAGCTCAGTTTCCATTAACCTTAAGATCACACAATAAATGCTAATACAGTGAAACTTCTAAACTTTTTGAAGACTAGTTGTTCGAGTTGGCAGGAGAAGGAGCAAAAAATAATGTGAAGTCCGTTAAAGCGGAATATAGATTTTGTGTGGGTTTTGTATCTTTTTACAACAAAATAATTTTTCTGAATTTTAATTGGAAAATCGAAATTATCCTACCACCTAATCTTTCAGTTAGAATACTGGAACCAGACACATCAAATAAAAGTGGAGTTATTTTTAGATTTTATATTAATAAATATGTATACCTTATATAATAATAGCTTGTTGGGAATTAATAAGGAGAAAGGAACTAAGAACTTTTCATTTGCAGTAAACAAAGTATAGAGGAAGATTATTTTATTTAGTCATTCACAGGAATTACTTATCATAAAATATAATGAAGGAAACTTGCAAATATTCCTTCTTCTGTCCTGTGTTCCCTGAATCTGAAAAGGATGGACGTCTTTTCTCTGAGATTATGTTGGAGATAATTTTCTGTGTTTCTGATTCTACTTCCTTTTGACACCTATGGACCTTTGTCCTTTTGGACCTCTAAGTTTGAGGCTGTCTTCCTGCTGTGCGTATTCCTTACATGGAGACTTTTTGGCATGTTGCCGCATGTATCATCTAGGCTAAATAGGAATATCTCACTAGAATTCTGCATCAATGATTTGACTACATCAGAAAAAAAAAAGATGTTTGCATATTAATAACTACTGTAGCAGCAAAACTATAGAGACAAATGGGAGGAGACCTCACCAATGTCTGTCAGTATCTGAAGGGAGGGTATGAAGAGGATGGAGCTAGGCTCATCTTGATGGTGCCAGTCAGTAGGAAAAGAGTCAACAAGTAGATATTGATGCACAAGTTCCACCTGAATACAAGGAAGAACTTCTTTACTGTGCAGGTGACTGAGCACTGGAACAGATTCTCCAGAGAGGTTGTGCATTGCCCCTTGCTGGAAATATTCAAGAATCATCTGGACACAGTCCCTGCCCTGTGTTCTGGGATGACCCTGCTTGAGGGAGGTTAGATCAGACCACAGACCTACTGTGATTCCTTCCAAACTGATCCATTCTGTGATTCTTTGAAAACAAAATACCTGGTTCAAGTGTAACCTACAATACTTTACAAAGTACGTGTGAAAGCTTTCTTAGATCTGTAGTGCTGTTTGCAAGGTAGGAACTACCTACTTCATCCGCTTTGCAGGTTTTGTGAATCTGTCGTTTTCAGTGTATTAATCTTCCATAATCCTGAGATTATTAATTCCTGAGAATTGCTATTGTAAATGCCCAGACGCAGTCCTTCAGAAAGTTTTGTGTCTTTTGACTCATACCTCAGACATTCACAGAAGTCAGTGTGGAATAGGAGGGTTAGGACTTTGATCCTTTTTGTCTGATATTTTGTCTCTTCCTCGTTGTCACTACTTTTGAGGTGTGACCAAAAACCCTACTATTTTCTGTCCGTATTCTCCATTTCCACTAAATTTTCCAGTTATCTGTATAGGCTAGTTGGAGCTGCCACACCTTTTTTGAGGTGGATGTATGCCCTCATCAACATAACTTCCTGCTTAGAATTTGATTTTATATTAGTAGTGACATTCTTTCAAAACTGCAACAAGAACATGGAAGAAAAAGAATAAATTAAATTGCTCTTGATATGATGCACTTTCAAAGTTCTTCCAAGTAGTTCATAAATGGTAATTAATATGAGAATTCAGCTTCCAAAAATAATTTTTATGTAGTTTCATATCATATCATAATCTCTTTACTTGGGAAAAGTTAACTGAAACCATTTTATATTGGTTAGAAAAAAGAACTTCAGTTTCTATGCTGCATGTTAATAGCCTAATCTTTTTTTCTTTCACCAATGGCCAGAATGGATGTAGTTGCTTTCTCAATGTCCTTGTTGTCTTTCCTTATACTTTGTTGGGTTTCTCCCTTTGCCTTGCAGTGTCTATATTCTTGGACAAGTAGGAAAGGTTTTTCTATATTAACTCTTTGATTGCAGTAGCTTTTGAGTCAGTGTGGTTTTTTTTTCCTGTTAGATATGCACTGTGTTTTCCCAGGGGAATAAATTTTGAGAGCAATATGCCATCAACAGAGTTTGGAGTCTCTTTTAGTTATATTCAAGTATAAGAAATTATGAGAGTGTTCTTTGAATTGGAAAAAAAACCCAACAAAACCTGCAGAATAGGCTGTAGCATATAAACATCACTTTCCTCATTTCTCCATCTAGAAAAGTCAGGGAGATAGTGATAGGGAAGATGCCAATACAGAGCAGGCCAGGACATCTAAAATGTTTCTTAAAAATCTGTAGATACTTTGAATGTAGATTTTAAATGTTTTTTAAGAAATTGCACATTTTTTTATTTCACTCTCCCATAGTTTTAGCTTTGTACAGCATTAAGATATTTTTTAATTTTATTAGGAAGAAAACCTTTTTTGGTTGCATTTTATATGGATGAAATGTGATCAATTTAAACCCAAATCCTTCTATCCTCACAAGATTTTAACTTCTGAAGTTATTAGGAAATGCCACAACTGTTGCCAATTTTCCTTCAGCTGCATTAGTTCAAGGTAATTTTTGTGTGTAATTCACAAATGGCATCAGAAGGCTCCAAGAGGAGGCTGTGTTCTGATCTCCATTTCATTGCTATAATCTAGAATAATTCTCTTGACATTGGATACTCTTGTGTTTGCAGCAGTGTCACTGAAATGAGAATCTCTCCTGTTTGTCTGTTTGGCTGCCAAAACTTATGCGCATTCTCTGTAGAAATAGCTGCTTTTATGGAAAAATCTTTCTGAAACACTTTGTTATCCATTTCCTCAAATCAAATCACCAGAGGGTATAAATCACTCTGTCTATAATCTTTTGTCATATTATAAGTAGGTTGATGAACACAACACAGTACTCCCAGTGAGGGGAGGAGATTCCCCAGGCTGTTTCAGTTTTTTAACTCAGAGCAGTGCAAGCCTTATAATGCCATAGTTCTGTCCTGTCATTTCCTTCAAACTGATTTGGGGTATATACATACAGATATCTTTGGATTTAATCTATACATTGAACTGAGGAATATTTCTCAATGTTATCTTTTTAGTATAAGAGTAAATGGTTGAATAATTCAGAAGTCTATAGAAAAGATATGACTGCTGTAGTTGTTTGTATAGTGTCATTCATCACGACAAAATATATATAAAGTTGGTGACAATGTAACTATAGACTTAGAAGGATTTTTGTTGAAATTGCTTCAGGCATGTAAACTGTTAGCTGTCATATATGAAGCTAAATATTTTCGCCTAAAACCTCTTATTTTGAATAGATATTTCTTCTTTCTTCAAGAGAGCTGAAGGCAGGACCGATGACAAGCAAAACAAACAAACATCAACAGCAAAACCCCACAAACAAACAAAAATCCAACCAAACAAAACCACAAACACACAAAATCAGAGATAGAGGCTTTTTTTTCTTTGACTTTTTTTGGTTTTCACTGGCGCTTTTTTTTCAAGGAGGGCCTATGTTTCCATAGTTGGTAGGAGAATATTATACTCTTAATTTTTGCAGCAATTCATTTTTTAATGGAACTCTTCTGGACTTCTCTGGACAGAGTCTGTGTCTTCTTTAGTGAAAGTTTGTTTCTTGAACAGCGCTCACTGTTATGGGCTGTCCAGAATTTTGACATTTCTGAAAACTGAGTAATTCAATAAAATTCTCAGTGTTTGACAAATGTGAAGTCTGAAAGGTCTGGAGAGGGAATGTTTAACCATGATTTAGGAGCAGCATTCCGAAAAAAACAAAACTGTAATAATTTTCATAGTTTTTGTGTAATGGTAACTTTGAACAGAGGTGATCCTTTAATATAGAATGAATATATAATTTCTTTTTTCCTCTCAGGATCCTTCCTTTTACTCTAGTGAACCCTGTCAGAATCTAGGAGAATTTTGCAGTGTTTATTTTGAGTTTAAAGAAACTAATATAACTTGAAAGTATGGAAATTTCCCTGGCTTCTGATGGCTACTGCTACTTAAATACATACTGCATTAACCAGTGAATGTGGTGATAACATTAAAATAAAAGATGCTGTAGTTTTCTAAAAGATTGTCTTTAATTCCAAATAAGAACATTTTTAAAGAAGTCTTACATAGGTTGTGATTCTCTGTTCTGTAAGATGTCAGAGTATAATTTTATCCTTATGGTTGGTTATTTGTCATTTCTAGGAATTCTTCTGACTTCTTAATCTAATTAAAGGACTGGAGCATCTTTTGTGTAAGGAGAGTGTGAGAGAGCTGGAGAAGAGGAGGCTCAGGAGAAATATGACAAGTGTATATAAATACCTGATGTGAGAATGATTAACAAAGAGGGAGCCAGACTCTCATCTGTGGTGCTCAGTGGCAGCACTAGAGGAAATGGGCACAAATTAAGACACATGAAATTTCATCTGAACACCGGAGAGTAATTTATTACTGTGTGGTGGTCAAATACTGGTACACTTTGCTGAGAAAGGCTGTGGAGTCTTTGTCCTTGTTGACAGTTGGAGCACAACTGCATAGGTCTAAGTGATCCTGCTTTGAGCAGAGGGGCTGAACAGGATGATTTCTAAGCTAAATTATTCTGTGATCTGTGGTTGCTGATAATAGTGACCTGAATAGCCCATACCATGCAAGAGTTGCTTTCAGTTCTAGGCTAGTCACTTGTAGCAGGTACGGTGTTGAAATAAACTGCTGGTTCTCTGGTGCCCTTTGTTATTTGCGTCTGTCTAATGTGTTTTACTCCAAGTTTCATTTATAGCACATAACTCTTCAGGTACTACACGCTGGATGAGATATAATTTGTACTTACTTGAAGAAATTGTAATGCTGATTATGGCCCAAAGCCAGTCGTAAGCTCTACTTGGCACGCTTGTATAATTTTCATATCTTTGTATATGCTACTTGTTCCTGCAAAAATTGTTCCCCTAAATCCAATGAAATCTCACTGATATGATTTGGTGCTAAATGGAGCAGATCCAAACATCATGCAGTTTTTCTTTTACGTGTTATGAGCCTTTGCTTAAAATGTATATGCTCACTTTGAAAGACAACATTTCAGTCTTTGGGGCAGGTAGGAAATTATATTCTCAAATACTGTTCCTAAGATAATATAAAAATAATTTTATGCTATTCGTATAGTTATATTTTTATTTATTTCTGTTCCTAAATCTCACAAGCTACCACTTTTTCATGGAAGTAGCAGAATATGAAAAGTATCAACAGGAGAGGGAAGCTGTGGAAGTCCCCAGGTATAACATCTATGTTTATTTCTGAGTGTACCTTCAGTAACAAAATAGGATTTACACTGGCACAAAAGTGCTTTAAGTGTATAAATGCATAATTAGAAAGCAGGGGGGACTACTATATGTTCATAATTTAGAAGGATAGTGGGAATGTATTTATTTAAATGTGTATGTGTATATACATACATATAAAAACATTTGTTTGTGTGTACATATGAGTATATATATATGTATATATGCATGTATTCATAGAGATGTGTTTTAACCAGCAACATTCCAGAGGAGAGCAAAGGGGAAAGATGACCTAGAGATTATTTATGTGTCAGAACAAGGGACATCAGAGCTTCACATCCTGAATTTCATGGTTTTTATGTAAAAAAGCATGGATTAGTCATACTGTAGCCAGTTAGATCAATTATCTTTTTAACTGAAAGTGTGGTAGAACAGCTGACTGCAGAATGGGATTTGTTGCACCTCAGATATATAAGGTACTTTGAATAAAATAGTTCTACATTAAAATTAAGCCCATGAATAGGGAAAATGCTGAGAGTTCAACCTTGGCTTATGGGTGCAATGGATTATCTCTAAGATAAATGGGTAGTAATCTTATTACTTTGTTATAATATGACAGAAGAAGTCATCATTATGGAACATTTCTACAAGGTCTTGGTAATTAATTGCATGATTAAAACTCTGTCTAAAGTGCTGATGGTCTGTGCTATTTAGAGCAGACACTGCCACTACTGTGTTGCTAAAGCAATTGTGTTTCTGAGCTGTAGCTTGCCTGCAGATTGAAACGTATGGACTCGTTCATGAATACTACTTTAATGACTTAAACAAATTTGTCCTATTTTTAAATTGCTGTTAGAGCACCAACACACAAATATCTTTCTGATTAAATTTCTGATTTAGAATATCTTAATTAGGTGTAATCTCATTTCTGCATAAATGCATTAGTTGTAACAATTCTGTGGGAAAGAATTGGAAAGCTTACAGAAGTAAAATCAGGGCATTTATTCATTCACATCACAGCTGCTTTGAGTATCATCTGGTTGTGGAAAGAGTTATTTCTTGCTGGTTTTTCACATTGATTCATGCTTGTGTAAAAATGGCATCATCTTAGGCTTGAAATCCTACTAGTTGAGAGTAGCACTCAGATTGTATTCTGCTCAAACTTCCTATGGTTTGTGTTGAATTCTAGGGATAAATCAGCTGTAGAATAGAAGGCTAAAAATGAGTTGCATCTCATTCATTTTCAGTAAAAAACACCTTTCGCCATCCAGTGGCTACCAGTTCTTTAAGCAAGAAGGGATTTCACTGGTTTATCTGAGAAAGTCTGTTGGAGCTTTGGCTGATGTTTGGGTGCCAGAGGGAAAAAAATTGTTTTCCATTTTAAAAACATGTAGTTTGTGCAAATGACAATTTGAAAAACCAAATATTCTATTACCTTTGTCAAACTGTGCATGCATGCTGTTGCATTTCTGTGTGCTGCTCCACTGTCTTATAAGGGCAAAACTACTGGTTTTGGTTTATTCACTTGTACTTACTGTTTGGAATAAAATGGAATTTAGAGGAAAGATAATATTTTTTCAATTAATGGGGAATTGGTTTGAAGATGTCTTAGGATATTTTTTTCCCCTGGAGTTACTTTCTCTTGTAGCTTTTTTAATCCTTAGTCTATTCCTGCAGAGTCAACATTCAAAGAATATTATTCATTGACTGTTTTGTGATTCTGAATGTTGTATATTGATTTGTGAGTTCTGGCTTGAAAATTAATTAGTGTGTTGAATGAAAAACTACGTTCAGAATACCATTATTTTTAAAAAGTACTTCTAGTTCTTAACCAGGCGTTTGTGGGGGTTTTTTTTGGGTTTTTTTTTTGTTTTTTGGGTTTTTTGGTTTTTTTTGTTGGTTTCTTTTTTTTTTTCTTTTGGTTAATCTTTATTCTGCTCTTAATATTCCTGTTTCAATAGGCTTAACATCTTTCCAGAAAACAAGCTGAAGTTAATTTTTTGAACTTACTACACAACTTCCTCTGTTTTTTCTGGAACATCTGGTTTTTATTTGCTGCTTACCAAGTCAGTCTTAATCCATGGTGTTAATATTTTCCAATGGGAAAAGAGACAGGGAATTATTTTCATTTTTCTAAACATGTATTTGTTTTTGCTTACAATTGCATGTCCTAGGACTATAGTATATGTAATTTCTGCCAAATGTAAAGAAAAAGATGTTTTGCACTGCACACTTAGACTTTAAGAGAAGCTGGAGCAGTATTCTTACAGGCAGTAGTTTAAGATAACTTAAGGACATATTTAAATGTATTAACAATCACACTGGTGTAAGGTGATCTGTATGTGTAAAGCCACACAAATTCAACTGTGTGACTATGAAAAATTCCAGTCATCCATTTCCAAAGATACCTAGGCTGTACTTCATTTAGACAGCAGCGTTTCTGCTTTTGTTTAAAAACTGCATATTTAAATAATATACATATTGTGTAATGTCGTGTTTTATTAGTTCAATTCTGTAATCACCAGTTGTATTTGTGAGTTTCTCTCTGTAGATCCTTTATTATAAATGCTGTAAATGGTGCTCATCAGTATGAACTTTATGCAGTGTTTGTAACAGCTTCTAAAAGCAAGTCAATGGAATGGGTGGGGAAAAAAAAAACATAACCAATTACAAAGACCTGTCAAGAAATCTCAAAATGAAGTAACAGGTTAACTAGAAACCTACAATGACTAAGGAGGCCATACTGATTGCACCCTGACAGCACCAAGATATTCAACAGGTACCCAAGAAAACCATTAATACTTTATGAGAGTCTCATTTATGAAGATTAAATGAATTCTGAAGACAATGCATGAAGTACGCATTATGTATACAAAACTTGGTGCAAAACAAATAAGCTTTCCTGCAGTGTTGCAAGCAGAATAAACTGTGCAAGAACAGTAATGGTGAAAACTACTGTAATCCTGAAATTCAGCCACTAAAAAATTGAAGAAACTTGATGAAAAGTCAATTAATTACTTACATTAGATACTTCTTTTTTCCTTCACCTAAGACAACAGTTTAAAATAGAAATTTGGATATACTTAAGATTTGTCAATCCTATAAATACAAATGCAGTTCATGATTTGAATTGTATTTGCTTCTCTGGTGTGACACAGGAAGTTTTCAACGTGAAAGCTTTGCTAAAAGAAAGGTATTGTTAAACTGAAAAGGACGTTTTCAAACATAAGTAGTGTGTTGATTGCATAACATTTCATTGACCTCTATATCAATGAATGTTGGTTTTTCATGTTCAAGATAATCTAAAATAAAACTACAGTTGGTTAGTTATCAAGTACATAATTAAGTACATCATTCCTACAGATTTAAGAGTAGGACTTTTTCATTTTTTGTGAAAATGGTCTATTAATCTAAATTTGTGATTTGTATTGTAGCCCCTCACATGAGGCTACTACAAGGAAGCTGCAGCACAGTGATAGACTTGGTGTTGTTTGCTGCAAAATTAAGTGAAGTATTTGATGTAAATAGGTGATGAAACTGTCGTTGCTAAGGTTTTATTAATTAAGGTAGCAATAATTGAGTCCTGCTCAAATAATTTGCTTAGTATTGGAAAGAATTTGAAAGAATATTTGGTATTGGAGAGGGTTTTACCATAGAAAATCACTATAAATTAATTAAAACACCTAGAATCATGAAAAAGGAGATCTTCAGAAGATGCTTTGAGGCCTGTTCTTTACTGTGCTTTTGTTGTTTCCAATAAGTAAAGTAAAAATTATAATCTTTGAATATATCAGTAAGATACTTTTCATTCTTTGTAGTAGAAGCAGTGCAGGTAAATCTGTAGAAAGAAAATAATTATATATTCTGCAGTCTATTTTAAACATCTGTGAAAAGTAGCTAAGGAAAAGTAAGTTTATTAGAAAATTAATTTTATATTTTAAGGGCTGTTGTTCAGTTGCAAAGGTTTTGTAATGTTTGAAAGCAGAAATTGCCACTGTCTCTGTACAGTGGTTATTTCCTGGTAAAAATATTTTTTTCAGAGAGACCATGAGTACCAAAGTATTACTGTAATTGATAGTTTGTACTTTATAAGATTTAAACATGCATTAAACTATAATAAGCATAATTTCCTGTATCAACTATAAAATTTATTTTTTCAAAACATTATCCAAGTTTGTTTTGGACTACACTTACAAGTTTTTGCTCCTTTTGGTGGCTGCAGCTGGTTGTAAATATTGTTGGAGAAAGATCTGAACATGACCAATTGCAAGACACAGATTTTCTCAGAAGCAAGAGAAAGTTTTTACTGAATTTGTGTGTCTGTGTTTGCAAAACTGAACTTCACTGAGTTCCGTGCTGCCTCATCTTCCAGTAGAGTAGTCACATCTTAGATTTTGTGATGTATATCATTCTCTTCTTATTAAAGCTGTTTTACTGATGTTTAATTACTAATAGATCCATGTTCTACTTTGTAGTAGTTTTGGTCACCCTCTTGAGTAAAAAAAAAACTAAGTGGTGAAATAGTATGAGGCTAAAGATTTTGATTAATTTTAGTGGATGTTATCCTGTTATAATTTGTTTTCCTTATTGATTCACTATTTGAGGGTTGGGTAGAAGTGGTAGCCTCAGAATAAAAAAAACCTTGCAATAATAAATGGATTACAACAGGTATCCAAAGGTTTGTTTCCATGTGGTCTTTTTCTCATAATTAATACATGTATAGATATGTATATGAACACATACATGTACAATCATCCATGAAAAATCCAAGATATGTGTGTTGTTTGTTTTAACAGATTGGACAACTTGCTTTTAAAGGCATGAAAAGACTAAACCGAATCCAGTCTATAGTTTTTGAGACTGCCTACAACACAAACGAGAACATGCTGATCTGTGCCCCCACTGGAGCTGGGAAGACTAACATTGCCATGCTGACAATCCTGCATGAAATTCGCCAGCATGTCCAACACGGTGTTATCAAAAAGGATGAGTTTAAGGTAGGGGTTTAATGAACCAAACAAGAGCTTTTTAACTTGTAAGGTAAAATCTACTGTATGTTATACATGGAATATAAAATCAGGAAGTTCTCAAGGATATTAGAATTTTCCAAGTTAAAGATAAGGCTATTTTTTATTTACTTCATTACTGTTAAAGCTATTCTCACTCATGTTCTAAAAATCTTATTATGTGAATAAAAAGCTAAGAAAATGCATTTAGCTTTCATGCAGAACCAATTTTCAAAGCGATGAGGCTGTATAAACAAAATCCATTGTCCTTTAAACAGCTGCACACTTATCCAACAAAGATAACTACTTTTCATATATCACTATTAAGATTTTTCACTGTAAGCGCCTGGCATCATATTTCACAATAAATTGTGATTTGTAATGGTTGCCATGAAACAAACGACATTGTGGGGTTTGCTCATTTATCAAGTGAGTGTTGTTTTGGTGCAGATTGTGTATGTTGCTCCTATGAAGGCTTTGGCAGCCGAAATGACAAATTACTTCAGCAAGCGTCTGGAGCCACTCGCCATCACTGTGAAAGAGTTGACTGGTGATATGCAACTGTCAAAAGGTGAAATTCTGCGAACACAGGTATGCTTAATCTTTTAAAATACTGTTCTGTGTGTGTATTTGTACCTTTTCACAGATATACTTCTCTTCAAACTCCTTGTAGCAGTATTGGTGAAGCAGCTGAAACGTTATTACTACATCTGTAATTAAGGTGATTATGTACACTGATATAAGTTTAGAATTCTTCAATAAAAAACATCTTTGAAAAGTTGAAAGTTTGGCCTGCAAATGGTAAGCTCCAAAGAAATCTGAAATACTGTAACAACATTGTTGCAGATATGTCACAATAATACTTGCCTTCTTTTTTATTAAAAAAAAAAACAAACAAAAAACCAACAAACAAAAACTGTAGGTTCCTGTTAATGGCCAATCTTTCTTTTCCTCATTTGCTCTCAAAAAGTATAAGACATCACTAGGCTAAACATTTGAACATTCATAGAAATGAATAAAATTTGTGGGTTTAGCCTCTTAAGTAGAATTGCATTAATGGCAATTATTTTATTTTAGTGGTCACTTTTTGTCATATGTATTTCAGGCAAATGCTATTTGTGTCAGTGAAATACCATTTTTCCAAAATCTTTATATACTTTTATACCTGTTCTTGCATACAGTTCCATGTGATTACCTTTTCCCCTTCTGCCTGGCCCAACAAACAGAAGAAAGATCTGGTTGTATTATGAATGTGAACGTTTATAAATGTAACTTGTAGTAATTGTTGATTCAGATGAGTGATATTTTGGCAGTCTTAGCTTTGAGGTATTTAACATTTTTATGGTGAGTGGAGAGAAAACCCTTCACATGACAAGAATATATGTCAGTATGTAACTAGTAATTAGGAGGACCCCTGCAGTAGTAATCCAGCATGAAGCCATGAATAGCTATTGGGTGTATATGCATACATATTGATGCATACAGTCACAATACTGTGGTACCCAATATATAGCAAATTAATGTCAATGAGTGATCGTAAAATCACTGGTACTTCATCAGAGTGACTTTGTAATACCATCTACCCAAAATCTGACTTCACAAAATAAAAAAAAAATTTGGTAGGAACTTTTAGTAATTGAAATTATTTACATATACCAAATTACCATTTTAAATTGCTTCCTGTTTTCACAGTGCTTTTCAGCTAGGGCACATAATCAAGTAGATCATGGCTTTAATAGAGAGAGAGAGATAATGTGTAATCACTGCTGAAACTGAAAGTGACAGTAGAAAAGCCTGCTCTGAATGTAAGGACAAAGCTGGATGAACAGAATGAATGTAGAATGGAAAAGTGCTATTTACACTTGCTCTTCTAGTTAGCAATATAATTCCTACAATCTCACCTCGTTATTATTACTCTACTTACATCCAGTAAAAAAAGTAAGGGAACTATAGAAACAAAAATATTTCAGACTTTATTAAAAAATGTGTATGGAAAATAGTTTACAAAGCTGAAATTTAATTACTCTAGTAATGGGAAATTAATAATACATACAGAGTATTAACTGAGAGGAACATAATAACTTGAATGTAGGAAGACTGTCTGCTTCATCATGCTCTTTTGTTTCAGTCCAAAATGCCACTACTAGCATAATTCTTCATTTTTTTGTGGAGAAGAGGCTAAAGCAGATTTATGTATAAAAATCAAGAAGGAATAAAAAATGGAGGATGTGGGTAAAATCTTTTTTTTTTTTCCCTGTCATGGCCTCATCTCATTGCTTTGAAATTAGCTTTTTTTTCCTCAGAAACTTACCTTCAAAGGTTTCTACAGTTTCCTATGTATGTCATAGTATAGAAACACTGTGTATTTGTAGTTTCTAAACCTTTGAGGAGAATGGAGGTGGGAGAAAAATAGTCTCCAGAAGAGGTAAAATTTGGAAGCCATTATATTTGTGACCCAAAATTCAGTTCCTAAGTTTTCACAGAGACTATAGTTAAAGTGGTGATTAATTCCAGTTTTGCTTTTGCTCACTTTTGTGTCCTTGGTCTTCAAAACATTGGGACTGTCAAAAGGAAAAAAATATAAATGCAAAAAATTCTGGGACAGTGACGTAACAATTTTTTGTTTTCTCTTGTTTGTCGTAGCTAGTCAGTCTTACAATTAATCAGAAATGTAGAAGGTGAGGACAAGAGATGATGCCAAGAGTTACCAGCATAATTTCTGCTCCTCTTCTTGCAGATTCTGGTGCCCAGCAGTGTGCAATGTTTTCTTGCTACATAACAAAGTGCACAGCAAATATGTAGTGTAATATGAAGTGAGGGAAGAGCACTTGCTTGGGCTGGATCTTGCTTATTGCTCTGTACATGTATTGTTTTCTATGAAAACCCATGAGCTTTCTCTGCTCAACTATGCACTTAAAACCACTTCATCCAAGCAGGTTTCTTTCACCGTTTTTCACCCTGTATTACATTGATTCTTGCTTGAAAATTTCATTTTACTTGTCAGCCTCTCTAATGCACGCATTTCACTCTGATAGGTGCTGCTGCTTTATTTATAGTTTCAGATTTGCTTTGCCAGTCATTGCTCTGTTTTCTAGCCTTTAGTAGTTTAAGCAATGAAGTACCTTTGTTTAACAGAAAAGCAGCTTTTCCTGTAAAAATTAATGCTACAGCAGGTAGATGCATCCACAAAATTTATATACACAGGGACAGTATAAATCATATGGGGAATAAAAGGCAGAGAGTAAGATCATCAGCTGAAGTAGATGCTGGTATTTCAGCCTGGATAACTGTTTCAAAAGATCTCAGCTGGTGCTTCTAGGCAACTAAAGGCCTGATATGTATCTCCTGTGACAGTTGTCTTCTGCCTGCTTTCTGAGCAGTTGCATTTTCACCATCTTAATTTTTGTCCTCAGGTGAATCAAATCAGTCACAATGAAAGCTATAAAAATAAGGTGATTGTCAGGTATTAGTCAGAAGTAGCGCTTCAGTGAAAATACTGATACTTTTCTGCTTCTTTTCCATCCTGCGTGCTTCATCCATCATACTTTGGCTGTGTATATTTAAAGATGTATATTTTGTAAGCTATTACATGTAGCTCTTGTGCATGTCCTGATGAGGAAAAATTGCTTTATCTGACAAATTGGTAGCTGTCTCCTTTCTCTGGAATGCACCCTTAATGTACAGTGTGAGTTACCTCTATTATTTTTGCTACAAATATTTTTAAAGAATATAAATGCCAGCCAAAAAAAGGTAACAAGGAGTTTAAATTTTCGTTCCTTTATGATGGAATAAAATCTTTTAAATATTCTTGAAAGATTCTAATTAAAAAGGTCTATAGCACATTTTTCCAGCAATAACTCTGTGCTTTCCATGCTGTCATTTATGCTCATCCAGAAGTTAGCCATATTTCTTGCTGCTCCATACTTTCATGGTATTATACATTACATGGTTTTACTTCCATGTTATTATTAAATATTCATTAATATTACTATGGTTCCAACACACTTCATAAGCTTTTTAAATAAGTTATTTCTGATTTTACCAATAATGAAATTGCCTTAAAAAGAAAAATGAAAATAGTTTTTAATGACTCTTCAGCCAGTCTTCTAACCTGCTCCCCACATCTTACGCATTGATGGCCACAGTTACAAGTTTAACATGTGGGCTGTGTGTTAAAACTCTGAGACAATTTCCCTTCATAGAAACATAGAATGGTTTGACCTTGCATTTGCAACAAATACAATGTAGTTATAATTATCTCTTTAAAGTTTGGAGAATACAGCTGGAATTGGAGCAGTATAGATTTATAAGGTAATCACTAAGTCTGAAAGCAGTGCCTCGCCCTGAGCACACTGTATTGTAAGCCGATGGATGAGTGGCATCATGCCTTAACTTGTGCAAAATAGTGGTAGCCTCTACAGAGTGCAGAAATGCCTTCTGGCCTTAACATGAAGTTAGTGGGCATCAAAAAACAAGATAATTTCTTGTTAATGTTTTATGCCTACGTAGCATGAAACAAAATTAAGATCCTTGGCATAACATAGTAAAAGCTTATCAAAGTTTCTTCCACCTTTATAAACTTTTAAAATAGTTTTTGAAAATTACCTGTTAAATTTATTTTCTTTTTAAGGAAAGTTATTTTGCTGTTTTATTGCATCTTCAGTTAGTGTGAATGTGTCTCACCCTAAAACTATTACCTCAGCAGTTTTGTATTAGATGTGTTTTGGTATAATCATTCTCAACAACCTGCATTCTAATTCTAAGTACATATAAGTGAGACTAACATTTTGAAGTTGAAATAAATTTTCTACCACATTTTTGCTTTATTTTGTGCCTCAGAGCTGCAGTTACAAGCAAAATTGCTTTTATTGGTCTTAGATCTTCTCTTTTGCTTTGAGGACTGCCATACTGTCATGAGCCTTGCTTGCTACAGATATGTATTAGTGTTAAGGCCAGATTACAAGTGCTTTCTGTGTTGCTAAAATTATGTAGTAGTTGGAAACAAATCTGGTCAAGTTTTGAAAGCAGGCTAATTTCCCCAACCTATAAACCTCTACATATCTCTGTTCCTTCATTCTCATATTGTTGGAGTTAAAGGGATTCAGACAGCAGGAAAAGGAAATTTACTTTCTTTTAAATAAATATTATGAGAAAAGGAGTCAAACTGTAATTGTGTGAATAGTTGTGATTCTGCCACTTCTGAACTGTTGGTTATTTTTTTTAACTCTTTAGGAATATAGATTTTTTTTCTTAAAGAAAAGCTTTTCTATTTTTGTTATGGTTCTTCTTGATCAAAAAATTATTATGCAGAAAACAAGGTTATTCATTTAAAACATATTATTGGATTATATGGATTTTCTGTAATGTTTACATAGTACTCAAGTACTTCATTGGTCCACAGCAAGACTTGTATGCATTTATTGAACTGCAAGGCTGTGCCTGTCAACGTGGGCCTGAAAGACGTTGCAGAAACAGACATTTCCAAAAGTGCTAGGTTTCTGCTGGCCTCCACATATCTCTTTTTTCTCTCCTAGATTTGATAAAAATTAATCTTATGTCTGATTAAAGAAAGAGGTATCAGAAGTAAATCAGAAGATATATCTGACCTTAGTCTGTTTTCAACCTAATGTGCTTCTAAAACATTCCTCCTTAATGAAGGCAGGAAGTGGGAAACCTATAGGAACATTCACCCATTAAAAAAAACAACTAAAGCAAACCCAAAAAAAAAAAACCAAAAAAAACCCCCACAAAACAACAAACAAACAAAAAAAAATCCTTCATTCTTAATGAACTCTAAAAAATTCCATGATGTTCAAGTAAATTGAATTCAAAGTTTACATTATTTGCTGTCATATCTGAGTAGTGAAGAAAGTCCTGATAAACCTGGCTTGCCCTGTCATTTAGAAAATGTGCAGCTGGCTGTTATGTTTGTTCTCTGCCCATTAACCTGCATAAACTAAAATGATGTTGCTTTCAGAGTTGATTTTTAACATTGATCACAGTTTATATGAAAACTATATTCACATTTTGCTAAGAAACCATCCTTCAAAGGTTTAGAAGTGATACCACTTCAATGTGCCAAGTGCAAAACATGCTGAGCAGTTTGAAAATATGAATGATTTCCAGGGACCCAGGTCAGAGCAGAAGGAGGGGAGGAGGTGCTCCAGCCCTCTGAAGAGGCCATGGTGGAGCTGATGTCCAGACTGTAGCTCTTGGAGGATCCCACAGTGCAGCAGGCCGATGGTGCAGTAAAGGAAGAGGTGGCCCATGGAGACCTCATGCAGGAACAGGCTCCTGGCAGGAACTGTGCCCATGGAAAGGACCCATGTTGGAGCAGTTTGTGAAGGTGTATCCTGTGGTAGGGATCCACAGTGGAGTGAGGGAAAAGTGTGAGGAAGGAATGTCTGAGATGAAGTTATGGACTGACTATAACCCCCATCCCTGAGATGTAGAGGACTTGGGAACAAAGCAGTCAAGTTGAGCCTGGGGAGAAGGGGGACTAGCAGGGAGGTTTTTAGGTTTTGTCTTTGTTTCCTCACTATTGCACTCTATTTTTAATTCGCAATAATTTTCTCCAAGTCAAGTGTGTTTTTCCCATGACAGTAAGTGGTACATGACCTCCCAGTCTTTTATCTTGACCCATACACTTTTCCATCTTACTTTCTCCCCCTGTCCAGGAAAGGAGGGGAAGTGAGAGAGTGGTGGGGTGGGCATCTGCCAGCCACAACAGTTGATCTACCGCAGTTAGTTCTAGCTCAGTTGGTTTTAGTTTGGGATTTTTTTAAAATAAAGTTACTGCTTTCACTGACGGTTTAATGTTGGTATTTAAAATCCTAGTGAATTTTCTGTCTTGCAAACTGTATTAGCTGGTTATTTTTCTATTTAACTTTACCCAGCTGTTTATACTTGAAATAAGAGCAGTTTAGAACAAAAGGGCAATACTTATTGAAGAGCATTTGTAATACAACAGTATTGATGGTTCCTTTGTAAACAGTAGTGTTGTAAATTAAAAGAGAATTTGTGTTAGCTGCATTTGCATTGGCAAATCTGATCACTGAAAATAATGCTTTTCTTGACAAGAGGAAATAGCCTGAAGGACTGAATGTATTTTGACGTCTCAAAGATTAGCTGATTAATTGTACTTTTTTGATGGCAAGACAGAAGTGAAAAGTGAAGCAGAGACCACAAAAGCATCAGAGCTGAATAGGACAAGTAGTTCTGAGAACGACGAATGGCATCAGGACCTCTGAGTAATATAGATGATCACCCTGATAGATTCTGTCAGCCGATAGACTCTGATATTAAGTCATGAAGGCTTTATTCCCTATTGGAATCTGATACTAATAAAATGGAATAATGCTTTTTTCTCAACTTCTTAACTGCAATATAAAACGAATCAAGTCCAAAACTATTTGAAGCAAAAGAGGGCTATAAAGTTGAGGTGGCTGTTGCTTCATCTACAGCTTTATTTTTCTCGTATACTGTTTCTCATTTCCTGCACTTTTATAGGGTATAGAGATGCTTCTAAGTAAAAGCAAGTAGTGAGGTTGATTCCTGCTACTTTTCCTGTGTACATTTTATTAAATGTTAGAGCATTATATTCTATGATATTCTGCTGTGTATGTGCTTCTCACTTCATGGATATACAAAGCCCACTATTAGAGGCTGAATATGCATATATAGTGACTTTTCTTATTCATATAGTAAGTACATGAGTAATTTACAGGCTATTGTATTGTACTGCATTTTAGCAGAAATCAACTGTTAAACACTTTTTTTGTAAGGGTTGATATTGTTAATTGCTATCCCATTATTACCACAGCATTTTGTGAAAATTATATGAAGAACTTACACTGAAAAATTGCACAGAATGTACAATCTAAAGTGCCTTTGAAGCAAGATAGTACTATTTTATTTTCTTGTCTCTTGATGCTTTGCCCCTAATCTAATGTCCTTTTTGCTTATCCAGTATATTTTGTCCATCCCTGTAAGCACTTACTCTGACGTTAGTCTTCTCTAAGAGGCCTTCATCTCCTATTGCATGCCAGTGGTTTTTTACTTGCAGTTGTTGCTAACACCTGTTGACTTTAGATGCCAGTCTGTTTCCTTCCAGGAACAAAATGATGCTTTGGATGTGTTATATGCAAGAAAATATGCAAATCCCTTTTGGTGTGAGGAGTTAAAACTTTCATGAAGTGGCCTTCAGAAGTGATCCAGAGATTATAAAGCTCAGAGATACTGAAAAACCCTCTGCTTTTCAAGTTGTTCATTTCAAAAACAGAGTTTAATCTGGTTAATATTCCCTCTTCCAGTATGCCTAGAATGTAAAGTAGGACTAGATTCTATGCACACCCTCTTTCAATAGCAGAATATCCTCCTTTTGATCAGCATTTGGAGTGGGACAGGAAGATAATTTAAAAAATTTAAAAAATTTTACACAAAATCTAATTAAAAAAAAAAAAAAGGAAGGAAGAAAGAAAGAAGAAGAGACTTGCCTCTCTTTTGAGAAAACTTCCTGAATATTCCTTGGTACAACCTTGCTGAAAGAAAACTTTCTTTCTTCTGAATTTTCGAAGTTATGCACAATCTAAAAGAAGTCTTTCTTTCTCTAAATGAGGTTAAGCCTTACCTTTCAAATGAGAGAAATATACTGAAATATTTAGAGCAGAAATCCTTGCTAAGGAGATCCGAGTCAAGAAGGATCAAAGTCTTTTTTATACAGTAGGATTTCTGTGTCCCTAAGTCATCTCCACTTCACACTGTTGTTTCTGTGTGTATTTTCTTTGTTTCAGAAGTTCTCATAATGTGCAAAATAAAATTTTGCTACGTGCTTCATTGATCATGCTATCTTCAGGGAAAACTGTTTAAATAATCCACTATCCAGGATCCATTTGAGGCAAGGAGTCTTGATGGGGCACCATAGACAGTTAATTTTTTTTTCTGTTTTACTTTTAAATTTTTTTTCTGTAGATGTTAATTGTATTTCTTAATTAGTGTTTATTTCTGAAAGCGAGAACATTAAAATATAATCAGAAGGGATGTGTCTTTGTACATCAGCAAGATTAGAAATGCTGTGGGGTGGTTTTAAAAATTTGATCGTAGCAGTCTTTTGACCAGTAAGCAGTGTACACTCCCAGTTGACAGCAGCACATTCAGGTTTGTGACCAGTAACACTCAAGTCCTCAGTTGAGCTTAATTCAATCTCTTCAGCTTTTGGAGGGAGAAAGTGCAATCCTGAAGATGTTTCAATGGATAAGCAGAAGGAAGAAAAGCTAAAGTTACTCTCTTCAGAGGTCCAAAACAGGGAATAACAAAAGGGAAATGAAGACATAACCTGGATTGGATAAATCTGCACTGACTACAGTCTGAAGCTGGAGAAAATACTTATGCTTGAAACCCACTTCCTTGCAGGTTGGGCTCATTTCTGTAATGCAGGTATGCCCATACAGTTCACTTCAGGAACAAGTTTTCAATTTCTTAGCCTGACCCTTTAAAGACAAGGGCAGAATTTTTCTGTGGGTGCCATTATTATGGAGCCTATGGTTTTCCCAGTTTTCTTTCTTCCTTACACCAACTTGGGGAAGTAGTAAAGCAGGTGAAAAAAAATTGATATTAAACAGCAGAGAGGTGACTCTGGGCCTGTGATGTTAATTCTTCGACTGAACTCCTTAACCCTCAGAAATAAGGGCAGTAAACTCTGCAATGTCATGTGTAGGATTCTTGATTGTCTCTGATGATGAAACTTATTAGAAAATAAATGAAGTCTGACTTGTATAAGAGGTTGCTGGATATTTTTCCAGTGGGTTCAATTAATAAGCTTGTTGCTTAGTTGAAATGTTGTCTGCATTGTTTCTGTTGTTTTTGTTGCTGGAACAACTAGATTGCTTTCTTGGGCTGATGTTATCATTCTATGCTTTAAGCTTTTTACTTCCTTTTTTTTGTCATCAGTCTTCCAGTACCGTAGTGGAATTGTTGGAAGCCCTTCTGATTTATGACTCTGCCATTAATATATGTGCCTATGACAGCTAAGATTTTGCCAGTGGAGCAAAGTACTTATACATCATCAAACACTAGCAGTTTGAATAAAAAATAGTAGTCCTTTATAAGGAACTGAAGGTGCTGTCTGTGACCTAAGTTAGTTTCTGCATTTATGACAGATTTTACTAAAATCAGTCTTCCATGCTTCAGAAATTAGAATCACTACTCTTCAGACATGCATTTACATTTTATTTGTAGTAATTTACTTTTGAAATGGACAGATACAGTTGTTTATTTTGCTTACATGCCTACTTGCTTGTTGCAATTGCATAATCTGTAGAATTTTAGTGCAGACTTTGACTAACCTACTTTGTGATTGATAATCAAATGTTGCATACTATGACAAAATGTGTAATTGACTGGCATTCTTTGCTATGACTCACTTGGCTAAAATCTCTATTTTGATTGGGCAGAAAGGTGGGAGTTAATTTTTGGTCTAGCAGTAAAAACCTATTTGAAATTATGCCAGATAAAATTAGACATTTTGAGCAACAGAAAAAAATTTGGTTTATGTATTCTGTAGTTAAAGGATGTAAGGTAGGGTTGTTTGGTAATTGCATTCTTGGTAGTGTGTTTCCTTTTATTGGAAGTAATTCTATTCATGCTTGGCTTGGCTACTAGAAGTTTTTTACAGCTGTTTCAAAACCAGAAGTTTTGAGTGTTTTTCCTTTTTTTCCCCCCTATAAGTGATGAACTATTTGGGATTGTACTACAGCACTTAAATGAACAAATACAAATACTCGTTTTGGATGGAGTGCCCTTGCTATAAGTGTATACTCTTGTTTTTTACCTTTTTCTCTCCAGTGGGCACATTTTTTCATTACTTTAGGCTTTATCAGAGAATATTCGGTTTCAATATATCTGTACTTTATGCACTTACATAAATCACTGTCTCTGCAGAGGTTTGATATTAAAATTTGTGCTGGTTTTGTCTGGGATGGAATTAATTTTCTTCATAACAGCTGGTATGGGCTGTGGTTTGGATTTGTGCTGGAAACTGTGTTAATGACACATGGTGTTTTGTGTTTTTGTTATTGCTGAGCAGCACTTTCAGAGAGTCAAGGCCTTTTCTGCCCCTTACCCCACCAGCAAGGGGGATGGGGGTGCACAAGGAGCTGGGAGCAGGACACAGCTGGACAGCTGACCCCAACTGGCTGCAGGGATATTCCACACCATAGGTCTCAACATACAGAGCTGGAGGAAGAAGGAAGGCAAGGGGAGGGGGACATTCAGAGGGACCATTTGTATTCCCAAGTCACTGTTATGCATGATGGATCCCTTCTTTCCTGAGGAGGGCTGAACACCCGCTGCCAGTGGGAAGTGGTAAATGAATTACCTGTTCTGCTCTGAATTCCTTGCGTGCACAGCTTTTGCTTGACCTATTAAACCCATGAGTTTCCTTACTTTTACCCTGTCCCACTGGAGGGGACTGCACAAGTGGCTGTGTGGGGCTCGGTTGCTGTCTGGGATTAAACCATGACACAATGGAACTTAAAAGTACTAGCATACAAATAGAAAAACAAAACAAAAAAAAAATTATGGTTTGGAAACACCATTGTTTCAGAATGCAGGAATGCTATTGCACTTTGGTTGTATGCCTAAGACCAACAGTGTCACCTACAGGTGACTCAAGTAGATTTCTTAATTTTTCAAGTGGAGATTTCAGACACACAAGATAAGTTAGTTATTGAAAATGGGAAGATCTAACTTTTCAGTTAGTATCTTAAATCAATTTTGCTGCTTATTATTGTTATGAAATTAAGTGCAGATACATAATTCAAAATACTTTTGGAAGCAGTACTAGCTTAAAAGGTTTGAAATATATTTTAATGTGTATAAAAATAATTATTGGTAATATTCTTCCTATTTACTATTTAAAATCAAATTGCACTGAAAATACATGTGATTTGTGACATTAAAGTACATTTACTGTCTCTTTTTATAGAGATCACAGTTCATTGTTTACCAATGATTCATCTCAATTCATTCTGGCAGAATGTTGCAGAAGTGAATATGGAGTAAAATGTTAAAAATATTGCATTGAAAATATCAAATTAGTAAACATTTTTTAAATTTGTGTCTGGAAAAGATTGCTCTTTGATTATTGCATCTGTTTCTTCAATACAACAGATATTAATGATGCTGAAATGTTTCTGAAAGTAGAACAACATACAAACAATGTATGTTAAGAGAGAGGACTGTTGTTCTTTACCCTTTTTTTGAGGGTTCAGCATCTCCCTTTCTCTCTTACCAGGTTTGTAATTAAAATTATTACTTTTTAAAAAGCCCTTCTTCACTTCTTCATGACTGGGAGTAGTTGAATCAAATTCTGTCTTGACATGACAGATTTTTAGGTGTATCGCTGCAGTGATGTGACCATCCACTGACAACAGAATCAGATGAGTTGCAAAGTATTTGTAACATTTAAACAAGATTGTGAGTGACATATTTTAAGCTAGTGGCATCATCAGAGAGGCTTTTTTGTAATAAAGATGTGTGATTGTGGAAAGAAGAAAGCCTGGTTGGAACTTCTAAGTTGCTCCCACTTCTGCAACAGAATGATGAACCTCCTGTGGGGAAGCTGCCTTTGAGCTTTCTTTTCTTTCTATTCCTTTTATGTCACTCAAATGGGGGATATATATATCACAGTCTTATGGACTCTGAGCCTGCAGAGATTTGAATGGCTTTGTGTAGACTCTCATGTGTTGACTTTTTGGCTGTTGTATTTAGAGACCCCAGTGTTAAGTGGTTACCTTACATAAGATTCAGTAATAGATTTGAGCCTGTTTCTTGTGCCTTCGTAGGCATCAGTTTTGGTTTGTGCTGGTTTTAGTGTGGCTTTTTGTAATTTAAGAAAATACTATAAACAATGAAAGTGAAAACCAAATGTTACGTCTTCATGCCAAAGGCACAATGCTAAGCACAAGATTTCTTTGCTGCTCCTTCCATTTATTTGGTCCTACTTTAGTGTGTTTCAGACAGTCCATCTTATACTTGCCTAGTTGTATTTACTGCTACATCTCTCAAAACAGATAAATGTAACACCGATCGGGCAACTTGGTATTGGGGTGGGGGAGAGAGGGAAGAATTACTAGTGTAGTAGAAAGTTTCAAAGACTTTTAATTCACTTGTGTGCTAATATACAAAAATTATAGATCCAGTTTTATAGCTGTAATATGTTCAGTTAGGTCAATACCTTTGTGTCATGCATTATGATTCTTGAGTTGGAGTCTTCACTTAATGTCCTTCAGAAACTGCATTGAGCGTAAGGGTGCTATATGTAATGTAACACATAACAACAATATTTTCTACAATTCATTGTAAATGACCTAGCAAGTGATACCAATGAGTTCAATAAGCTACTTCAGTATTTTTTTAATCTAGATGAAAACTCGAAGTGTTTCCGACTTTAAAATTCTCTAGCAACCCTTTGTACTTCTTATTCCTGCTCAATGCCTCTAAACTCGGGAGTGGCTCATTCTGATGATCAGCAAGTTAGACAAGAGTGTCAAGAGACCTACAGACTGTTGTTGCACATGTTGAGCATGAAGGGACAGGATTAGGTGAGAAAAAGCCCAGGAGCATATGTGAAGGGCAACAAGAAAGGCTTCTATGGGTGTATAGCAAAAGAAAAATTGGAGAAAACCTCTGCTAAATGGAACAGGGTACCTGATGAAAAAGGACGTGTGGAAGACTGAGGTACTTAATGCTTTCTTTGCTTCAGCCTTTATTGTTAGACCTGGCTTTCAGGAATTCCAAGCCCCAGAGAAAAATGGGAAAATCTAGAGAAGGAAAATTCAGCATTTGGTGGAACAAAGTCAGGTTTGGGAATGTGCACACAAACTGAGCATGATACAAGTTAATGCAATCTAATGATATTTTCCCACAAGTCCTTAGGGACCTGGTCAAAGTTATCATTATGTCATTCTTGATTACCTTTGGAAAGTCATGGTAATCCTCTGTCAGGAAACAAAGCAATTTTGCAGATGGTACAAAACTGGGAGGGGTGGTTGACAGATCAGATGGTTGCACAGTCATTCAGAGTGACTTTGACAGGCTGGAGAAATGTGCCCAGCAGAAATCTCATGAAGTTCCAGAGTTCATGCCATGTCTGACATAGGAGTGGGGGATGAACCTGTCTAGGCTGGGGGCTGGTCAGCTGGAAAGCAGCTTCCCAGGAAAGATAACGGATATTCTGGTGGAAAAAAAAATTGAATATGAGCCATCAACATCCCATTCAGTCTGGCCTGCATTTCAGAAGGGTATTGCCAGCTGCTCAGAGGAGGTGGCCATTCCTCTCTGCTCAGCCCTGGTGAGACACATCTGTGGTGCTGAGTGCAATTCTGGGCTCGCCTTTATGAGAGGAACGGGGACATACAAGAGCAAGTCTGGCAAAAAGGCATGAAGGTTTTTGAGGGATAGAACATCTGACACATGAGGTGAGGCAAAGCAAGCTGGGGTCATTCAGTTTGAATATGAAAAAGCTCAGATAGATGTGATCTGAGTACATTGTGTATTCATGTGTAAAGAAGACTGAGCCAGATCTCAGCAGTTTCCAGTGAGTGCAAAAGAGACAGTGGGCACACACTGCAATACAGAAAATTCTCTTTAAGTGTGAGACTTTGTTTTTTTTCCTGTGAGATTGGTCAGACACTGAAAGTTTGTCTAGACGAGCTGTGGAGTCTTCAAAGACTTTGAGTATCACCTGGGAGATACTGGATACGTATCTGTATGCAGTGTTCAGCAGACTCCTCTAGGTGACCCTGATTTGAGCAGTGGATTGGAGTGGTAGGTCTCCAGAGGTGACTTCCAACCTTATCCTTGCTGTAATTCTGTGAAAATCAAAATTAGCCTATTTTGACGGAATTGGTTATCTGATATTTACTGCATAAAAGATGAGCAAGGAACATTTTAGACACTATTTTGCCCGTTAGAATGTTCCTGTGTAACCATTAAAGATGGCATTTTGTCAGAAAAGTTTCACATTTTCTTTTCTAATGAAATGCTAATAAGCATTTTTATTTTCATATTTTTATACATAAAATTAAGACTAAAAATTCTTAACATGTTAAATTGTGAAGTACAATGAATCTCAATAAACAACAGTAAAGAATGCCTCAATTTAACTTCTTAAACTAGTATCAGAGAATCTGAAATTGGAGTAATTTGTGGTATGAACTAACTGTTCATCTGCATATGATTAGCTAATGAATTTACTAAAAACACCTAATAAAATATTATAGGTTTTTTTTCAGGCTTTTTTGTCACTGAGGATCTTCAGTAAAAGTTGGAGGAAAGTAATTTTCAGGAGTCTCTATTACCATTAATATTTTATCTATGAAGAATTTAGAAGAATGATTTACTTCTGTTTGGTTTAATGGTCTGTCATAGCTGAAAAGGTTCTGTACAAAAGGTGTCCACACGTCTTTAAAATTACTTACTAACTGTTTTACACTTCCAAATACTTTTTTAAGCACAGTAAATTTTACAGGATGAAAACGCAGTCTTTTATAGTTAATGCAAATGATGCATTAAGTTAGACCCTTTTCCCAGAGTACAATTTAAATGTACTCAGAAGTCCAATTATCTTTGATTTAGATGTAAAAATTGCAGAATAGCAGCTGTGCTTGCTGAGTGAATATTCCTCTGCAAAAAGATAGCTTATTTGAGCAGAGTTAAGGACAGGTTGCTCAGGGAGTGTTTGCCTCTTTTGGATCTTTTTCAAATTTAACTGCTTCTGGTCAGTTGAAAATACAAGTAAATTACAAAATATCATCAGGGCAATTGAGAGTTTATATCCTCTAAGTTGTCATTTTGCACATAACAGAATATCTTAGGTTGTCTAATATTTGTTGTGACTTATTTGTTGGACAGACACCACACATACTTCAAATTAATGCTTACAACTGTTGCAGATAATAATATTAAATTTGACTGCATTTAGAATACAGCTTTTTCTATACAGCATCCAAAAAAATTTTAAGCATCTCTGAAACTGAAGAATCATTTTACATGCAATAACTATAATAGAATGTAGTCTAATTTACAATAAAATTAGAGTATATGTAATATTAATATAAAGTGTTCTTATTATAGCAAAAACCATTTTGTTATCATGAAATGCTTAGTGATTTGTATTATAGCATGCAGTACTAGCAGGGTATTTATTAGTAGCATATTAAATTACTAATATAGAGTAGAATATATTATCTGGGCTATATGTTGTAATAGTTACTTAAGTTGCCTATAATTGAAATTTGAAAGGTGCTTTTTAATTGAAGTTTTTGTTTACCTTGTAAGCTACTCTTAAAACTCTACAAAATAGTTAAGAATGAATCTAATTTGTCCTTCTGAGAAAGCAGATGTAATACATGTATTTCACTGTTGTTAAATATTGCCCTAATTTCTTTTTACAACACCCTGACCATGGAGCTTTCCTGAACTTCCTGGTAAATCTCCTTCAGGGCTTACCTGTCTTCATTGTTAGAAGTTTTATTTTTTTTTTTCAAATGGAAACCTATTTTCAACCTAAATCCTAATCAAATTTTATTACCACTTTCCTTATCTGAATGTCTGTCTTCCCCAGTCACCTCTATTTGCTTTCCGAAAATTCTTGCAGTTGTAGTTATCTGTTCAGACACGTTTATTTAGCCTGAGCATCAGTTTATTTAAGCTTTTTGTAAAGGTCATGCTTCATTTATGTTTAGTCATTCTCATTTTTCACTTCTGGACTCTTGGTTGGTTTGCGCTTCTTAAAATAAGTTGCCCAGAACATAATGTATTGCCCCAAGATCATACTGCTACTGAACAGAATGGAAGGTTTATTTAGCATGTCCAAATAGCAGCATTTCTGCTCCAAGGTTTCAATTTTTGCATCAGCAGAGCATTTTTGGTTCATGTGCAGACTGATCTGCTCCGTCTCATTTTCTTGTCCAGCTACTTTCTTGCCAGTTGTTTTACATCCTGTATTTGTTGGATAATTATTCCTGAGGATCAGATTAATCTACTTTGGCTTTAGCCATGTCAGAGTTAGGCAGCTGGTCTAAACTGGTTACACAGACTCATTGGGAGAACACAATAGATAAAAGACTTCTAAGGCTGATTCATACTTAGATGGATGAATAGCTCCCTCCCTAGCCAGAGGGAGCCTAGACATCTAGTTTTGAAGGTGATTTTGTAAATTAGCAGGTAAGAAAGGCGACATAAATTCTATCTTCAGTGTAGAATCTTGAAATTATATTACTGTCTCATGTGTTACTGCATCTGTTCTTTACCTTAACATTTTAAAATTCTTACTCCATCCTCCAATGTGTTTACAGCTCTGTCCAGCATAATATCAATGTAATGTTTAGTGGGTATAATCCTTAGTCTGTTACTAGGATTACTCATGAAAATATGCAATGGTATTGAGGTGCATAGACTCCTGTGGAACTCTGTGGGATTTGATCCTTTCATTACAACAGCAAACTGTTGGTATTTCCTCTTGGTGCTTGAAGAATCCTGCTGAAATCCAAAGGGGATGCTAATTCTTAGTTATTGTAACCAGAGAATATAAATCTGACAATCTTGCTGTAGGTCTCTGAGAGTCATCATTGGTTATCACTAATATTAGCAGACATAATTTCCTCTGGAATGTAGACTTGAAAGGAAAATTTCATGAAATCACATTTGCACACAAGCAAATTAATTGGTGTTTAAGTCATCATTTTGTGAATTGGTGTCACAAAATTGACTTCTTATGCAGTATCTGTTTAATATCAGCATCTCAGCTGAACCAAGACATTTTTCTTCGTCTTACACTTAGTATGCCTCCATATCAGCAATTTGCTTTGATTCTTGAAAAAACCTGATCGGAGACAAAAGCATGAACTTGCTCCCTCTTGCATAAAAATCAATGATAGAAAATAAAACTGTTGAGTAAAGGTATGTGAAAAAGGATGTTTGGAACAAAATGTCAGTCTTGCCCTTTGGTCCTTTTTCACATAATGGGTTAATCTACAACTTGGGATAAGGCTTGACAGGAGCAGAATAGGGGAAAAAATCTGGCTAATTAATCTTAAAATATAAACAAAGAAATCAAAGGTTATCATTTTGTCAACAAAAGTTATTCTGAACCTTTTAATATTTACAGTTAATGAGATATGGAGGACCACTATGTTGAGTCTGAAAAGCATACCAGTATAAATAAATTGAAAGAACTGGGAGCTTTGTCTCTTGAAGCTGTGCAACCAAAGCCTAAAGTTTCCTTGTAGAACAGAGGAGTAGTGACTTTGAAACCCTTTTCCTTGCAGCTAGGAAAAAAAAGAAAAAGGGGAAAAAAAACCCCATACAAACCCACAATTATCAAACAATAAAAAACACCAAGCAAGCAATAATATTGGATTTGCCAGAAACTTCAATTTCCAAAAGATCTTCTTGTTCTTAGTTTTTCCTTGCAAATTCTTAAATAAACTAACAATCTTATCCCAAGTATTACTATAATGATATATATAAACATACAGAAATGTATTCTACAGTCATATTCTGTTGTTAATCTGTTGTATCTCTGTTAGATGTGAAAAGGGGGCTGGGGAAGAAGGAAATGCAAAATAACACTGGGAAGATTTGAAAACAAGCAGGCTGGATGCAGTGTCTCAAGAGACAGGCACTTGCTGAAAGTTGTCAGATTTGATTAAGGGAGCTTTTGGCATCAATCAGACCTGACAGTACTATATCAGAGGTTAGTAAAACTATAATTGGTGAACTGATTAACAGCAAAGAGGAAAAGAGGGTAATGTTTTTGATCAAACGCCTTTAAAACATTTAGATCATTATTTAAATTTGAAGTCTGAGTAGCTAATTATATATCTTACAATATAAGAGATGAATTTCACAAATCGTGCAAGCTGTTCTTCCTCCCTATGGTTTTTAAAATAAGGTATGTACTGACTTTAACCAGACTGTTTTGTCATGGGAAAAAAGAATACAGATAGCAGGTGCTCATATCCTATTACTCAGTGCAACTATTGTGATTCTAATATACATTGTTTTCTGTAGTTTTGGCTCAGATTAATGTAACTATTCCACATGAAAACTACTCCATATTCTTTTAGTAAGACTATAAGAAACATAAGGTAAGGGCTTTCACATTAACAACAAAACGGAATTACTAGTTGTACTGGTCTTATCCAGTTTATTTTTACTGTGTCAGAGTCTGTTGAAGTCTTAAAGTACTACTGGAACTTCTAAATGGATTTTGTAATCTCTGGGACATCCAGGACTGTGCTGAAGGCATAAAATTTTAAATCTTCACATACAAACTTAAATGTGTTAGTCATAATTATGAAGCGGAGTATTCAACAAATAAACTAATATTGAAAAAGATCAGTTCATCAGAATGTGTCAAGTGTGTTGTAAGTATTTTGCTCTTCTGAGTCCGTGTGCTGATACATTGTCAATCAGTTGCCTTTTCATTAGGTGGGATAGCTGGGTTCTGTAAAGGAACTAAGTCATTGTGCATTCCTAAGACTCATTATAAAATTAAACGTGCTGAACAGCGTCATGTTGCTTCAGTTCAAAAGTGATTGAACATTTTAAGTTCTGAGTTACAGCTGTTACAACCCCTTGTTAATTTCTGTTACTGACTGACAGTTGCTGTTAGCTTTTTTTTTTGCTGCTATATGCATCAATATAATGCACCTCTTTTGTAAGTCTTCCTAGCATGATAAACTCAGTCTTTTATGTTAATACTTCTTGTAAGTGTAGTGTTATTGTTAAATGTTTCTAAGATGCATATATATATGTATGTATGTGTATATATATATGTTCTTGTCTTGTAATTGGCATTACTTAGACCACAAATGCATGTTCCGATTTGTTGGAACATCATCTGTTCAACTAAATGGGCATACTGCTCATCTGCATATCTTTGTATGGCAAGGAATCTGCTCTACTAGAAGCATAATTCTGTTTTAACTGTGTTAAACACAGCATCAGATGCTTGTTTCTGATCTATGAAGAGCAAAATACTTGCATTTATTATTTATTACTTCCTACCTCAGATTCCTGTTTTGAATTGCCGCCCTCTGTTTTACTTTCTGTATGTTTATTCCACTCCCTGCCTGAGCTCCAGCTCACATGAGGTTTTTTGAAATGCTTGAATAAATCACAGAATAAGAGTGCAATAAAAAGATGGATAAAACCAGCATGATGAAAATAACTTGCAGGTTGCTGCTCTTGTAACATGTTTTGATGGAGTTTTACCTCAAAGAGTGCCAAACTGGTAATGTGTCCCTCATGGGGTGTGATATCAGCTATCTAATATTAAAATTTGTGAGAAACTCCAAACTATCACTTATTAGAAGGGAAGTACTTTCAAATCATATAAAGCCCCAGCATAGCAGCTCTGCCTACAGAATTGCAGAATATGCTGCATTCCAATGAGACTCTGCTCCAGGTGGCTGTGTGTAGTTGTGTGTGGTTTTATGTGTCTCCGTTTCTGCAGAAGTTAAGATCTTGCAGTGAGTTTCCTGCCAGGACAAACCACCAAGATAAATAGTAACGGCATGAATTGAGTAAACTGTGTAGGTTGCCCATGCCCCCTTGCCAAAAAGCTGTCAGAAGATGAGGAGCACTGGCTGTGACTGAGCAAAGCTTCCTCTAGGATGGGGTAAGGGGAAGTTGTAGATGTATGTAAAGGAGCAGGAGAGTAGAGAAGACCAGTAGCAAGGTGAAAACAATAAAGATAAGGAAGTTCTACTAATATAAATCTACAGAAGTAGATCTTTGAGAAAGTGTCTTTGAATAGCAACAATAAAGCACCAGTGGCTAGAGCAGAATTCTTTATTGCTGTGCATTCATGGTGAATCACTGTGGTGGAGACAAATTTACTACAGGCAAACAGAGAAAGGGGCTGGTCCCATGCCTTCCAAAGCTATGAGGTTCTTAGGGCTTGTATTTCTTACATATGCTATATTTTTTCTTTAACTGTATATACTAATGAATTGGGCCTTAAAATTGTTTCTTCTCCTGTATCATTGAGGCACTCCAGAAAACACTGCTTCTTGAAAGGTTACTGGATTCTCCTATTTTGAATGATGCCTGATTTCATCACATTTAATTTTAGTAAAAGAATTCCTTCTAATCTGCAAATTATAAAATTCTTTCCAATTGTATCTAGTCATCATTTTATTTTGTTAGAAGGCAGATTTCTGAAATATCTAGCATGCATTTTAGTGTGTAATAAATATTTCAGTTAATTCCAGGTCATATTTTAGCTGTTTCTGTCTCTTTGCCTCTCCTTAGTTTTGGCTGTCATGTCTTCAATGAGACTTTTTTGTGCAAATAACAAACTGAGTAACTCCAGCATCATTGGTCACTGAGCAGGAGGAGCTCAGGAGGAAGCCTTTAGAGAACAGATGCTCACATAGCCGCAGGCACCACGGTGTTTTTTTGTATAAGATGCAGTTTTCTTTTTTCTTTCCTTAGGATACTGTTATATTGAGAGTTACTTAATAGAAAGTGGAAAGGTACAAAGAAATGTTAATGGAAAATGAAAAAGAAGTGGCTGTTAAGAGGATAAAGCAAATAAAGGATGAAATTACAGCAGAAATGTGTATTTCTTGTGGATTTAATCCATGCTTTGAGAAGCAATATTGTGAACTTCACAGAAATATATAAAATAAATGAACATATTTTCTGTTTATTTATCATAATCCTGATGGTTTCAAAGAGGAAGTAGTGCTTTTATAAAGATATGTTAAATGTGAAAATATCTCTGTTGTGCTGCAGGTGTGAGATGACATTTATGACATGTCTCTAGATCTTGATCCAGCTTTGGGAAGATAATTTCATTCTGGAAATTTCCATACAACCTACAACAACATACAACCTTTATTACTGTGATCATGTGATATCCACAATATTTTCCTCATGGAAAGGCCCCTGGATTTGTTTATTATAATGAGTTTATTCTATGGTTTCTTTCTAGAAAGAAGGATAGATTCTAATGCTCAGTACGTATTATAATGTGAATTCAAACTTATTTGAATTCAAACTTATTTGAAAGTGTGTGTGTGTACCATTCTATATATTTTCACTATTTTGATATAATAAAGGAACCCATATTTGCATCTTGTGCAAAGTAGAGGCACTGTACTGCTGCTGCTGCGTTTTCAGTATGGCAGCCTACAGTCTTATTTTTGGAATGGTGCTGATACTCAGAGTACCCAGCCTCAGTACAAGGTACTTTTTCTATTTTATATGTTATAGAAATCTGTGTAATCACATATTAAAATACAACATTCTCAAGTACAGGGCATGGAGCTTTTTCGTATCATCCTAGTTGATGTTTAAGCTGAGATCTGAGTCAACCAGTTCTTCATGCCTGGTTTGATGAGATCTGGCACACAGGAAGAGTGATACAGGTCTTTTCTGATTATTTTATGGCACTTATAGTAGTCAGGAAGTTGGGGATGAGGTAGGGTGTGTGTCTGAGTTTTGATTTACTGTTGTGTATATGACGGGGACAACAGATGAGTGACTGACAAAGGCTGAAGTGGCTAAAGACAGAAAAACTGATCTCAAAAATGTTCTTGAAGAATTTAAAAGCAGTGAATTTTGTAGTGTGGCATGTTATGACTAATTTTTTTATGCAGTTTGTTCTGAAATATTTTCATATATGGTTTGGGCCTGTGGGAGTGTAAATTTGAGGGGACTACCATATTTTTTCTAGGCTCAGAGTGTGTGTACTGATTATTCAAGCAGAAAACAGATACTAGTCATGTGCAAAATGTGTTTGGGAGAACTTAAAAATAGCAAAGAAATTCAAAGAATTGAGAGTAAACTATTGAAAACGTAAACCTTCAAGGCTGTGCCAACTGCTAGAAATGAATGTTGACCCCACAGAAATTAATGGAAGATCATCTGATTTTAGTAAGATAATAAGCCTTTTCAGATTAAGAAAACCCCCAAACAATGACAAACCCCAGCATTTTCAATGTGTTGATCTTCTCAAACTGTGGTGAAAATTTAACTTCCTTTCACTGTGAAATCTGGCATCAAAGGGGACTGAAGAGAACCTGACAAAAATAATGAGCAAATCATGCAGTTATAGAAAAATGCATTTTCACTGTCTCTTGAAAATTTTTAAATTGATATTGAAGTTATCAGCCAGCATTGTCCCTTTTGACATAATTTTTCAAAGTGAAATAATTAATTTTTTTTTGTTTGAGTTCTTACCTGAACATTATGTAAAACTAGGGATGTGTTGAATAACCCCCAAGCTAAATGACATCATTTTGAGTTGAAATACATGGATTATGTTTTTTAAACAGTTAACTCTTCTGATGTAATAATGAAATTGAGTGGCAGTGCTCACTTAACATAGAAGACTTTGTGAAAAGCCCATATTTTCCATAATAGAAAAAGTCAGTGTGGAATGACAAATGATAATCAAAAAAACATTGGTAAAAGAGAAGTGTGTGTGCTTAGAGAAACTTAACTTGACAGTAAAAATATTGACAGTTAACCCATTTCTATTCAGCCATATCCTAATACAAAAACCAGATTGAAATATCTTGCATGAGCTGCAGTTCATTAAGCAGATGTGACACTTTATTTTCTAGCTATTTCAATCCTGGAAGAGATGAAGTGGTAAAATAGCAGTATAAATGAACACACTTCTCAGTGTGCTGAGTACTCAAGGCCATGTAAAAGAAGAAAATATTAAAAATGCATTTTAATACTTGGTTTCTGTGTCCTTCTCTTGCCCCCGAACATAAAGCAGAATCCTTTTGCTGAATCTGAGTTTTGATTTTAAAACTTGAAGGATAAAATATATTGTCTCTGAAAATTACTTATAAGAAGAAATGCCACTACTGCATTTAAAACTATAATAAGGTGACTCATGATGCTGTTTGGTTTATTATTTTAATTGAAAAAAATATTCTTTGTTAGTCTTTGCTGATAGCAATTTCTTTTAGCTGATATTTTTAAATAGCATTTTATATATTTGAATTCAATTTTTAATTTGAACTACAAAGCTGATCTGTCTGGGTGGTTTTTTGAGAATTTTTTCCCCCAGTTGTAATTTCTATCTGAAAAATAAATGTAAGAACCAATCATATTCTCTAGCGAAACATTCTCTGAAGATCTCTTTTCTTACTTGATATACTGTCTCATTTAGTATAGCTTTTAATTCAGGTCATTGCTTTGCATACATTGCTATTTTAAAATAAGATCAAAGTAAAAGACCATTATAACAGATATTTAGTCATCACTCAGAAACAGAAGAATTAATGATACAATTTTAAATATATATCCTGATAACATGACTGACATTAAAAAAAAAAGCTGTGATCTGAATGTTGTCAATTTAGATTTAGCAAATTAGCTAAGTAGCTTGCATTTGTAGTATTTCACACCTTAAAGTCTTAATATGCATTGCTAAATATATTTCCTCACTGTTTGCTAATTAATGTTCTGTGGAAGTACAGCTGCTAATATTTTGTAGTTGATATGGCTCATTTTAAAGTGCTAACAGCTGCATCTGTAGTAGTGTTACATTTCAGTTCATAAATTATGGACATACATTTTTACACCTACTATTTTGTACAAGCATTTGAAAAATCTGTATTTGCTAACAAAATGCACCCAGTAATATTTAAACAAACCATGAAAATACCCCCCAGATACCACCACTCTCTGTCATAATAGTGACTCAGTGAGTCTTTCGTGTGTAAAGTTTTAAATGTTGCAGGAAATTAACATCTTTTTTCTGTAATATCACAAAGTCTCTTCAGGAGTAGCTCTGGTAATTAGCAAAGACTGATATATTCTGATGGTAAAATAATTGGACTGGAACAATATTGTGTGGCAGTGCAGGGAAAAATATTTTTCTGAGGAGAATAAATAAATACTATCAGAATATATCTTGTGGAGAAGACCAAGTGAAGAAAAAGTATTCATAAATGTGTTTTGTAAGAAACATTTTTTTCTAATATTTTGAAAGAAACATCAGTACAAGCCATCCAGGAGGGTCCTGGAGTACACTGATAAGAACTTCTTCCTCTGTAGATAGGACATGGAGGAGAGGTGCTTTGCTGTACCTCATAAACAAAGGAGGAACTTGTTTGAGGTGTGAAGATTGAAGACAGACTTGACCATAGCGACAGTGAGATATTGGAGTTCAGCATCCTGAGGAGGAGGAGGAACAGATCAGAAAGGAAGCTCAGAACGCTGGACTTCAGGAGAGCAGAGTTTGGCTGCCTCAGAGATCTGCTTGGAAAAGTCACATAGAATAAGGTCCTGGAGGGAAGAGAGAGTTCAAGAAAGCTGGTTAATATTCTTCCAAGTTCAAGAGTGGCCCATCCCAATGAATAAGAACTTGGGCAGAAATGAATGAATAGGAACTTGGCCTGAATGAATGAACAAGTTGTTCCAGGTCATACACAAAGAAGAAGCATGCATACAGAGTGTGGGAGCAAGGACATGCAGCCTGGGAGGAATACTGAGACATTGTCTGACCATCCAAGACTGAAGTTAGGAGAGCTGAAGTCCAAACAGAATTGAATCTGCTCAGGAACATCAAAGAAAACAAGACAAACAATTAAAGGAATATTAAGAACAATGTGGGCCCACTGCTGAATGAGACAGGGGAGCTGGTTACACGGGACACAGAAGAGGCTGAGGTAATGAATGCCTCCTTTGCCTCAGTCTGGCCTTCTGGAATCCCAAGTTCCAGCAACTGGGGAAAAGTGTGGAGCAAGTAAAGTGTACCCTTGGTGGAAGAGTATCAGGTCAGGAAGTACTTAAGGGAACAGGGGACACGTATGCCCAAAGTCTGATTGATTTGCATCCACAAGTACTGAGAAAGCTGGCTCCTGTCATTGCAATGTCACTCTTGATAATCTTCGATTTGCCATTGTAACTGGGAGAAGTGTCAAGGACTGGAAAAGGCAAATGTCACTCCTGTCTTCAACAAGGGCTGGAAACAGGACCCATAGAATGCCTGGCTGGTCAGCCTCATATGGGAAAGTGATGGACCAGCTAATCCGAAAAACAGTTTCCAAGCACATGAAAGACAAGAAAATCGTATCATGGATAGTGTGCTTGGCTTCACCAAGGGGAAGTCATACTTGGCCAACTTGATAAATTTCTATCAAGAAATGACTGGCCACGTAGATGTGGGGAGAGCAGTGGATATTGTCTACCTAGGTTTCGGTAAAGCCTTTGATAGGGTTTTTCATAAGATCCTCCTAAAGAAGCTTGTTAATGTATGAGTTGATTGAGCAGACAGTGAGGAGTGGCTGATAAACCAGAGGATTGTGCTGTCATCCAGAGGGTCATTGACAGGCTGGAGAAATGGCTTGACATATCTACATGAAACAATGAATTTTGGAAGTTACCCTATCCAGGACTGGTGGAAGTTGTTCAGTCTGTTTAACCAGTGTAAGGATCAAGATACCAAAATGTACAACTTGAAAGTACGCCTTAGGGAGAAAGCATTTCATAGAAAACTGGGAACTATCAGGTCAAGCTTAGGTATGAGGGAAGGGTCTCAGTTGTTTACTGTGCTGTGAAGAGGGTTAGAAATATTTTATCACAGATGCTTTCAGTGAAATACAAACATTAAATTATTATATAAGTAGTTCATTCTGGATGGCTGTTTAAATGTTTTCATGTGGGAAATGTATACAAATGGGCCACAGTAGCTTGAAGTTATAGTTATTGAAGTTATATAGTTGATATTTCCATATGGTTTTCCGTACTGAATCCTACTTGTGGCCATCCAACCCATGTAGATGTAGCAAACTGTCTGTGTCATATATAAAGCAGGGAAAACTTAAGATAACTCTAAATTCTATATTGCATTTACTCTGCTGTGTGTTAAATTACTGTATTTTTATAAATTTGTATGTGCTTAATGGGTTTTTTTCTGCTCTACTAGATGCTTGTGACTACTCCAGAGAAATGGGATGTAGTGACAAGAAAAAGTGTTGGTGATGTAGCACTCTCTCAGCTGGTAAAACTCTTGATTCTTGATGAAGTTCATCTACTGCATGAAGACAGAGGACCAGTACTTGAAAGTATAGTAGCACGTACTTTACGACAGGTAAGAGAGAAAAAAGTCTTCAAAATAATTTTGTTTTGGTCAAGAATAGATAGATATCACTGTAAAGGGCAACATGCTTAGACAAATAGAAATGCTTAGGCAGTTTAAAATTTATTTTACAGTTCTTCTGTTTTGAAGCTGTGTATTAAGAATGCAGAAATTTTTTTGTCTTCTACCTTCCTTTCCGTATTATATCCACTATCGGATTCCTAAGATGCATAGTTTATTAGTGTTGTTTCTTTACTTATAATTTATTTCCTAATTTTTTTCTACTGATCAGGTAACTGGAAAATTAAACATTTTTAAGCAAATAATAATCAGGCTAATGTTTTAACACAACCAAAATTGAAATTATTTTCCTGTCAGGAATGCTCATTTTCAATTAGCAGTTTTCCTAGGAGAATTTGTTTTTTGTTTTAATTAAGAGTCGTGTCTTAAATCTAGGTAAAACTTTCAGCACTGCTAGAAGGATACTGCATAATTTTCAGTCTAGCATAAATGGTCCTTTTGATTTTTCCCCATGATTTAGTGGTATTTTCTAAATACCACAGTTTCAAATGGAAAAAAAGGAGAAAAGGGATTTTTTTTCTTGAATCTTGTACAAAAAAGAATTCTGAGTTAGGCAATAAATAAAATTGGTCTCAATGGTGTGATGTGCTTTTTCAAGTAAAGTAAAACATGGAATTTGGGGATGAATCAAAAGGAAGGATTTAGGATAAATAAATAATGGGAAGAGGGAGGATAGAGTGCAAATATTGTTTTCTGTCATGCACAACAAAACTCTATCCATACAAGTAACCTGTAACAAATTAAAATGAAACCGTTGGTTTTATGGCTCTATTTGTAACATGTTAAATGTTTAAAGCCTTTTAGCTTTCAAGATGCTTTTTTTTCTTGGTAAGGCTACACTAACCTTGTTAAGGCTTTTTGAATCATCTGATTCCAACTCAGCTAAGAACAAGATTAAATGGATGTCTGCTCTAATCCAGTACAGAAAGTGTAAAGTTCCTGTATAAAGAACAATATAAGTAATAATTCTTTAGAAGAAGCTAAGTTTAGGCTGCCTCAAAGGCACTAAACTTTAGCTGTTTGATGTTGTATTTTCTTTCTTAAATGGTTCTGATAACCTTGTTTTCCTTAGGTGTCTTTATAGTAAAGCATCTCAGCTTTTAGCAGTGACCATGATAATAATTTTCTTCATGTCAGATTGCAAGACTTATTCATTTCTTACTGTGAAATTTTGTGAGACTTGTAAGATAGGCTTCAGCTGTCCAAAATAGATGTTGAGAACCATTTTATCTGTCCTACATTACTCAGCTTGGCGTTCTGTTTCTGCTTTGTTTGGACACAAATCTCCCATAGATCCTTCCATTTGTGTCTGTCAAGCCTGTGCAGGTAACTTAAGGAATGTAAAATCTGAGGCAATTATGTCTTGGGTACTGAATCCTATCCTTAGTGCCTTTATTGTAATACAGCAGTATCTTGCTTCAGCAGTCGTTTAAAAAATAGCTCTTTTAGAAAGGGGTGTTTTAGCTCCTAGGATTTCAAGGTTTGTTTTACCTACCAAGTTGGAATTTAGTTCATCTGGAGCTGAAGCTACCCAGTTGAAACCTTTCCTTAAGTGAAACAGTTGGGAAATACACAAATCTTGAAACTGACCATGTCACCACCTTATTTGTTCTAATTTGATAAGAAAGACAGTAATAGAGACCCATATGTATCTTTACAAGTAGGTAGATTAGGAGAGGAAAAATTACAGCACTAAAGTACACTAAAAAAAGCCCACAGTTAAAAAGAAAGCAAAATTACTTGTAGAATTTTCTAGAATTGCGCTGTAGAAAACAATTGCTGACAAAAATATTTCAAATTGCAAGCCTCCCAGAGAGCCTGGGGACAAAGAAACAGGAGATGTTTTGTACAATTGTTTTATTTTTTTTAATATGAAAACAAATAATAAGAGGATTACTTTTTAAAATTACACAGAAATGTTATACTTCAGCATCTGAGCTTGCAGGCATAGTTCTATGAAGTTTGCAGTACACATCCACAACTATGAAGTTACTAAAACTTTTACGCAGTCAATAAAGAAAGATAATGTTTCTGATTTCAGGAGAATTTCCCTGGAGTTTAGTGAAAACACTGTTATGGATGCTCAAAGTGTAAAAAAAATCACATCTAATGTTTTAATATTACTTTGTGAGGAAAAAAATGTATTGTTGCATTTCCTTGGTTTTGTTCCTTGCCTATAATTCCATTTTATGTATTTTGATACAAATTCATAAATGTCTCTGGTGCACTAAAAATAGCCAGGATATTCAGCCCATCCCTGGAGAATGTCCTTCTGTCTTCAATGATTTGAATCTCCTCTCCAGCCTTTCTGAAAGAAGTTATAGAATTTCCTTTTCATTGATATCTATAGAAATATTGTACTTGTTCAGTATTCATGTGCACAGGAAGTAGGAATAATTGTTCAGTTCTTGAAAAACAAAAAAAAAACCCAACGACAATATTAATCTGAAATATCCTTATATCAATTACAGCACTGCAGTAATTGCTGAAATCAACTACCTGGTTTGTATTGATGCCTGAAGGATTTTTTCTGCTTTTCTTCTGAATATTTCTTACACAGTTCCCTACATTCACAAGTATTAGCATGCATACTTGTGATGCCTTAGGTGATAGCTCATGGTAGCAGGCCGGTAGACTAAACACCCCTGAAACCACGTAGAGTTAGAGACCAAACACCCTGTTTTCGTGAGCCCTCAAGGTCTCCTAGTAGGACAGATTTTGTAAACTAGAAGTTAGCCCACTCAGGCCGCTTATTGGGCCCTCCTGGTAGATATGCTAATGTGTAGAGTCTTTAATTGTATACTCTATTGGGGGGAGGGGGCTTTTGCAGCGCGTTCTACCTGGACGGCAGAAGCCATCAAACGGGATCCTATTAAAATACCGAGGTAAACAACCCCCAACCCTTTCACTGTGTCTGAGCCTTTATTTCCTAAGACCAGAAAAAGGCATCAGTATACTGCTATAAGACATCCAAAATATTGACTATTTTTTCTTAATTTGTAGTAGAGGGACAAGTAATTCAAAGAAAAATCCATTGCAGAGTAGTAGCCACTAGGCCAGACTGGAGGCTGTAGTAACTGAGATATATTCTGGTAAATACCATTGACATTTTCCCACTTTCTGTACTGTCCTGCAGGAAACAGTGCATTCAAGTAGTATAATTTTTGATCTGACCTGGAACAGTCATTTCTTGTGTCACTTCTAGAACAGAACTGTGATAAATTCCTTTGAATACTACTTCAGCCTTTTCCATAAATCACTAATAGTGACTCTAATAATGTCATGTACCTGTAGTTCCATCTGGATCATACTTCCCTATCTTCTGTGAGACAAAGTCATGATTCCTGTGCAGGTCAGGATGTATAGTGTAGTGCCTTTTACCTTTTGCAGGGTTTATTATCCTGTCCTAGAGGAAAAGCATCTCTATTTTTTTATTGCAGGTATGAGTGGAATTTTGTTTAGATGGTGTACAACAGATAAAAAAGACAGTGGATTGGGGTTTTTTTTGTCTTTTTAAGAATTAGTATTCAACTATATACTTGGGCCTACAACTCTGCCAGAAAAGAATGTTTTGAGATCTGTATTGATATGAGGTGAAGATACAGCTATCCAAATGCATTCTTAAAGCAGGAATATCCTGACACATTAGCAGGTCTGTCCTAATTTGTGCCTCAAAATACTTGAATGATTGATGTACTTTCCCCCAGATGAACACTGAGTCACACCACTTGCTGTAAGACTTTAACACGCTCATTTTAACTTATGGCATTTTTTAGAATTAGGTTTTATTTAAACCTGGAAGGAGCATATATATTGGAATTGCTGACAGTTTTACTCATAGCAGAATGAAGAGCATATTTGTGCATGTTTGCACTTTTCAAATTTTAGAGAATGTTTTTGCAAGTGATTTAAATTGACTTTGCTAAACATTTTGGTGAGAAAATTGCTCTGAGCTCTGTTATATACTGTAGGTATAACATCAAACAACTTATTTGAATCCAATTTATAGCTTTGATGTTTAAAGTTTTAGTCCAGAGCATAATGCAGATGTAAAACTGAAATGCTTAAACTTTTTAATCAAACTTTTCACCCTACTGCAACATACTAAGGTTATTAGCTTGAAAGAAAAAAATTGACCATTTTTACAGGCCTCTGAAGTATTTTGTTATAATTATTCAGAGATTTTGATGACTGCCTTGCTGCTTATGGGTATTTTTTCACCAAAAAGCACACTGAATACAATGCTTGAGTGATACACAAGGTTTGATACCTGCTGTCAAGAATGTGGATGATAAACTAAATAAAAGAAAATCCGTAGTAAAAGCTTTCTCAGATTTTGGGATACCAAAGCTCCCATCTGGGACACTCAAATATTGTTCTTAGCACTGCCTCATTCTTCAAGTTTAAGTTTCAGTTGCTTTATGTTTTTGTATTAGATCAACAAAGTTACTATAGGTGGGATAACACAGCAGTACAAGGAATCCAGGAGATTCCTGGAATACATTGATGAGAAATGCCTCCTCTGGACAATAGAGGACACAACAAGGAGAGAGCTGTTGTGCTGTACCTTTTACTTATCAAGAAAGGAGGGGCTTGTTGGAGAAGTGAAGATCACAGGCAGCTTTGACTGCAGAGACCACGAGATGTTGGAGTTCTTCCCCGGGAAGTTCTCATGTTTCCTTTATGAGCTTTCTTTCCTCATGCCACCTTATTTAATGAGCTTTTCCTTTCAGTTGTAATGTAGTTTTCTTTGGTCTTTCTTTGCATTTGCAATATCTGTAATTCCTTATTATTTCCTCTACCTATTTTTTTCTGTCCCTTTGGTTCCCTCTTTTACGTCTTACTGGAGATCACAGGCAAACAATTTCAGATATTTCTCACCCAAAGCCGAAAGTCTAATTGTTATCAAATTGGGAATTTTTATGCACTTAGAATCCCATTCTTGATTTTGATAATTTGATCATTTTAAAAAAAAGTCAAGACTGATGCTAATGACATAAATCCAACTGCTTAGATCTGTATATCTTGGGTCAAATGGTAGCCCACTGTAGTTCCTATATGGGTCTTTTGGGACTAGAATGACAGTGACATTTCATTTGGTTCTTCAGTTCTCATCTTGAGGGATTGCTATTAGTCTTGTGTCTCTTACATAAATTAATCAAGTTACTCGGCATCTTTTATTAAAGGATAAGCCAAACAAGGTTGCTGAAGCCTTCTGCAATAATTTTGCCATTTCAAACAATAGTGTTGTGGGGCTTTTTTTCACTGGACTTTCCTATATTCACAATTGTATTTGTAAAACATGTCAGCAAAACTGGATATAGATAGAACTTTTGTGTTAGTTTGATTCTGGCAGATACAGAGGTAGAGTGTTTCCCTTCAATTATGCAGTTCTATCCCTTTTATACCTTTAAGAATTGCATGTACTTAATTTGCTAATGTGTCTTCTTTGGAGCTTGCATTCAGGTACTTGTTTGTTAAATCCTCAAACAAATCTCTTTATAGTTGCTGCAGGATTAACTCATTGCTATAAGAATGTTTCCTGGGAATAGTGTCTCATTTTGCAGCTGTGGCCTGTTATAGAATGAGCTAAATGAAAATAAATTTAGTTTGAATGGGGCTATCAACCTAGATTTATCTGTATGGCTGACACACACATCAGTTATGTTAATTCTGCCAATCACCTGCCTTTTTTGTCACCAGTTGTATTTTACTGCATATCATCAATAAAATTATTGAATAGAGTTGGGCTTAGAAAGCAATTAGAGGAATCCCTTTTTAATGGCTATATGTTCTTTTAAAATCTGTCAGTTCATCAGCTTGTGATAAATTTAATACATGTTTTCTTGCTACTGTGTTATTTTTAGGCAGTATATTATGCAGCCGTATGTCTAATGAGTCTTACATGAGTCTATCTTGTTATCTTTTGCACAACCTTGTAGTTGTGTAAAAATTACTTTTTTAAAATTACTTTTTTAAAACAAAACCTTATCTCCATTGTTTAGAAAATGTTGTGTATCAGACATAGGAATTAATCTTCAGAAGCTTTTCTGTTACTGTGCGTGGAAGGGATGTCAGGAAGTAATTCTGCATCTTGTTTTTTCTTATTGGTAAAACAGTCACCTGACTGTGTTTCCATTTTAGTGATATACCTGTGGAGTTTAAAATGTAATAGTGAATGTCATACATTTTGTGGTCTTTCATGTTATGGTAAAGCAGTGAAACTAATTTGTAGAAGAGTTCAGAGGTATTTTTGTTTCTTAGTTAGGGAACAAAACAGTAAGCATAGCATGAGAAGGCATTCTGTCAGTCAGGAGATCTGACACTGTGCCAGGCATAGAAATCTCTTAATAGATATATGCAAAATGTCATTTCTTAAGACAAAGTAATGCATATCTAATATTTAGCTGAGGGAGAATAATATGGCTTCTAATAGTGCTTTCTGCATGGCTACATTTTTTCAGTGCCTCTAGATTTTAAATATATTCTAAATGGAGGACTGAGATCACAGTATTTTCAGGGTTCATTGGATGCAGAGTAAAACTAATAAAATTACTTAACTAGATGGTTGCCTAGTAACAAATGCATTCTGTGCAGAGTGAGTTGTAGATAACATCCTGTATAGAATCTTCAAAACTGTATTAGTAATTGCATTTTTACTATGTACTTTGGTTTTGCAGTTTCACTGTTTTTTCCATGTTTGTTCCTAAAACTAGACAACCGTACCTATGTGGACTTATTGACAACTTAACTCTTTCGTTACTAGTGAACAATATAGCAATAAACAAATAAACACTGATGAAACATTCTAACAAACTTCCTGCTTAGTAATTTTGAAACATATTTAATTCCTTTTTTTTCAATGCTCTGAGCCCTACTTGATTCTTTTTCCATTTCTGTTTCTCTTTTGTTTTGGATAAATAGCACAGATCCTGTGAGAGAGTGTGACATAGAGCCATTCTGTGGGTAGGATAGTATCCAGCTAATAACTAATGTGAGTCCCCGTGTGTAATACTTCGTTCTTACTACCACTGAAGAGGGGGCTCAGGAACCAGAGTAAATAATTCATCTTCTTGCACATCTGCACTAAAAACTAAGAAATGCTTGTGTCTAATTTTCTGAATATCTTGTCTTTAGTGTACATCTGAAGGGCAAAGACTGACTGCAGAGGGTGTGTTGAAGTGATTCTGGGTCATCTGAATATCAGATTAATTTCTAACCATCAGACAATTCTTCAAAGATTAAAATGTGTAAACTTGTCTGCTTCACTTAATTCTGTGCTCAAGTTGAACAATCAGAGATATGCTTTCCAGCTTGATTGTAATTCATTCTGTGAATGTGATATTTTAATACATGGAAATTGGAAGGCTGCCAAGATCACAAAGTTCAGGAAGAACTTTAGAAGTCAGATAAAAGAGTATCTCTATGCACACTCTGTATGCTCTCAAGTGGCGACTGTAATGTAACGAGATGATATGCAAATCTTAGAACCTATTAGGAACAAAATGATCCTGCTGTGATCAATTTACAATCCAGAGAGGCACTTCCCATACCTGATCCTTTATCATTTACAGCATAAACATTGATGATGCTTGTGTGGAAATCAATACTGGATAGCTATTTTCTGATTATTTTTTCTGCATACATGGAATTTCATGGTCTGGTAATTGTGTTCTGTGAATGTGTCTGGTAGACATGCTGTGAATTCTCCACATGCCATCATGAATGTTTCTAAATTAGATATACTAATTAGATATGTCAATTAAATATAGCAATGGCAATTTTATTTCTTACTTCCAGTGTAAGATCAAACCGATAAAACAATAGTACGGCTTTTAAAGAACCTGGTGTGCAAACCTGTGTCAGTTAAGGTTTTCAAGGAAAGCCTCATAAGTTTCAAATGGTGCTAATTATTTTACTGGGATAATTAAATGCATATAAAGAACAAAATGTTAGAGGTTGTGTTTCAGTAGTGAAGAAAAGACACTTAGCTGCCTACTGCCAGCCACCAATATGCAGTGTAAGCAGCAATCTTTCTCATCCTAAATGTCTTATCAGTAATTTCTACTGCCATTTCAGAAAAAGACTGCGGCATCATGGTTTCTTGTATATGAAGGCATAATCTCTAGTTGGGACTTCTAGGATCAAATAATAAGGGATGCAGTAGTTGAAAAATACTACTTTTTGAATGATCTGTATTTACAAAAGGCAGACTTTTGCAAACTTTCAAGGTTTACTGTTCTTTAGAAGCACCTGACAGTAAAAGATGTTAGTGCTTGCTCTTCAAGGGGAAGTCAGAAAAGTAGTCAAAAAATGTATGCAGAGAACTTTGTTATAAAAATGTGTTAGAATTCTAAAAACCATTATGGAAAATCAAGTTTCTATAGTGCTTGGATAGATGAATAATGGATACATAGTTGAAAAGAATTATAATCACAGAGAAAATGCAAAAAATAAATCATGATATGGTTTCATATGCAGGTAGTCTTGGTTTTTTATTTTTTAAATTTAGCACAGTTTTAGTCACTGCTGTTTTTATATTGCCATTAAGAGAATAAAAGCCCCTCGTTCTCCATAAGCATGTGATGATATGCATAAACTAAACACATAGGAGTTTAGTTTACAGTTTGAATTTAATCAATTTAAAATAATTGGAAGGATTGTTATGATACATTTTTTTTGTGTAAGTGCACCTCTTTTTGCATCTTGATTATTTTACATATGTATATAACTTATTTATATTTTCGTGAGCAAAATATTAAAGTAAATGATTAATAAAATAAATATTATTTTTGTTTGCATGGCCTCAAAAGAACTTAAGGAAATCGATGGAATTATTTAGGGTCTTAATAAGATGTTTAGAGGGATGGAATACTTTCTCCTTGAGGGAAGGCTGAGAGAACTGGGAGTGTTCAGCCTGGGAAAATGAAGGCACTTGTGTCATCTTACTACCTTTCAGTACCTGAAGGGCACTTACAAGAAAGCTGGAGAGGGAATTTTTTCAAGGGCATGTAGTGGTAAGAAAAGGGGGAATGGCTTTAAACTGAGAGTAGATTTAGTTTGGATATTAAGAAGACATTCTTGACTGTGAAGGTGATGGGGCTCTGTAATAGGTTACCCAGAGTTGTGGATGTACTAACCCTGGAAGTGCTGGAGCCCTGAACAACTTGGTCCAGTGGAAGGGGCTTAAACAATGTACTATATATGTATTAGTAATCTTAATTACTTGCTTGTGTTAACTCTCAGCTGCCATTGTCATGTGAAGTGTTAATTCAGGGTTTTCAACAAGTTCCTTGTCTCCAGGGTCAACTGCCAGGTCAGTGACATTAAGTGGCTTCTTTGTTTCACTGAGGTTTTGAAAGTGGCAACTCTCAGTAAACTGCAACTGTTCTCTAGGTACTGTTTTTATTTTAAAAGAAATCTTTGAAGAAGCATCTTGCATTTTATTGCTGTGAAAATACATATGTCCGTGGCTATTCAGCAGAGTTCTTGTTAATTGTTTAAATACTTGAAATGCTTTCTTGCCTTTAGATGGAACCAAACATGCTTTCAAACTAGTGCTTTCAGGCTCTTAGGAGATTTGAAAAACAAATTGTTATTGTATTTAGCAAAATCAAGTAATGTTTTCCAGATGGGAGCTCAGTTACACTTTAGGATTGCTGTACTTATTATCAGGCAATTGTGAGCAAACTATAGGATACATATATCAGCAAGTGGTAATTGTGCTTACCGATTCAAGCATAAAAATAAAAAAGTATATAACTACTAATAAATTAAAACTTTTGCACTAATTAATTAAAACAGATGCCCAGGTGCTGGCTGAGGGGGCTGCAATGTGACCTCAGTGAGGGATGGCTGTGGTTGCCTTGTGTCGGACGCAGCTGCTTACAGTGGGCTGTGACCAGCCCAGAGGTGGTGGCACCTCTGGTAAAGTGTGTTTAAGAAAGGGTAAAAACACTGTGCAGCAGTTGTGAGGGAAAAAACGTGAGAAACAGCCCTGCAGACACTAAGGTCAGTGCAGAAGGATGTGGTACTCCAGGGCACCAAGCCAAAACCAGAAAAACCCAGACAAAAGAGGAAACAACCCAACCTGCACACCTCCCCTACCTCTCAAAAAAAAGCCCAAACCTTAAACGCCTCAAAACTGTGTGATTGATGATGACTGTAGCCCTTAGGTCATCACATAATCCAGCCATAAAAAGATATGTAAGAGCTAATAAAGCTTCTTTGTGCTCTTGAACATTGCTTTTGTTCCCTGTAGATGGAAGACTTCAGAAAATGAAATCTCTCATTTGTCCCGGTTTGCATTTACGTATCAGCTGTAGTTGTACACGGGGTTTCCTTTGTAAAACTTCCCTGGTGCAAGCACAGAAGGGTTGGTCTGCAGGCTTTCTGTGTCATTTAGTTGTTTGCAGCCACAGTTTTAGTGTCCAATTTTTTGCCACAGAACATCTCTTTTGCTAGGCAACATAGTGGTTTACTTTGTCTGCTTGTTGTCTGTGGTGTTTGGGGCCATGGTTCCTTTTGAAATTTAGTTTAATATTTTGGTGTGCTTCCTATTCTTCAGGTCTAGGTTGTGGTGTGGTGTTGCTGTGTCTTTCTTGAGAATGTTATCCATTTACTTTTTAATCATCTATTTTGAACATTTTAATGTAACTGTTTTAATTGCAGTCCTTTCACTTGAACTCAAAACAGCAGAATAAATAAAAATCTGTATTCTAAGTAAAACCTCATTTTTTAAAATAGGATTTAGGCCAGGTAAAATTTATCCGTCTAACTCATCTTGAGACATTCACCCATTTGAGACTAGTTGAGAACCTAGTATATGGCTTCAGTTACAGTGTCTGAAAAGCCTTTATAATAAAATTACTGTGAACTCTGGTTTTTAAATAATTATGCTAGTTGTGAGCCAGCCTACGCAACTCCTAATGTTCCAGAAGGAAATGGGAAAATTCTTGTGTACTTTGCTTATTTAGGTCTTCTGTGTGCTTTCATTCTTTTTGAAAATTACCTGAAAATACATATAATATGCAGGCTTTTGTATGGAACAGAACATTTACTTGTAAAGCACCATTTCTGACCCTTATTAAAGGGGAAGGCATGTAAACCAAACATTTGAGGAATTAAAGATTTTAAAAAAGAAGAAATTAGAAGGAAATGCCAGTTACAGAGAACTAGAATACAATGTCGAAGAGAGTAGTGGAAGGAAAAACCTAAGATGGAGGAGTGGCACAGATTAGATTCCTATTTCTTTCCAGAATAGTGGTGTGATTTGGACAAAGGAAGAAAAGACACCAGATCATGTGTCACAGTTTTTCCTATAAATTGAACTATCCCTTCTTAACAAAGCCAGTTTTCTGCTATTGTTCCTCCATCTCAGTTAATGACTAGCTAACCTTTTGGATGGCAAAAGTACAATAAAATAGAAACATGAATAAGCAAGCTTTGATGAAATTGCAGAATGCACTGGTTTCTTCAATACAGGATAATCACTAACTTACATCTATTGTTCACCTTTTATAGAAAGTATTAACTGTTTCTTTCACATTAATGTTTTATAAGGGATGTTTTAAAACTCTGTGCTTGATTCCTTGGGCTACAACACTTGGAAAATTAAAGTTTTTCTGGTTTTTTTTATAGGTTGAATCTACACAAAGCATGATTAGGATTTTGGGCCTTTCAGCTACATTACCCAATTACCTTGATGTGGCTACATTTCTACACGTCAATCCCTACATTGGATTGTTCTACTTTGATGGCCGTTTCCGACCCGTACCTCTGGAACAAACCTTCATAGGAATCAAGACAACCAATAAGGTAAAGAATCATGAATGCCAAAGAAAGGGTTGCTGTTTGTGGTCAACTGTTTGTTTTGATCATGCTTCATGTATGTATGTGTATGGGGTACTTGTTTATTATACTGCACGTGGTTTTTGAAATATATTTTCTTTTGTATAAAGATATACATAATTAAAAGGTACTTTTAGAATCTTCTTTCCTCATTTTGCCATACTTGTAAGCAGGCCTTGTTGCAGTTGGATACAAAGGTATTTAGCTTACCATTGCCTCTGCTTCACTACTAAATTTTGCTTGGTGAAGAAGAAAACATCACCCTCAGCTGCAGAGTCACTTTAGCAGCTGATAATTCTGCCTCTTTCATTTCAGGTTTCCATGTGGTGCATCTTGTTTGTCTGTAAGGATGCATGAGGAATGTTATAAGAAAAATACGAATTTTTTAATCTGGTGATATGTGTATATATATATATATTAGCACAACATGCATTAATACTAAAGTTACTGATGAAAACAGCATGCTAAGCCATTAATTATCGTATGTACATATTTGATAGAAACTGTATTTAAAGTAATCCCTAAATAAGCTTCTTTACTCTTTGTGCTGTTGCTCATTTCAAGAAGCATTAAGACAATGGTCAGGTATAATATTCTTATTAGAAATCATTCGTGCGGTGACACTTGACATGTAAATTATAGTTCTTTGAATACAGGACTTTATACAAACACTTTCCATAGATTTCCCATGCATCTCATTAGTTTATAATTAAAGTTTATGTAGTTTAACTTTTCAAAACATATTGTTCACCTGTGATTTAAATTCATAGAAATCAAGACATTTTCAATCAAAAATTAATTTTGTGGCTTAATCAATCATAGCATATTATTTAGTTTTTGTGAAAATGGACTTTGCCTTTCTTACTAGGTTATTTAAGTTGTCATTCCATCTGCAGTGCAGGAGAGGAATTTATTTTACAACTGCAGGGAGATGTTTCAAATCTATACGCACAAGAATAGTTTACCATATGGTGCTTACCGTGATTTGCATATTTTAACCTTCATTAATTGCTTTTAATACCTTCACTCTTACTTGCTGTTACTTTTAATTAATCTTTCACTGCTACTTGATTCTAATATTTATTTTACTTTCACTATTTAGTAAGAAAAGAGAAAATACTCCCTTTCTTTATACTCACTTTAGAATGCATTTGGGATTCAAAAAAATCAAAGATATAAATAAATCTTGTAAAATTTGAAATTATTAAAAAACCAGTAATTTTCTAAAGAAGCATATGGAGATGAGGAAATATTAGAAAGTAATAGTTATTCTGAAATGTGAATATCTGGCAGACTGTTTTGGTAATACCACAGGTAGAAGTTCTTTTGCTTTTCAGAAAATTGTCATTACAATTTCACAGAGGAAAATATATTTTCCACTCAAGATAATACACTTTGCAACAAGCAAAAAAGTAGAAGTATTAAGCCTCTTTGAAAAAGGATTCTATTCAGGATAATACTAATACTAAAGCTGCCTAATTATTGGCAATATCAACATCCTTGTAGTCTTTATGAGAGGGGGAAAGCAGTGTAAGAAAGCACAGGATCAAAAGCTGTTATTGCAGACCATCAGCGAGTGCAGTCAGTGCTATGTCTGTATAGACACTAATGAGTTGCAAGGAGAGAGAAGGCTGTCAGTTACTTTAGGTAGATGCTTTGCCACAGTTTTCTTAAATCCTGCATCCAAAAAAACTCACCCAAAATTTGGAGCTGAGTAGCAATTCACAGAGTCACGTGCAAACTGTAGGCAAGCTTTCAAAGGCAAGGACAGCACATGATGTATTTATTATGCATAGAAGTTATCCAGGAAAGCTCTTAAAACTCTGTATGTTGAAATTATTGGAGCATATGGCACCAAGACTAAGGTTTGGCTTCTTCAGTCAAGGTCTGTTAGTGTCAGATATTTTTCTTTAATATCAGTGTTTTTTCTTTATGCATGTTTATATTTTTTCTCTTTATATATAAATGCAAAGGATATGTAAAGTTAAGTTTGTAGTATATATATATATATATGTAAATATATATGTCCATGCATCTTTATGCACTGCTTTTGCGAGTTTCTCCTTAATGATTTTCACTTGGTATTATTTGAAAAAACATATTTGGTAAAATGCTAACCTCTCTCATTTTAGGAATGATTAGACTGGGTGCTTGTCTCTAGCACACATGCCCATATTTCCTCACTTTTTTATTACTGTACTTGTACAGTTTCAAATATGAATATTCTCTTTTTCCTCTAAAGCTGTTTTAAAGCTGTGTTTGTCAGCTTTCATCTATTCTAGTTAATTCCAAGTATTAAATTTCCATTTTGAAATTTTTATATGCTTTGCTTTTATAGAACATTTCTTTGTGCCAAAATAATCTGGTTATAAGACACGAATGCACAAATGAAGAATGGAATGATTGCTATGATATTGGACTTTATTGATTTCAGTTTGTCATAACCTTAATACTGAGATGCATTCAAGTAGATACATGCTATTTATATTGAAATGCATTAAAGAAATTGAAAAAAAAATCTTTAGAGTAGGTTGAAGAATACTTTTTATTTCAGCTGGAATCTTCCTTAAACATTTTATTTATCTATAATTGGAAACTCTCTACATGGTACTCGCAATGTTCTCTGTGCGTGACCCAACTATGAAGAAATCTCTATGGCAAAAAAACCTATCAGTAATTTCCTGGATATAAAAAATATATATATGTGTGCAATGCAAAAACTATTTTTATATACCAAATAGAAGGCCTTAATTCTAGATAAGATATATTAAATTGATATTTCCTCAGTATCTTGTAGAAGATTCTTTAATATGAAATAGATAAATTAAAGAAATTGGTTACTTCTCTTTGATCATAAAAAAATACCAGCAAAGTCACATAATAAATTTTCTGTTAACTGCTCTTACTCATATTTTGTCTGTATATTTTCATGTTTTATTTCTGAATTTAATAACAAAATGATGTTGTTAGGAGTGGGAATCAATTTGTTATAAACTCAATTGCATAATCAAATTTATCTTTCATGGATCACTCTAAATTGCTTGATATGTAGTAGATAATACATAAGGATAGAGATTATTTTAATATGGACTGTGATGTTTGTTTTTCAGGTGCAGCAGCTGAATCATATGGATGAAGTATGTTATGAAAGTGTCCTGAAACAAATAATGGCTGGACACCAGGTATTTGTTTTTTTAGTTTCGTTTCCATTCAGAACATATGTAAAGAAATTAGATCATCATAGGGATGTATTAAGAATTTTTTTTTTATGATACGTCATTTCAGAGGTAGCCTTTAACCTTACAAACACTTCATAGAAACAGCATGCAAGAAAATCTAAACTGGCTAAATAGTGTTAGCTTCTAACAGAGGTCAAAATTCCCAGTAGTTTATATGTCCATAAAGTAATTAATGTGTATTTATGTCACTTCTTTTAAAATTACAAGGCAAAGTAGGTCAGTACTTTAGAGACTTTTCAACAGGTACACTTAAAGATTGAAAAAATCAAAAATTAAGCACTTAATTATTATTCTTAGCTTTTCCTATATCTTTCAAATTCTCGTCTTTTGTGTTAGAGATGAGGGATAAGAGTTTTGCAGCATTCAAGATGTGGTACGTAAGGGCTCAGCATAAGTAATTTGAAATATCCTGGGGTTTGTGTTTTGCTTTCTTTTTAAAGGATGTAATCCTTCATTTTGCTTTACAATAGTGGTTTCTGCAGAGAATTTTCAAGTCTGACATTCCCTTCCACTAAGAATATGGGCCTAACTCATTTGCCTGAAGTTTCTCATTCTGTGTCCCTGAATCACTCCTACATAATGTCTCATTTTTGTTAGAACTTTGCACGTAAATCAAGTATGGCACCTCTTCAAAGCAGGAACAAATGCTAGTGCTCTATGATGCTTGAAGAGGCTTTTCAGTAAGTAAAATACATATAAAAGAGGGAAACTCTGTCCCGTATAGTGACACTAAGAATTGCACATTTTTCCCTTTCCACAAAAAAAATTCATTGTGTTTATTGAAAGATAAACAGTTGGTTTATTTTGGGAAGGGAAAAATACTTCAGCAACAGCTTCCTAGTCCTCCTGCCCCCACTGCCTTGCTTTAGCTCCACTCTTCCACTTATCTTCTCTTGTTGATATCGGTTATTGTTGTTACATTCAGAAAACTTTCATGGAGATTAGTTATGGAAATACTGTTATTTTCCTGAGTGAAGACTGTTAATGAATTTTTTTAGCAGTACCAAGGGAACTTTAGTTTGTTTTCTCCCCATTGTCAATTATGCACATATATTACCAAATTCCTAACACTGAAGTGCATTTAGTTTCTTATCTTTTGTTTCTTGTTTTGGTTTTTTGTATTTTCACTTGCTGAAGTGCAAGTGGCAGAGTCTTTAAATCAGTAGTGTCTAAGTAATGCATCTTGGATTCCCAGCAGGGAGTCTGTGTGCTGTTCTGTCATATTTACTCCACCTTTCTTCCCCTCTCTTTTCTTCACACTGAGGAAAAAACTGACTTCAAGCATATATCATATTATTTGAAAACATTCAAGTACAGTAAGTTGTTCCGTTCTAGTAGGAGATGTTTTTGTAGCTTTTCTTGAGAATAGTTTTAGTTCTTGTGCTAGCATCTGAGTGCATGAGTGTGTTGTTTAAAGGCATGAGCTACAGTTTTAAGAGGTCAAGAGAACTGTAGTCTAATTAATGTTACAGTTTCAGCAGAGGACACTGTTGCTGATCTCAGTTTCTGAAAATTGTATTTCAAACTAATAACCATATAAGTGTAATTTTGGACAAAATAGAAGAGTGATTTCCCTTGCTATATAAGCGTCGGTTTGATTTCAGAATGTTTTGGTTAATTTTATTTGTATGATTGTAAATTCTCTTTGTTTGAAAATGTTTATTCTGCTATGTTGCAGAACTCTCATTTAGAACATCTACATAGCAACTGGTTACACTGGAATTTTCTTCAGAGTATTTAATTCATATTGGTCTTGATATTTATTAAACCAAATATCATAATCTGAAATGAATTATATACAAGTACCTGTATACAGACTTTGACAATGCAAGCACATCAGCTCATTGTCTAATTATAATATGTAGTACTGTACCATGTGAAAAATTAGTTTTCCATTTAATGAGTGTGCTATGACAAATGATCTGTCTAATCATTAGACCAGCTGCAGATGTCTAAAAAGTGAGAAAAAAAAGGTCTTGTAGACATATCTACTTTGAGATGCCTGCCCATAATGGAAGATTAATATTATGAGCAAATATGATGAATATTACACTAGATAGGTTTTCTTCAGTGTCTTTTCACAATTTTAAGAATGCCCTTTGATTTTCTAAGTTTTCAGAAACCCATTACCTTGTGTCCACGTTCACCATAGGTTGCTATCATCATGCTCTGTTACCTTTCTTAGCTTGTGTTATCTGTAAAACTTGTATTTATTAACATTATATATGTGAAAACTTCATATGCTTTTTAACAAAGCTGTGATTGCTTCTAAATATATTTCTTAAAAAGATGTATTCGTCTCTTCCTCCCAAATACTTAGAAAAATTTTCTGTAGCTGTTGTGTATGTGTATGACATTCAGGACATGGTTGAGATTTTCTATCTATTCAGGCAGTAATGTGTGACAGGCACAGATTTCATTAGCAATGCTCCAGAGAGCCAAAATCCTCTCTGTTCTGTTTTATACTGAAATGCAAGAAAGCAATACCAGAACCAGAGAAAACCACCTTACCTCACTAAAGTTGCTTGGGTTAATGAAGATCTTCCTGTGGCCATTGAGCTTTCAAAATGTTGTCCCTTTTAAGATTCTTGACCAGAGTCTTTGGAATGTCCTAGTGAATTAAATTCAGCAATTTTTATCTACTGTTCTGTTAACACATACTCAAAGAATTCTACCATAGCAGAACTAAATAATTTACTCTTAGAGGATTCATGCTGATGTGTCACTGTCATATTGTAGGTTGCAGTGTGAGGTTTGGCTATAGTTACACATCCATGTGTTTTTATTAGATGTATGTGTGTTTTCATTTTTTAAGGCTGAGGCTGGTAGGAGTAGTTGCATTCTATAGGCATGTGTTTTGACAGATGGAGAGAAGCTTTTTATGTTGATTTTTCAACATTCATCCTCTGCAAGACTTCAAGCTTTTCCTGGCTACTGGGAAATTAAGAGTTGGTGATTCAGTCTTTAATTTTGATCCATCTGCTCAAACTAATGAGATATCTCATTTGTAGGCTTCACTTTGAATTACCAAATGCAACTGAAACAATAACATTTGTCTTATAGCACAATTCTCCTCTTGTTTAACTTGAGGAAGTTTGATAGATGGCTTGCCCCACTGAGTTTTCTGGGATTTTTGTTACAGAAACTTCCTGTCATGACTAAAGAAGTAAGATCAGAAAATGTCCCAGAGGTCTCTAAGTACTTTTTAAATCAGTGTGCTCATTTGGTAGGATTGCTAACAATGTAGAAATCTATTGGAAGTTTTCTCTGGCAGATCCTACCTCCTAAGACGGCTTTAAGTGAGAACCTCTAGTGCTGTTCAGTCTGTATTTCTGGGATTGTCTTTCCATGCTTGATATTAGTTGGTGAATGTTTGTTTTCATATCATACTTTAAATTTTCTATGTTCTGATTTAATATAAAAAGATGTTAGATCTTCCTGGACTAATTTGCACTTAATTTCAGAGTTTTATTTCTACCTCTTAAAAAACCAAAGATTCTTTACATAAAGAAAGAAAAATTGTGCACAGTTCATCAGAAAATACAATTCCATGCTCAGTTGCAGGTAGAGTACTTTTCTGGCATTTCTCTTCCAGGATACTCTTCACTTGAAGACTTGGTGAAGGCTAAGTGACTCAAAATTATCATTCCCTCAGTATTATTACAGCTGTCTTTTTTCAGACAGTCACTAGTAGTGGGCCACATCAATCAAAAGCATTATTTCAGAGACAAAGCTGAAAAAAAATTCATGTTTTATGGCCCTGTGAGAAGGGCATCTAATGGCAACAAGTTCTGGGGTGCAAGTAGCACCTTTCTGAGACAGCCTGTGGAGAGCCTCACAAGATCAGAAAAGACAGTGACTGAAGACTGCACATGTCAGCATCACTTTTATAATAAACTGAAACATTACATTACTGGCCAGTTGTGTGAGTCAACAGGCAGGTGGCCACAACAACCACAAACCCAGGCTGAAGTACAAGGAGTTAATTTTTTTCATTATCTCACTAACTGGAGGATCCTGAAGCAGCACCTGGGCAGCAGAGACACACGAGGGGCAGCTTAGGCACTGCCAGGCTCAGCCCATCCTGATGGGCACTGGGGCTGCTCTTCGCACCCATTTACCACGGGCTCACATATTGTACCACCGTGTTGTGATCTCCTTGTCCTTTTATGATTTATGAACTTTGATCTCTCTCTCAGGACAGCAGTCTCAGGCTTGTCCATCAGAGTGTCCCCAAGTCTCTGTGAGCATCTACATTATCTCAACACAGAGACTCTACTGCTCAAAACAGATGGAGGATAAACAGCAGTAGGCATAATATATGGGTTTTTCCATACTGTAATCTCCAGGCCTAGGCAATCCCGGCTGCAAGGTCACCTGAGCGAATCTACCATCCTCCTCACCATTCTGCTTTTACCTTTTTCCTCCCAATACAATTTTAGGACAATGCATATCATACTGTATTTATCTTAACAATTTAGGACAATAACATGACACCCTTGTCATGTTATGATTTGAAAAATAACAGTATTTTTAGGAGTTTTGAGAAATAATACAGTATTTTTTAAGGTTTTGGTTATTCCTCTGAAACATATCGGGTAAATTTTCATTTCATGTTAAATTCGTTTTTCTAATGTATTGAACTACTGCTCTCTTTTTCAAGGTTCAGTTAAGTTAGTATCCTAGGGAGTTAACTGATTTTCACTCTGATTCATAAATTCACATCCATTTTGTCTCCTGCTGTTACTGACCTGTTGCTGGTTTATCTCATTAGCTTGATTACCAGGAGATGATCTCACGTTTCTCCCATTGTCCCCATCACCTCTCAAATATTTTTGCTGTTATGAGTTTGTCAGAACCTTTCTCTTTGCTATCTTTTCTTCTTTTCTTTCTTTTTTTTTCTTTGGTCTGAAATTCACTCAAGCAAAAAATCCCATAGATTTCTTGTATTATCAATTAAAAGAGTTGTTGCTGAAGTCCTTGGAAGCTTTTGAAGGAGGTTCTTCCTCAATCTGCAGTCATAAAACTCTCCTTTTGCCACTCTCCCCGGACTACACCCCTCTTTTGTTTCTCCAACATTTTCTTGTTATTTTTTTCATTTAAGAGATTGTCTTTGATATTACTTAAACCTTCAACAGAAGTCCTGTGTTTTTGTTGCCCTTGGTGTTGTTTCAGCAGGTCTCCTACATTTTCTCTGTGCACCTTACTTTTGTATGGCTTTTCTTGCTGACCTTCAATACTCTGTTACTCTACTTGTCTTCAGTCACAGGTATCTAAGTTTTGGTCCTGGTTCCATATCCAATGCACTTTGCTCCTTTGCCATTTTGTCTGTTTATGATAGTTTTTAACTTGGAGTGCCTTTGGCATTCTCTTATCTTCTGAAACCTCTTTTCCTTTTAAAGACAATAATTCCTGTTTTCCCATTGCTTTCAAGGGCTTTCTCTGTAAGGCTTACATGACAGTATCTGTTTTAACTTTTCTTTCACTAGCTCTCGTACTCAGGGACACTCTAGGAGTTGGACTTGACAATCCATGAGTGTCCCTTCTGGCTCAGCTTATTCTGTGATTCCTTGAAAGTTCATTTTCTCACTGAGCTTGATGTTTTCAGTTCATAGCAAAAACTGGCTGCTTCCTGGAAGTTCTGACACATTTCTGTGGTTCTCATTGCCCTTGCTGTTTGTGCAGGCACTGAGGTTCAAGGTGTCAGTACACAAATACTGAGGAGACATGATGGCTTTGCAAGAAGTGGTTTCACTATGCAAGGAACATCTTTTCTAGTGGCCGAAGAGGCCAAGTTGTCTGTTAAAAGAACTTGGATTTTTGAAGTGCTGTATGGTATTGAAAGGCCCCCCATAACATCACAAAGGGAATGCAGTAGTAGTAATTGTACAAAATTACCAACAACTCCGCTTAACTACAGCTAATAACTGCAAACCAGTAGAGATACAAAAAGCCTTTTTTTAATTAACATGCTAGAAATCTCTCTACTGGGATGAAAAATGTGGATGAAAAGTAACAATGAACAGCTTTGCACAAACCATCTGTTCTTGTTGATGCACTGTGAGCGATGGTTTTGAACTGCCCATTTTGTGCTTATTTCAGTTCAGTTTTTTTTAACCTTTTGAAAAAAGTGCTTTTTTGAGTACATTGTTAGTTTCTGAGCTTTTACTCTTCTCATTTGAGCCAGTTTTTTAGTTTTAACTGGATTGTGTTCTCTTCTGCTTTTGCAGTATTGTCTCAACTGCACGTGATATACCTGTCACAAGCTTTTACCTTTTATCTTTCAAAATTAAATGAATGTGCAGAGTAGAGCCATGTATAGTTGTAGCATTTTTAATTAGTCTATGCATTGGGTGGTTACTGTGCAGTTTTCTGGAGATCAAGATTGCTTTATTAATTAGAATTTATGTTCTTAATTAAAATGTTGTCTTACACCACTGGTCCACATTTAGTTCATTAGAAATAATTTTGAGGTGCAATGCATTTTTTTTTTTAATTTTTGAGTGATTTCTAAGTATCACCTTGCACAGATTTTTAATACTTTCTTCTTCCAAATCAGGATTTTTGTTGTCTCAGAACAGAAACAAACTATAATTAAACTTATATAGTCAGAACTGGTTCTGTGATGCATATTGCACATAAAGCATTCACTTTGTCTGTAATTGTTCTCTGTGTACAATAATTGACTTGAACTTTGCAGTACTAAGAAGTGTCATCTTGTTTTTCTGAGCTATCTTAAACTAAAAAAGAAACAGAGTAGTTAATTTAAATCTATTATATTAAATTGTCAGCAGTGAATTTGACAGGTATTAATTTCATCTGTAAAAATGATGGATTAAATTTCTTTATTATCAGTTTTCCAGCTGTTATTTGGCTGCAGAAGCCGTGTGAAGATAAAAGTTTAATAAGCTTAGTTACCGGAGCTGTTGACAATGCTTTTATAGCCATGTCTTGAGATAAGATTTAATAAAACAGTATTTTCTTCAGAGGTCTCTCCAGGACTTAGTACCTTGAGAATTAAGCTTGTCCTAGTATTTTTTTCTGGGTGAAATAGTGTTTATAGCATGCTTTGGACAAATAAGTCTTAGAAGTTACAGAATTTATTAACATGTATTCTTCATCTAGATTGGGGTTTTTTTCAAGATTTTCAAGTTTAAAGAGTTTATTTCAGCCTGTACCTCTGAATCTGTACAGAATGTTTCTCTCTCATTGTCTGGTGTACCTTATTTGCATATATATGTGTATATATTGCTTATATATTTATATGTGCTCACATGCATGAATAAAAATACACAATACAGAAGGTAAAGGGGCCTGACAGGATAGATGAATTATGACTGATGATTTTAAACATTATTACTCTGTTGGCTGATTAAATGAAGACTTGAGGTTTTGGATTGCTTTCTTTTGCAGTTTTTGCACAATTAGGGACCATTTGTATGTGTGGTTTCTTTAGCAAAATCATGAACTAATTCAGTGATGGTGCACTATGTTTATGTTCTGCCTCTTCGTCATTTATTTATGGTCTTAATTTCTTACTTTAATTGAAAATAGTATATTGATGTGCTGTGCACTTCAAAAAGTGTTTCATACCAGATGTTTCATATTATTGTCAAATGATATGTATGTACTATTTTCCTCTATATTTTCTGGTCAAATCTGACTTTAGACATTTACCTTGTTAGCTGCCTTTATGAACAGCTGAGGAAATTGCTGGAAATGGATGCCATAACAAGTTATGTGTATAAACCCCCATAATGCTTCAATTAGGGAGCCTTCTAAATGTTTGTGTGCAATGTTTCTATGCACACAATTTTTGTATATATGCTTCTATTTATATGGTAGTTTGTCTGTATATGTGTACTCAGGTGTTCACTATGAATTTATGTAGACCAGAAACACTAATTTAATATCTTCTCATTAATTAAGAGTACATGAGGCGTTCAGTTTATGTTGCAGTCTTGCACAGCTACACAGTGTTGTCAGTGTTGGTAATTTCAGCTGTTTAAGGTAGTAAGTGCTACTATTTAGAATGGTTTTTCTTCTGATATTATGAAGTTTCATTGAATATTTAAAACAAAAAAAAAATCAAATTTAATTCCAGATAAGCAACTTCTTATAGCCTAAAATTTTATTTAAATTAAGTAATGCTGAGCCAGTTGGCCTCTTGTGGATGACCTAAGTGTTAAGTTGCAGATTTACTGCTTGCAAGTGTGGCATAGGCAGCTTGACCAGTCTTGCAGCCATATGTGATGAGTTTTAGTAGCTCTGTGTTAAAAGCTGTTTTTCTGATATGACACTGCAGACCATTAGCAATCTAGAAGATTGTGGGAAGTCTGTGGATTTCTGTCAGCTCCACAGTTTTTTTTCAGTAAGAATTCTATGACAAGGTGAAATGATACTCCAAAAGATACATTAAGCATTCTCAGTGGTTCAAAGCTTTTGAAAATTCTTGCCCTGTAACTCTGAAAGAAATGGAACTGTGTGCTTAATTTATCATGGTAGTATCAACTATATAAATAAACTACCTGATTTTTGTTAAAACATCTGTAAATTATTACCAAGCCAGCTACTGTCTGCCAAGACCTTATGCCTATCACAGACTTTTTAACAGGTGTCACCTGAGAATCCAGTGGTAATGTCAATGGTGGGTTTCAACTTGAACTATACAGAAATATAAGTTGCTGTAGAAAAGAAGGTATTTTGAGGAATTCATGAGAATGGAAAATAAATTTTCACTAAGATGCATCAGGAGATTCCCTTTGACTTTAAATTTCTTATCACTTCACAGACTATGAAGTTTCTCATTTATGTAATGCTGTGGTGGTGAGAGTTTTCTTTATGGCTACTGAAAAGGTGATTCCAGAATATATTACATTTGGATAATTACATGCCTTTTGTTCTAGCACAGTTTACTACCATTAACAATAAATGCATCATTTAAGTTCTTCATAACTTTATTAAATTTCATATTAAAAACAGTGCTTGGCCTTGAAAGCAGTTCTTTATTTTTCTGATGATATAGAAAACCTGTTCATTAGGAGCAGAAATCTGGATAAAGGTCGGTCCTTAAATTAGTACTGGTAAAAATAAATTAGAAACCATGACGTTCTTTTAGTTGTTTAGAAGGTTTATGTTATTGAAACCAGAAGATAGAGAGATTGACATGACAACTTTTTAAATCTTTTTTTGCTTAAGTAAAAGTAACAGGAATAGATATAAATATTTTTCCAGTGTGTTCTATGTTCCTTTCCTTTATTAAAGCTGAATAAAATCTGCTTATTGCTACTGACTTCTAGGTCATTTTTGCCTATTACAAAGTTTATACGTGTGAGTATAAATAGATTCGAAAACATAGAAGAGACACTGTGAACATGACAACTCTTAATATATGGTGATATTTGTTGAAAATATAGTTTATTATACCATAGAAACATATTTTATTATACAAAGTCAAAATAGTTAGTGTCAAAACAGGACAAAGGGAAATGCTTGAAACAAATTATTGCATGATCTTGTTTTTCTAAAAAAAGGTACAGTGAAAAGCTGCTTATCATTTTGAATAATAATTGTCATTCAAGTCCATTGGCATCTGCAAAAATGCAATTGTTAACTGCCTAATGACATATATTTGCATAGTAATAGACTAGCTATTCTTGCTTAATTTTCTATACAAGAATAGTTATTGCTATTTCTGTTTCTATCCTGTCAATTAAAATTCAGAATAATTTCTACTACCTGTAGAAGTCAGTAAAGTATTGTTTGTTTGTTTTATTTCTAATTCGCCCTCTGCTTTAATTTTCACTCTATCCATTTTTCCTCTACAATTTGTAATGTATTTGGCTAATGCTACAAATGGAAGATAGCACAGATCCTACTATAGTGTTCTGAAACAGGTTTTCTTTAGTGGAAAATGTATATAACTGTTGTATAAAGGCAGAGTCTTGAAGTTTCATGTGCGCAAGTACTTTTCACTCGAAGCGTCGTCCCATAAGTGCTGCTGCCTAAACACTGACTGTTCTTCGATGTAAAGGTTTGATGTCATGAGAGTCTCCTTTTTTAATGCTAGAGGCTCAGTGTCACTTTAGGTCCATAACTGTGTTATCCATAGCCTTGAATGGAAATTACACAAACCCCCATATATTTTAGTTTTACGTAGTGGCAGAGGACACAATATCATGTTTTACATGAGCGTAGCTGAGTGCCTCTCTGAAATGCCTGTACACTGTTACATGCAGCATATGGGACAACAGAGAAAAATTGGGGATCTGCATCCCTAATTGCTGAGCTAAGATGGTATTGAGATCAGAGATGCGATGCCTCACATGACTGAGTGCTGCAATGGGTGGAAACAGAATTTTGAGCAAGGTCAAGGTTAGGGCAGCAAGAATCTTGCTTGTGTGTGAGAGCACACAGGGATACCTGGAGCTCTGCCTAGGGATGGATGATGAGCCAGCTGAGAGTTCAGCAGGAGCATTAGATAGACATAAGTGATGTTCTTGTGGGATTTCAGTACAGATGCTGATCAGGAATAAAGTAAACTAGGCCTTCTTCAGACAACTAGAAAATGCCTTTTGTTTGTAGTTTCTGGTCTTCTGAGGAGACTTTACCTCCCCAATATCTGCTGGAGGGACACACAGCAGAGCAAAAGCAGTCCAGTCAGTTTCTGGAGCACATTGATGACAATTTCCCAGAGCAGATGATTGAGCTGATGAAGGTTGATGTTGTGCTGTAAGTTGTACTTACAAAAAGGGAAAGACAGGTTGGGGATCTGAATGCTGGGAAACATTTTGGCTGCAGTGACCATGAGATGGTACCATAAAATGAAATATTCACTAGGGTAGTCACATTTTAAATAGATATACATTTCCATGTTTCAAAAAATGCAGAAATTGAATTTATAGGGCACGTCTTTAAAAGTAGTATTATTGCTGGTAAATAAATGAACAAATGCACATTGCAATAGTAAAAATACCCACACCATGGAGTTATTACCCCTTAAAACCCAGTATATCAAAATAGAAAGGTAGTTAGATAAATAATTATGTTAAATAGATTTTTTTAATGAGATTATATAGAGTTTTTTTTTTAAATCCAAGGTTTTGTTTAAACAGGGATGATCAGAAGTAATTTATTTGAGTGAATAAATCAAAATTTAGAGAGCAATTAATGGCAATCTATCAGGAGTTCAAAATATATCACCTTACTGTTTTCATTAGCTGATGAAACATCATCTATTTATTTCTTATTAGTTAATATTTTCTGTTAAAATATTTTATGGCATTGTGCAGCTTTGTTCTTCAGCATGGTTTCCTAAATATTTCTCTTGAATGTACAGATGTTTTAATGGTGAGTGTTGCTGAATTTTTTTTGTATTTTTGACTTCTCAACCTTGAATGAAAATTAGTATATTCAAATCCACATTATTTAGTGTTATGTGATGAGTAAATGCAGTCTGCTTTTAAATTGTGAAGAATTTTTTGTAGAAAAGGAAGGATATAAAAAATGTCTCATTAAAACTAGTTTCTAGGCAGAAAGTAATTCTTCAGTTTTTTGTAGTAAAAGATCTTAGTACACATGCAAGTTATATCAATATTTCTTTTAAATACAAGATGTACTAGCATTAATTAAAATAATTAGAAAATAAATTCAAATTCTCTTGTTGCCTTAGTAAGTGACAACCTGTTCAGCTTTTTCCATTCCCATGGTGTTGTTTAATATGTGGAAAGACTTTAATATGCAAAATATAAAAATCTGCTAAAGTAAAAATAAGATTTATATGTTAAACTTTTTCAGCTATAGGTCAACTTAAGAAATTTCTTATTTCATTGCTGTTTTTAGTTCCTAGTTCTGGATAGTTCTTCATGAGTTACTGTATTTGGTGAGAGGAAGGGGAATCACATTTATACACTGCTATGCTATCAGCTAGATCTGGTAATCAAGATATCCTGATTTAGCATAATTTTTGATCAAGAGCCATTAGTGAACTGTGTGTGTTGTTTTCATGTATATTTTGGATGTAATATAGTTTTCATTCTGTAAATGTTGGGCACTGCAGTTTTGAACTGTATCTTGGCAGTTAGGGAGAAATCACAACATGAGAGAAAAAGAGTTTTATTACTCTTTAGAATCAGGCTACATGTTAGTGAGTTTTGCTTAGTCTGTAAGGTAGTTCCATTTAATGACGTGGAGGGAGATGTTTTTAACATAAATAGGTGCCATTAGCAGTCCTTGGGAAAAAGTGTTGAAACTTTATTAGGAATTGAGTTTTGTAAAATACTTGGAGGAGTTTTCGTGCTGACCTTAAGGGAGAAAATATTGGGACAGATTAATCTGTTAATCAATATCCCTAACTGTTCATTACAGTAGAAGTAATACCCAGATCAAGAACATAAAAGAACACATTATAAGGATTTAGCTGTGTGAAGCCAGTGTCTTGAGGCTATAATATAGACACTTATTTCTTTACCACCTAATTAATATCAACATTGAATTACATAAACTCATTCTTTCATCTTAGTTTCTTTGAAAGGTGTGATGCAAAATGGGTGGCAAAACCTAGGCCTTCTCTCATCGAGGAAAGGTGTTCAGTAAAAGATAATTGCTGAATTCAAGCATTCAAGTGACCAGCGCTTTTGATAAGAAGATGGGAAGATAACTGAAAGAGTCAGCATGTTTACCCAGAAAAATGATGCACCATTTTAAGGCTATCATAGGGAATATCAGTTTGAAATATGTATTTTCCAGTAGCAAAAGTTAATCCAAGCATCTTTGCTGTCCAAAGCAGAAGAAATGTATTTCAAGGTATTTCAAGTACCTGATTATAAATTTTTAGTAATAATAGCACACTCCTCTGTGCTTTGGTGATACACTAAGATGTTTCATCAAGATTAAAACCTGAAATATGCAATTCTTTGGGGAATGCAAGCAGTTCCTGCTGTGAATTTTAAACAAAGTTTTCGGTGAAAAGGTCTGATTTGTTTTATAGTTTGCAAAAATTCTGAGGAGGTAACCTAGCTAGAGACATTTGCTTTCTCCCTTCTTGTGTATTTTTTATTATTTAAAAGCTTTGGTTTCAGGAGAGTAGCAGCAGACGCTCTCAGCACTAGGGCTATATACACCAGAGCTGGCTTTGAACTGCAGAGTACAGATCTAATTACACAGCTTGTAACTGTGGAACTGCTTCTCTCTATTCTAAATTACTTTTCCTAACTTATTTGCATAATGTAATGCACGGAGATTTTGCCACTGAAATATAATATTCTCTGACACAGTTAGGACAGGCTAAATTAACCCTCCTAAGACTATATTGCTGTCTTACAGTATATTTGATAAACATTTACTGACTTCATTGGGGAAAAAACATTCAACAAGGTGTTATATGTCAATTTTTAGCTAGGGCTGGTTCTTTAAAAACGTGACAATGTACAGAGATTACAAGATGTAACAAGATGTACAGAGAAGTTTGTCTGTCTGAGAAGTTCTTCTTTTTGGGTAAACAATTTTGCAATTACTTTAAATTTTTTCGTGTGTTGATGATATGTGATTATTTAATACATAAAGGTAAATGAATTCAGGTGTGCATTATTACTCTTAAAACAGTGGGAAGTAAATATCAAAGAAACGTGCTACACGTCTGAAAATTAGGTGTCTGTAGAAAGGCTTCTGGGTAGAGGACAGTTACACAATGTTTGTGTCTTAGTTATTGTCTGCATACTAAGGTCTTAGGTCTTGCTGAATGAATGATTGCTATGGTGTCAGATATTGTTGTACATGTAGGCAGAAGCTTTAGAAATCATAACTGAACTTTTATCAAGTCTGTACCAAGCCTCTGCTAACTAAAAGCAGAAACTTATGCTTTTTATTGTTTATGCTTGATGGATTTATTGAAATTTTTTGAGTATAACAGGCAGAAGAGAAAGGGAATTCAGAGCATAAAATGTAATGTAGTCCCAGTCCATCCATCCCATTCCAGTTCTTGAAGCATGTATACTGAGTGATTCTGACTATCAAAGTTTCTAAAGCTTGCAGGGTTGTTTCTAGACATATATTATGGCAGGCACTAATCAGAAAGGAATATTTTAGTTGCTTTTAGGTCAGACTCCAACTCTTTTTTGAGGACTCTTGACATTCTCAGCAGCATGAAAAAAATGTAAAAACATTTCTCTCAAACATTTTGATTAGTGTTTTCATGGCTTTTGAATATTGTATTAGTGGTCCTGCTGTTAACAGTGGTAATATTCTTGTGGGCTTTTAACTGTGAGCATTGCACAGTAGTTCTCTTTTGTTTGATTGGTTAGCCAAGTTGTAGCATCAGAATGTTTATCACCCCACTATTTATTTACAGATCATTTAGGATGTATCAAATATTTACACAATCACTTTTTGATCTTTACATCAATGTTAATCTCACTACTTTGTGAAGATGAGTTGTTTATGGCCAACAATTGTTCCCTATTTTTAAAGACTTAAGAATTAAAAAAAAAAAACAACCTTCTCAAGAGCTCTTTGAAAATATTAAATACAGTATAGGCAGGATCATCCTTTAATTAGCCTAATAAGTAGTTTTTGTCATTCCCATTGGGAATATTTTGTAATTAAAGTCCTTTCATTATTTGATTAAACCCTTTTATTTCATTTCTCATGGGCCCTGTTTCTTTCTGTCTAAAGGTGATGGTGTTTGTTCATGCTAGAAACGCTACAGTACGAACTGCTATGGCTCTTCGAGAAAAAGCAAAAAACAATGGTCACATTTGTCACTTCTTGTCACCCCAAGGATCAGAATATGGACAAGCTGGAAAACAGGTAAGTGAATAATTTACACTGGTAGTCTTTTCAGTCTTGGAATTGATATTTTTTAACAAGACAGTCCAGCATGGCAATAGATGCAGCATTTTTGAGCTTCTGGGAAGATTTTCCTTTGAAAAGTCATGTGAAGTTGCTAAACTGAATGGGGGAGCAGAAGGAGTAATGCTAAAGGAAGAGCAAAGTCCTGTTAATTTCAGTTTGTTAAGATAAAGCTGATAATTGTTGCGTTTTATGCAGCTTGTGCTACTTGACAGTAACCTTCATGTTTGCAGCTTGGTAAGTCCCTAAACCACCAGTTTCAAGGAATATGCCAGTATATCTGCCAAAAGAATATTTCCATAACAATTCTTAATTCTGTGCTGTGTGTGGCATTTATAGTAGGCGATATCGACTGAGGTCTAAAGATCAGAGTTAGCAGTGTCATTTTAGCATCCCTTGAAAAATAAGGTTTCTTTCTTTTTCCACAATTGGTTTCTTCCCATGAACATAGAGGAGATACTTACTGTAAAAGTTTTAATACATATGTGAGATACCTTCTTGCACTGGCAAATATATCAATAAACTCTTCAGTATTTTGGACCTGTGAATTTGAATTTTTTTGGGGTTTTAGGTTCTTGTGTCTGTTGTTAGTTGTAATAAATGTTACCTTATTACATACCTCTAGAGAGAATGTGAAAAGATTCATTCAGTCTTAGTAATTATGAATGGAGCATAGATGTTACAGTTGGTAGAATCAGATTTCTGAAACATAGAGAAATGTAAAATTGGGATCAAATATGTTATTTTTGTCAAGATGCTTCTGAGAGCTATAATAAATATTTTAAAACTGTGCTCTTATAAGTTGATGTCATTATATTTCATAAAATAGCATATTTAAGAGCCTCTGGTTTTCTAGTAGATGCTAGTATCTGCTGCTGCATTATAAAAATAACATCAAACCTGAACGTGGAGACCCCATGTTTCTACTTTAATTCCAATTAACGCTGAACTTCTTTTTCATTAGATTTCTTAGAACAAAATCTGAAACTCTTCATTTATTAAAAATAATGTTAGTTTTTTAATGGTAATGTAAGAAAAAGTATTAAACTATTGAAAATACTAGTGCTTATTTGGACAGTCAAAATTTATTCCTAAAGAAATTAAGAAAAATTTCATGCTTTTTTCAGCAGTGCATATTTTGTGAGGTATCTGTCAAAGAAGCATTCATCCAATTCACTGTGTATGTCAGTGAAAACAGCTCCTGTATCTTTAGTTTACTTTTCATTAATTACTTAGATTAGATTAAATTAATTAGAAAGCATATTCCTGTGTTCATGGAAATCACAAAACTGTCACAGAGAAAATTTCTGAACCCATTTGGAATATGTGTAATACGAATGTGTTTTGATGTGCTATAATGCTGATTACCTGTGGATGTAGCAGTAGATTTCATCCCTGAGGCAATACATCGTATGTTCCATACTGGACAGCACAGGCAGGAAAGTGGAGGAGAGGGAGTTGTGTTCTCTGTTAGGCTGATCTTTGACTGTGCAGAGCCCCACAGTGAAACTGGACATGTGCAACTCCTGTCTGGATCAAGGTTTGGGCAGGAAGGAAGGGACAGGGAGGTTCTGGTTGAGATCTGTTGTGGACTATCTGTCCAGGCAGACGTAGTGGTTGTGACTTACTAGTGGATACTGGCAGAAGTCTCCCCACTTCATTTTCAACCTTTGTCTGGGATGGTGGCATTATTCAGGCCACCCATGATGTTCACAGGTGACACATAGAGACCGCTTTTGAGTCCAACCAGGGCCCTATTTGCTGCTCCAGAATTGGCAACAACCATTTCCATGAATGGCAAATTTCATTGTCGTGATTAAGCTCAGTATTCAGAGGAAGGTTGTGATGGTAAACCTTAGGTCTGTGGTCTTTGGGAGAGCAGTCTTTGGCTTATTTAGAGAATTGCACAGTAGAATCTGCTGAAGCAGACAAATCTCTCTGCTTTTACACTGAAGAAATGGCTTGAATAGGGAGGCATTCACCTTCACTGAAAGCAGTGATGGCTTGGCATCATGATTCAGGAAGTGAGGAAGAAAGTAGCAAAGAGAGAGGTAAATGAAAATGAATACTTAAGCTGTAAGCGTTACACACTATTTATGAAAAATACAAGTAAAATATTGTCACTATATAGGTTCATGTGAAATGTACTTGTTATTCTAAGCAAACTCCCAAGGGAATTTGAATTCTTATGTGGGAATCCTACTCTTTTAATATGAAAAGGTAAGCATCGTCCTTTTTCAGGAAAAGTTGTAGACAAGATCAGTACTAATGGTACACACATCCAAGAGAAACTTGAGGCATGAAAATGTAATGTGACAAATTACAGAATCTTTCCCAATAGAATTTTAAAATTTCTTATGAGTCAGTACCTAGGAAGAGTGCGGAAGATGAGGCAAAATGCATTTACAAACCAAGCTGGTGATGATTGTTTGGCAAAGCAAGAGCAAGAAGTGTGACTCTTAATAACAGAACACATTCATAACCAGATAAGGAGGAAGAGGTGTGAAGACCCGAGTGTCCTGGTTCCAGCCAGGACAGGGTTAATTTTTTCAGTAGCCAAGAGGGGTCCTGGAGGTTACTCTATCATAACTCACATCATTGCTGGGAGCAGGGAGAAGGGAGTATCTTCTGGGGAGAAGGGGTTCCTTCTGGTCATGTAGATGCAGCAGAAAGAGCAGTTGAGTAATACCCCATTCCAGGAATCACATGTGAATTATTGTACCTTCTTTCTTGTACCCTCTGTCATTAGTGTTGCTGTTACTGTTTGTTTTCTTCTCTCATTGCTGTTTCTAGTAAATTGTTCTTATATCAACTCTTTATCTTCACCATTTGTGCCTCCAGTTCTCCTTTCCAGTGCAGGGGGAGGCTGTGGGAGGGGAAGAAGCAAGCAAGAAGTGCATGGTTTGGAGGCTCTCAGTGGGCAGCAGTAAATTGGGGAGTATCATTCCTAACCCACAACATGTAGCAGTGAATGAGAGGGAATTGTGTTCTCAAGCAGAGATCACATAACATTCTTGTGTCTGTCTTGAGTCTTGCAGTGGCTATCAAGAGATAGAAGAACTCATTAAATTCTTCCAGTGATCAGTATATGTCATATGCACATATTACATGAGTGTAATTCCAATTATTTTACTTCTTGTGCATGTAAGTATGATATAGATATTGGGAAAAAATATTACTGTTATTACTATTGTTATTTTACACAAATTAGATACTGCAGTACACTTAAGGGCTCCTTCACTGGTACACATAAATAAATTAATAATGGGAATACTAAAGTGAAGGCCTAGTCATACTGAAATTTGTAGCAAAACACTCCCAATAACTTTTCCTAACATACTTCCATTTGTCCTCTTTCAGGATTCATTCAACGAACAGAGCTAAATTACATTCATTTTATTTACAATAAAAATTAAGTATTTTGTTGATTCTGGCTCTGTTACCTAATATCTATTGTCTACAAAAAGAGTTTTCAAGATATTGAGGGAATATGTGTTCTCTGCTCATCAGAAACTTGATGTTTAAACTAATGTGAATATAATGTATTGAAATAATTATGTCACAGCATGTATCTTCGAGACATATTTTTATTTATATACAGTTAGGACAATAAAGATACTAATCAAATAAGATATATACTCTGCCAAGGTAGCAACTGTGTATAAACAACCATCAATAATCATAAAATGAGTAATATGCTAGCAACATTTTGCTGAGCAATTAAGGCTCTTACATATGAAGACTTATGAGTACACCAAAGATTTCAGCGATTAGAGCATGTGGTGGACTGTTATTAAAACTATTACTGTTCAGCCTAAATTTTCTTTTTTTTTCTTAGCAGTAAATATTTCCAACAGAAGTAGCTATAATAAGAGCAGTAATGTATGTGCATCTTACCAATGGGCTTTATAATCATGTATTTTGTCATAGGAACGTTCAGTGTCAGTATTTTTAAAGACTTCAAAGTGTAACAGATAAAGACACAAGGCACACTGAAGTCAAACTGGGTATAAAGAAGTTGGTTATTTTCCTTAACTTTCTGCTTTCTCTCTAATAACCAATCCTGGAATTAAACACCAGAGGCTGGAATAGCACTGTCTGAATCAAGTACAATGCACATCTACATTCAGGTAGCCTGAAACGTAGAAGTTTTCTCCTTCAGTGATAGTTCTAATGCTGGAGAGGTTTCCTGGCTAAGGTACAAACTTCAGTATCACACAGGTGTACGCACAAAGTGTACATGTACAGGCTTAAGTGACTGTCATCAGGAATTGTATCTGTACAGTTTTCTACCATTACAACTGTCAGAAAAAAAAGAAAGCGTTATTGCAGACAACTGTAGTTCTAAACAGAACAAATCAGAGTTGTAGAAATACTGCAGGGACACACTAATGGATTCATAGTTTTTGTGTACAAGAAGGACCAGCTGTTGTGAAATGTTTATAATGTGATGTAGGGAATTGAGCAAGGCACAAAATTCTGTTTGAGCTCCAGTAATGATTTCTAAAATGTTTATAGCTTTGACATGTGTAATTCTTCATGTCTGAATTGGCCTGCCTAGTGTTCTAAACCCAGGATCCTATGCTAGTTCTCTTCATTGATTTAAATTTTTTCCCTGAGAAACTTTTTGTTCATTTAAATAGAAAATTATTGTTGTTAGAGGTAGACCAAGCTATTCAGAAAGTCTCTCAGTGGCAAACTTACAGTGCCCAAGAGATTATACCGGGAAGAGCATTCACACTCCTCTTCCTTTGGCATTTGCTGTCCAGAGAAACTATTGCTCTAGACAGACTGTGTGTTTGACCTGGCAAAGCAGTTCCTACACCTTTTACTGTAAATCAGATACATCTTATGCAAGAAGTTGAGTATTAACACGATAAAACACATGACTTGTAAGAGCTTTTCTGTGTTCTTTTTAAAATCCATTCTCCAAACATGACCTGGTTTCTTTGTTCCTGATACCTCCAAGCTCATCTGTAGATGAGCCATGTGGCGATGTGGAACTGATCTGACATTGCAAGCACTTACCGTTCCTGCTGAGTGTTTCTGATTTCCAAACCGTACCTTTAATCAGCATGTACATATTTTAAATTTTTGATCACTGGTACAACTATTAAATATCCATAGGTTAAACTGAATCTCTGAAGAACCTCATTGACATTCTGTCATGTGAAAGTTCCTATATACAATCAATTTATTCAATCATCATTGCCTGATTTTAATCTCTTTAATAAATGAAATTCATTTTATATAGTACTTAATTCCCAGTGCTGTACCATATAAATGAAATTTCTGACAGAAGTCTAACTGTATTATATCAGTGCTGTGTGATGCAGAGTGATTAATCTAAGCTTCATAATGATAATATCATGTTTGTCTGACAAGAGCTATCTTGTATAAATGGATGTTTATTGGCACTGTTCCCAAGTTTATCAGACTATAAGCCATTCAGTCTTGCCATTTCATTTGACATGAAATTTACCAATACCTGACAGAGAATAATCTTGATAATGTAATACAGTCCTTATTTTGTATTCTGTATGCAGTTTTCACTGTAATGGATGAATAACATACTTAGAATCATCTGAAATCCAGTATATGACTCACAAGAATAAGTAATACCCAAATCATGCATGTTCTAGTCTAGACACAGCAAGTAGAAGTGAAAGCTATTTCACAGGATGAACTAGAAAAACAGAATAGTCAAAAGCATTGTATTCTTTAATGGCCTTAAGAATCTGAAAGCAATTACTAATCCTCTTAATTATCTGTCAAACATTTTTAGACTATTAGAAATTAATTTTTAGACAGCATTCATCAAATATTTAATGTGCAATCATTTGCCTGACATTTAATTATTTCAGAGCAATCCTCATTTTATTTTTGTTTTACTAATAGCATATCCAATATTTGATATGCCATTAAAAAAACTATAAAAATAAAATGAGGATATGTATTCAAATACATTAGGCTATAATAAATGTCAAACATATATTGAAGTTTCCTATTTGTTTTATAATTATTATATTTTTTACTTTTGAAAAATATTTTCTAATTATATCTCAGAGAAGGGAATGAAGCTCTCTGTATTTCTTTCATTGGATATTTTATTCAGTAGTCCTACTTGAAGGTCAGGGACAAAATTCATGACAAGATGTGGTCCTAACAATTCACATGTTAAAGAAAAATCTGTTCTGTATAGAGTGATTCCACTGTTTTAATGAATCTTGAGCTGTGGAATTTAGCATTGTTATTCAGATGGACACTTAGATTTTGGGGAGGCCTTTTACAGAGGGACATATTGTGAGCAATAGAAAAATATTGCCTTTAGCAGTAATCCTAGATACTAAAGTTAAGTGTTAACTGTTGTAAACTGAAATAAAAATTTGATAGAAACAATAAACTATTTATTTTTGCTTTTGCTTTTCCTGACCTTTAAAAAGGAAAACCACTTGAAGTTTGATGTATGTTTCTGTTACTATAATAGTTACTTTTTCACGTGTCATTCTAGAAATTGTGTTTGCACAGCTTTAAATTTGTAGTTCTATTTTCAGTTTGATAATTTCCATACTCCTGTGTATTGTTTACAGTCTGCTGGAATTTTCTAGTGTTTTTATTATGAATAAGGAGGTAGAAAAATATATGGTATAGATTGAATTCTGTTATCAACTATATTTCTGAAAATCAGTCTCATCCGAGTGTTTCAGACTTGTTGTCTGGTCTCTCAGGCTCTGATAGTTACAGCACTGATGTAACAAGTAACAGTCTTCTGCTATCCTGTGAAAAAATAAAAGGGACTTTTTTCCCCCCCTAATCTATGGGCTTGATCGTATATTCTGTTTTATCTATCATGAGTGTCAACTTGATATGCAACAATGCTTAGTTTCATCCTGTTTATCACTGGAAAGCCACCTCATGAATATTTGTTCTACTTCCAGAAGCTGCACCACATTAGTAATAGATCTCACAGAAGAAAAATGGGTTAGCAAACCTTTTTCTAGAATGATCTCTGAGGCTGCAAATACAGCTGACAGGGGTGCTGCTGTTTTTCTTCAAGGAACTACTAAAAGACATTTTATGCTTTTGTACAGAACTTCTCAGCTATTTCCGAGTTATTAAGGTTAAAATCAGTAATGGGTTTAACCACTGTAAATATAAGATTTAATGCCTTTTCTTACTAATCTTCCATGAAAATGCTCTGATAAACTCTGGGATAATATGTTGCCTATAGCATCCCCCTTCATTGTTGACAGAAATTTCATATTAAATACTAAATGTGCTTAGTAAGATCATTTGAAACTGTTGTCATATTTAGAACATGATTAATCTTCTCTCCTTAAATGAAATCTACCACAGTCTTGTGCAAGGTAGTGCAGTCTTTGCATTCAGTAAATTCAGACCTTAAGGTAAATAAATTTGTTTGAATGTCTTATTAATTCTTCAAAATATAGAAACTGAAATTCAATGTTGCACAGTTTAAAAGAATGTCTTTAGTAGGTAATTCTCTTTAAATCTAAGACTTCTTTTAAATGACTGATTAAAATATACTGAAACTTCTTTCTCTGTGAGTTATGGGAAGAATATTAGGCCAATAAAGGTTCCTTGTTGTCAGGCTATGACATTGCTTACTGTAATGAGTAGTTCTAACAAGTTATTTGGTAGATGCTGCAGCCATAGGGGTTTGCACAGTCAGTAGCAACATATGTGTGGTTTTTTTCCTTTAAAATCAGCATAAATGTTGATATTACTGTAAAACTAAATGATTAAAATAAGTGAATGTATTAAAGGTATAATACTTTTTACTATTTTCGTATGCATTCTTAGCTATTTCTTAATCTTAGATAAGCATTTGTGATCTCTTTGTCTTTCCTGAAATTTTAATTTCATTCTGGGCACTGAGAAAGAAAAACCATGACACATTCTTTTTTCCTTTGACTGTGAAAATCTCCTTCAGTTAGCTGCTAGAATGCTTTGATATGTAATCCAGATCAAAAAGGAGAAGTTTGTTATGTCTTTTCCAAGTAGTTATTAATCGATAGCTTCCCTGGAGAAGAGGATTTCAACTTGAAATCTCATTCATTGTATCAAGTATATTTGGATATTGAATACCTATCCTAATAGTAAAGAAATAAATTGCAAACTTCTGAGACACTTGGGAGAGAAAAGCAAAAACAAAATCAGTGTGGTTATTTTCATATTCACAAGTTTGGGGACCAGGACTGCACTCTTTGTACTTCAGTAGCACAGCCTACTACCCACTTTCCATTTTTGCCAGTGCTTATTTTCACCATGTGTAATCAAGTTCAGGTGTATATTAAAAATACGTGAGGTTTCTTGAGAGGGTAAAGCTCCCTTTTCTTCATTTTGTTCTGTCATTTAACAGGTTCAAAGGCTGGCAATATCTGGTTAGTGGTGAGCACTCCAGCAAGAAGAAATTATAAATAATATTAAAGTCAGCATAAGTGCTCTCTGCCCTAGTCTCTTTTCAGCCCAAAGAGCTTGGTTGGTTCAGCCTGTTTTCAGCTGCTTTCAATCCCTAGGGATTGTTCCAGAGGAAAAAAAAAAGGCAGCTTAATTTACTACTGACCCCTAGGTCTTGCTTCCTTTTCCAAAATGTGCCAGTTAATTCTAGTTTGCTGTGTGTAACCTTATGCAATATGTTCACAGTAAGACTGTAGACAACAATTTTTCAGGCACCTTTTCTGTATAAGATGCACCAAACCGTACTGACAAATGGTTCTGATCACATGTAGTTTTAATACCTTTATATGGAAATCATGTGCTGACTATAAAATAGTGTTTTAAGAGATCCTATCTACTTAGGAATTTATTTGTCAGGAAATACTGTAGCTACAGTAATTATTAGTAATGAAGAGTAATGATTGAAAAGTTAATAAGAATTTGAAGAGTTTCTGCATTGTACGCTGATGGTCAATGCTGCTTGTTGATCAGTTGTACTTTGTGTTTTATGGTGATTATACTGTCCTCCAACAGGCTTGATGCTGTTCAATGATTGACATTCTTTTAGAAAACATGTTTGATTTCTTCTACAGTAAATAAAGAAAGTAAGTTTTGCAAGGTGAATTGTATTTGATTTTAGTTTTTTCTCTAGCATCATACTTGACTTATAAAGGTTCATCGCAAAGTACTCTTCTTCAGGGTTGTAAATGAAGGATGCAGTGTGTTGGTTTTTTTAAGTAGTTGGCAATTGCTTTAAAGATTCAGGCCATCAGAGAACACGCTTTGTAGTTGTCTTTACTGAAATAAAATTTGGAACAATACCTGTAGTTCACAGTTATCCTGTAGAATAAATATGTGTGCTTTCTTCTAGGATTGCTTGATGTTTTTACTTCAGACAATCACTGTTAACTGATTGTGTCCCTTTTGTTCCCTGAGGATTCATATAATTTTTTTTTTTTTATATTGTAAAACAATAAATGTATAGGATATCTTTAGACTGTGATTTTAAAAAAATTAAGGGACAGACCCATTATAATTGAAAAATACATTTTCATAAACATCTAATTTGACAGAAAACATCACTGCAATATTGGAACTATCTCACACTGTCTCTTTAAAAACATGATAGAATTAGTGCAAGTAAATAGATTCACCAAGGTACATTTAGATGCTTGCTTCAATTTTTCATTTAGAAAGCATGATTTTCTTAACAAATGGAGAAAAATATTAAATTTCAGATCATATTCTTGATTTATTTTCAAAATAATAAAGCTTTTCAAATATTTGTTTCATTATGGTTTAATGGAATTGTGTAGGTATACATGTGGACTGTTTCAATTGTCGTCCACTTTCCGCTTCCAACTCCCCCAAATGCCATAATGTAGGCTGGCAAATTTGGTTGGGCTTTTTAAGTATTCCTTTAGTTTATTTGCACAAGACGTAGAGTTGGTCAGAACTGGACAGGAGTGCTTTGCACTGAAGCTGGCAATGACATATAATTAAAATGAATTGGGAGATAATGAGTAAAATGGGCACATACTTTTAAGACTTTTAAATGAAAGAGTAATTAGAAGCAAATGTAAAGAGGGAGTGATTTCGGTTGGATCCACATTTCATTAATTCCACATGCTGAGAGCCAGAGGTGCTTTGGAGAAAATAAAATAAGTTAAAAAGTAATTAAGCATACTCCTGGAAAGTTGTGGAAATTTTTTTTTTTTTGAGAACTGCCAAATATTTATTGCTATATATTTCTTTTTCTAGTCTAAGTTTTATTACGTGTATAGTCAGTCTCTGTTTTTTAGCATATCTTTTATATCTTTTATGGAAGATTTGATACCTGCAAGATTAGTTATATCTTCTTTTATTGTGGTTCTTTTGAATTCATCTTAAGATCCTTTGAACTGGAATTTCAAAAGTCAGACAAGAATCAGAAGAATCTCTGTTTGCTGGGAATCATTGTCGTGGAGGAAAGCATTTTGTTGTATAAAGCCACAAAGTGCTACACTTTAGAATGTACAGATACATGTCACCTTTATCAAAGTAAAGTTAGAATTTTGCCTAAATTTACCAGATCTCTTCTGAACTCAATTATTTCAGAAACCTTTTTATTGTTGCATCAAAACCAACAGAAACTGATTACAGAACATTTCCCAAAAAAAAATTTAAAATCTGAAAGCAGTATTTTGATCCCACAACTGAGATTTTTTGAATGAACATCATATAAATATACATTTGGATACATCTTTCTACATGTACCATGTTAGTAATTTTTGGCTAATTTGAGTCAAAAACTAGAACTAGAAATTATGTATTATGCTAATGGGAACTAGACTAACAGCATCATGTTTTTGACAAGTGTAGAGTATACACAAGCTGGGCATGAACTATAATGAAAACTGGTAGTTTACAAAATTAAGCTTACTGTGTATTGTGAAATGAAAATAAAATTGCTAAAAATATGGAAGGCAGATTTGGAAGTATATAGTTTGTGAGAATATGCTAGAAGAATGCAGATAAGAAGACAGCAGTATTAGGAGACTTGTGAATTTCAGTGCTGAAGTATGAATTCTTAAAAAATTTAATGTTCCCCATTCTACCTCTCAGACCTTCATCTCTGGACAATAGCAGAGCAAGTAGATGAAGAATTAATTTTAGCCAGTGAAGCTAAAAAATAAAAAAAATTTAAATTTCTAGAACTTGAGAAACATTAGAACATTGAAACATATTTGAAGCATTACTGAAAGTAGTTACTTGTACATAAGTTTGGCTGTATTGTGATGTTTTGCCACCTCTGGAAGAAAAGTACATAAGAGATTTCCAAATTTTTTCCACAATGCACCTGGTGAGTCTTTTCAGTGACAGAAGGCAGAAATTGCAGAAATATGAGTCACTGAAACAAGTGTCAACATAGGCCAGCTAGCAAATTCCTTAAATGTGGGATGATTTTGATGAAGCTTAGCAAGGGTTTTTAAAAAAATCACCAAATTGTCCATGTTGTAGATACAACAGGGCTAAAACCAAGATGAAGTTTTCATAGCTAAAACTACGTTAAAAAAAAAAAAAAAAAGGGATCATTTTCCCTAACAATCAAAAAGTATCTTCAGACAAGAAAAATAAATAGTTACTACCTGGGGAAAGATGTTATGTGTGCAGCTGCTGATTGCCTGAACTCAGCAAGACCTGAAATAAATCCACACTGCCCACCAGCAAAGTACTTGTGACCAGAAGAGCTTAAAGCATCTTAGTTCTTTGAGGGGCAATGTTTGCTGGTTGGTGCTCGGTTTTCACTTATAGTGGGGTTTTTTCCAAATAAGGAAATATTAGATCTTATCTATTTGAATAAAATGCTTGCCCAGCATTTTTTAAGAAGCTGTATTGATTTCTGTTAACTACTCTGAGGATCTGTCCTTTTCTATTGGGGGTGTTGTATGATGTGTGAGTGCTAACACTACCAGGTGAAATTTGAATTTGCCATGTGCAAAACTGTCATTATTGCTGTGTTTAAGGTTATGACCTCTAGTTAGTAATTAGCGTGGTAGGGATTCTGCTCTTTTTTCTTTTTCTAAATAGACAAAAACTGTGACTTGCACATTTGGAAGTTCTAAAATATTGAGAACTGTTGAAAAAATGCTAAAAACGTAGTTATGGGATGGCAAACCCTGAGGTTCTTGAGTTTAGAGTATCAAAAGCATTGCCAAAGCCTTTCAAAACTCTTTGTAATAATAATAATAATAATAATAATAAAAGCTGGGGAATCAAAGACCATTGCGTCAAGGATGAAAAATGCTGCGCATTTTCTTTCTGTGAGGGTACCTCTGGCTTTGATATGCATGAATTTTGTAATCAAATGTAGAATTCTAGGGCAGAGTCTTTGATTCTGGTGAGCACTTTTTCCAAATATTGTGCTCTGTATGTTTATCAAGGACAACAATCAGAAATCTGAAGTATTTGAAACTGTTAATATTGTATTTCCCTGCTTTCATTTAAACTGTAGTATTGCTGAATAATTGAACAGAGTCCTAGCTGGTTTACAGTTGAAGGATCTCATCGGAAAACATACTAAAACTAATGGAAAATAGACTGTTGGCTTTGGAGTAAGCCCTGAGGACACAACTTAATACAGCACAAAATAGTGTTTCACAGAGAAAACACAGCACAGTGTTTAACTTTTTGCAGATGTGGATTTTCTGAAAACTTCTGGAACAGAAAGCAATAAGAAAATGCAAATTTGTCCCAGTGATTCAGGGATTTAAAACACTTACATAGGTACACCAGTATTGCTTATAATTCTTTTAATGATCCCTTACACTCAGAAATTATTTTCTGGGCTTTTGTTTGATTGTTATAGCTGAGTTAAAAGAGTTTGTACTGCCTTGTAACATTGAAAACATACTCAGTTTCTTCCTCTGTTGGCCTGTAATTGCAAAACAGCTGTAATAGTTATTTTCAGGTATTCTCTTAGATTTTGTTCCTCTGAGGGGGCATATTCTTTGAAGTAACCACCAAGATCTCTTGTCTAAGGAAAATAGCCAAGATGATTGTCCTGAGAGACTCCTGTACTTTTCAGATTGCTGTATAGGTGTACAATTCATTGATTCAGCATCACATATTTACTGAGTACTGTCAGATTTACTGAGTTAGCAGTCATAGCCGTATTTATTAATTGTTCCTACCTGTTCCAGTTTCTTTAAATTTCAGATTTTCACACTTGTGAGGAAAACAGATAATGAATGAAAACAGATGTTTTTGTAACAGAAATAATAACTGAAAAAGGTGAGAGACTGCCAGAAAAAACCACAACTATTAATAAACCTGTAAAAGGAAAAATAAAGTGATAGTTAACAACCTAAATAATATATCCAGAGCATATTAGAAAAAAGCAAGCTCTGTAAGATGGTGTCCATGTACAAATTCAGGTTCTAGGTAAAAGCTTCATAGTTTTCATCATGAAACAGAGCTAGTACTGGTAAATATTTGAGAAGTAATTTAACAAAAGGTAGGATATAACGTACATGTATATGTATAATGTATATGTATCATTTATAATGTATATGTATATGTATATTTGAATTCCAACTATGAAAAGAGCTTCGATTTTGGGAGAAATAAATTTAAATGATGCTGTTATAGATCGAACTGAGAAACCTCTGTGTTGGAATTTAAAATGTATTCAAAGTATTTTCCTTGTGTGGAAATAAATGTGTCCTAGAATAAGGGAGGTGAAACATATCAGTTGCAATTTTAAGAAAACAGCAAACCGAGATTTTTATTTAATTTTTCGAGTCAGTTTTCAATCCTGAGTATCGAGAGCCACCTTGTGGCCGTGCCTTTTCATGCACATAAATGAAGCTGATTTTATGGCTGGTAAAGGCCCTTGATCCTTGTTTCACTTCTGAGCATTTCAAAGACTGAGAATTAAAATATGTTCGACTTCCAGGCATTTGCCTGAGGTGCAGCTCTCTTCTTGACCTGAAATATGAGTTCTTTACATTTGTGTGAAATTTCTAAAATTTTTTTTCTTCTTATTCCCTACTTTAGTCTTTCCTTCTTCTCTTCTGGCACACATTGAAAGATGATATTATAAAAGGCAGGACAGAGAAGATACTAGTGTAATAATTACAATATATAATGCACTTGTAGAGTGCATATACATATTTATGTATACGTATAATATATTACGGACTGCATTCACTTTTTCTTAAAATATATATATATATTCTTGAACAATGCATATTTTAGGAAGCTTAAAAAATGACAGTTTTAAGCATTTATTTCTCTATGTCTTTTAGTTGTTGTTTTGGTTACCAGAATCAAAAATAGGAAAAATCAATATCTATGTCTCCCAATTTGTATTTACCCTTGTGAAATATATGTATGAAATTAGCTTCAGGCATCAGAACAGGGATTAGTTGGAGAAAATGCATGAGGATTAATTGATTGCACTTGAACTCAGATTTGCCAAATGGCTTCATGCATTTCTGTCTTTTTCTGAAGGAGAAATGTCAGCATTTTTTGTGACTGTAAAGGGGCTGATGTAAATAGGGACTTAATCAGTTAAAGTAATAATCTAGATTTCCTTGACTTCAGTTTTCTGCTCTGCAATATAAAGTGTATACTGGGTTTAGTGGTGGAGGTTTAAAGAGTGCCAATACTCTACAAAGCATTTTCTTTTGGGATTCTGAGGGGGTAGGAGTGAAATTTCTCATCAAGTTTATATTTACTTCTGGTATTAATGGAAATCTCTTTTCCTTTGTAATTGAATTTATACTCAGGAATCTCAGACAACTTTGGGATTTCACACTCATTTTATCAAACACAAAAAAGTCTGGAATTTTGCTGTCAAACTAAAAATTAAACCAATAACTGTAGAAATTTGCACAGATAAAAAAAATCACTTAACAACATTTATCCTTTTTCGTCTTAAAGAAAAACTGAGATTAACTAGGCATTTAATCCCATTATTGTCTGTCCATAGTTGGGGAACATTTCAGTTAGAGTATGTTCTTATCAGCTTTGTCACATGGAAGAAAACTGGGTTTTGTCATGCTTTCAAGTAGGACTATGACCTCTACTGAGTCTGGTGATGCCAGACTCTGTGAATTTATGGAATCTGTCCCTCAAAGAAAGGGCTATAGGAATGTAATTTTGGGATTGCATAATTACGTTTGGGGGTTCTAACAAGCCTGAAGTGAGTTTGTGATAAATAATGTCCCCTGATTAAGTTGCCATTGTCATCAATAGAAAGGATGCAAAGTCTCCATTCCTATTTTTACTGTGACGTTCGTTAGTTCTGTTATGTTCAGCATTTAAAACGTAGGATGATCTGATTAATTTTAATGTATGAGTATCAGAATAAGCAGAGATTAGTGCGAAGGCAGATAATTTAAGTTCCAATTTATTTGGAATATTGAGTGATAATTAAGAGCTATTAGCGATATGTGCCATCTGGGAGTGTTGGGAAAATGCCACCTGAGTCAGTTACAATAGAAATTTGTTGCAATGGAAAGTTATTTGAGGGTCTAATTTGTCTTTTATTCTTTCCAGGATAATTCTTGTTCATTAGTCTAAATCTGAAACATGAAGTGCTTTTCCGGCTAAAATTACAGCACAAGGGTTTTGGGAGACTGCACATGGTAACTACAAATGTGTGATGTGTCTGAGCTGCTGCTGTAGTTGGTGGAGTTCAGTGCACTTCGGGCAGTGGAGCCAAGAGGATGCCTGAGTTCATCCATGAGCAGACATGGCAGAGAGAGCAGAAGCACTGCACAGGCTCTGCTGCCTGATTCCCACGGACTGTGCAGGGTGCTCAGACTCCATCTGCAAATGTGCAGATCTCTGTGTAGACATCTGCAGTGTTTTAATCTCAGACTGAGCCTTGCCATATCAAGCTGATGTCCAGTGCCTGTCTCAAATGGTCACAGTTACTTTGCTTTCTAGAGATATTTCTCCTGACTAGACAGCATTGGCCAGCCCTCTTACCTTCCGTACTAGCAGCATGCAGATTAAACAAGGATGATGGAACTGTTTGTCTCAAATGATGCCCTCTCAAGAGAAGAAATAGAGTAGGGAGTATGTGCTAGGGTGATCTCAAGAATGAAAAGGCTGTGCCAAGAATTATAAGTCATCAGTCCATTTCTATAGATATTATCAGAAAGACTGTCTGATAATATTATAGAAAACAGGCTCAGTAGTTTTCCCCCTAGGAAGTGGTCACTGGGGTTAGCAGAGATACGATCAGTGTTACAGGTAAGTGTAGTCCCTTTGTTTCCATTGCATGTAAAATTTCTTTGACAACAGAATTGGCAATTCCATATTTGGAGCTCAAGAATCAGTTTTAAAAAATAGCTGATATCCAAACATAAAATTAACAGAAGGAGATACTTTTGTTGAATAACTTCGACATTTAGACTGGAATTTGCAAAGTAAAATATTCCTATATATTTAAACCAATTCCTAAAGATGAGTGATGGTATGATATCCAGCTTTGCCTTGCAGAATGAATATGAGCCTGCAGTATCAGCAGTAGCCTGGCCAGCAGGACCAGGGCACTGATTGTCCCCATCTCAGCCTGCTGAGGCCACCCCTCAGATCCCATGGTCAGTTTTAGGCCTCTCATTACAGAAAAGTTATTGAGGTGCTGGAGCAAGAAGGGCAACAGATTTGGTGAAGGGTCTGGAGCACAAGTCCTATAAGGAGCAGATGAGGGAGCTGCAGTTGTTCAGTCTGGAGAAAAGGGGGCTTGGGGCGGGGGGGCATTTTTGCTCTCTACAATTATCTGAAAGGAGTTTGTGGCTGGGTGAAAGCTGGCCTCTTCTCCTGGGCAACCAGTGACAGGACAAGGGAAAATGGCCACAAGTTGCACCTTGGGAGCTTCAGGTTAGATATGCAGAAAAATTTCCTCACCAAAAAGGTTGTCAAGCATTGGAACAGGCTGCCCAGAGAAGTGGTGATCTTACCATCTCTGGAATTACTGAAAAAATAATTGGATGTGGCACTTCACAGTATAGTTTAGTGGGCATGATGGTATAAGGTCAAAGGTTAGACTTGATGATCTTGGAGATCTTCTTCATCCTCTCTGATTCTTTATTTTATATTGTTACTTACACATTATGTTGCTTACATTCATTTTATATACAGTATAGCATATTTTACATGAATTTTCAGTGCAAAATTAGAAAATCCAGCCCAACTAAAAGTTTTAAAACTGTGTCACACTGATTCTAATTAAAAGTTTGTTCAGAGTGCAAGAGTCAAAGATTCTTCACTCATTTAATTCTGATTTTAATTCATAATTCAGTATTACCATCTTGAAACCACTGAAGACTGATATCCTGGTGATAACCCTGTAGTGTGCATGTGTTATATAACGCCACAGACATGATACTTGCCTTGGCACTGAACCATGGTGAGTGGTTCAGTTCTGTACAGTCAGATCAAGTGGTTGTCTTTATCTAGGAAAGCTGCTGATACGTTTTGAATGTGATTGCAGTGATAGTTATAGGACTATTTTGCATAGATAGTATTAGCTTTCAGTGTTAAAGTAGGGAAATCACTTTTTTATTTTTATATATGTTTTTACTTCGGCTTCCATTATTTTGGCTACTTTAAACAATAAAAAGATACTGTGTTCTAAAATGTTATTACTTCAAGTGATAAATTATATGGACTAATATATGTACTAATAAATACGTACACAACACTGCTTTTAAGGCAGGGGTTGGCATTGTTTACTATTTGCCGTATGGGGATTAGAGTTTTCACCACCACAAGCACAAAAACGCTCCTGCCCTTGGTTGGTGGAGCAGGGATGCAAACCTGGCCTGAACAAAGCACCCCGCCAGCTCCACAAATGGCCAGTTGCTTTGAATCACTAACCTTTAACACTTCAGTCTCTCACAGACTGCTTTTGAAAGAGGGTAGAATTGTGAAATGAAAAGCTCTTTTAAGGAGACTAATGCATGAAGGATGTAATGATTTGAACAGATATGACTACTAATTGTACAGAAGAATGTTAATATAATTAAAATATTAAAGAAAATTAAGCTCGTAGTGTGGCATCTGACACTTTTGAACAGTCATTAGCACTAATGTATGCAAGATAAGTAAACAAAGTGTGAAAAATGGAAATTAATGAGGGTTAGAGAGGGACTGTGCAAGCAATCAGCACAGCAGCTCTCCTCTCACCTGTTCTGTACTGGGTTAAGTGAGAATGTAACAATCTCCTTACCTCTTCCCATACCACAAAATTTAGTCTCCATGGTGTGTTCGATATGTGAGATATTTTCTTATATTTCCCCTGAGATTTACCTGCTCTGTAAGACAATTATACTTAGCTTGATGAAGAAACTGTATATCCTGCTTTAAAATAACAGTATATGAATTACAATGGCTTAACAATAGCAAGCTCCTCAGTTTTACAGAGGAGCAATCTTGTTTATAAACCCCAAGGCAGATGGATAAATTAACATCAGTGCAATATTCTTTTTCTCAAACCTGTGTAAATATGTTATAAAAATTACTTAAACAAGAAAATTAAGTATTCCTTTGCTCAAAAAACCAGCTTTGGGTGGGAGATATATCTGCTAGGTTATGTAAATGCTTAAAGAACTGTAGATGTAGAAAACAGTTTTTCGAAGCCATATTTAATTATACATAAATATCTTCATCTCTGTGATTTCTGAACTTTGCAAAGCAATTATCTTGCAGCCTTCATGAGGTATCAAACAAGATCTTAGTAAGTAACATAAAATACTGGTACTATAAAGGCTGAATTTGAGGGGAGGGATTTTTTAAGAGGGGAAAGTAAAAAAACTGATTTTTTGCAGTAGAGATTGAAACTACAAGGGATCTTGTAATTTAGCAGAGGTCTGTGAGAAAATACACTACATTTGAACAGGATCTGGGGGTAAAATGAAGCTGTTTAGTTCTGACTTCATAGTGCTCATTTCTTGCATCTGCTGGCTTCCTCTGGCAGCAGGCCTAATAGCTGCCTCAGTTTAGCTGACAAACTGACTCCAGATACCCAAGTCTGCTGGCCATAAAAGCATAGTAATAGAAACCTTCTTGTTGTGTCACTTACTAGGTGCTACTTTGGTGCCCTTTCAGGTGCACGAAGACATCATGTCACCTTTAAAACTGATTTTTAATGATGTTCAATAATCCACAGTCTTCACAGTTGTGCACCGAAGTTGCAGAACTTGAGAGTAGCCTGCAAGCAATTTGGAATAACACTAGCAAAAAAGACATCATTGTCAAAGGTGTTAGTGATAACTGAAAATCGGCATAAGCCTTACAGATGCCATTTTTAAGATGTATTTTTTTTTGTCTTGAGGGTACAATCTAAAAGTTTATGAAACAGTAATGCAGTGAAATAATTCTGGGAGAGATGAGATTAGGGAAATCTGTTGGGGCAAGCATTTGAGTTGGGACAGAGGCACAAGGAATATAAAATTCATAGGAAATCGGGTTTTACTGGTCTCACCCTTAAAGGTCTATTAGTTTCTTAATAGATTGTTTTTGTTTGTTAGTTCTCTATCAAATAAAGTAAGTAATTACCACTTAATATAATTAAACAGATGTTGCAGTATAAACATTACAATATGAAAATACATAAACATGTATGATCCTTCATATCCTTTACAGAGTTCTGAAAAGTGCTTGTCTTGTGAGATTTAACATTTGGTAACCCTGAACTACAAAGATTACTAAGGAATCCCTGAAATTCTTTTCTAATAGCAAAGACACAGGAGTAATAAAATGCCTTTAGTTCTGAGACTTGTTTAATATTAGCACACCAATAAAAAAAACCCAAAACCTTTATGTGATGCTATTTACATCATGAATTTTCTTATGGATCTTCATATTACACTGTATCAGTGAAAAACTCTTGGGTTTACAGTGTTGCAGATGGTCTGATGTTCCAGTTTGTTTATGTTTTCTTCTTGTTAAAGTTCAAGTTACATCATTCAAGTTACTTAATGAGTGATGAATTGCGACAATTTTTGTTTAGGAAAAAGGTTTAGGAATTTCTGCCACTTTTACTCACTGCTGGGTTTTTTTATCATGTCTTCTTAGTATTGTTATGCTTATCTTCCATGCTCTGTAGGACAGAAGTTAGAAGAGTGAAGAAACTAAGCCACAATACCTAATCAAAAGACCTTTAATACTTAATGTTCATCTCTCTAAAAATACCTTTCTAAAAATTACTTTGCTTGCTTCAGCTTTTCATGGTCATACATAATGATACCAGTCTGCAACTATTTGAAAACCATGTAAACTATTAATTCACACTGCACATTTCCCATTACCTATAAGAATTGTGAGAAAAATTCCATTCTTCTGAAGAATCCTCAGTTTGTCACTTTGCATAGCTGTGAAGTTTAGAGGACATTCGTGGTTTAATTATGAAATGAGAAATACACTTAATGTTCATGAAATTTTTTTTTTCAGGGTTAATAATGTCTCTGTATTGCCTTTGAGGAGGAGTTGCACTAAAAATTGTTATAATATATATGTAAGTAAGGGGCAGCAGTATTGGAAAGAACTTTGAAAGACTTTCATTGTCTCTCGCTAAAATTACATTCAGTCTTGTCATGGCTGAGCAGAGTGGCAATTTTGAGTATTGCAAAGCAAAGGATGTGTTCTCAAATATAACAAATATTTTTATAGACACCATGCACTATCAGTTTCCTGTTGAAGCAGAAATATTGAAATCTTTGCACAGTTAAGCACAGCAACAAAAGGTTTAACTAGGTCTCCAGAGGCTGTCAGTATTCAAAGTGAAACCAGTAAAAAATCATCCTTGCGTGTCATCAAACTCCTCTCTATCAATTTCTTTCCATGCTGTATATTTTTCCTACCAGCTAGTTTTATAACATCCTACTGAAAACTTCTGCTGTCAGCAAAACAGACAAAGATTGATGTTTTTTTCATCTGTGTACTCCAAGTGGTTAACAAATATGACAACAGGACTTACTGTCTCAAAGGCTGGAGACAAATAGATACCTTGCTGTATTTTACATGTTTCATACATCTGTTCCCAGAAAGAGAGTGGTTGAATTCCAAATTGATGAGAAAGAAAGTAAGATTTTGACTAAAATGATTCTGCATGCAATTTAAAATTGTGATGTTAAACAATTAATTCAGTCTTAACTGATGTGCATTTTCATGTTATTGTTAAACTGTTTTGACATTAGTGTTAATAAGATTTGAGATTATTTAGTCACAGATTGGTGTCACAGATCTGGTGAAGTCCAAATTTTAAACATACTAAAGCAGTACAAAAATGTCTCTACAGAATTTTTATTTTACTTGCTATAAACAATAGAAATATGCTTATTATTGTACAATATATGAAAAATATTGTTACTTTCACTGAAAGGTGGCGCTCAAACTGGGTGATAATAATGAACATTTTCTCTCTGTCTAAACCTACTGCTGGAATTATTTTTCAGTTGAAGTTTTTAAACCCTTTTATCTGAGAACCAGTAATTTATTCAGTTTTAAGACAGGCACTGCAGTCTGGCTTGAAGTAATATTAGGTTACTTTGGTCCATGTTATAAAATTCTGGCTCAAGTTGAGGCAGTGTACTGTCTACAAAATAGTTCATTTTTTTGCTTTATAGGTGGTTTTTGCTAGGCAGTGAGGTAATTGGAAACTATGTCTACATCCTTGGGGACTTGTTGCAAATCCATCATTTGTGCATGGTCAGACTTGCATTCCTGTTTCTTTCATTCTTGGCTTGGCTGGCTGGCTCAAAATGCTATGTTTTAAACATTATACTACATTTCCTTAGCTTCTCTGATCAGTGAGGTCTGTAAACACTGCTGTCTAATGCATTATAGATTATAAACCTGAGGAATCAAAGATTACATTAAACGTTTACCTCTTGCTCCAGTTTTTCAATCTGAAGGCTGTTCCTCCTTTTCCTATAGTATAATTTATTCTGTATGTACCATGTAACTTTTGCAATGGAGAAAAAGATGGGGCTGCTATGATGTAACAGTGTACTGTAAAAAGAACACACTGGAAAAGGCAAGACATTTCTGGGCACCATACCAATCCCTTCTTTAACTAGTAGAAATCACTCTCTATTGTACCATCCGAATGAAACACAACCTTTTGCAATAAATATGTTAGGATCAGTAGTAAGGCCAGGGCAATAGAAAAAAATGTGCCAGAAATTTTGCCTTGCCTCTCCTTCCTTTATGAATCAAAAAGAGAATCAAAGTATAATTTATAGGAATTCTTTTTAAACTGTTCTGATTGGGGCAGTCTCACTATTCCTTTCTTTCTCCTTCAGAGGTGTTTTTAAAGCACTTTACAGAACTACTGAGGTGAGATCAGTAAATTGATCAGACAGTAACTCATAGGTTTAAAAGTTTCTAACTTTAATACAGTGAACTTAAATCGCCAGAGGGAGACAATTAGATTATTGACTCTTCCAGGAGAAATTCAAACTGATTCACATTTCTTTGCTAGAATTACCATCTTCAAATAATGTCTTACCAGGTACTGACTAATTATATCCCAGTAAAAGAGTAAGTGTTGAACAGAGATACTACTTCAGGATAACTATACAAAGTGAATAGTTAGATACATTAGAAAAGTGAAGATGTAGTGAATGAGCATGCATACTCATTAAGTAGTATAGCATATTGGGCAGCCTGCATCCCTCCAGAAATTATCTGCTAGGTCATGTGTGTCATCTTGGTGAGGAGAGCTCGCAGTAGTTTTTGGATTCCAGTTGCAGTGTGAACAGTCAATCAAGCTAATGCCTCTGTTCCCAGGTAAGAGCAAGGAAAGTAATCTTACTGCTACCCCATAAAATGCTGCTTTATCCTTGTCCTAGAAACAGCTGCTGACAGCTTAATTATTATGCAGACAATACAAGAATAATATGAAAAACAGTTCTAATTTACAAATGGGCAGTCCTCAAGTAAAATCATTGTACCTCAAATGCATACCTTTTTTCTCCCTTTATACTCAAATCTGTATTTCTCCTTACAGTTGTTGTCATAAACTGTCAGATAATGCTACTGCTTATCTTTCATGGGTTAGTGTTTTTTCTAGGTTTCATGTACTTCTCTGACTGCTTATTAAGGAGTCCTATGTTTTTTCCCTGTAATAAAAAATTACTGTATTTTGATTTCATATTTTAAAAAAAAACTCATGGTTTTATTTTCACCATCCAAGTTTTGATGTCTCCCCTTAGAAACAGAAGTTGAAAATAAAAGAATAAAACTTTTCTATAGATAGATAAATTAATATGCAATATGAATGTAGTAAATTCAATATGAATGTAGTAAATTCTGAAGACCAAAACTGGTAAATGATCATGGAATCCTTTGATCATTTCTTTCTGTTTCTCACATTTTTAAAATTTACAGAACACGAATAAGCCCATGTATGGACTCTAAAACTTCCCTTTTTTCATTCTGCTTCTGTCAGCTGACCTTTACTTCTGGAGTAGATGGACACTTTTTCCATCCTACCCTGATCTCATAAATTTTGAAAGACAGTATTTATTAAATGAACCAGCAGAGCAGATTCAGCAATATAAGTAGTATGATTGAGACAAGTGAGGCAGAGGAGGCTTTTGTCTTGTTGGGACTTACAACAATTTAGGTCAACTTACAAATTACGTTTTCAGGTGTTTTGAGCAAAGTTACAAAACAGTTACTTTGGATATACTTGGATTGTATTCATCACACAGTAGTAGTACTAATTATAACTGCTGCTCATTGAAGGCTGCAGCAAAAGGTCCCTTTGCTTGCTGTACGTGTCTGTGATGTCTGTGCTAGCTGAGCTCTGACACTCATCTAGTGAGGCTAATGAGGCCTCAAAATTAAGAGCTGCTACTTTGCAGGGTGTCAGGACAGTGCAGAGAATGGAGGATGGGAATAAATTGCTCAGAATTGCTCAAACCAGTGAACAAATATATTGGTGCATTCTGAACAAACCGCAAGTACTGCCCTATTGTGAACTCCACAGAAAGGAAATTACAATGATTGAGTCATATGGTCATGAGCATGAAGTTTGCTATAGTAAGGAGATCATGAGAAAAGTGCTAGAATAGCCTGTGCCGTTTCTGTTATTGAGTCAAAAACTGCGTTATTAGTGAGAAAAAACACCCAAATTCAGAATTTCAAGCAATATCTTAAAATGCGGAAGCATAAAAGAAAAATGAGTAAACTACAGAAAGAATAAAAATTATCATAGCAAGTAGTGATGATCTACTTTGTTTGTCCTAGATGAGGGTACCAATTGGAGATTCAAAAAAAAAAAAAACAAAAACCAAACCATAAATTCTTGTTTCATTTATCAAGAACCAATTTATTGGCAGCTGCTTCTCATAATCAAGCTTTATTGGTCTTTTTTACTTGCTTTTTCTATAAAATAAGAAAAAGGGTATCTATAGGCCCATGAAAATTTTCATTCTTTGGTTCACTGTATGAGTATTTAGAAGAGTGTCCATCTTATACTTGTTATGAATGATGATACCTTTGTGATACCAGATGCAGGAAAGGGTGAGGGTGTTATCTTTTATAAGTCTTTAGTAAAAAAGTTCGACTTTTTTTCCTGCTATGTGTGCATCATTTCTCATTAAAATTAAGCAGGACATTTTTCTGTGTCTAATTGTGGCATTTTTAATGTGTCTTGATCAAGAATTGCATGAAACTCAAGACATTTAAAGGAGAAATAGGTGGCAGCAAGCTAAACTGGGAATTTATTTAACACATACTGTTTTAGATGCACACACACATATAAACGAAGGTCATAAATCTACAGCCCTCTTGAGCAATAAGGGAGGGGAAAGAAAATCAATTCTAATCAGGAGACCAGTGCCATACCTCATAATAACAACTTCTCCATACACCTGAGGCACTTAGTAACATTTTGTATAAATTTTAAGCAAAACCTTTTAGCTTTATTCTGTAACAGAACAAGGTGGAAGCAATATAACTTTTTATAGTTCCACTTCCTTTATTTAGTAGTTCTTGGTTTTGTTGCTTCTGCAACCATTAAAATCCAGATTAAATACAACGGCCATGCACTTCATTATCACAAGAGTTTAGAATCATCTGTTTAAAAGCAGATGTGCTGTCATTAAATAATACATTGTGTGAACAATCTTTCAAGGCATCACTGAGATATGGGAATTGGTTTTTCATTTTATTTTCTCGAGTGAACTTTATAAAATTGGATTATATCATTGTTCTTGAAATAACTTGCCTTGTGTCTTTGTAGTCTAAAGTGAACACGAATTTATGGGAAGAAAATTAATTCCATTTCTGTGCAGTTAATAGAATCATCCAAACTGACTATTAATTTTATTTCTTCAGCATTTGGTTTTTTCCTGTGTCAAAACTGAGCTGTCGTTTTTTTCATTTTAAAAAGTTCCTTATCTTCTGTCTTGGAAAAAATATTATTGAATATATTTCTAACCTGTTAGCTGTGTAATATGGAAGTCTAGCACTTCACAGATTCAATAAATGAACAGATTCAATAAATGAGCTGGTACATATTAAATATTTCAAAGATGTTGTTTTAGAATGTGTGGTAGATTTTAGAAGTAGGTTTCTATTCTTTCTAAATGCAACAAGATGGATTTTTAAACAGTAGATTAATCTTAAGCTTGCAAGTACTTGAATTATAGTCAGACTAGCATTGCCATATCTTAATACATTTTCTGTCATGAACCTTTGTCCTTCCTCTTTCTTTTTACTATATTCTCAAGTTCCTTAAATTGATGAAATTGTACTTCCTAAAGCCATAAACAAATAGTTTTCTTCTGTATATAGTACACAATTCTACTATTCTTAGTTTTCCATTTGTATATTGCCCTTTCAATACATTAAACAACAGAAGCAATCAAGTTACAAACCAAGGTATGCAATTTTTAAATTGTGAGGATTTGAGAGCAAGATTCTGCTTTTTTAGCTAAGATTATAATATTTAAAGTGTAATTTTTTTACATTGAATAATTGTACTTTTTGAAAAGTAGATACTTTAATACATATAAAATAGGTACAAAAAGTTCTACTAAAAAAGTGAATTTTTTGATTGTTGTTTAATCATTTATTTAAGAAAAAAGCTAATTCATAGTTAAATGCATACACCAAGTTCCAGATATAATCAAGATCAATCCAAATTTCTGTGCCACAGTTAGGTATGCAGCTGAAGTGAATTTTCCACAACCTTTGTGAATTTTGTTGGTCATAACCAATAAATGCAAACCTTGGTGCATCTGTGCTCTTTATGAAATATTTGTTTCCGTTTGTTAGCTCATGAAGAATAAGCTTCATGAACTGCAGGGCCACTTTATCAAAGTATTATTTATTCATATTTAAGCACTACAGTAGTTAATTAAATTTGCCAAAAAGTCATGTGTAGTTTAAAAGCTGAGTTTGATTTCCTTTAAACGAATAGTAAATAATTACTACTAAAGTGGAAAGATCAGATATTGAAAAGCTGGATAATTGAGAAACTGAGAAATGTGTTTTTCCTACAATATTTTTCTTTTCATGTCCTCCTTTTATAATTGCATTCCCATCTCCCTATTTATTTCTGTGTTTGCAGAGATTTATTGTTCATGTTTGGCAGTTTGCCAGTACTGTGAACCATGTTTTGCTTTGCTTTACCCACTCTGTATCCCATAAGTCAACTTTTGGGTGGCTGTGTGTCAGGAAATGGTAAATGTGAAAATATAACAACATCAACAATAACAAGAATAATAATCAAGTTTTTTCTAGATTTAATTCACTATAATACGCAAGGCTGAAAATACAGTGAGAGTCAAATACTACTTAACCTTAGTGTGGTTTATGGAAAAGTAGAGATTCTCCATGGACAAAGAAAGAAATCTGGTTTAGAGAAAGATTAGAATCGTCCTTACCGCAACCCTTTTGGTGTCATATTTAGCAGCAATGGATGTTGGAAAGCAGTTAGTGCAGCATGTAGGGATGTGGAAGAGACAGGCAGAAAATCAGAAGTGTTTGTGACAAATGGTATATTAGTTTTTCATAACTTAGAGATAGTGTTCAGTCTAGGTGAAAGACGATAAAGCCAGCACCCAGAAATAATGCTCACAGGTCTCATACCCCACAGGAGGCTGGAGATCCTAGCCTCCTGCCTATGGGAAAGGAAGAATGAGGGGGAGATGAACAGTTTGATTCCATGCTATGAATGAATGGTTTCAGCCTGTGCTGCACCAATGCAGCAGCTGGTGGTGGGGAAGGGTGTCCCCTCCTTCAAGTTAAGTATGGTGTGTGGCCTGATGCCTCAAGCCTGTCCAAGCTGCCTGCACAGTCTGAAAGAGTTGCTTTTAAGGAAAAGTGATAAGTGAGTTCTCAGTTTCTGTGTACTCATTGTTGGTTAACTTGAATCTCCTTTTAAGTGAAACTATACTTCCGTACAAAGATTAAGCTTCTTACAATCTTTTATACAATTAAGTGTATTCTTTGGAAAATAACTATAGAAATATTAACTTAGAGAAAATCATCACAAACTGGCCTTGATGGAAAGTCCAATATTAATGGAAATAGTTTCTTTCGTATGACTCATAATAATATTCATATTTTCTCCTGTATTTTTTAATACAATACTTCTTGTGCTGTAATTAGAAGTTAATTTAGATGTTTTTCTTGTCTATTCTAGGTACAGAGATCCAGAAATAAGCAGTTACGTGAGCTGTTTCCGGATGGATTTAGTATTCATCATGCAGGAATGCTGCGGCAAGACAGAAGTTTGGTTGAGAACTTGTTTTCTAATGGACATATCAAAGTCTTGGTTTGTACAGCTACACTCGCTTGGGGTGTCAATCTGCCTGCTCATGCTGTTGTTATTAAGGTAAGAGCTTCCCTCCTCTGCAAGGGGTTATCTGTCTTAAAAGAAACCTGTAAAGAAGTATAGACAGCAAGATCTCTTGTGAGTTTTGGGCCTGGAGGGGAAATATCTGATTGACTTGAAATGTTATTTATATCTCATTAAACTGATTCTCTCCTGTGGGAGTCTAGTTTGTATAGTAAAGATTTAAATATATCAAAGATTATGAAAGGATTAGTTAAAGTACACTTCTGAAATCATGCTATATTTGCCTAATTTCAGAATTCAGCTCATCAGGATTATATCCATGTGTATTTATGTTAATTTTTATTAACTTTTCCTCAACCAGGGAACACAAATATATGCTGCAAAAAGAGGCTCCTTTGTTGACCTTGGAATTTTAGATGTCATGCAGATATTTGGTCGAGCTGGAAGGCCTCAGTTTGACAAATTCGGAGAAGGCATCATTATTACAACTCATGATAAACTCAGTCATTACCTGACTCTTCTTACACAGCAGAACCCAATTGAAAGCCAGTTTCTTGAAAGCCTTGCCGACAACTTAAATGCAGAGGTAACCTTTGATTTGTTTATAGAAACTAGCTGACTTTAAAGGATTGACAGTATTTGAAAAAAAAATGTGATATTGTCACACAATAAAATTTTCACTGTAAATATTTTATTACTGTTAGTGTGTAGGTGTGTATGCTTAAGTGAACTGCTACATATGTGAAAGTGGGGGGTCTTTTACAAAAGGTGGTAGGTATTCAAAGTAGGATGGAGGGTCAAAATACCATTAAGATAAAACTGTATCAACTCAGCATTTACCTTTTAATCACAAGTGTTTTATTAGAAGTTACTAAGTGTTCTGCATATCATTTCAGTGTTCTGAAAACTAAAATCCACAAAAAAATTAAAGCCTGTCTTTCTGTATATAAAGAAATTCACATATTTGACTGCAGTGTAGGAAGAATAATGGACCTGGCTTTAACTTTTTTTTCAAAGGCACTGGACATTTTTTCAGTTGACATCAAGCAGTTTAGCCAAACTGAAATGTCCAGTGACATAAAACTGCTTATGACTTTGAAAGATGTGAAGTTTATTTGGTCTATTGAGAATAATCTTTTAAAGATGCTTGCTATTTTGTCTACACAATTCTTTCATATTTGTTTATTTTAGCTTTTCGTCACTTTTGCAATTTACCTATCTCTCTTTCTACCACAGAGAAAAGAGAAAAAATAAATGGAAGTCATACTTGCAGTGGGCAGACATATTGCTCTCAACCATTTTTTTTTGACAGCACTTAATGATCCTGGACATAGACACCTCTGAATATTCTCTAGGTGGAACTGGATGGATATTCAGTTATTTGAAATTACATAGGAGTAACTTACGCATTAGCAGTAAAAATTTGCATCCTAAAGTTGATTGTGTAGGGGAGGATTACCTGTGGTTATTGTTCAGCACCCCAGTAAGTCAGGAAAGAGTGATCTGGTCTTGGGATACTGTGTGCCTTTTCACTAGGAAAAAGTCCAGCCAAATTTCATAAAAGAGCTTTGTACTTGTTTTTGGAGATACATGAAGTAGACAATGAAACAAGGGTTGGGTAGGCCTTCCTTCATAGCAGAGGATTTTTCTACTTTTTTTTAAATATTAGAAAGTTAGTCTTTTTTTCCTGATTTTGTGTAATGGTTGATATCTGAAAAGGACAGTGTACTCATGGCTTTAAAATAACCCTGGATTCTATAACCGTGATACAGTTACAGAAGCTGAAGATGCAGTCAGAATTTTGTTATTCACTGTGAGAAATTATTGTTAGTAGAAATAGCAATGGAGTACAATAGTGTAGCAAGGGCATGGAAGCAACATATGTGATATTACTTATTCTCCTGTCATAACATGCAGGAAAAATTCGTACCTGCCAGATTACAGATAACCAATACTATGAGCACTGACAAGGAGCTATTGTGTTAGCATTTTTTGGAAAGAACTTTATCATTCCCTTATAATTGGAGTCAGTCTAAACTTCTGTGTATGCTGATTTGATCTAAGATAGTGGAATTCTCTGGGAAGGATATAGGTGGTTTGAAATTGCTACATTTATCTGGAGATGACTATTCCAATAGGCTGCAGCATTCTGGGAAAAAAAGCATTTTCAAACATATGCTATCACATGGATCAAGTAGATAGTCTTAGGAAGTACATTCAATTTTAGTCATCTTCTGCCCTTTGGTACTAACAAAACACATTTTGTATGGATACAAAATATATGGAGTTGGACTGATTTGTTGCAGAAATTAAGACAAGTGTGATGATGACCACTGTCATCTTCTCTGTAACAGAGCCTGTTGTTAGCACCAGGAAATCTGGACTGATGTATAATAAAACAACATATTGTAGAAGCAGGATCTGCTTTTATTACAAGTCATTCAGGAAATCCAAATGCTTATTCTCTAGTTGTAAAGAGAAACACATTAAAGGCCAGAAGCAATGCTGATTTGTTCAAATTCTTAGTTTGTTATGGACACACCAGTAGCTGAAATAAGGGCTGATAAAATGAAGGCAGGAGTTGGAGCTATAGAAAGACTTCATGTTTTTGTAAGAATATGAAATTGCTTTTATCTAGACCAGGTCTCTTGACAGAAATAGGAAGATGGTAAGAATGATTCAGATATTTGAGGTAATACAGCATATAATCCTAGCCACACAATTGCAAGTGCAATCCAGAGCCTTGAACTTTGTACCTAGACTTATGTGGTGCAGGAGAGAAAATTTGGGCAAAAGTGCAAAAAAAAATGCAGCGTTTCTAATCCCCATATAAAAATAAATTTTCTAGAAGCAGAAAATTTTCAGGGAAGATGGGCAAAGGAATAAATCAGCTTCTGTGAAAGGAGCCTACCAGTTTTTCTGTATGCTTCAGGAGATAACAAAGACAAATCAAGGTTATATGACAGAGTTTTGTGAAGTAATAAATGAAGTAACATGGCAAAAGATTGCGTGTCTCCTGGGACTAGGACCAGGATGTTTGGCTGAGATGAGCCAGTAGCAATTTTAGAAAACAAAAATATGTCAGCTGGGTGGTTAGACTCTGGAACTCTGTGCAGAGAGCTGTTTCTAGACAGAAAATCACTTTAAAAACTGTCCACAAATGGAATAAAAATCCATCTAAAGATACTAAGTACAAAGCCAGTACCTTTAACTAAAGACCTTGAGATGCAATAGTTTGAGAACTAGGGAGAAATTCGTATGATGCTTTGTTCCTCATTGCCACATTTTGCCCTTCAGCACTTGCTGTTACCTAACCTCAGGTAACTTGCTGTTACCTGATGCTTCAGTGCTTTTGTTCTTAGGAGAACTAGAGTGGGAAAACCTGAAATACATCCAACTTCATTGAGTTGACACCAAAATTCAGACTTTCCATGTGTATATCAGCAGGTCAGTCCACTGTGAATTCTCTCTTGGAGATCTGAATTTTGGTTTCATTTTGTAGGTTTTTTCTCCTAAAAATTAGCAGAATAGTGAATTATCAGTGATGATCAACGTAGACATGGAGATGTCACTTTTCTTCTTTTGCCAAAATTCTGCCAGTGGGCATAACAGAATGTAAAAAGGAATAAAATAAGCAGCTATTTAGGGTACTTAGTTGAGAGGAGCAAGTTCTGGGGCAGTTAACCAGCTGGCAAACAGAAAATACCTACGGCTGTATTTTCTGGAAATACAGGAAGAAAGATAAGATGCAGGGGATGTGGTTTAATTGGATCATAAACTTTAACTTATCTGGGAACTATCATCAATAGCTCATACAATGCAGGTCACCATTCCTTCCCTAATGGTTTCCACCTGGTAGAGCCCTCCCTGACAACCACAGCTGGACTCCAGCTTGTTGCTGGGACCACTCCTTTCCCCAGAGAGTTTGGAAATGATTTTCAGTGCTGGACAGTAGGGATACCTTCCCCAGGGTGTGTGCCTTTACTTGCATGTGCTTATGATTTTGCTCTGAAGACAGGAATGTAGAATGTGGTGACTTTTTTAGTCTGGACAAACCTCTTAAACTTTTGCCTTGAAAGAAAGGGTTCTCACAAGAGATGAAAAATTCCTTCAGAGCCCTTCCAAAAACAAACAAAAAAAAACCAAAACAAAAACACTCAGGAGCTGGGTGACTGAATGGCTGATCTGAGTATGGGGCAAAGCACAGGAGATTCTGTCTGATTTGGGACAATTCTAGTAGCTTTAATTATTTCAAAAGCTTTACAGGAATAAGACCATAGTCCTGTGGTGCTGAAATGGTAATTTAAAATCCACTGGTTTCCAAAGGAAACAGAAAATTGCTTATTAGGTTGTAAAATTGCTTATTAGGTTGTTGCTCTCTTACCTTAACAACAAATACTTGATTCATATATGGAAATTTTTCTTTGTGCAATCGGACTCAATTATACTACAAGAAGAGACATTATATTTGTAAAAAAGGCACATATATGTAAAAAAGAATGTATTATGTTGTATAATAAGTTCAGTGTATATTATCAGTAATATTTCTGTGCCATTTTCTATTCTATTTCTAGTAGAGGTATCAGAGAGAAAAACTCATTTTTCAAAAGCTGCCCCTGAAAAGTCATGCTACTTATATCTCTTTACACTTTCTTGAAAATCAAAACCACCTCCTCTGAAATATCATTCAACTTGATAAAGTTTGTGGTATAGCATGTGTAAAAAAAAAATTTTAAAAAAAGGCAAAAAGAAAATAAATAACAATAAATGCTGTTAAGCACATCATTCAGTGATGGCAATGTCAGTCACTGCAAAATTATTTAAAATTGTGTGATGCTGATTATTGCAGTAATTTAAAATTACACAGTGAGTTGGATAAATATCGTACTCAAAATTGCTTTCTGTGAGTGAAGAAACACCATTGTTTGCAGTTGAAGTGTGAAAAATCAGAAGTGTTTTATGACAACTGGTGCAAAATACCATATCAACGTAGTAAATATTTCTACTCATCCATTATTCCATCTGTAACTAAATGCTTGATACACAGTTGAGGAAATTCTGGAAACTTGGATCATTCATGCTGTTTTAATGAAGGATAAATTTTCAGTCCGTAAGAACTTTACTTGAACACTAGATGGCAGCAAATATTTATAAATTACTCTGGGGTGGTTTTGCCTGAATACCAGTACTGAAACCCTGCTGTATTACACAATTGCTTTTCCCCTTCATTTTTGCTTTTAACTTTTTAAAATAATTAATTAGAATAGAATAGCAATAGAATCAGATATTTGAACAAATGAGGCAAAGAAAAAGTGAGGGGTGTTTGGTTTTGGTTTTTTGTCAGACTTCATGATCCTCAGTAACGAGAATATTATATTTTCATGATTGTGAAGTGGTTGTTGAAAATGCTACTACTGGACTATGTTTTTAAGGTATTTCAAGTTGTGCACTGAAAGATATTTGAGTCATGCAAAGAAACCAAATGCTCAAAATAACTTGTGTACAAATCAAGTAATAGTAACCTGTGGGCTCTGTTCCATTTTTTCCCTGTAGTAGTCTGTGAAGAACTGAATGCTTTTGTAGCTGCTTCAGTGCACTATGTAGCTATATACTGTGAAAAGCAACACAATTTCCTCCTCCAACCTTCTTATACTTTTGAAGAACAAAATATCACTTGAAAAATGTGTAAAGCAAAGCCTGGGGTTGCTCCATGCTATTAGACAAAGATTTACTGGATTTAAGTTAACTTAAGGCAGATACGGCTTTCATTGTTTTTTTTTTTGCCAGATATTTATGTTATTTGAAAAAGAATGTCAGGATTGTTATTAAGGTCTAGGTACTTCAGTCTGAACATGCACATGTACTCAGTTCTATAGACTTTTTTTTTGTTACTATTTTTGCCAAGTCACATGGAAGATTTATATGAAATCCAAACACCAATAAAACAAAAATAACTCACATGGAAGATTTATATGAAATCCAAACACCAATAAAACAAAAATAACTTTTAAAATGCAGTAATAGATTACAAAACTTCGGTAGGAGAGACTTTCGCTTGTTTTAACAACCTGCAACAACCAAAAAAGGTTTGTTCATGGGACATGCAGGAAATGTTAAATTCTTCTGGTAAAATCAGGTTAACTGGAATTAAGCGGTAAAATATTTCTCATTAATGTAACCAATACAAAATAGAACTGAAGTTAGCAAGTAAAAATGTGTGTGTGGTCAACAGTTTGGTGATAAAAGTATTGAATTTTCAAAAAAAAAAAGGTCATTTAGTAAAAAAATGGTTTGGTGTAGCTGATTTAGCCTTGAAATATAAATAAACATGTTTACATATATATATATGTGAATATTGCCTGTTCAATTTTGTTATATTTTGATATAACAGAAATGTAGCAGATACCTTTATGTTTGACTTGCCAGCTGCAAAAGGAGAAAGCTATTTATAAAAACTGTGTCTAAAGAGTTTGCTAAGTATGAGGATGAAAAAACCTAAAGATTCTTGGTATCATTTTGTTTAGGACCTGATAGTGCTTCCACATTGGCATGAAGAAATTAATCTTGAACTGTAGATTCTTTTCTTTTCAAGTATTCTTCTTTAAATTACCTTGACCATACTCACTACAGAATTATTTTGTTTTCATTGCCTTTTTATTTTTATAACAAGCTTGCTCAATAACATATTTTAATTTTAAAAATCATGAGTGGTGTAGGGAAGATCATTTATGGTCACTGTATCTTATTATTGTGTCAAAGAAACCCATGTTATTACAGGTTTACAAGATAAAGATGTGTAAAATGTTCAAGTTATTGTTTTAGTATTATTTCAAAATTATTTAGGTTGGAAAAATCCTGACACTTTCTTTAATGTCGTGCTAATATTCTGAATTCCTTGTGTTTTCAGCCAGATACTTATGTACAGCTGTAACCTATATACTTAATTTTGTCTCTTCTCCTGTTTCCAGATTGCTCTTGGCACGGTAACTAATGTGGAAGAAGCAGTAAAGTGGATAAGTTACACTTATCTTTATGTACGGATGAGAGCAAATCCATTAGTATATGGCATCAGTCACAAAGCTTATCAGGTATAAAATGCATTTTAAAAAAATCTGTAACCTGTTCTGAGTCTCTAATCCTTCCGTGATGTGAGGATAAATATTTGCTATTTCTACTTAACCTGACATCAGCAATTCTTTTAAAGTGCTTAGAAAAAGGAAGATATTTTCTGTAGCAGAGTGTTTTTACCACTGAATTATGAGGCCCCTTCTGTTCACATAAAAATACATTTTAACTAGTCAAGTTATGCTCCAAAGGACACCATTCATTCTTATCTCACAGTTACTGTAACTTAGGCTGTTTCTAGTGTTTCAGTTTTGTAGACTAGATATAAATGATAAAAGAAAGCATTTTTGGGTTGCTTGATTCCCCCTCACCCTTGTCAGCTTTTATTTTAGAATGTTTCATGGCATAATATCTTATAAGTTATAAAATAGCATTTTTAATTGGGTGATATTTTCTTTCATATGATTTATTACTCATAAGATTTTTTAATTAGGTTGCTTGGAAATTTTTTTGTTTATTTACAAGCATTCCGTGCAGTGATATGAATCTGAGCACATTCACATAAGGCGGTTTTTTACATTATCTGTATTTTTTAGGAAGATTAATAGTTTACAGATTATCGAAATATTATTACCTTTTTCTTTGTACAGCTGTTTATAAGCATTTAATGTTAACATAGATATGGTTAATTGAGCCTAATGCAGGTAAATCTCACAACTGTGTGGTAACTGCAGTTTATTTCACATCAATGATCTGTTTTGTGACTTCATAATTTATTTGGACATTGTGAGCAGCAGTTTGTTAGGGCATGGTGACATGTAGAGTTATACGTCAGCGGACAGTTTATTAATTTTTTTTTCCCTTGATAGTGGAAACTGCAGTGGAAATAGTTGTGTTATTGCTTAAGGAAGCTTCTGCAGACATCTTTAGACCTCTGGTCGTCTCAAATTTCTTTTCTGTAAAAAGCCATATAGCACATTACCATTTCTGTTAATATAACAGTATACAACACAGACCACAAAGTAATAGATAAATGAGAAGCAAAAAGTGATTTGCTAGTAAGAATGTTGTTGTCCCGTTAATATAAATTCCTTTTTTTGTTTCACTATCAAATTCTAGATTAAAAGAAATGTAACCATGATGGTAATAAGTGGTAAAAAAAGCAATAAAAGACTAACATTAAAATTTTTCATAAATTTTAAAAGTAATGAACAGGAGTTTCTTCCCTTCCCCCTGCTCTAGTGTTTCTATTTATCTGCTGAGAAAGTGAGGATTGCCGGCACTTGTTATATTCTTCCACTCACCTTCTTTCTACTCCTATTGATTTGATGTGCTAATATTAGGCATTCATATTTTTGAGTTGAGGCAGTAACAAATTATATCAATGTGAACTGTTACCCATTCATGTAGGAGTGTTTTCTAGATAAGCCAGTTTTAAACTTCAAAACTTATGTGTGATAGAGAGTGTATGGATGCTATAGTGCCAGATGCAGTTATAGCCAAAGATTTGGTCTGTTAGACCATTCTGGGTATAGGTATCCAATTATCATCTTTGGTGTCTTAGTGTATTTTAGTAATGTTACAGCGTGCCAATTCCTGTCTCTGTATTGACCAAGAATCACTGTTGTTCATTCAGAATCCCTATATCGCTCGTGGATCACACTTCCTAGCTGTTTAATGAGACTGAGATCATGCAGATTGATTCTCCATTCCCTTTCCACTGGTGCTCACCACATCCAGTAATTACCTTAGGGCACCCACACAATAGGATGCACATCTTTGCTACCCCACATGTCTCCATGATCTTTCTGGGCTACATCCAGCAGTAGGCTACTGCAGGTCCACTGCTTTGATTTGTGTTTTTTCAAGTTGTTTGCCAGAAATGTCGATGATGCCTCTTACTGATCATGAAAATGGCCAAAATTAAAGATAAGCAGCAAGAGAAAACAAAAAGTGGAAGGGAAAAGTGGAACAAATGCAAATGTTGTATTGGTGAAGCCTGTAGTATGAATTACAGGCATTTGCTCATACTTCTGGGGTTCCAGTGAAAAGGTGTCTGAATTAAATAAACTCCTTTGTCTATTTTCTCCTCTTTTTGGTTCCACTCTTTGGTTCCACTGTTCCTACAGTTAAGCAGAGCTTTTTATGACCCTAAAACTTATGTTTAGATGTAAAAATTAGAGGAGCTTGTGCCCAACATTTCTCTCAGTAAGTTAGAGAAAGCAGTTTGAATAATAATGTACTTAATCATAAATAGTAATGTACTTTATCATGTATTCTTGAATTTCTATATGCATAGACCTGCTCGGTTTCTTACTGTGGACAGGCCAAGGCTTATTTTAAAGAGTACAGCTTAAAGCTGTTCTAGGCTGGATTTTTTATTCTGGGGATTTCTAATTATGCAAGTTCAACAAGAAGGGTGCTAACCATGGATTCTCTAGACTCAAATATTGTTTCACAGCTTTTTCAAGTTGGTGGCGTTTCCTTTAAAGTTAAAACTTTGTAAAAAATGTTAGTCTGCTATTGCAGCTTTAGCTTTTATGTAAGGCAAAAGATTGGCAGGTACTTTGGACTGCCAAAGGAGTTGGAAGTCATTTTGATATTTTTAAAATTTTTTCCCCCACAATAGTTTTAAGAAATGTTGAACATCTGGCATCTAGATCATTTTTTTTTACCAACTCTACTCTGAAATCTGACCTTAATGCATGACTTACTATTGAGAAAAGAAGTCTAGACCTTTGCCATCTTAGCTTTTGACTTGAAACTAAGGCAAGCCATAACTAAGGAGAAACAGCTTCAGGGTAACTGGCAAACACAGAATATTAGGAGCTAGTCTTGCAGCTGCTTTGTGGAGATGACTGCGTTTGTCTGCAACCATGAGATGATGTTCTTTTGCACAAAGATGAAACTGAATGCTGGCCCAGAGAAAACCAGAGCAAACCAAGGCATAACAGTTCTTAAAGCCTGTTCCTTTTTGTTGTCTTGGTCATGTTTCTCTGTTGCAGATTTACCAAGAGGGCTGGTATGACTTACTCTAAATCTGAACTATACACGAGCCCTGAAATAATACTTGCTGTGGACTAGAACAGTGTTTTAGTCTTCTCAACTAATTATTGCTTGTCTAATTAGAGCCCTATCTCAGGTGCACATATACCAGAAGGTTAACATAACTATGAATCCCTTTTCACCCATCTCTGTCAGTGTGGATATGCCAGGTGCCTGATGTGGAAACACAATTATACAGCAGTCCCACTCAAATGGGAGTTTTGCCCAGTCTTTTATGTACTAATGAGATAATGTGCATTATTAGTTGGACAAAATGTCCAAGTTCCTGAACTTTGATATGAATAGAAGTGGTGTTGGGCACAGGAAGCTCCTTGGTGTGCTTTTAACATGAATGTTACTGTACATCTGTAACTCACTAATTAGAATATCCCAATTAACATACCGAAGGCTTTTGGAGATGTTAAAGTTTTTTTGCTAGGATACATTTAAGCCATGCAATTTGAAGTTTAATCTTTTATGGATGCAATTAAAGCCATCCTCATGTCAACTACACAGGAAGGTATATCTTCAGCCATTTTCATAAAGAGAAGGTTCTGTACATACAGGTTTTGGTCAATAATGTCAGTGTAACTGTTATTAGTGAGAACTCAAGAAAATCACAACTTAATAACTGTGCCTTCCTTTTATAAGATTTTTGACTTTGTGTGACTATCTCAAAAAATATTTATGTAACGCTTCTTTTATGCAAATAAATGTATGTGTTTCATGCCTAGATGGATCCAAGTCTAGAAAAGCACAGAGAACAATTGGTAATTGAAGTTGGCAGAAAACTGGACAAAGCCCGCATGATTCGCTTTGAAGAACGAACTGGCTTTTTTTCTTCAACAGATTTAGGCAGAACTGCTAGCCACTACTATATTAAATACAATACCATAGAGGTAAAAGATGATGTCCTGTTTCTGGAGGTTTTTTTCCTTCTTTTTTAATGTATACCTAAAATAGTTGTAAGATATTACAGAATATGTAGCTGATTTGTTCACTGTATTTTCAAACCATATTTACCTAAATGGGGGGAGAGCAAATAGGAAAAAGAAATAGACTAAATATCAAGCAATAGTGAAAAGTTAGACTCAGTGTGAAGTGAGGTTTGCAATTTCTATAGTCTTTTTGACTTATTTTAAGAGAATTATAGGAAGCATTTTGATACATACAGATGACCTCCTCTGGGAGAAAGTCCTATCAGGTTGACAATCTTGAACAACTTTTGGCACTGTAATCAGATTATGTTGTAAACATGTACAAAATGTTGTAGAATTGGAAACTTGATTTGATGTACACATTTATCTTAAAACTTTTTTACCAAATAAGTGTTTTTCTTTAAAAAAACCTGAAGACTCAGCATTTATCATATTTAACTGTTTACTGTCACTGTGTCTAATCAGTCTCACATATTTATTCAGTCAGATATGTCCTAGACTTTTTTTTTTTAAATGGACACATTACATGTCTGTTGATTTTGGGGTGACCAAAGTACTGGGAGGGACTGTTTTTCTGAAACTGCTGAAAAGTCATTATGAAATTTGTTCATGCTTAAATTGCATCACTCTGATCTTCCAATAACTTATATTTTAAAGTTATATACCTTTTAAAATCTTAGCTAATGTTTCTTTGTTTCCTGCTATATATGTGTATTTTCATTTTCAGTGACAAATCCATTCTTTTTATTTTTAATAGACTTTCAATGAATTGTTTGATGCTCATAAAACCGAAGGTGATATTCTTGCTATAGTATCAAAAGCTGAAGAGTTTGAACAGATAAAGGTAAAGTTAAAAAATGCTGTGAAACTAGACACTTCTGTAGTACTTACTCCATAAATATTGTCTACAGACACAAGTTTTGTTAAATGCTAAGCACCATTATAAAATGTTTTCTAAGGAGATATACTATGCTCTCGCTCAAATTTATACATAGTTCAGCTTGAACTACAGTGCACGTTTAATAACTAGTTATGGATTTTTGAGAATTTCTTTTAAATGCTTTTAAGAACTTTTCAGCTCTTCAATTATTAACAGGTGAAGCTAAGTGTCCATTTGAATAGTGTGCCTAGGGATGAGGTAGCTTTCTGTTTGAAGTTTAAGGCATTATTGGATATCTCCCTGAACAATTTGCTTTATCAGGGATGAGGCAGGACTCATTGAAGTGAACTCTGATATATTTTCTGTGGGAAACAATATTAGATTGGCAGAATGATAAATTCTCATAAATTCAGATCTGAAATCTAGGAAGTTGTCACAAGAGATTTTTTACAGGCTAGAAGATTACTGTTCTATTCTACTCAGTTCTATTCCAGCCTCCCTTTTTGCCTCCTGTGTGGGTAGGACACAAGGCAATACATTCCAAGCTGGCATGAGCTTTTTTGCCCATGCTTCCATCTCACAGAGGTACGAGCCAGAGTCCACAGGGTTTGTTAGCTTGGGCTCATTGCCATTTTACCACAATTATACAACTTGCAGATCAGTGCTGGCTCTCATTCACCTGGCTCTGCAGGCTGGCAGTGTGAATCCCTCACCATCTACATATTTACATATTTGCACACATTGTCTGGGTATTACCGTCTCTTTATCTAATGGAGAAATTCTATTTTGCTGTAATCTCTTCTATTATAGAAGATAATAAGCAGTGAGGTTTCACAGTCATACATGAAACGTTTTCCAAGCTAGAAGGGTTTTTTTTATGATAGTGATATTGCTTTACTAGGTCTAAATTTAGCGTAATTTAATATTTAAAAGAAAGCATATGGCAAATATGATGTGGTATGTTTCTGTATTTCTAATAAAGTTAGTAGTGATGCTTCTTGACTAAAGCACAGTTTTTCTAGTTTACTTTCTCAGATTTATATGGTATGGTATCAGTGCACCGTTTCCAGATTTTTGTGATTCATTTGCTGTGCAGCTCTGAGTGTTAAAATTAGTAACTGGTTTTCACAAGAATAACTCAGGATTTGCCCCTCTGTGTGATAGAAATTGTGGCTTTTGATAAATTAATCATGTTTCTATAATGTCTTTAAAAATTCTGCTTTTTAAGATACGTAACTCACCAGCAGCTGAAATACAGATCTGGATTAGACCTGTACTGTGCTGTGCAAGAGCAGAAAAAATTATCAAAAATGCTGTTGTAAGCAGACCACAGTATTCCCCTGAATGTGGAGTCATCTATGATGGTTGTGTACTTCATGTCTTTCTTTCCTGTGGGACTAATGACTAGAAAGTTGGGGATTTTAACCCAATTGTCTTAGGGTCTTTTGTATGTCAGGTAGTCAGGTCCAAATGAAAATTACTTTCAGATGGTTCCCTGCAGGGACCAAACATTTACCCTCTTTAAATAAGTTTTACACTAACAGACTATCAGTTAGTCAAAGAATATGTAGATTTATGCTAGTTTTGCCATGTAAGGGTCATCAGTTAGAATGTGAAATGTTATGCATTATTCAAACCGTAGGTATTAATATTTCTTTACTCATATTAAGACTTAATCTTATTAACAGTGAAAATTTTAATATGATGAATCATAGTACTTCACAGTTTTGAGTTTAAAAATGTATTATGCCACATGCAAACTGTGTAACTATAATGAGTACATTTAATGTTAATTCAAGATTGCCCTAATCCAGATGGACAGAGGTTTTACTCTGGTCAAATAAAAAATGAAATCTCATCAGATGAAGGATGGTAAGGTCACAAGATTCAATTTTTGTGGCATATCAAATTTTTGTATGTCAATGGCAACCTTAATAGATGGTGATGAATAACAAAATGTAATTGTGTCCCTATTAAGACAGTTTCAATTATGGTCTATAAGCTACATTGTGGAAGATGTGGGTTTACTGCTTTTTTTCTTCTTTTTTTTCTCCTTAAAACTGGAGACTTCATTTAAAAGTAATATAACAATGTTTTAAGGAAAATTTGATTTCAGTGTGAAAATTTTTATCAAATTGCTTCAGGCTCTTCATAATGTACAATTGTGTTTTAGGTAAGAGAAGAAGAAATAGAAGAGCTAGATACCTTGCTAAATGATTTCTGTGAACTTCCTGCTCCAGGAGGTGTGGAAAACAATTATGGAAAAATTAATATCCTCCTTCAAACATACATTAGCAGAGGGGAGATGGACAGCTTCTCCCTTATTTCGGATTCTGCATATGTTGCACAGGTAAAAATAGTATTTTCTACATATTTGTTGCTGTCTTCTGTTGTTTCAATTCTCCCAAATATTTACAGTTATATAAGGTGGCCCTGATGTGCATCTTTTTTGTACATTTTTATGCAAGTTCATTTGAAAATCAGAGCCCTATGAGTGTGCATGCATTTGGGCTACAGCACTTGAGTAGAAAAGTTTTGCAAAGGACTGCTTTGGGAGACTATGGCAGTTTTTGTTAATTATGAATGTCCTTTTCCGTTTGTATTACCCCTGTAGTCTTATATTTGGTAGCTCTAGCTGTGATTGCACATGAATTATATTCCTAAATTTCAGGGTTTTCTTCTAAATGTGAAAAACTGTTGTAATCTGTTTTTATGCTTTGTGTGTTTTATACTTCGTTCTGCAAAACATAACTTGTGTTTGATTCACATACCTTGGTTTACACACAAAAGGTGTGCTGTTGTAATTCTGTTGCTAGATGTAATCTAGCAAAAAATGTGCATTTACACACCAGTCTGTGTATTTGTTTGTTGGCTTCATTTGACGCCTCAAGGGTTGGTTGTTACACAGCACATTTAGTTACCACACGGGCATGTACATAGTGGGACCTAACACACAGAGATCTATTTAGACAACTGTGACCCCAAAAACGTTTTACCTTTTAGCCCATCTCTTTCTCGCTTTTTTTTTTAACAGTCATCAAACAAGTTGCATGGAATTATATTTGTCTCATTCTTACAAAACTGCTTTGGAATGAGTTAATTTTAAAATTGCATTTAGTTGGTGCTAAAGATGAGATTTAAGTATTCAAAATTATTCAGAGTCTTTAGCAACATTTTTGTAGTAGCAAAGCCTTCTTCAGAAATGTTTGTGTTTTGTAGCGCGTATGGGTATAAATGAGAAAATGCTGAAGTGATTGTGCACATCATAAAAATTGTGGTACTTGCCCAGCAAAATTGTTTTCAGTACGATGCTTTTAATCTTTGCTTTCAAGGCAATTGCTTTTATTTTTCTGTCTCATGTATAGCATGTTTACTGAGGCAACATGGTCTTCTCAGATCTTCATAAACTGTTCTTGTGGAACCAGTGCTACAAAGTGTGACTTTTTTTTTTTTTTTTTTTTTTAAACTTGGAAAGTGTCTATTAAGAAAATTATTCATCCTTTCTAAGTAAGAGGAATGTGCTTCTTTAGTAACATATGCTTCCTATCACAACCAAATAATTTTCTATTTTTTATTCCTGTTGGCATAGCAGAGCCAGTAGGGAATGATTATATTCTATTCAATGAATCAAGAACATAATTCCTAATCCAGACATAGCACTGGTAGGGGAAAAAAAAAAGCATAGGTTCATATACATCTTGAAAAGTTTATGAAAGGAATATCATAACTTAGGTTTTCAGGATAAGACTGACTTCATTCAGACTTATGTTAATAATTATTTTTCCAAGTCCAAAGCATATTTGTACAGTTTGGTTATACAATATTCTCAGAGTATAGTAGCATGTTTTTAAAAAGTCACTACTGTTAAGCTTCTGTGCAAATGTTGTGAAATTCGGTGTGAAATGGGATGCTATTATAGAAGTATAAACAGGGAAAAAACAAAACTTGAATTTTCATCTAAAGTGTATTTTCCATTGTCTATTATATGGGGGGTTATATTATATTATATAAGTTTGCTTCAGAAGTGATTGATACACAATAAATTTAGAACTCCATAGTGTTAGCATAACTGTGATCAAAGTTCTATGGCAGACCTGACACTACAATTTTAATTGGTTGCACATGTTTCTTTTTATAATTTCAGAATGCAGCCATGAGGTAGTTCTGCCACTAGACAGCAATGGAAAAAATAGTTTTCAAAAATGTTTGAAATCAGTTTGAAAAGAAAAATCTATTGTTATGGTTTGTCAAAGATGGGTCTATGGGATCCTTTTCATTTTACAAAGAATATTGAGAGAATTACAACAGTTTTCCTTCTTTTTTTTTCTTTTCACTTTCCAGAATGCAGCTCGTATTGTTCGAGCTCTTTTTGAGATTGCCCTGAGGAAACGTTGGCCTGCCATGACATATCGGCTACTGAACCTCAGCAAAGTTATTGACAAGCGGCTGTGGGGCTGGGTGAGCCCTCTCAGGCAGTTCTCAGTGTTGCCACCATCCGTCCTTTCCAAGCTGGAAGAGAAGAATCTCACTATAGACAAGATGAAGGACATGAGAAAAGATGAAATAGGTGAGAAACCAGGAAGGCTGATCTCCTTAAACTATTAGAAACCAGTGAGCAAGTAAGAACGAAATCTGAGCCATGCATCTGGTCTGGAAGCCACATACCAAACATTAATATGGTCTGTCCAATAAAAGAGGTTTTGTCCAGTCTCCACAGCTTGTAACATGGCACAGATCTGAGGATAAGGCCAGCCCATGTCCTGGTAGTCACAGAACACAGATGGAAAGGAGATGTCTATTGATAAGTATTTGCATTTATATGTGTACATATACATATTTATGTTGACCTGTGTGCCTCCCTTTCTGCCCACCTTACACAACACACTACTATAAAAGACATCTGTTTATTTCTGCCAGTTGGCACAATATGGCCTTTTTTTTTTTCTTATTAACGTGAAAAAGAATAAAACCAGATTATTATATCCAGGTATGCTATCAGTAAATGGACTTCTTCTGAAAGACTGCATTAGTTTTCATTGAACATGGAGAATTCATTGTCACTGGTGTCACTGCAACAAAACCTTAATGGAATTTTTTAAAGGATTTGACAGTCCAATAATGAGAAAATCCACAAGCCTACTGATAGACATAATGACAATTTCTAGTAAGTCTGTATAAACTGTTGTGCATAAACTGCCCACCAGATGGTTGAAGTTGAAACAAAAATTGACTTGTAATGTATTTCTTTTTCCTTAGTATATTTTTTTATTTGGACTTCATTAGCACCTGCTATTGACAACCTGTTGATAAAGAAACTGCCATTTTTTTAAAAATCTAATTTTAGAATAAAAATACCATTCATACTCACTGCTTAGAAGCTGTGACATCTAATTTAATATTTCTTTCATTTGCAGGTGAAATACATTCCTAGATTAGGAAACCTAATCTAGGCTGAAAAAAGTTAAATATGTAAAAGTTTGCAGAATTAGAGGCTATATTTTCATTTAATAAGTTAAACCAAAAAAGTATGACAAAATTCTAAAAGCTTACTTTGACTGCATATTAATATAGTAATATTAAACATATTTAAAACATTGCATTTTACTTGAATTGCTAGCAGTATAATTTTTTATTCGGAAGTGTTATAGCACGTTTTAATTCACATCTATTAATTTTTTGTGTATTTGTGATGTCTTTTAGTACTTAGTACTCTTTTCCATTAGTTTTATTAGTGGGTTTATTTTGTTGTTATTATTCTTGGGTTTTGTGGAGCTGTTTTTAGTTTGGGTTTTTTGTTTTGTTTTGTTTGGGTTTGGTTTTTTTAATTGTTCTTTCTCCCCATAATCTCACTTGGAGAAGCAGGAAATTTTGTGTAAAAATACAAAACCGGTTTTGCTTCCTTTGATGTGTTGGAACCAGTATTGACAGGATGGAAATGTATCTATATATACAACTGCAATCTGTCTAGTTTCAGTTTATATTAACTTAGTTTGAAAGTAGGTGACACATGGGATTTGTCTGTGAAAATAGGTCACTGCTGACCATACATAATGATACTTCATGTTCTTCAGCCTTACAAATATCAAAGAAAGTTGTTCTGTGTATCTCTGTGAAGCAGTTACTTGCACACTTCCTCCTGTCTGGCCTCTCTTTCTGAGGCATGTGAAGGAAGTGCTTGCCTGGCAGCCACTTTCTTGTTTTGAATCCAAAGCCGTGTTGAAATGAGAAAAGGCACAACTTCCAGGTACTGCCTTGTTTTCCTAGTCTGCAGGGCTAGTTTCAGTGTTTCTTGCTTTTTAAATGTTATTGAGACCTTGGAGATAAAGTAACAAAGACAGGAGCTAGCTGGCTAACTCAGCCCATGGCTTAGGGGGAGATGAAAGCATCAGATGGGTGCCAGCTCTCCCAGTGAGTGGAGAGCATGTTGTGTGCACAGATCCTGGATTCCAGGGTACCATGAATTGGTCAACACCAATCGCTGAGCTATTGCAATGTAACCATGGAGTTTCCAGAAAGCCAGGAAATCAATGTTAGCTGAAATAAACATCCCTTTTTTTTCAGAATGCAGATGACAAACATTGTAGAATAAGCAAAATTTATTCCCTTTTTTTTTTTTGACATGCGTATTTTCTCAGTCAGCTTTTGTTCAGAGGGTTTTAATATTTCTTATATGCCATTGATGGTTTCCCATAATGTGACTACTTAAAAAAAGAGGGGGGTTAGGGGGAGAGAGTTTTGTCTTATTTTGTAGAAGCTGGGAGAGGAGCCTTATTGTCCCTTGCACAGAATTGTAAAAAAACTCAGTGCTGTCCTGTACAAACATAGTTCACCTCATACATCGTGAAAAAGAGATTTTTGCCGTGAAACAGTGTACTTGCCTACCTATGTTTATTGAGTCACATCTTTGAATATTTGTCATCTGCCTTTATTCAACATGATTTCTGAAGTTTTACCTCTGATTACAAAAGCTAGTCACTGTACAAATATGCTATAATGCTGCTTATGTCATCAAAGTGTACCAGCACAAGGGGTTTAGTTCTTAATAACCCACTTGTTGGAGGTGCAATTATTTTACCAACTGCAAATGTAACTGATTAAATATGTACTAAAACTTTTCGGTAGGGGTTTGATTCTTAAGCAAGGTCACCATTCAGTACTTCAAAGATACTTCAATCTATCTGCCAATTTTTTAAATAAGAAAAATTGGAAAGTCAGTATCAATAGAAAAAAATAGAAGTTTCAAGATTATATGCTCCTAAAAATGTCTTGTAATTGCAAGAAAAGGTTTGTATCACCTTTTCACTTTGCACATAATACAAATAATAGGATTTCTTCTCCTTTTTTAGTTTTTTTAATTTTTTAATGGGTAAATGTGCACAGGAACCACATAAAGATATCAGAAAATATCAATAGCCATTGGTAAGGTACAGGGGATATTTATGACCATCACAATTAAAATCTAAAATATGCACCACGTAATTAGATTAACAGTTTCAGTGAAAATGTAGTAAATAAGCCATCTTTTCCTAAATAAGCCAGAAGGTGGAATAATTTCAGCATAAAAAGAAATCACTGCTACATACTTTGTTTTATATTTAAAATTAAGAGCAAGGGAACAGAGATTTGAGCTGTAAAGTACAAGTGGGACTTCTAAATAAATACAACCAGTTTATTGTCTTAGTTACCATGATTACAATAGAAATAAAAAAAACATTGCAACATTTAATTTTTCCTTTGTCTCAGTTACACACTGGTGTATTCTGAAAGATCAGAGCTGCTGTGAGATGTTTACTTATGTGCATTTTTAACCTATTAAGTACCTTTATTCGGTTTTATAAAAAGCATTCTGACTGCTTTGAGTCACTATACAGAAATTGTAGAAGTTCAAATCGAGTAAAAGGTTGGTATTCATGCTCTGAAAAAGAACTATATCGCTTGGTAAGAGCCTGGTAAGAGCCTGGTCAAAAAGTCAGGGAAGGAGAGGGAACTAGCTTGACATAATGCTTTCAGTGTGAATTCTTAATAGTTATTTTAACCCCTTAGTTATAGCCAACAGGGGGGTTAATGCTGATTTTTCAAGACTCTAAATTGCTAATTCAAGTTAAGTATTACAAAATATTCAGACATGCCAGGTCAAGAGAGTCAGACATTTACGTACCCAAGAGCAAAACAAGCAAGCAATAATACCTCTCTCTAAAAGCCTATTTGAAAGTCAGAGTTGTATGCTTTTTCCTGGAAATGCAAATTCGTTACACCTGATGTTTTCTTGGCAGGTCATATGCTGCATCATGTGAAGATTGGGTTAAAGGTAAAACAGTGTGTCCATCAAATACCCTCCATCATAATGGAAGCAACGATCCAGCCAATCACCCGCACCGTGCTCCGAGTTCGGCTGAACATCGCTCCCGACTTCACGTGGAATGACCAGGTAAAAAAAGAGGGAGGAGGAGGCAAGACAAGAAGCATTAGTTTAGTTTCAGTAAAGGAGATGATCGCTTGGTGTCCACAGCTGTTTGGATAAGAAAAAAAGCACTTATTGTAGCTAAAAAACAAATTTGATAATAGGAATGGAATGACCTTTATGACTTTTGTTGAAGAAAGCAGGCAAAGATCTTTTTATTTCTGTTAATCCTTATAAGGCTGTGTATAAAATGTTGAGGCAAATGCTTAATACTGAATATTCACAGTAGTCACACACAGATTAATGTGCTCAGAAAGGAGAAGCGAGAAAAAGGGAGACGTGAATGTCGCTCTGAACTAGGAATGAATGTCAGACTCAGAAAAGCTTTGAAACGCAGTTCATGTACACCAAGTTCCTCCTGGCTTCACAAATACACGTTCACAATATCAGTGCCTTTTTCTGTTGGGACTTGTCTAAACAAAAAACTGAGATGTGTTTGGAATTACATTCATCTGTACTTTATAGTGCAAATTTATATGAAAGGAGTTGTATGAGTTGCACATTTAGCTCTACACACATCCTTTGATTCAGAATCTGTTCATTAGAAATACATTTATGATAAATCTAAATGAAACATAAATGTCCACATGGGGGCATTGTATTGTTACTGTTACTTCTGAAACTTTCTACAGGAAAAAAAGACACCTCCATGGGCAAACATAATTTTCTTCTTTTAGACTTACGAGATTTACTCTTAAGATAAATAATTTTGAAATGTTGATATTAAGTATCTGTTCTTTTATTTAAAAAAAAATTTTAAATCCCTTAGATTACAATTTTACCTTAATCAATAGTAAATGAGAGTTTTATTTCACAAATGTTTAAACCACCTTAGAACTTATTTTCCCTTCTGAGAGGTGTTGTATTTTCTTATGGAAGTTTCACCAAGTTCTCTTATAAATGGAAGATTAGCAATCAAAATATAGGAAGTTTGATTTTGCTTGCCACCTAGATTTATTGAAGAAATATTTGAATAGATTCCTAACATGAATTATAACATGAATATTTTTTTTCTGCCTTATTTATGTGCAATACTACAGAAGGAAAATGAAGCACTACTTTTTAGGATTGAAACAAGTTTTTTATTGTTCAGTTTTTCATCCACTTTACCTGTAATCTTTTAAAGACAAAAAAATTACTGTTCTTCATATTAAACTTTATCTTAATACAAAGTAATTTCTCAATTCATTGTTAGGTTTTTCTACAAAATCTAGGTTCTATATCTTTACAGGTTGAAAAGGGGGCCACACAAAATTATACTGTTGTTTTGATTCGGAACTTCTAAATTTAGAGCAAAATTTTTTCACAAGACTATTTTCTGCCATGACCACTTAAAGTTTTTCTGATAATTGCTTTGGAAACGGTATGATTGTTTATTGTTTATTAAGTTTATGGAGATGTTTTTATATTAATTTGTTTATTGGTAATCATTAAAACTTGGAAAAGTTTTTTTATGGTTTTTTTTTTTCTTTCTGTAATGTGGTGTTGATTTTCCTGTTTCTCAGTAAATGAAGCTTCTACCACAGTAAATAACTAAAGCTGTTAAATTTTAATAATCTCTGAAAATTAATAGCTGTCTCAAATTCAAGCATAGACACTGAAACTGCTTCTCCATCATCACATTATTTTAAAAAACTTCTCAGAAGATGGCTGTAGAAAGTTTCAAGTATACCTGTGATTGGTTCAAAAGTTAGTTGCTAAAATATTACATTGAAAGAATTACAGTAATCAAATAAAACCAGTTATGAAAACTTTAAATACCATGCTTTGCTGAAATACCCTACTTGGCTAACATTTTATGGTTTTAAGATTGTTACTTTACCTGGATAATTAATTCTATAATGATCTCATCACAAACTTTGTGCTTGACGCTACGAGAGAAAGAAACGATGTTTTGTAGTCATGAGATATGACATCAACTTGATCTTTAGTTTTCAGTACAGGGAGCCCCTAAATTCAGTAAAAGCATGTGAGCCAAATCCCAGATTTTTATTCTATTGTTAGAAGCAAAGGACTATAAACATATCCAGACAGAGCAATTAAGCCTTAGTGCTTCCAGGAGTCCAGCAGAAATGCAGAATAATGGGAGTAGTATTAATTAGCTGAGTCATATATCAGACATATAGTTTTAGGGTGATGGTGGCCCAAAATACAGGTATGTGCCAGTTCTTAAGAGCTCCCAAGAGTTCTTGAGAATCATTGCTGGGGAAGATGTTGCATTCCCTGTTCCCAGACTGTCCTGCTTACCCCGTGCAGTTTTTTTCATGGGACTTTACGAAATTAGGTTGCTATTTCAGTTAATAATAAAATTTCTGAGCTTTGAACTTAATTGTGTTCCTTAATCTCTTTTAAATGCTCCTAAACCCTGATGAAGTAATTGTCTCACTTTTCAAGATGTCACCTGCATGTCATTTCAGTTTCACTGCTTTAGTTCCCAATGAAGCTGCAAGTGAAATTCAAATGTAACAAAAATGAATGACTGTCCATGTATTTGTCTATTGTGCAACTGTGGTAAAAAAGAAAGAAAAGCACCTTAGTTTTATTCTTTCTGTATAGTTTTGTCTTCACAAACCAGTACAGACTGTTTTCTGACACAGACACAGTAATGAATTACGCTGAAAATAATGTGTGCTGTGTGAATCAATACCAGATTCCTGGAGCATTAAAATTGCCATTAGAAGCAACTATGCACTTTGTCTTTTTTCCTATTAAGTTTAGGAAAAATTCCAACTTTTTTTTCATATCCTGGTTTTGCAACTTATCACAGTCCTCATCAGAAACACCAGAAATTGGCGTTCATTAAATATTATGTCTTCCATACTTCTTTACTATGCATTTTTCTTATTTTCCTAGATATTTAAGTAAAATGCTTGTACATTGGCAAAGGTTGTTTATTCTGACAAAGAAACCAAAAATCTTAATTTGGCATCACACCTAGCTATGATTTCTGGCATTGCTGGCCATTGCAAAGTAAGGTACACAATAAAGCAAACAAAAATCTAGGTTTAAAAACACGTGTTGCCAGATGGCAGGGAAATCATCAAGCGACGGCTCTATTTTTGTTCTTCCCACTTCACCCGTGACAATGGCTACATCTGCAGCCTCCTGAATGCGCTTACTGTATCTTTCTAGAGGAGAGGGGATGAGAGAGAGGAATGTCACAATTCAGTGTCCAGTTTTTTCCTGAGTCATGTTTTTGACTGAAAAATGAGCAGAGATTTGCAAATGACAATTGTCTATACAGAACCCAAAGGCAAAAGTACGGGGAGGAAAAAAGAGAAGGTATTCTTTCCTAGAAGCCTAGAAGGAACCCTTGAGGTTAAGTCAATTTATAAGCAGCTGAGGCACTACCTTCAGTTACATTTCTATCATGTCCATTTATATTATATGTACCTTATGCAAACCCTTATCGAAGCATAATCTTTAAGCAGACTGATCTAATTCAAAATGTTATTTTTCTGTTACCTCTGATTTCTGTATTTCAATATTCCTTTATGAGTCTATGTCGTTCGGAAATACATCCACTATTTCTAGCAAACCTAGAGAATCTTGTTAGAACTAAAACAAAGCTATCTTTTCTACTCATAAAGGTACATGGCAGTGTTGGAGAGCCCTGGTGGATTTGGGTGGAAGACCCTACTAATGATCACATTTATCATTCAGAATACTTCATCATTCAAAAGAAACAGGTAATGGACTTCATTCACAATCTCATAGCAAGACAAAAACAAAGTTAGTGAAAGGTAGATTTGTCAGGTCAAACAGTATTTTGACCTATGCAGATTTTCAAATCAGCAATACAGCTTTCAAATTCAGATGTGCTTGATCAGCTTGGATTTCCCCAATGTTTTCTAAGCTCAAATGTCCCTTTTTCTCTTCCTTCTATACTCTTTATCATTTTCAAGTGATAAAGAAAAATTGGAATGATTTTATCTGTTAAAGAACAAGATGAAGAGCGAGTCTTACTTTTATCTGTTGAAGACTACAGAAACAAAATTCATTCCAGGCAGTAAAATATTTTATAAAAATGTAAACATTTGCACATATACTTTATTGTTTTGTGTTAGCAGTGCTTATGGAAGTGAGGCAAACTATTTTCAAGTTACTGATTTTTCTGTGCAGTAATTATTCCCTACATGTTTGCACTAGGTCATTACTAAAGAACCTCAGCTGCTGGTGTTCACAATCCCAATTTTTGAGCCTCTTCCTTCTCAATATTACATTCGAGCTGTGTCTGATAGATGGTTGGGAGCAGAGGCTGTATGTATCATAAATTTTCAACATTTGATTCTTCCAGAGAGACATCCACCCCACACAGGTAAATTCAGATTTTATCATTTTGCCTTAATTGATATTGCTCATACTGGGTTTTTTTTTAATGTAGCACAATAAAGCTCCTACTTCTGCTTCATTGTAGAGAAGTTTATGGAATTTCACTTTGTGATATTTCTTCTCCAGCTCTCCAAGCTTTTCAATTCCTAAATAAAATACAGAAACTTTGGTTTCATCTCAGTATAGTACCAACCTTTTAGTTACTCCAGGTTCTCTATAAACCATAGGAAAACTGAACCTGTCATACAAAACTAAGCAAATCTCTGTGTTACGGTATGTCTTAGCTTACTGCTTGCAAGCATCACTTTTCTTCTGGGCTGGTTAAAAATACTCTTAGACTGTCTTATAAATGACATTCAGCAAAGAACAAAGAACAAACTATGCTAAAATTTTGAAAATATGAAACATTTTACTATTTTTGCTGAGATATGTTTATCATAGCAAGTACTGTTACAGCACTGAACATCACTTTTCCTCTCAAGTTGTGGCCTTCCCTTCCCCCTCCTTTTTTAACACTTGGCACAGAAGCATATGTTTGTGTTTTGCTTCTTTTTTTCTGGATATATAAATTGCTTTATACATTCATTGGGCCTGATGTCATTGTAAAACCTTTCCTCTGTAATTACATTTGGCTCATCTAGCAGTCTGTTAAGTGAGTGCCTTCAGAAATGCACAGTTCTCATACAGTGTTGTCCTTTGGCGTGCATAAATTCACATGTGTTTGTGAAGTGTTTAGCTATTGTTATACTGTACCTACGCTGTCTGGAAAAGCATGTGTAACCTTTTTATCTAATTGACTGATCACTGACTACTATTCAGAAGAAACAGAAAGATATTTACACATCAGCAGTTATGGAGCCTCTAGGATTTATGGTAATTGATTTCAATTCCCATCTGGTTCCCACTCAACAATGAAGTACGTAGAGGCTCTGCTAGGCAAAAAACCCCTTATTTCTCCTCAACAGAGCCCAAGAAATCACTGTTTCAGTGGGAATGATAAAACAGCCATGAGGTATCAGTGAAAAGCATGTGAAGAATATTAGGCATCATTGCCTCGGTAGATTTTATGACTCCCATATCATACCTTAATGTGAAGCACCCTGAAAAGACAAGAAGACCTCCAGCCACAAAAAAAAACCAACCCAAACTTCAAAGCAAGCATCTGCATAGCAGAATCACTGCAGTCTCCTTAATTTGGTAGGATTCCAAATCCAATCTGGTTATATATATCATCTTCCAAATTCCACAATCTCTAATTGTTTGGATAGCAGATGCCCTCAAGATATATTGAGAATCATATATTGAAAAGCTGTTTGTTTATTTATTAAGATTATATTAAGATTATGTCTTTAATTATACATTTAAAGGATTAGATGAAAAATTTAGCTGTACTCATCTGATTTGTATTATTCCATCAACTTGGAAACTCCAAAGAATCCTTCCTTCTTAAACAGATCTTTTTCCCTTGATCATGAAATACTCCACATTCTGTTATAAGAAGCAGGACATACATATGCTCTAATACAGTGAGTTTAGAACTTACTACAAGTGGGTAAAAAGAAAACAGGTATAAGAGAAACAATAATATATGCAAATAGCTGGTTCACAGCTATCAGAGTACTTAAAAAATTACTTGCAGAAATATTTCAGAGCTATAAAAACAACTTCTCATTTTTCTTCATCAAAGTGAACAATTACCCAAACGTGTACTCTCTGTCATATGAGGTACTAAGTAAAACATTTTTCAATGTAAATTGTCTTCCACTAAATTACTGGTTACTATATTTATCTTCATAACAAGATATGTCATGTCATGGCATCTCTTGTCATGCACTTATGATTATTTTGTGGTTTTAGAGCTTCTGGATCTTCAGCCTTTGCCTATCACAGCCTTGGGACATCGTGAATATGAAGTCCTGTACAAATTCACGCACTTCAACCCTATCCAGACACAGATATTCCATACCCTTTATCACACAGACTGCAATGTTCTTCTTGGAGCACCTACAGGTTCTGGAAAAACAGTTGCAGCTGAGTTAGCCATCTTCAGAGTTTTTAACAAGTATCCCACATCAAAGGTTTGTAAAATAGGTTTACTGGAATCATTTTGTTATGAGTATTTTTTCAGCAATATAAAAGTCTAGAAGAAGACTATGGGGAACTGAATTTTACTTTCTCCAATTTATATGTGTGTGGATACAAAATGGTAGTGCATTATGTACATTATGCTTTTATTTCAACTATTTATTTTAATCAGTTGACAACTAGAGTTAAATCTACAACATGACATGCAGGCATGCTGGATTTCCTTTTCTTCCTTACTTAACTGCATTTCCTGCTTTAATCTCCTTCTACTAACAGTGGTACTGTTTTATAGGTATTAGTTCCCTTCCATCTGAATATAACCAGCCCTGTCTCTCTATTATTTAATCAAATAAGTTGCAATTAATTACTACATGCCAATTTTCTGTTCCAGCTCCACCCTGTGTTTTAAATTGCCTAAAAGCTGAACAACTTACCTCTTGGAGTTTTGTTTTCAAAGCGAATCTACTTCTTTACTTAGCCATATTGTCTTAGTTATCCCCATTTTAGCTTTAAAGTCTTTCAAAAAGATCTTTGTATCTGACTGGGAGACTTTAAAAAATATAACATTTCTATTAACAGAAATTGTATACATAAATTTCTTAACATCTTTGAATTTACATATCTTCATGTAATTTCGTAGTCCAAGTGAGGTAAACAAGTCACTCATCTACTTTCAACTTATCTGTGAGACATAAAAAATAGCCAGTTCTCAAAGAAATATATCTTCTACATTTTAATAAAGCTGGAAGCCTAGCTATATATTTTAAAGAATGTATGTGAATTCTTCATGTAGCAGTTTCTTCATGTTCAAAAGCTTTAGAATTTCTAACCATAAATCTGTAAGTAAATATTTTTCCTACATGTGAGCATATTCCCCTCTGCACTGCAGACTTCTTAAAGAAAACTATTGTGATATTTTGCTTAAAATAATCAGCTTTTTTATTTAATGAGTAATGTTTTAATAACTTAATGACATAACTAGAAATCGGGTAATTATTTCTGTTCCAGAATGGTAACATGCATTTCTTATAGTCACAGCAAAAACCCCTGTTATTTACATAAGTGGGTTTTGATTTTAAAAGGTGTGACAAATACTTCAATTTCAAGAAATTATTCTTTATCTGAATTTATTTGCTTATTAATTGCTCAGGAAACAAAAGCGTGTTTTCAAGCATTATGACTGTTTCAAATATAATCCTGTTGTAGGTCATTTAAGGGACTCAGACCTTACTCATTTTATAGATTATAAGTATGTTCAAATCTCACAAATACTATGTGTTGTAGGTATGCTTTAATGAAGGTTTCTTGTTTAACTTCCAATTTTGTGCCTTTTCTTTTGCAGGCAGTATATATTGCACCCTTAAAAGCACTCGTCCGTGAGAGGATTGAGGACTGGAAAGTTAGGATTGAAGAAAAGCTTGGTAAAAAGTATGTTTCTCCTTACCTAATCAGAGAAATGAGAAGCAAAAGAACAGCTCATCAAGTATGAATAAAATCTCAAAATACTTACGAGTATTTCAAAAAGAGTTTTGGTTTTATAATGTCCTTCAAATTTCTAGTACTTGAAAAGTTCTGTCAATAGTCACTGAAGTGACAGATCAAAACTGAGATCAAAAACGATAGATGAGAAGTGATAGATCAAAATCAAAACTAAGAAAGGGATACACTTTGATACCCAGCTATCTTCGTTCTCATTGCTTGCCAGTATAAAAAATAGGAAGCTCAGATTTCAGTCCACAATATCCTTGGAAATTGAAAACGTAAGTCAAAATAAGCTCTTGTTAGAAACCTCAGCTGTAAGGAAAATACAGGACTTGCATGAACTGTATGATAGTAATCACACTATACCCTTCATATATAAATTAGTATAATTTTATTTCTTGGGAACATTAATTTCCTGATGACCTTCCCAGGTGTTGGAGTTCAGCCATTACTTTATGATCTATGAGGTATATCAATCATTATAGTTTCATGAATTCAATTTTTTATGCTTAGGATGCATTGTTTAGGGCCTTCACCTTTTCTAAACATAGCCTTTTTCCTAAGTTGAGCTCAAAGCACACCACCAGAGAAAGAGATGCTGTTCTGCATACATGAAATTATCAATAATATTCCTGTTGCTTTCATAGCAATGAGATAAAATATTTCATGGTGACACTTCTTTTTTTGAAATTTGCAATTACTTGTGACTAAAATCTTGAACAGAATATACACATTACTTCGAGGAATTTTTGTTTGATGTTCAGCTGGATTTAGAATGTGTCATTGAAATGTCTAAAACCCATTATAATGGATCCATCTAAAATGATGTATCCTCACAAATGCTGCAAACAATTGGAAAAAATCTGCTAATCTTCTTTAGAAAGTAATGTCAGGCTAATCTCTGCACCAGTCTTAATGGACCCTCACCAACAAATGCAATACACACTGCAGTTTAGCCTCATTATTCAAACCAGAGATCTATGCAGAACAGCAGGCAGCAACTTGGTAGCCTCCATGGAAGCTTTCATCCTATCTGTGACAGGATGTTGTGATTCACATTACATCATACCAGTGTTGTGTTATCTTCATTTTGAAGAACTAACTGTTGGTTTGGACTCATATTCATCCTCTGCTTTTTGTGTGGTTTTGCTAAGGAATGGTATTTGGTATTTATATGGTATTTGCTGGGAAAACAAAAAGGTTTATTTACTTAAAACAATTCTGAAAATCTTGTTAAATGTTAAAGAAGCAAAATTACTTTGCTTAATTTCATTCTTTCTTCTTCTAAGAATTTAAGCTAAAGAGTAAATATTTCAACATTAGGATGTTTTAAAGCTTTGTGATGCCAAGTCACTGTCCTCCTTGATTACAGGGTTGTAGAATTGACAGGAGATGTGACTCCTGATATGAGAGCTATTGCCCAAGCTGACCTGATTGTTACGACCCCAGAGAAGTGGGATGGTGTCAGCAGAAGCTGGCAGAACAGAAGCTATGTTCAGAAAGTTGCCATTCTTATCATAGATGAGATCCATCTTCTGGGTGAGCGTGTTTCACTGCTTTTGATCAGAATCATTGCTATATTTGAAGAGGTGTGCTGCTACTTATGATGTGAATATACTCTTTGACATCTGAACCTTTTCTTTTTCTTTGTTTTTCCATTGACTTTTCTTTTACTAGGGGATGAGAGAGGCCCAGTATTGGAGGTCATTGTGTCTCGAACAAACTTTATCTCATCTCACACTGAGAAGCCTGTAAGAGTAGTCGGTTTATCCACTGCTTTAGCAAATGCTAGAGACCTTGCTGACTGGCTAAACATTAATCAGGTATGAAAAAAGTTTTAGAAAATGGATATGTGTTTGTCATGCAGAGAAATAAAATAGCAATTGATGAGATAATTCAAGGTTAAACTTGAAAAAATGTTCTCTTGTAGATGGGTCTGTTCAACTTCCGACCATCAGTGCGCCCAGTTCCTCTGGAGGTGCACATCCAGGGCTTCCCTGGCCAGCATTACTGTCCTCGCATGGCCAGCATGAACAAACCTGCTTTTCAGGGTAAGCAACAAGATCCTAGACCTTTTCCTTCTTTCTGTAAATGAAAAAGGGACTTTACACAGCTCATTTGCAGCACATTTGCAACATGTGTTACTGTATGTACTCTTGGCATGTACTGGGGGAATCTGCTCTGCTAATGGCCCACAGCTATTTGTCTGAAACATAAAGTGTGCTGCAAATGCAACATGTAACAGAGGAATGTGATGTATTTAGAACAGAAGAATAAAATTAGTGTTAGTGAAGGGGAAATAAAATGTGTTTTCTCTTAGTGTTTGACACCAGAAAGAAATATTTGTGTAAAAATATTTGAAATTTAGAAAGCAATAAAACTATTCATATTATTAATCTGCTGAGGTATTTTCATATGGACCACTGCATGTAAGCATTAAAAAAATTGTGAACAGAAGTTGCAAGTCAAGCTAACCTCCTATAATTCTAGTTTCAAAGCAATAACCATAAAATTCAAAATTTGTAGTGCATCCAGATATGCTTCTGTTTCCAATTTTTTATTCTTAACCAAGCTGGCAAGCAGTATAGATTTAAGAAAAGCTCTCTTGTATTTTATTTGAACATGTTTTGTTTTGGTTACATAAGGAATATTTATTATATCAATTAAAAATAACCTCCAAAATAAATTTTGTGATGTGAACTGCTGTTGATTGTGAGGTGACATTTGTGAGGGGACTTTTTAGCTGCTTTAATTAGCCTTATGACAGAAGCAAAGTATTGATTGTGGACTAGAGACCAATCTTGACAGCTCAGATTATTTACACCTCCACAAGAGCATTGTACAAAAACACTAATGAACAATAAATCTGTCTTGGGCTGTTCTGCCACACCTGTTCCTGAAGCGACAAAAATCCATTAGATGTTGGGCTTTTAAAATATATAGATATATTGGCATATATTGTTGTAAGATATAAATACACATTAATTATCCTATTTCAATAATTTCACAACTGCATTGTCTGTGTATATGCAGGAGCACATGCTGGGTAGTATTCATGAGCTGGGGAATAATATGTGTTAGTGAGCAGTATGAAATAGTTTTCAGAAATGAACAATACATAAATTTAATTGCTTGAATGAGAATTACATGAGAAAACACACAAACAGATTTATAAGTGTTTTAGAGAGAGTATTTGAAATTCCAGGTACACCTGTTTATACTTCTAGTGCTTGTTGATGTTAGAAAATCTGTATAAATATGATTTATTGAAGGTTCTGTTCTGTACTTGTTTGGCATGATACAGTCAAGGTTATTTTAGCATTTTCATGGCAATACTTATTCCTGAGAGCATAAAAATTTCACTACAACCTGAAACTTTTCAAAGATGGGCCGAGCAAGAAAATGCTTTTTTAAAAAGTCCTAAAACCTAATTGGTTTAAATATATCATAATTGGTTTAAATATATCAGACTCATTAGTAAGCACAGAATCAAAGTTCTGTTTTACTGTAATGCCCACTTTCTCAGCAGCTATTGAAAAATCACTTTCTACTTTTTTTACCTTTTCTGATGTTGGTAGATGGAAGTGATCCTTTGTAGGCTGACATGAGTTTATGCAGTTTGAGCTCTGGGTCAGACAGAAAGCAAATTTTAGACCCTCATGGCACTTAGTCTGAGACAATATACCCCAATAATGTAGAAAAAGCATTAACATACTTAGTAGGATGAGATAGAGAAATTCACAAGCTTGAAGTCTAGAAAGCTTGTCTAGGTTTTGTCGTGTTTTGTTGAGTTTTTTTCATAACTGCTTCTTTTAATTAGCTTACAGTGATCACTGAAGTAGCTGAAGGGAAAATTGAGACTCAGCTAAGCGTAGTTTTATGGCTGTTGGTTCAGAGGTGGTGTATTCTCACCTCAGTTGTATCCATCCATCAGTAGGCATACCTCTATCATCTGCAGAGAGGTCTATCAGCTGTCATGGGATTGCAAGGAGAAACTCTTATTTTTGTCATTAAAGGGTCTAATTCTCAAATTCTGTTTTGTTCAACAGCAATTCGGAGTCATTCTCCAGCCAAGCCTGTTCTTATTTTTGTGTCATCCAGACGTCAGACAAGGCTTACTGCCTTAGATCTCATAGCTTTCCTAGCCACAGAGGATGATCCCAAACAATGGCTGAAGATGGATGAAAGAGAGGTAGAATCATTTTACCTTTCTTATTTGTGCTTTGCTTCTATCTTATTCATGTTTGAAAAAAAAAGTCATCTAAAACAAAAGAGTTGTGTGAGGGTAGATCTTGAAAGAGTTGTGCATATGCTAAATTTCCTTATGTATTAAAAGTAGTGACAGCATTAAGGCTATATGTGCAAGAGCTGAACTTCAGAGCACAAACTCTTTTATCTTTGTTTTTTCCTCCATATCTTATTAATGCTAGTTCCATGGTCCCAGACAACATATATCACATGGTGCAAGTCTTTGATACCAAGATAAGACAAAGACTAAAAGAAAGAGGGCTAGTGCTCTCTAAAGTTTACAGCTGGACATCTGTGACATATTTCAGTGTTTTAGGAGAAAAATCATCCTTCTCATGAGATGCATTATGTATATGCATATATCTATGTGAATATATGTACCTATGTATATCCATGCATCCGTCTGTATTCACAGATAGATAGATAGATAGATAGATATACTGCAGAACCAATCATTTAGCAATGGTTCAGTCTTGCATATCAATGAAATAAATCAATGATATAAAAAAAAGTGAAGAAAGCTTCTGCCAATATCTTTAAGAATATAAAGACTGCAACATCAAACAGTTAGGTGTTAAAAAATGAGAACATAAAAGCTTATTTTTTATTCTTTTTCAAGCAACATAATCTCTAATTACATTTTCTTCTTTTTTTAATCTTCTTTTGTTTACTGCAAAACATGAATGATGACTAAATAATAAACAACCATTCAATATTCTCTTTTATCTGCCTTCTTCAAACTGTATACAGGATTATATTTAATTCACTCAGTTTGGCACCTGCTCTGAATGCAGTATTATTTATTTCCCTCTGCGCTAATGGTCCTGATTATAGTATATCATAGCTGCGAAACAGGTTTTTTTAGTAGATATTCAGATTTTCTAGACTTTGGAGGCTAGCTTTTTCTAATTATTGCAAATCTTGTGCTGGGAATTTCTGTGATAATTTATGGCCAAAACACAGAAAAATGCAGTAATCATAAAAATAAAATCCAAGTTGAATACTGTGTGAATATTTATGTATCAACAGTTTTACCAATGGTTATTTAATTGTAAATATTTTATGCCAAAAAGTATAGTTTTCTAGATTATATTGTTTGTGTTTGTTTGCTCTTTGCCAAAAAATTAAATAAATTTATTTATTTATTGATTTATTATTTTGGATGTATTTTAAAATAGAAAATGGCTATTTTGGCTGATGAACTACTATTACTAAAGCATATCTCAACTTGATGGTGCTTTTCTAGCTGTATAACCTCTATTTAATGTTTTGTTGAACTGAATAGAAACATCTCAAATTCAAGTTATTATTACTTAGTAGAGTACTTTAGTACCTTGTGCTGGTTTACTGTACTAATCTCACCTACAATTAGAATATGCACCAGGCAGCTTGCCCTAAATGACTTGCATTAATTTGAATGGTTTCCCCACATCATGGGAGCCACTGCTATTCTGGAAAGAACTGTAACTGAAGCTTCTTCACTTGCTGGAAAAGAGTTTTCTATTAGGAGTCTTTGAATTTCATGTTTCAGAATAAACCTCTGAAGGTTTTGAAATAGGAGCCAGCAAGGACAAGCAGACTTTGCATTTATTAGTTTAATAGCATTTGCATACGATTTGTATTTGAATTAATAAGCTGAATGTTTGGAGCACAAGATACCTACCAAGTTACTCAGTTCTGATTACGTAAATGTAAAAGACTGAGGATTAAGTTCTGAGTTGTTATATCTTACCACTATTATGCAGAACACAATTCTGTTTGAAGTACCAACAATTTCAAGTGGACATTTCTTTGGGTAATTATGGGACTAGTTTGTAGTTTTGTGTTTTAAATGACCATGATTATCCTGAGTTTCATTTGACATTGAAGCGAAGGACAAAGCTCTAGTAGTGCTACATACATAGTGTATATCCTAATTCTTCAATAATAACCTTATAATAATAAAACCTAATCGTAATTTGGGGGGTTCTTAATTTAAAAATTTAATCTCAAGTAATATTAAGATCAGATTTAGACTAGGTGAAATAGACAAAATTCTCTCAAGATTGCTACAACATTTTTACATTTGAAAAGTAGAACTAGCAAATACTTTATAGTAGGTATTCCATGTCTTAAAGTCTTGTCCAAAATTTCAAGTGTTTCTCAATTCCATATGGGATTAAAATGGACCAGTTAGAAGAATTCAATTGTTGTTGCCTTTTAAACAATTTTTTCCTGTCAGTTTTTCACATTTGTTTTTTTTATGACAACCACTGTTCCTTTAGGGGGACTTACAGACAAATTACTTAATTTTCAAAATAGTTGTAATTTTTAACTGTGAAGTATTTTGTGATATAAGAGATTTTTCATGGTGGTATACAAAGTTAGCAAGCTGTACAGCAGACCATGGCATTTTTCTTCAGTCAGCCTTATTTGTATAATATTAATTTTAGCTGACATAAGATTCCTTTGAGAACTCGTTAGTAAGTTTTGTTTAATGGTATAATTGGGTTTGCTAAATGATGGCTGAAAGTTCGTCTGTTTATGTTGGCTTCCCAGTAGATTTCTTAAGGCTTCTTGAAATGTTGTAAAACAATGCCATCCATAATAGCTTCTAAAGGGCTGATGTTGAGGTAGACACAGATTCTTACGGCCATTAAAATTGATTTTTCTTTGTTACTCTTTGTGATGGTATCAGAGAGATTCAGGCCTTGTGGGGAAGAGATTGGAATACAGCAGAGACCAGTACTGGATCTTCGTTACTGTTGTTGTTACTAATACTGGGTCTTTGTTTATCAGCTATGCCATCATCTTAGCTTCCCTCATCTTCTCTGTAGGCGTTCTCCCTGTGGTGGTAAACCAGGCTCTTGTTTGAAGCTTGCGATGAATGATTCTGTTCACAAACTTCCAGGCTGCTTTTCACAGTACTCTCAGATAACAGGCAAATCCACACCCATTTTTGCCAACCGGCTCCAAATATCAAATTCAGGCAATATATCAATCAGTTATTAATCAGACATGAGCTTGCATAAACCTTCTGGAATACTTACGTGTATGTATAAGAGGCATACAGAAACAACCCTTCCACTGTTGCCACCAAAGTAGACAACAGCATGCCTGGATCATGGAGGAATCTTACAAGATGTTCTTTCCCTCAAAGGAGTCATCATTTAACAGGTGCAACTGAATTATAGTCGAGAAAGAATTTTGTTATACGGGCATCTACTGAAAAATATATATGTTATAGGCAGCTCCATTAGGTTTTGGGAATGATTCTTCCTGGACGCTTTCCTTGAATTTCATGTCTGATGTGCAGGTTTTGGCTCATACCCATTACAGTGTTCACATAGGTTTCAAGCTATGTGCATGTTTTTTGTGAAGAAATAGCCACTCAAAGACCTCATGTATTGCATATACTTTAGTCTGACCTGCAATGTTTGAAATCCTCTACTTACCAGGACTTGTAGCTGATGCTTTAGAGCTCATCCCTACATTTTCCAATTGCACGTGCAGACATTCTTCAGGTTTTAAGCAAGACTGCTACAGTTTGCCTAGAGTATGAGTGGGCAGTCTCTAGGAAAAAAAGGTTACCTTTAGAGCCTTAGAGATGTTTTTTAATTTTTCTGTAAGGTGCATTGTACGTACACATTCCAAAATGAGCTCTTTATCTCTCTTACAATGTGCCCCAAGACTGAGTTTATTTTTCACCAAAGAGTGGAGAAGCAGCAGCAGAAGCTGTCTTCCTTGCCATCTGCGAGAACTCTTCATTAGACATCACTCTGTAAAGATTGTCTTGGTTATGCTTTTGAGGCACAGGTGCATCATGACAGAAATGTCCATTGGCAGTGCATCTCAAAGAGGAGACTGCATCTGTAAATAGAGTAGCTCTTCATTTCTTTTCCTTGTTCTTTGATGCCAATATGCCCATGGAAAAAGAAAATGCTATGCTTACCCTGGGTTTTTTTGTATAATCATTAGAGGATTTTTAAATATACACTTCCTAACTAATATTCTAATTTTGACTTGTCATGTTCAAGCTTGTGACCCATTATTTATCTTGTTAAAAGGGACGATAGCTCAGATTATCCTTTTGGAAACAGACAGTGCCACCAGTTTCTGATGGTGAGCTTGGGTAAGATCAGTTATACTGTTCTACATTAGGAGCTGACTAAAAAGGAACAAGTCCTTCTCTGTCAGAAATTGCATCTACATCTGTGGTGGCAGAAAATGTTGCAATCTTTTTATAACATAATTTATTAGAATCAAGTTTTCAGTTTATTTATTTTTCTCTAATGTTTTTACAGCTTTTTGTTTTTAACCTAAAACAAAAGTACAAAAGTAGTATTTATGGTTTATTGTTTGAAGTTAGAATGCAGTTCTCACCAGCAGACAAGCAGGGTGTTTTCTTATTTGTTTGGTGGGGTTTCTTTAAAAATTTATTCCCTGTCCAGAATCTTGGATTTATTTTTTTTATATTTACAGTGCAAGGAAGGAGAAGAAATGTACCAGTGTACATAGTTTTAACTTTAACCACAATGGTTTTTGCATTCTGCTTTGTGCATCATTTGGCCATCTGCATCTTGTTAAGAGTGTTCTTTATGAAACCTCTAGAAATAACTTATATCCTTCAGCACAAACATACCTACAGTAATATTCAAGAGCATCCATATCAGGCAGTAGTTTGCTTCCACCAAATTCAAGGGCCCTTGAATGAAGGACATCCATTGACTCCAAAAGAATTAATCAGACCTATCCTGATTTTGCCATTTTAGACATGTGAGTGTATAATATGTGCACTAATTATGGATTCGTACGTGTGTGTTTGTACACTGTGTGGAAATACACATAGACATGTGCATGAAGGTGAATTAAATTTTATCAATAGTTCTGGTTTGCATTGCTAATAAAAACAAACAAAAAAACCCCTCCAAAACCAATTAAAAATCCTAAGACTTCTTGGAAAGATAAAAGATGGCTTTTCCTTCTCTAACCTTTAAATCAAAGAACCTATTATCTCCATGTTAATTTTTTTGAGGTAATGTTGTGCTATTAAACAGGAGTAGAAGAATCTGGTCTGTGTCATGAACAGGCATATTGCTGTCATTTAAATGTGCCTTTTAGTGTTAAATGTTTTAATATATTATTGTGCTTTAATGTATTATTATGTATTATTAAATATCATCTAATAATATATCTCAACTGTTTAAAACGCATTTGAAAATGTTCCTTTAGGCAGCGTGTTCTGTGTGTGTTAGTTCTGAAGTATAAGCCAACTCTTCATCAAAAATAATTTTGTAAGATGATTATTTTTTCTGCCTTTAAAGATTAGGAGGGTACCCAAGAATGATTTCTAAGTGTTTCACTCATTATAGAAGTTCAGCTTCCTTCTACAAGATGTTGGTTTTATGACACAAAAGTGTGTCATAAAAATTAACATTTAGTTATAACAAGGAGATGTTTTTATTTCACTTAACATCTGTAGCAGATGTGAAATATGTAATTATTTTTGTAAAAGACTTCATAACTTTCACGATTCTTTTGTTTGGCAGATCTTTCTTCTGTTGGGCATTTTAGACAATTGATAAGCATTATTCAGTGGCATATGGTCTGAGTCTGACGTGCTTTGAAAAGAGTAGAGAGTACTAATAATGAGGATTCTGTGAAAATGGGAAAACCAGCACAACAGATATGCTTTGAGAAAGTATGGGGTTTTAGCATCTTGAAACAATATATCACACTCAAAGGGACAGAATTGGGCTGCACAATCTGTTAGCTCATTCTTGTCCAATCTGGTCTCCTCCTTTCTTTTGGAGCCAGCATTGTCATCAACTTGCTGAATTATACTCTGACTGGAATGTATTTCAGGCACAGGGTAATGTATCTGCTTAAATGGAATCCTATCTTTCTACAAAAGCTTTTTAAGTATAATAAATTTAAAATATAAAAAAAAAACTTCTATTAGCTTAAAGTAAATGGTTCAACAGTTTACATATGTGCAGGAACAAAGAAAATTACTACTTAGTAGTTTGAGAAAAATCTAGCTTGTTCAGAAATTAGAATAGAAAATGTAGAAATAAGGTTTATTTTTTAGAATAAATACTTTGCAATGCTACCAGATTCCCAAATTGGTTTTCAGGTTTTTCTTTGTTCAGGGAAAAAAGAAAAAAAAAAAGAAAAAAAAAATAAAAAAGAAAAAGGAAAAAAAAAACTATGAAGGACAGCAAAAACTTTCAGCATGGGCCTGATCCTGCTTGTCTATGAGTCCAGGGAAAAATCCCTTCCTGGCATTAAGTTCTCTGCATTGGTGTTGTACAGGGTTCTTTAATGCCAGTACAATGTGTATTTCCTTAAATTATTTTAATATACTTTTTTCTGTTCTTAAGATAAAATATATTTCATTTATCCTTCTGTGAGTAAAACAACATTGCAGTTGTCTTCAGAAAGATAAATAGTAATTGAGTCATAACAATGCAGAAATGTTAGATTTGTTTTATAGTCACAGTGCTGTGTCTGTTTCTGGTTAGTCAACTTATTAATTGTGCCATTATTTCTTAATAGAAAGTTATAATATTCTTACACTACACTGACATAAGGGAGTTACATTTTTAAATAAATTGTCATGAGAATTTTAAGCCTTGGCTTGTGCCTATGGGCAAAACAGTTATGTTTATTACAGTGATTTATGTGAAAGTAAGGGGTCAGCTAGAAATGACTAGGATTCCCTACTGCTAAAATGACAGGATAGCAGTACATGCGCCAGTGCTCCTGCTAAGGGTTCTTTAGTTTTCCTGTGGTAAATTACACTGCTTTGCAGGTATGACTAACAGCACCACAGGCCGCCTCTGTAATACAAGTCAGAGGGGAAAAAAAATAACCACCACTGATTGTAAAAGCAAGAAGAACATCTTTGAATAAATTCCCAGCAGTGTGAATTTAGGACGTTTTATGCTGACAACTCTGTGGCAGAAAGGTTTAGCTCAGGTTGTGTGCTGGAAATAGCTCCCAGTGTAAAACCGCTGTGCTGAAGGAGCAGTCTAATCACTATAGACTAATCCCGATCAGCTAATTTGATCCCTGTGCTGTTCTAGAAGAAAAGGGGGTTTAGATTCATTATTTTCTCAATATCACGTTCTTTTGATGTGAATAATGGAATAAATGTCTTTGGAATTGGCTGGTTCCCTTACATTAAAGGCATAACTATCATAAGGTGCTGATTCTTGGTGGGGAGAAGAAAAATTAATTCAGCAATGCAATATCTTTTGTCAATTCTTGAATGCAGAAACTGACTAAAATGTAAATGCAATTTTTTGTTTATTTTTCTCATATTTATCAATTTTGTTTTCTGCTTTTTTCATCCTTATTTCCTGTTAAATATGTAGCTATTATTTCTCAAAGTATGTACACAGGCATAAGATGCCTATGCAGTACTAGTACCAATTAATAAACCCATAGTAAAAAATTCATTAATAGGTTTGATAATATTTTTAGAATTGTTTGTTGGTGGTCATAATTGTAGAGAAAACAGTATATGTGTTCCCATTTTATCCAGATTTTTTTAGTCTTAGAAGAAAAACTCTTCAATATGGGTAATAATTCATGTTGTCTACAGTGAAGTCACATGTCTACATGTTGCCTAGAGAAATCAAAGGTTTGCTGATTGTATCTAGATAGATAAACTTTATCCTTTAACATATCCTCCTTTCATTCATATCTTTACTCTCTTCGACTTGTCTACCCCTCTTCTTGCTTCCCTTCCCTAAATGGACTTATCCCCTCCTCACTTCTCAGATCATTGGGTTTTCTTCTTTCTGCTCCCTTCCTTTCAGTGTTTTACGAACCCTTTCCCTCTTTTCTTCTGTAAGCACCCTTTTCTTTTGTATGTGCTAGATCAGTTTATACAACAAACCTTCTGTGTCCTATAGTACAAGAAACTCTCAGGAACATCCAGGCAGCCTCATTGTGAAGGGAAATAAAGTTTAGGAGCTTCCATTGACAGATCAAATTGATTGATTTGTCAAAACTTGAACAATTTTGGTTTTTATTTGGTTTCTCTATTGCTGCCATCAGTTGTGGTTCCATTAGTCAAGATTACTTCAACAAATAGACTTTTAAAATGCTTTGCAATTTACTCTTCCTGACAATATTGATTGATTTACAAAATCTATATTGTTTGTTGGTTTTTTTGTTTGTTTGTTTGTTTTAAAATCCTCAATATGGACTGTTATATTCTCTGGATTTTTTGTACCTTTTAACGATTCTTTCTATAATAGTAGCAACATGTTACTTGAGTTTAGATATGTGAATCATTTCATTCACATTAAGGTCTGAGAATTATAAAATACAGGAAATATTTAGAGATTTATTCATCAGAAGTGAAACACCTCAGAGTCCGAAGTAGAAATTAAGATATCACTGTAGTCATGCAGCTATCATATCTCAGTACTTTGGAGAACTCAGTCTGAGATGAGGCTGAACACCAAGTCCAAATTATTCAGTTACCCTGATTAATTTGTTCTGCACTACTGTTTTTTCTCTAACCTTGGCTATACCTCCCATGACCATGAATGATCCTGCCCGAAGTATGCAATATCATCATACCACTGCTGGTGGCACCAGGAAACCACTAATAAGAGCATAAATTTTAAAGTTCCTGGCTATAATTATATTAAAATCACATAAAATAATAAATGACCTTAGAAATAAAACAATAAAAATAATTTTGAAAGGTAGAGTCACTTAAGAAAACAGTTAAGTGATTGTTCTTTATTACTAAGAGGCTTTTCACAGAGGTCATCTACAAAGATAAATAAGCTTGTTATCAAATTTATAACTTGAAAAGGTAGGCAAGAAGACAGTTAAAATCACAGTAGTGAAAATGATTCCAAGTAGTCATTGACATCAGATTTGAAAAAATTAGTGATTGTAATAAAAATAGCTTTTCATCAGGACTTCTAAAAGTTTTAAATGAACACACTTAATGGAGTTGGATTTAACTACAGGATTTGAGTCTATAAATTACAAACTCACACTCAAAAAAAATTCAAATTAATTTGCATTTCAGCGTGTGAATAGGAAGCTTTCTTGATGAATAATAATTGCAAAATTATCAAACTGAGGAGCAGTCTATCTGTTCAAAGGCATTAGAGAGAGCCAAATTTATTTTTCATGACTGTTATTATGTTACTGGTTGCAGGGATTTGCTGTGTTTTTATACCAGTTCTAACCCCTTTGATACTAGGGATTGCATTAAACAAACACAGAACAGAATGCACAGTATTTGCCAGACCTGACAAGATATTTTCAGCGTTTTCATTTCCTTGTCTGTGTTACTTAGCATGTCAATAAAGTCATGTGCATTTTATATTCCACCCCCATTGTTAATATAGCTTTATTTTTTTTTAGACAAAACCAGTGTTTTCAGAGACTGAAGAAGGCTCTGTTTTCCTGCTTGTATAAACAGCATTGAACAAATTATCATTGTTTCAAAAATAAGAAAACAGATAAGAAACTCAAAGTTTAAAATTTCTTAGTAATCTGTTTTAAAGCATGCAATTATTCTTTCTGTTACAGATGAATGACATTATAGCCACAGTTAGAGATTCAAATCTGAAGCTGACACTTGCTTTTGGAATAGGCATGCACCACGCGGGTCTGCATGAAAGGGACAGGAAAACTGTGGAAGAATTGTTTGTGAACTGCAAAATCCAGGTACATGTGTTCTTCTTGAATCCTGCCGTAATGAGTTTTACATGGAATTTTAAAAGTTGGCTTTTTGTTACATATACCTCATTAATCTTTCTTTTTGTCTTAGGTTCTTATTGCCACAAGCACATTAGCTTGGGGTGTAAATTTTCCAGCTCATTTAGTAATTGTTAAAGGAACAGAATACTACGATGGAAAAACAAGGCGTTATGTGGATTATCCCATTACAGGTACTCACATAAGTTATGGAAATGTTCATATGCTGAAATGCATTTCAAGCATATGCAAATGATCTGACTTATTTAGTAACTGATCACTACTGAATTTGGGTAAAGACTAGGAGAGATGAGGGAAGGGTTTTTTCTTTGTTTAATGCAAGTTGTAAGAGAACTCTTTTAAGATTTTGTGCAATAATGAAAATGTTTCTGTTATGCAAATCTTTTTTCATGCCAAATTCCTTTAGTGTGTATCACCTAAAATAAACATTAAACAATTAAAGGGACAATATAAAGCCATATCTAGTTAACAAGGTAATTGTATAAAAGGAACTTCTCAAGCATGCAATTTTTTTTTCATTTTTAAACCTTTTCTCAATAGAAACAAATTTTTAACCGTAAACTTAGCCATGGTTTGAAATGCAACAGTTGAATCACACATGGATGAGAAAATGAAATGTATACATAGTCACTTGCTAGTAAATGAAAAACCTTAACTGGCCTGGTATCTTCAGTGATATAAGGGATACTTCAGAAATAAGCAGCTAAATTAAATATTTGAATTTCTGGCTTGATACAGACTGTTGTTGCTTTCAGGCTCCGGTAAACTCCGGTTTTCATAAACTGTTCTTTCAGTTTATTCAAGCTGAACAAAGTGAACCATGGCAGAACTTTTTCCAGAGTTCAGACAGGGAGAATATTTGTCTGGATGGTACTAAGTTTGAAGAATGAGGACAGGCTAAATTTATTCCAGGTTTCCTGTTCTGTTTTCCCTTTCTCTTTTCAGAAGAGAAAGTTTATTATTAAATATTCCTATACTATGCTAGCGATGTGTACACCTAAGGACAATCTAAATGGTGTTTGTTAGGTAAATACAGAGCTTGCATCTTTTTAGCCATGCACTGTCTTTTCAGCAAGAGACGTTTAGTAATGTGAAAAAAGCTGGAACTGAAAATATTACAGGGATTACTTCTTCAAGTAACCCATCATAGAGCTTAATTTAGTGGTTAGTGCTCTGCAGGAAACTTGGGATCAATTTCCAGACCAACTCTCTTGTTCAGAGATTCTGGTCTGACCTGGGATCTTAGCCATGCACACTTGTATTTTGTGACAGGCTTTGGCTGGTGTAAACTTAGTGAAAACAGTCTCCGTAGTGAAGTCGTATCGCGTTCGTGCTGACTGGAAGAGCGGTGATGATTGGCTTTATTACTGAATGAGAAAAAGTGGCAAAGAAAGAAATCAACAGAAGTTTTAAATTTTGTGTTGAATCCATGGCACTGTCAGAAATCAGTAATAGAGAAAATAATATATTTAAAAGAAATCAGAGACTTGATAAACAGTGCAGACTCACTGTGCCGTTTTAGAAATCTGTTGTACAAGTTCGCACAAAGGCTTTAGGGAATGCTGATACTTTCACTCTATTGCCTTTTTTAATTCAGGTAACTTCAACACTGGGTGTCGTTTAATTCCTGAATTTTCAATAAGACCTGGGGCTGGGGAGGGGGTGGATGGAATACCACCGTATCTGATGGAAGCATTCAGATTTTGTTGTCTGCACTGCAACAGAAAATACAGATTCTGTATTTTATGAAGAAACATGTGGTGTGGTTTGCCTAAAGCATTTTTATTTTTAACTTTCTAGAGAATATTTATGCATCTGGAACTTCTGTGGATAGGTAGTACAGTTTTGCTGCAGCAATAAAGTGAAAATGTAATTAATTTCTTTCTGAAATACTTCCAAGATTTTCACAGTACTATCTTTAATGCTGCCCTCAAGTTATGCCTTCAACGTTCCATCATGGTATTACTTGGCTTCTCCCTACTGAAGTTACCTTTCTGTGTCAGGAATGCATTTGGCTCCAAGGAAGCAGCTGAGGGCAGAATTAATCACTCTGGAGTGTTCAGCAATTTCAAAATAAGCAAGAATGCTTCTTTGAGTGAAGTCAGAGGTTTTGGGGAGGGCTTTTTCTCAGTTAACAGCCATTTATTTAGTCAGCCAGTTGGATCATTTTTAACATTTCAGGAGTTTAGTCCAGTGATTAAGAGCAGCCAAGCAACATATAGCCAGTAAAGAAAATATTGGGTTTGGATAATTGCATAGTGGATATTGGCAAAAATAATTTCCTGACGCTTTTTGGTAAATCCATTTCCTATATGATATTATGCACAATTTAATTCACCACATAGAATACCAAGAAGTTGTTTCATCACCCTCCAGTGCACATACCTATTCAGAAGCAGCAGATTTAAACTAATTTCATTTTGCATCTTAATGTCACTCCTAAGCTAACAAAAGGAATAAACTGATAAAAAAACATTGCTGTCTGTACATAAATCAGTACACAATTGAAAATGTGTTACTAGAAACTCACAATTGGGCTGTCTGTTTCTCCTATTATGGTCAGTTATTTTATCCTATTCTTTACTTTCTGGATTTTCCTTCTCCAACAGAGCTTTGGGCCAAAAGCTTACTAATTCTTAACTCAAATAAATCTCTTCAAAGTCCCAGGTGCTGCAAGCCACATGTTGGACAGGTATAAAAGAGCTCATAGGGAATACGCAAAACATTAAAACTTTTAAAATAAAGACGTAAAACTTATGAATTGCTTTCCATTGTTTCTTCTAAGTTAAATATCAGTTGGAGGTACCAGAAAGGACTCAGAACTCTGGTGAATGAGACACAAAACAACCTATACAGATGCACTTCTCAAATGAAGAGAAGATTAACAAATAGATGATAAGCATACTTATCCTTGTGGCCAGGTAGCAAGCTGAGCATGTTTTGCATAAACTAGTATTTTCAATGTTTATAGAAGTCATTAATTAGTATTTAGAAATAATGGTGTGTAGGTAGAGTGACTGAACCAGCTTTTAAATCTGTATATTATGATGTTATATAGGGACAACATAAGATATGAAACCATCTCTACTCCAGTGCTAATAACTAATATAACTTATTTGAGTGGTAAATGTCATAGCACTCAGTAATTAGAAATTACCTACACCACTTTATCTCTAAACCCAGGAAATCATATCTAGCAGAAAAGCCTATATGAGGAACTTGTGTATGAATTCAAATATTTGAAAATTAGGAAATTACAGACAATTGTCATTGTAGCATTCATGAGTTCTCTTACTCATCATCTTTAATTGCATGTTACAAAATGAGGGATGGATGTGGAATGGAAGGAGAGTAGAGGCAATTTATATTAGATATAAGCCTGGATTCTATTGCAATGGGTGGTCTTTAAATATACAAGAAGATTGTCTCTGACATAAAGTTGATCATAACTTTATCTGAGGTGGAAAAAGAAATTAAAAGTGTCCAAGCCAATAATGCATACAAGGCCAAAGTAATGCAAAAAACCTATATTGTACGTTATGCAGATATAAATACATTTATTTATACATCCAAACAAATATTTGGTTTATACATTATTGTCTCTTTGGCAGATGTGCTTCAGATGATGGGGCGTGCTGGCAGACCACAGTTCGATGACCAAGGAAAGGCTGTCATTCTAGTTCATGATATTAAGAAAGACTTCTACAAAAAATTCCTTTATGAACCTTTCCCAGTGGAATCAAGGTAAAGATAAAGCAATCAGAAAAGCTGATCAAACAATACTATGAATGAGGGATAGAGGAAAGGGAAACTAAATTCCTGTGTTGGATAAGTCCTAAATACTAGGGTCAAGAGGAAGACTATTTTAAAAAAGAAATCACCCATCTTTATGCAGAAAAATCCTTTCTTCCATGAGTTTTGAAGCACTGCTGAGCTGGTCAGTCTAGTCCCAAATAATACCACAACTCCCTCTCCATTTCCGGGTGGTGTCTCAGACATATGAAAGCAGAAACTGTTCTTCAAGGGCAGTGTTTAGGATAATTATCCATGATCCTCAGAACCCTTTTTGAAATTCTGTGTCAAATTACTAATAGAAAACTACAAGGTGAGTTTCTAGCACTTTTTACCTAGAATATTTGTATCATTATGATATCATATTCTTGAAAATCTGAGAAGTTCAAAGTTCGAATTCACATGGTGTAAACTCTAACTAATACAGTTTTAACTTATCTTTCCCAATAAAATAGCAATATTTCTGTGAGCAGTGTAGAAACAACACTTTTTGCAGCCTCTTGGGACCTAGTTTATGTAAAGTTTGCTGTCCAGCATAATGTAATTTGTGCCTTGGTTTTGATATTTTTAATATACTTAGTTGTTCAATGAGAAGCTGAACTAGTTACATTGGTCTCCTGTAGAGGAATGTTTCATGGAGCAATGCTCAGACATCTAATAAAGCATGAACATTACTGAAAGCTTTTCTCAGTGGCGAAGAATTCACGGTATTGTTCTCCAAAGGAAACTTTATCCCTCAACATAAGTGATAATGGGACCTCTATCTGCTCAGGAAATTTGTTGGAGTTTGAGAGTGCAATCCACCTTTGAAATGTAGTTGAAATGGGCTGGTGTATTTGAAAGTAAATTTCTGTGGTGCACAGACAGACATACAGTTTTTACAAATAAAGAATGTGGAAACATACACTTCATTTCCTTAGGAAACCACACTTTTTTTAACATAGAAATTGCACTTAGCACAAAAGACTGGGAGTTGAACTTCTTCAAAATGATAGCTAATAAGTGAGAAGAGTGGTGTGATTATACTGTTGATGATATATCCAGACTGCATGGCATAAGCACTAGCTGAGAAATATCTATTCCTTTGGAAGTGGTGTTTCTAAAGAAAGAAATCTTATCTTCAATATAACAGTAGTAATCACACCTTGGTTCATGTTTAGAAGACTATAAATATTTTGTGTTACTAGTAGCTCCATTTGTGTGTTTATATTTACTTTGTAGTTCTGATATAGCCCATCTTTTATTAAAAAAATAATATTTTATACATTTGCAGATGAAGAGTCACATATTAATAGCGATCTTGTTAAGTTCTCTGTTTTACCAAAGAACAGATTTATCAACTTTGTGTAGTATTTCCTATTTGTAAAAGTAAACTTCATATGTTTTTAATTAATGTTTTTTCTAAAAGCCATTGTTTACATATTAGTTGTAAGACTTAAGTACTCAGCTTATAACAGTCCTTGTGTCTTCCTGATCATGGGCCTGAAACACAGCACATTAGAAACAAAAGAAAAACCAGCATTCCAGTATTGTGGAATAGCTATTGAATTGTCAGTCCAGTTTCTGTTGGACAATCTGTGTAGAATGTCTGCAGTTCTGACCCTCAGAAGCATGCAGTCACCAGTACAGAGCAGTAAAACAGCTACTCACGCCAGATTATTCTTTACTTTTAGCAACAGGAAAAGAACATTGGAAGAAGAGGGATATAGTACAAGCAAAATTAGGTTGAACCTAAAGGATATTTGCTATTCTCTGACTGAACTCTAGCCAGGCATGATCTCATTAGATGCCCTAATGGAGGTCTTTGTTCTGTTTAATGACTGAGTATTTTATTCTTTAAGAATCATTTTAAATTGCTTTTATTATTCTGTTTCTGAGTTTAGATTTTTCTAAAGTAGCTGCTCTTCTTTTTTTAATTTTTTTTACATCGGATGGAGATGAGGCAAAATCTGGGGGAAGCAGTTTTGATGTAATTTTAATAGCCCTGAAGTATTTGTCAAGTATTAGCTAAGCTATTGCCACTGTTTCATTTCCTGTTTGTCTTTCCATATGATTCTCTATTGGATTAAATCAGCATGATCATATGGTCAACATACAATATTCAGAAGTTACCACTGAGTAGCTGCATCTGAATGTGTTCCATGAATGACTTAAACTTCTGCATTCTTGGTCTAATAAAAAAATAATTTGAGCTTCATTCCACTATCATGTAAAGAAGATGACTGACCTTGCAATTACATTCTCCCTTCTTCCCCTCTTCTATTTTACTAGAGGATAAATATATAATATTTTCAGATTAAAAGTAATAAACCTTTTAATGGACAACTCTACAAAATATATTACCTGTCTTTGTGATTGTAAAGTCAGCTAAATCCTTTTGTTTCCTGTTCTTCAGCTTGTTAGAGGTGCTGGCTGACCACTTGAATGCTGAAATTGCTGCTGGAACTATTACATCTAAGCAGGATGCAATGGATTATATCACCTGGACTTACTTCTTCCGTCGACTTATAATGAACCCAACGTGAGTATACAATATAAAGGCAATTTAATCTCAAGGTAACTTGAGGTTAGAGTTGATCCAAAGGTGATCCGTCTGCTGTTGGAGTCTAGAATACTTAGCAGTCTCCAGGTAGAAGCATTACTGGCCCACATGTGAATTAAAATTCACGTGCACGTATTTTTTATAATTTTTTCTCTAAATATAAATGCATTTTTTGGCAGATAACTTTACAACTTAGTTACAACAATAAAACAGCCTTATTGAGCGGGCTACATCAGCATCCCTAAAATAAAATTCCAGATTATCACATTCCTTCAGATATTGTATTTATAATGCAATACTTTTTTTTTTAGCTACCACGATGATATGTTCTGGCCAGTTTTCTCTAGAAAATTTATTAAGACTTAGACTTTCCTAATAAATGAGAAAATAGCTATCAGCTGTTTCTCTGTGATAAAGTTTCCTTTCATTAGGGTATCCTGGTGAAACCATGTGTGCAATATTTTCAATGATTGCTATCATCCTGCCTAGCTCCAGCTGGCATGCAGATCATTCTGAGCTGTTCCACCAATGTAGTCTGCCTTTGTCACAATGCTGTTTTGGGTAAATGGTATGTTACCTGTCATGTGATCATTCACCCACTAAAGTAATGTGGCAAATGAAGAATTAACCACTTAGATCACTAAGTACTTCTTGATGTACTCCAGCATGTTGTATTTCCAAAATCATGTTCGTGTCTATAGCATTTGGCCAGATTTTCTGCTGGGTACTTCATGGGCAAGTGCTGCTGGGAGCCTGCAGGTGATAAAATTGTTTCCTTTGGTTGTTTTTAAGTCTTTATTAGTTTTTAATTGTGCATCTAGTCCTATGCTGAGAATCTCCCACAAGACAAACAGAATTTCTATCTAATCTTGGAAAATAAAAAATGCAGAGCATTAGAACTATAAACTAAAGAAAGCATTTTTCAATTTTCTCACATCATAGCTAACACAATGCATACAGTTATGGGGAGCGTATTTCTCCTCTGAGAGTTAAATTATGATTTTATATGTGTTAGATTTTGTACTTTTTTTAGTATAAAGAATAGTGCTGTTACTTTTAAATGTCTTGCTCTTGAATTGCTTTAGTAAAGTGCTTTAGTTGATTTGGTTTTGGCAAGCTTTGATCACATGGTATCTGTGGTAGGTAAATTTGTTAAGACACAACCTATAGGCCAAAGTTAAGTGTAGAATATAGAAATACTGTTTGATTTAATAGGCAATCTCTTCCCAATAAAAAAGAAGATTTCCACTTGAGCATGAGGTTGGCGTGTTGACTGCTGGTCATTTTTTTTCTGCAGTTCCTTTATTGTCATGGACAGCTAAATCTGGAGTTATCACAGTTTCATCTTTTAAAGCAAAAGTTCTGCCGTTCTGAGAGGATTGTGCGAAGGAAGTTGGGGGGTGGGGAAGAAGGGGAAAAAAAAGCATTTCATAATGAGATGTAGAATCTTTGTAGTGAGAAGCAAGACGAACAGATCTTGACTAGTCATGCCCATAATGGCAGGATAGGAATGAATATTGACATTTCTAATGAAACTGGAGTCTTGCATTGGAGCGCCACACATACAGGTTGGAACAGTTGACAAGTTGAGCTCTTTATCCACACAGGTACTCAGCATTCCTTCTGTATTTAGTCATTCGGGGAGAAAAATTATGGATAACATTTAATCTGTCAAAGAGATAATTTCTAGATGCCAAGCACAAATGTAAAGGATGTGCATGCATTCCATTCTTTGACATGATAACAGTATTAAGTTTCATCCAAGGTTACTAAACTTAGTGATTTTCCTAGACCTACTATCTGCAGTATTTTCAGACATTCTGAAAGCCAAGCAAGCAGTTCCAGCATGGTCAGTGTTGGAAAGAGATACATGCAAGGAAAACTGAAGTTTTACAAACAGAAGTCAGTGGTTGTTGAGATAACTCTGAATAAGTTGCATTAAGGGTAATGGAGTTAACTGTGCCATAAAAGGGCATATGAAATTATTTATATTATCAAATAAACGCTATTTGTGGCCCTTAATAATCCAAAGATTTTAGGGTTTGTTTTTTTTTTTTTTTTAAAGAATAGGAGCACAGTTGCTGTTTTTTGGTTTAGATGGTTATGCAATACCTATTCCTTGTCACTTGATAGAAGTGTTCTTTATTATGTCCTGCCCCAAAGCAATTTTGTTGACTTTCTCTCCACTGTGAAACAGGAACTATTTTCCAGACAGCAGGTGATTGTACCTTAGTGGTGAATAAGTAATTCCCGTATGCATGATTAGTAAATTGCCTTGGGATCCATTGGCATAAAAGTCATTGCATGTGATGCTGTAAATCCCAAAAATAATGGGCTTAGATAATATGCAGAAGATTTATATTCTCGTTTATTGCCAGTTTTAGCTACTTGTATATTAAAGCTGCATAAAGAAATGTAGGATCATCCTATTCCAATCTACTATCATAAAATGCCTTACTGAATGCCTACAATTGAAGTAATGGTAATCTACCTTTGTCGTGAGATTGAGATCCAAATGTTGTTTTCCTCTAAGTATCCAAGTTTCTTCTAAATATGAAGTCATCATGAAAGTTTTCCTGGTAAACTCGTGATAATTTGTTAAACTTGTAATGCTGGTTGTTTTAATGGTGTTGAAAATCTTTGCACATTAAAATACTCCTTTTCATCAAACCATTTTAATTTTCTTGTTTGATGAAGTCCTGCGGAATGGGTTTTAACTGTCTAGACAAGAGGTGTAATTGAGCTCTTGGCTTTGGGGAAGGAGAGTAGCTGAGTGCTAGTTTTGTTCAGATGCATGACTACTAGTCACGCTCATCCTGTTCAGGAGATGACATGCAAATGACTGGGGTGGTCCAGATGAAATGTTTATCAAAGTGTTTCAGTCTCCATATCCAGAGTTCCTTCCCTGTTCTTCCCTTCCCTCAAAACAGTTAATCCTAAATGCAGAGCTTTTTGAATTTGCATGTTAAGTCACAGTTTCTGTACTACTTCAGTCAAGTAGTACAACATGTTCTCCTTTCCACGAATAACAGTAGTCACTTTGTTCTTTACTTAGTCAAGGTCATATCAGACAGATCAGCAAAGTGCTCTGTTCTTTACAAGGGGCTGCTTTGACAGGCTCATCCATCTCCATTCCTTGGCTGAAAAGTCTTGATTATTTTGTTCTTTTACCCTTATAAAATATTATAATTGCAACTTTCTGTAAAGGAGAAATGCCTATGAGAAACATTTTCTGTAAATCAGGTTATGTTTTTTTCCAGATACATGTGCAGTAAAAGAGAAATAGAAATTTACAACATATGTAAAGTTAAGCAGAATCAGCTTTCATTTGGAAAGTTAATTTTTAGGTATCCTGAGAGCATACATCACATCACTATTAAAATGTGTGTGGCTATTTATGTATTTATATATGGGAGTGCATCTGTGTACACTAAAAAAATCAGTTTAGGTGAAAACCTAAAAAAGGATATTTTATTATTTCATTCTGAAAATTGTTATTAAGGGGTTTTTTTCACTTGATGTCAGTTTTGCAAACTTTTTTGGAGTGAATGAATTATACAGCATGAATTGTAATCTCAGACTGATACCCTTATCATCATACATTTATGTTTTACTTTAAATTTCATTTTCTCATTATGATTAGCTGAGCATGTGAATAAAACATCTGAATACGAATTATGTTTGTATACTGGTCCAATATATTTTCTGCTATTGTGATGACAGGTAAATCATGGCAGAAGTCAGTCAGAATGGAATACCTGTGTATTCCATAATCACAGTTATTCAGAATTTTAGGGTTAATTTAGAATTGTTTCAGAAGGGGGATTACTGAAGAAAGTTAAATTAGCTAGGATTAAGAGATAAAATGGGAAAGTTTTACAGTAGCTAAACTAACAGAAGCTGGAATGTGCAAGTATATTGCACTGCAGTGCTTACTAATGTCTATAAACAGATATTTTACAAAGGACTTCACAAAAGGACTCTTCCTTTTACAATGACATTTAGACCTATATGAATGTACTGATACATATGCATGTATATGTATTTAATCAACGACAGCTGTAGGCATTATTATAAATTTCATAATAAGAATTTGTTCTTTGGAATTATTAGGATCACAGTGATGTGAAAAGGACAGGAATGTAGTTCACAGTGTAGTTTTACCAAATACTGATTTTATTTTACAAATAAAGATTTGCTGAGTCTGTCAGACAGAGAAGCCCCAGGCTGCTGAGTATTTGAGCCTCCTCCTGCTTCCCAGTCTGGTGCAATCTTAGGTGAGAGCACAAAGCTGAAGACTCTGCATCTCCCCATCCAGAAAGCAAATTCACATAATTGTCTTCCTACTCTTGGATATACCTGTAGAAATTGTCTGTTGGAATATATGATAAGAAAAATCTTACCAATATGTGAGCAAATTTATGTATGTCTATTACCTCTCATTTCTTATGAACACATCTTGGGAGATACTGTCTTGTTAATGTTATAATTAGAAGCACTGGTGTGGGGGTAAATACCACGGTGATGTCAGAGAAATTGAACTTCGTTTTGTTCTTCTTGAATGACCACAATGTGCGGTTTACTAAAAGTAGATTAAAGATAGCAATGTATCTGTTTCTCTTACCTGGCATATGTGAATATATGGATGCACAGAAACATGACAGAAGTAAAATACAGGGTAGCATTTGTGCACTCTGTAAAGCATTTTTGCAAGCCAGTCACAGACTCCAGAGTCAGTTAGTAATGTCTTAACAACGGAAGTGACTTGGTAGTTTGGGTCATATCTCTCTGGTTATGAAGGTTCATCAGTTGTGCCATATACTCTGTACCATTTCCATGGTGCTATTTGAAGATGGCAGCTGCTGAAGCTGATGAAAGTAAATATAAATGATGACAGCAGTAAAGGGACCTAGAAAAAATTACTATCTATGGTCCCCCATACTTGTTCATAACAAAATTCTGCTTACAGAACTGTAAAATCTCAGAAAGCACACTTTCTTGCTATCGAGTGAATGCTGTGGTTTGTGCATTTGTTTCAAAAGACCAACTGACTAATATTTTTGTCCGACTGTTGTCACCGATTTTCATTATGTGTGTCACTATTAGCACCGTATAATCTGAACATAAAAAACATGGTGCTGTTACAAATGACTCCACAGCATTGACAGTTATAGCAGGACCATTTCAAGGCTGATGAAAAATTTCCCAGAGATCTCAGGTCAGGTTTACATAAGCTAAACAGGAAATGATTGCCACCATTCACATTAAATCCTAAATGTTTTGTGTAACTTCATCTACATTTTATGTTCCTGCACGTCTCTCTGTCTCTCTCAGCTGATGAAATTCCACACTTCCTTAGATTGGAGAAATAAGTTCATGTTTCACAGTTTGTTGTTCTTGCTAAGCTCTACAAGATTTTGGGATTTTAAACATGTTATTTAATAGACAATAAAAAGTTCCTTCAGTTTTTGATTATTTAAATTTTACATACTTTGTAAATTTTTATGATACCTAGGGGTTTGTTACTGCTTTTCCCCTATGGACTACTAATGGAAGTTAGCCTGTCTAGCCCATGTGCTAGATGCTGTTAGGATAAAACTGCCTTTGACTTTCACACCTCTCAGGGGACGAGTAATTGTTGTGTTCAAACAGCCTGTAATTGTGATCCCGCTGGCTTTCTCAGTACGCTTCTGGCTATTAGAATCATTAAACAACTCAGCACCTGTTAACAGCATTGTAAATATTCAACCCTGCTTGTGTGCAGGTTGAGTCCAATATAGGAGAAGGCTTACAGAGCCCAGCCTCATAAATTAGAGCTTCTGACAAGTCAATTATTGTGAAACTGGGCTTCACTGTGAAATAAATGAAATGGTGTGCTGATAAAAAGGTAGGCTGTCTGTTTATAGCAAAGGGGAAATAATGACTAGATGATTCAATGCAGTGAGCATGAAACTGCATTGTTTTTATTCTTTATCTGTAATTAAATAGTTAGGCAATATTGCTTCATAGAGGAACTCATGTATTGTGCAGTTTTTATACTTGGAACATACCAACATGCAGAATTCAACTTGCATTTATTCCTGAGCATTGAAATCTAATGTCATGATACCTCTGTTTTCACTAATGTTTTTAACACAGTCTTTCAAGATGAATGGCTTTGATTTTTATTAGGGGAAAATGTGCTGAATGACCAAGATGCTCCTGTGGGTGTGCTCAAAATTATATCTGCCTCATTACAGATAGTAGTTAAAACATACTGGTACCACTTCACTCAAGATTACAAACCATTTAAGATTTTTCTTTACATTATTTTTTTCCCCTAGGCAGCTGCATATTTACTCCTTTGACAACAAATTACCAAGAAGCAGCAAATTTAAAATTCACAAAATTTTTTAAAAGGTATTATAAATTCCTGTATGGTTATAACTTCAGTGTGAAATACTGCAAATTAGGCAGAGCATAAACCTGTTTGAATTGGTGTCTTAAATTACAGTCTCAGAAAAGAATTTCAGTGTATTGCCCCTGTTCCTTTTTTCATTTTATCAGTATTCATCATGAATGTTATGATACTGCAAATGAAGGTGCTGAAATTATATGGCAGAAGTCTGAATACCATGACAACAAAGTGTCTTAATTATAAGCATTTCAGAAGTATTCTATTCAATTTAGAGAAAAATAGTAATGAATCATTAGTGGTTTAGGAGTATAAAATAGAAAATTTTTTTCACCTCCTTTGACAGCTTATTTAGCTAATTTGCTCAATTATTTTCAGAAGCTAAACAGAATTTTACAAAGTAATTTCTGCTAATAACCAGAAAATAAATGTGATTGGTGATGTCAGGCAGATAAAATGGGCAGATAGAAATTTTGACCATTTTGTATTATCACTATATCACTTAATTTAAAAGGACACTCATGAAATTGTTGCATCAAAAACACTATTAGAGTAATTTTTCAACAGATGAGTTTTCATTGCATGAGACTGATAATATATGGCTGTCTACCATATGAAACATTTTAATCAATACTAATATTTCTGTTAGTTTGGTTTGGTTTTGGACAATAGTTGTGTTGTATTTCAGATCATCTCAGCATATAAAATGTCACAGAGTTGAATACTCCACTGCCATGTGTCTGTGCTTTGTTGTCTCATGTAGCTGGCTGCTATCAGAACACATTTTTTAAATCTTTTTCTTAGGGAGGACTGATTTACTCAACTTTACCCAGTTATAAGTGAACATTCAAAGCTTCAGAGGATAAACTCCATAATTTGGGATTAATAGCAAGAGGAAAAAGTCTGGAAATTACAATACTGCTATTTAGCATTCAGGGGTTTTTTTGTTATGCTACTGCTATTTAAGGAGATATATGGTAAAAACTTTTCTAAGAAAATAATTATGCAAATCAGATTCTTTAAATTAAGCAGTTATATAAGGATGTTTGTAGCATGTATAAATGTAATCCCATCTTTTGAAATTTGCAAACAGCAGCATTACAGCAAATGGCACAGAGCTTAATTCAGAGAATGGGATTCATCTGCCCAAATATACCATCCACAACTGAACTGGTTGTCTAAAGTTCTTTTTTTTTCATCACTGATTACGTTTCACCTCATCCTAAAGCAGATATTTAAAATACTTCAGACGAATAGCATTCTGCAAGTGCATATTTCTTTCCAGTGGCAGTGAAAGTAGTTTAAAAAACTCAGGTGCAGCTGTAACTTTGTAAAATTGGCTAAAATGAATCTCAGCACACTCTTTTGCAGCCTCTTGTTGACCTGCACAAAACATTGAAAGAACCTACTCTCGATTACAGTGGGGTTATTTCAAGTTGGAATGCTGAGTACATCATAACAGTAAAGCAGCCAGATAGAACAAAGGAGCATCTTTCATCACTGCACTGATCTCAGTCGTCTCTTTCTGCTACAGTATTTCAATCAAATCAAATGAGCAAGCACTACCTTTTTTTTATTTTGCTTTTTAAAAATTCAGTAAATCATCAAATTTTATGTTTGTTTTAATTCTGCTTTGAAATTGCATGGTTTAATTACTCTGCTTAAGTTCAAAATTTTAAAACTTTCTAAGCATGCTCAGTTTTTCATTATTACTCATTGAACTTAAGCATTACTTTCTGATCTGGTGCCTTTGCTGAATCTAGAGACACAAGTTCTTACTGCATTTTTATCTGAAGTAAAAATTCTCACTGAAATTATACAGGTTTGTATGAGTAAAATCTTATAATAGACCTCCAGTTCTACAGTTAAGGAGTGCAAACTTCAGTTAATCTGTCTTTTTATATACTAACATAAAAAAAATATTTTGGCACACTTTATAAACATTTTTCCTTCATACGGAGAACTAAGCCGTTGTGGTGATGCAGTTTACCTAAACATTTTGTCTGACGGTGCACATCTGAAGTAACCACATTAACAAATATCCTATTCCTTTTTTTAGCAATTCTAACTTTGAGAATAAAATGTCACAGAAACATCAACATTTGGATTGGTATAAGCTTAGTTTTTCAAGAGATGTCGCTATATGCCTAGTTATACTTTCAGAGTTGCAGGATGTAAGGACAGTCGCTCCCTTGGGTGGGTGTTCATCCTTTGTCTTGAAGTTAAAATACTGTTACTTGTGTTAGTGTTGCTTGTTCACTTTCATGCTTATCAGGAAAGTGTACCTATGAAAGCAGGAAAATTTTCCCACTAACAAAATAGTGTGAGTCCAGTTCTGTTTGTATTGATCTTTCTATTAATAGATGGACAAATTGCTGTCTTTGTTATATGTACATGCTTGTCTTATGTTGGTGACTCCCACAAACCATTTAAGAATCATGGATTTCTTGTTAATCTTTATAAAGGACTGTGTTTAATTGTTTAATGTGGATATTTGCTGTTCCATTGTAGAAGCCTTTTAAGTTTTCCTAGAAGATGATGTTAAAAATCTTCAGACTGTAAAAAATATTCATGTAATACTTTGCTCTCATTTTATCTAGTTACTATAACTTGGATGATGTGAGCCATGACACTGTGAATAAGTACCTCTCAAGCCTTGTTGAGAAATCCCTGTTTGATTTGGAAGGCTCCTACTGTATTGCAGTTGGGGAGGTAAGATTAATCTGTGCCTTACAAGATTCTGTAGGATACACACTCCTAGAAGTTGTGAACAGCAAGATACACACTTCTGGATGTGACACGTTAGAGTTTGTCTGCAGAGCTCTTTGTAAGATTTACATTGAAAACTGTTGTGCCTAAATTATGATGCGAAATTGGTTTTGGTGTTCTCTCTTAAAAGTAGTCTGAACATGTTTCACAGTTATGTAGGAACACATTATACTGAACCTCTTGGGAGCTCTGTTTGGTTCTTCTTCTAACAGGATAATCGCAGCATTGAGCCCCTGACATACGGCCGTATTGCCTCCTATTACTATCTGAAGCATCCAACTATTGGGATGTTCAAGGATCAGCTGAAACCTGAAAGCAACGTTGAAGAATTGCTCTTAATTCTGACAGTAAGTGCTGATATTTTCTTAAAATATATTTTTTTTTACTCTTAAAAACACAAGTATATTAAAAAAATACACAAAATAAAGAAGAGCCTTTCTCCCCTGATTTATAATTTTTTTATTGTTTTGAGAAATGTACCTGAATAATTCTTGATGTTTCAAGTGTTTCATCTTATCAGTACATCAAAATTACTTCAAACACTTCTTTCTCTTCTTATGTCCCTTTATAATATGCAGGATCTATACGAATCTGATATTTGTCTTTTCTAAGTTGAGTATAATACTAAAATGCCATAGGAATGACTGCTCACACTAAATCTGTAGCAGGACCATCACTTTGTCCTGGGACAGTCTGGAAAATACAGCAGCTTTATGAATTAAGGGAAACATATGGAAAACACACCTCTTTCCTAAAATGTCTGCTTTTCCTTCTCCCAGCCACCTCCCAACCCTTGAGGTCATAACCTGCAATAACAGCATCTCCCACAGTTGGTCTAGAGGCTGTTTAACAGAGAAGTGCAATGCAAGGCCAAAGACACCGTGTATGAGGCACCGTGTTAGTATTACATTCTCACCATGAAAGAATCAGGTTTACTCCATTTGCCTTTTTAAGTACTTAAGTAGTTATAACCACAGATTTTCATTTTTCAAAATGGTGTAACTCTGCTTGAACAAACATATTTCAGAACAAGAAGTGCCTGAATATTATCCAGGAAATCTTATTTCTACCCCATACGATTATAGTCTCTGTTACATTATATACATTATACAAGTGTCCCAAATTCGTTAATATTCTGATTTCTAAATGTTAGCTTCAAAATTTAAAATCCCATCTTACAGTATTTATGTGTGTTACTTTTATAGTCATTATTGTTTTGGCATGCTGCCAAAACTTCTCTGAGGAGAAATACAAGAAGAATAGTTAAAATAGGGCTCTTCAACTGCTCACAACTCAACAAAACCTGATCAGCATTTTTTGACACTAGGAAAACCACTTTTCTAGTACAGAGACTTTTCTTCCTGACAAATTTAAAGCACCTGCTGCAAACATTCGGAGTGTTACAGCTCAGAAATAAAGGCCACAGTAATTTTTTGTGATGGAAACTGTTAGACAGCCTAAATAGGGGAATTGCGATCGCTGACCCTGCAGTATCTGTTGTTCTGCTGTCAGAAAACATTGCAATTACATGAAATGAAATTGTGTATTCAGCTGAATTCAAAATGGTAATCATCTGCAATACCTAGATATGCTGTATGTAAAATAACTGAAATTTTAAGAAGAAATACCCACATGTGAACAGAAGTTAAATAACACAATGTTGAGTATTCAAGAAGAGAGATTTACTCCAGCTGCTGTCACTTTAAAATCTCCTCTCTAGTGAAAATTTTGTGCACCTAGAAATGTCAGGATATTCTTTTTTTCAGAGAAATTTGGGTAAGGAAAGTTTGAGAATATTAGCAGAGATGGCATTTCATAACACTGCCTTAGCTGTTGAGCAGGATATGGAAGAGGAATGATGGAAGAAGAACCTAGTGGTGCCTGTTTAAATTTGCATATTTGAACTGTGTTAATTGCAAAAAGCAACTGGCAAATACTTCTGTTGTAGATGGAACTTATGACCCTAATGTTGGGTAGAGATTGTAAAATTTTAAGTTCATTAATCTTGCTTTAATTTTTTCTGATTTTTGTTTTCCTGAACATACAGTTTTGTAAGTTATTCATTTACAATCTTAAGAGGAATGAGACTAAAAATAAAATTGCTTAGGGTTCAAAATCTACCACATGTATCAGTTTTAAAGATGAAAAGGATATGCAAGTGCTGGATGCCATTAGAGCTGATAGTTTTTGCTTAGTTTTTATGTGGATGTTGTTTTTCATAATTACTAGTGGAACTACTATTCTGTCTTGTTGAAGGTGTAAAATGAAAGGTTTTTTTCAAGCTGATGTAGTGTTGAAAAGAAATGCCATTTCAACAGTTATTGCCAAGGATTTTTCCCCCTAAACACTGCGCATTAATGAGTTTTATAATTACAGCAGTTGCTTCACACCTCTATTGTTAACCAATGACATTACATCTGCCTCACTCCACTGTTGCCCTCCTCCTTCTTATTGAAGCATTTAGCAGTTTTGGCAATAGGGAATTACATGGCATGGGGTAAGTAGTCTAATTAGGTATAAGTGAAAATCCTGAGGGAAAAGGATGTTTAAAAAGTAATTTGAAGAATCTCTTAATGATGCTGAAACTGAAAGCTGTAGCTATAGTACAAAAAGGCCTGTTACCATTACAAAAATAATTATAATTGTAATTATTCTGCTGATCATTCAGTTTTAAAGTTTCAGATTTTGGACTATTTTTTAAGAATAACCATCCAAGCATTTCTCATGCAGTTGCAGGATTTCATAGATGTAACACTTATTATTTCTTAGAGTTTTACCTAAGCTTGCAAACCTTTAGACATTTACAAGTTTCTCATGTGTATGAGGAAGGCAGACATTAACAATTTGGAGAAAAAAAATCCTGATTTTGATTTTTCAAATGGGATATATATACCAAATATATAAGTAACTTGGAGAGGAGCAGAAATTTCTTTAAAACAAAACCTGGAAAAAAGCAAGATTTTTCTCAAGAATTCAGGAATTTAGGATTGTATTAAGGAGTTTAAATCTGAGTTTCATTAAGGGATTTTAAGTTTCAGAATAATATTTTTGCATGCTGAATGGAAGTGTTCAAAATTCAGGATTGTTCACTGGTGTATTATCAAGGAATCTTTACAACTCACATGAAAAAGTAGTTGTGAGTCATCCAGTTTCTAGTGTGGGTAGATCTCTCAAAAAATTACATAATAGAAGGATTTGTTTCCACTTAGTGGAATACCACTTATAGTCTTCTCCAGTATCTGTTCTTTTCTCTGTTTTTATTATATCTTTTCATTTTTATCATCTGCCAGCATTTTACAAGATCAAATGAGGTTTTTTTCCCAGTCTGGTGTAGGAGTTAGAGTATTCATAACATGAACAGGAGCATAGCTCATGGGAACAGCCCAGCAGTCATGTTGGAAATATACGGTAATAAGTGTTTCAAATAGGTGGGCAACAATCCCCTCATCATTTCCCTGCTCTCAGTAAATCTGTGCTTGAGATGTTTGAGCTGTCTTGGGCGTGCAGTTAGCAGGTGGAACTTGAGATTCAGTTATTTTTGTCACTGGTTTGTGCTAGTGGACTGGTATTTTTTTCTGAGAGAAAATGTTTGATGTTTTTCCATAGAGCTTTCTTTAAAACTTTCCTAACCGTGCTCAGACAGTAGTAATCCAAATGAGCTTAATCACTGTTGAGTTATGGTGCTTCTTGCATTAAGTATTATTGATGAGAAAGTGTTCATGAATTATTACTGTCAGGCTGGATTTCCCTGAGGTGCCTAAAGACTTTTTCCTTTAATTCTGATAGTTAGGTGCAGAGATTAAAATAGAGGTCTAGGTAAAAAACAATGATAGGGTACTTTAGGGTATTTCTTGTAGTTTTCTGCACAAATGTTTTTAAAATCAAATAGTGATTTGTTGTACCTTGAGGAAAGAAAGTCTGTCTTTCTGATTGATCAGGGCTGTGATGCCTAGATCCACTAGTTTCATGACTGTTGGTGATTTTTAACTTGTCTTGTTATCTGGTTAATATTCCTATTTACAGAGCAAACAATTTGTTATACCTGTCCATACCAGACAGTGAGGGGGAGAACATCATTACCATCTTTCATCCCTTGTTTTACCTGCATGTTGTCCCTGATTTCTTTTTTATAATTCTGCCTACAGAAGAGAACTGATTGGTTTTCATGTGCCCACTGCTGTCTTTCATGTAAACTGTTTATAAGAGAGAGGGTTTTTTTTCTTAGAAAAGGGAGCTTAGAGAGAGAACATGGTATTTTTGTTATAGTGGGGCACATGTTTCTGTCTTTCTGTCATACAAACATGAACATAGAAGTTTGGTATCTTCTCTGTATTTCTTTCTGAAAATTGCTATAGTGACTGGCTTGTATTAGACTAAGTAATTTGGAACTCAGAAGAAAATCTGTTATTGTTGGAGTCACAGACTTGGAAGGTAAAAGGAGAAGGTTCCTGAAACAGGTACTCTCCATTCAAGATACATAGATAGCAAATGTGTAGAGTTATTAATGCATGTCTTTCATTACCTGTCTTTCTTATCTGTCCTTCATTATCTGGTAGGTATTTGTACTATGAGAATCTAGATAACTCAATTAACCTGTAGCTTTATTTTCTTTTCATCATTGTTGGCAATTCCTGTTCTAACCAGGGAAATACGCAATTCTTTGTGAGGATTTACACTCTCCGTCTAAAATAATTTTATTTCTGTGTCAGGATTCTGTTGCTGATTTGGTCTCCCATGAAGGGACCTCAAAGGTTTTTGACTCAGTGATAAACCATCCTTTTAACAGGTCTCTAGTTAAACACCAGGGAAGGAGGAATTACTGGCATACAAAAATACTGTCAATAAAAGAAGCTAATGTGATCTGTTTCCTGTAATATTTTCCCTGCAAGCCATGGCAGAAACATTGCTTTTAGGAATCTTTAAGATATTATATAAAACTGGGTTTCTGTTCTTTAGTCTTTCAGAAAAAAATCAGATCGCTCTTCCTAAGTCACTCAGTGTTTACAGTTAGTGTAAAATTACATTTGCATTTAATTTAGAAGAAAATAAAGTGCTACTATGAGTTTCTTCCAGGCATAAAAGCACAGCAAAACTATATTCATTAAGTTTCTCTTTCTGAATATGCCATTTCAGTGTCAAGAATAGAGGTATTTTATAATGTAAAATTTGTATCAGGTGGAAAGCAATTTGTTACATGCTAGCCCTTAAAGAACTTCTATGTCTGATTTCATATCTATGGCACACTCAACAATATGAACATCAGTGCTGTGGCCATTATTCATATTTTAGTAATAGAAGGAATATTTTTGTGTATTTTTAACAGAAGAAAACTGTTACCTCTTACAATTAAATCTTTTCTTTACAATAAATCCCTACCAAGGACTGTTCAGTGCATGAATTTCATCCTAAACATAGGCATTTCCAGCATAATTTACTTAATTTTTGTGTAGTCCGTATTCTCTGGATTTTAACATGTTAAAACATTTGTGCTTCAGTTCCCAGTTGAATCATCTAGATTGTATGACAGTGTGTTTAATATTTTAAATTTAAAAACGATGTTGGGGTTCATGAAAATTAAACAAAATGCTACAGTGAATTTCAATAGCATCCAAATTTCATCATCTATATCCAGTATATTCAAAAATATCCTGCACTTAGCAGAAAAAGTACTTACATGGATGCTCACACGTTCAATTAGTTCTTGATTTTTCTCTAGTCCCAGTAGATGGAGCAGTTTTTAATGTTGCTGTAGTACTTGAATTTAGTAATTTTTTTCTAACATCATGGCACAACTGTTTCCTGGTCTTCTTTTTCCAAATGGTTGTTTGAGTTTTGGTTTGAAAGCATAATATGCTGGCTGCTTTTCCAGGAAAGCACAGTCCATTAGTAAATCAAGGTAACAATGCCCACCAGTGACAGCTAACTCAACATGGTATAAGTCTTCCATTTTTATGGCATCAATAAGAAAGAATTACAGTCAAAACCAGAAAATAGAAATCCTTCCCATCTCCAATATGCATGACTTTATAACCTCCAATTTACAGGTGTCCTTTTTTCTCTATCCAATCTTCTTATTTAATTTCTGTCATTATATGCCAGTTAAAAACAAACAAACAAAAAAACCCCTAATGGATCAATACTCACAAAAGTTAAATTAAAACCTCTTTTTCAGTGGTAACTAAAAGTTTCTGTCATACATTTCCCATGACAAAGGCCATAAAACAACTGTTGTCTTGGATATACTGTAGGGGGATTTTTAGGATTTTTTATTTGCTTTGATTGCAGTGCAACATTCAAGGGAAAAACTTTTGAAAGTGTATATAGCTGTGCTAGTATAAAGCAGTAGCCTCAGACTATATCCCCATTTCAAACACCTGCTTTAGTAACTGTTTCTGTCAGAAAAATGAGGAAATAAATTTCTTTAAAAGTATGCAGTTATAGTAGTAAAACACTCATGTATACCAATGGAAAGTATTCTGAGAGCCAGGTAGACAGAAAGTACTGTCCTGGTCTGGTACTTGCAAAGGTGAACATTGGCTGCCATCTGTGGCAAATCAGTCTTTGCCCATGGTAGAAGCATGTTCTGTGATAGCAAGCTTGGTTTAACTGGCTGCTCAAGGCTACAGGCAATTCAACCATGAACCATTTATTTATTTGTCTGTTTGTTTTAGCACAAACACCTTTTACTTACCACTTGGCAGTTAGAGCTGTAGCCACCGGCACGCAAGATTCAAATTATGCATAGTTGTGTACATGCAGCCACTGCTTGGCAAAGTATTCATACAGGAAATAAAATGGCTTTTTTCAGCAGTCGTGTCATATGGCTGTATATTTTCAAAAATACAGTATATTTCTTGAAATAATGTTTCTGTTTGTTGAAGCAGAACTGAAGTTCTCAACAGCGTCTTTATTATGGTAAAGCTGAATGTTTTATAATCTGCAAGGCTGCTTTGATAAATGGCTGTGTATTCTCTTGTCCCAAATGCTCCAGCAGGAAGTCTTACAACCTCAGTTTTTCTTTAGCAAGTCAGTTCAAGTTCTACCTGCTTTCTTCCTCCCAATTTGTAATTGAAGCAGGATAAGCAAATTTAGGCATTCTGCACCCTGCAGTTCTTTTGTCTTCACTGGCTTCTAGAAAATGCCTTTGCCTTTGACAGATTTATACAATTGTACTATAAGTTATGACAGTTAACAATCATATTGATGAATTTGTTTTCATAGAATACAGTTCACCTAGTGACACCGACTGGCCATACAGAGTGTTGTTTAAAGGCACAAAAATACTCTGTCAGCATAGATGTTACTTGTAAAACTGTTAAGAAAGAGGATGACTTATTGTAGCTTGTTCTCTGGTTGGAGCAGAAACTTCAGGATAAGGATTGGTTTGGCTGAAATAATTACATCATACAAGTTTGATATCCAGCATATATTGCTCTGTTAGCATAGTAGTTAAAAAAAAAAAAGAACATAAGAGGATTACTGATCAGTCATTAATGAAGTATTTTACACTTGTATTTTCCTATTTACATTTAGATTCTTTCTTTGTCTCATTTTCTTTTTTTTTCTCCTGATGGGGCCTGTCTAGCTTCAGAAATTGAATTTTACTTTAAATGTTGATGTTATGTATTATCAGAGATGAACTTCTAAGAAATCAGCCTTTCCTATTATTTGCCCAATATTTACAAGATGTTTTATTTCACAGCTATTTAGATATGCTGCCTGTAATATTAGAAGCAATTGCAGAGGGATTTTTGCTACCAAAAGGCCTTTACATTTGAAAAAGTTTGAAAGCATTTGAAAAAAAGTTGTATATACGTTTGGAAATTTAATAGGAAATTTAATACAATAGGAACATTGATTTTAGTGAACAGTTGCAGATTTTCTTCACTTCTGCAGCTTAATAAATGTAAGCCAGGGATCAAGCAAAGTATTAGAATTAATGTATGGGAAAACTGTCAAATTATGCACTTTTATAACTACTTTTTTCTGGGGTAAAGCTTAAATTCAGCTTTCCTTAATTTATAGTAGGCCATTTTTCTCATTCCATGGAAGAGTCAAATCAGACATCACCAATTTGATTGGGTTGCCCACATTCTATCTTCCACTTCCACCGCCTTTCCTTTCTGTGTTCTAGTGGAGAAGAGTAGCAAGCCAGCAGAGGTTATTCAAACCACTCATTTTCAGAAAGAGAAAATATCTCAAGTCTATTCCTCTCACCTTATGGGGTGAGAAAATGGCTGAAATCCCTCTCACAACTGGCCTCTTAAATGTTTCTTCTGGCAGGATGTCACCATGCTCGTTTACAAAATGGGTGTAAACATGTCTCTTGACAAAAGATTTTTAGTCAACTGATGCACACAGTATAAAGAAATTTTATCTTAAACATATTAAATCATTGAATGCACAGTATTTTGTAGGTTAAGGAGATTAATTTCTACTGGTTTATCATCTCCTTAAGGCAACAAGCAGTTGTAAACAATATGAGGTATAGATAATAGATTTTTTCTTTTGTATATGATTGTCTTAATATTTACTATATGCAGTCATATAAGATGCTAATTTTTAATACTTCTTTAGCTGTAAGAATGCATGTTTGCTTTCTCTTGATTCACACAGAACAGATGGATGCTTGACTGCCTGCTAATCCACAGCTGGAATGGTTTCAGCGGTTTCCACGTTGCTGGGTTAGAGTGGCTTTTCTAGTGGACTGAGAGGGCAGCAAGAGAGGGATATCATTATTCATCAGTATCCCAGTGGGATCGCTGCCAGCAGAGATTAATTTTTTCTGTTATGCTTGTAAAACAAGCTCAGGTGGAGTCTCTAATCCTCAGGGCACGGGTGGCAGATCAAGGAAGATGCTACAAAGCTAGTTAATTTTCAGATTCTAGGGGAAACAGAAGCTCTGTTAGATGTATAAATACATGATTGCAAATTTAAGTAGCTCAAATCCAAATGGGATCTTCCTAGACATCTGGTCCTGAAAATCTCTGTTTTCTTTGTCTTTTAAAAGAAGTTCTTAAAACTTTATGCCAGAGGCAAAATATCTTCAAGTCTCTTAATCATCAGTTACCATTCCTTTTTTTTTTTTTTTTTTTTTTAATACAGATCTTACAGTGTGCTTTAGATGAATGCCTTTATTTACATATAGGAAGGACATGGTATATGTCTGTGTAGGAACACTGAGTTTACAGTGTTCTTAAAAATTTGTGTGCAGTGACAATCACCAAGAAAAATTACCATTTGCCACTGAAAAAGGGCTGGACTTGCCTTAATAATGCATGGTACAACCTATTTTGGTAATGGCATGTTCTGTTAAGGTCCATTGTGGAACCAGGGCATTTTTGCTATGTTATTCTTTGTATTAGACTTGTCATTTGTAACAGCAATGTTGAAAGAACTCAAATCAAGCATCCCAAAACACTCACAAGTTGTCTATTTGTGTAATAGACATCACATATTTTTTCTTTACTGGCTTTTTTGTTTCCTCAGTAATTACCCTTCTTTCTCACCCTTGTAATTACCAGTGTCTCCCATCCATGTATTTCCTTGTAGCTCTTGAGTTGTTCGAAACATTGGGTCAGATTTTCAGCAATGTTAATCCACATCGTTACACTGAAATGAATGGAGATGTGCCAGTTTTTATCAGCAGGGAACTACCCTTATTCAAATTTACTTGCAACAGCTGTCATTTCCTCTTAGAGTTGTGTTTTTTTATTATTATATTAAACTATTTTAATTTAAAAGTGCTCAGAGTGAGACTAGTAGCATTGGCTTGCTGAAAAGGCATTGTGCATGTAGGCACCTTCCAAGTTTCCCATATACTTCTGCCAGTTTGTATTGTTCTTCTGTTATTCTGGGCTTGAGCCTCTCTTGAACACAGGCTGCTACTCATTTCACCACATGATGACAGGTATTCACGCCTGTGAACTTTTTATTCCCTTTTGTCTCCGGTCACATAGTAGTCTAGATCCGGAATTTAATCCAGTACAAAAATGCAGCAGTGTTCATTTGTGGCTCCCCACTAGGGGACCTGCCACAGGTCAGCAGATTTGAAATCTGGTTTTCAGCACACAGAGCTTTTCCAGCTTGCCATTAACATATACAGTACGTACGGGCCCCATTTCCCATAAAGAATTAGTAGTGCTTACTCCTGTCTCCATGCAGAGTAGCATTAACTTAATGCAGAGATCTGTTAACTTCTTCCCTGGGTCTGGGCTCTGCACTGAAAGATCCCAATGGAGGATCAAAGCCAAAGATGGAAAATGACTGATCGCTTTCCCGGGGAAAGCTGTGTGCCAAGATTTGCTATTCCAGTTTTTATTGCTATCATCATCTCAATCAGTGGTTGGGCCCGCTGATTCAGCCAAGCTCAATTTCAAAATGTGAACAGACGTCCAAATGGAACTGAAGTAGAGTTCTCATGACAATGAGACTTTTGAATGTGTACTCACAGAGATTTTCCCAGATTCATGTTAGCTGATTACTGAGTTCATGCACTGAAAAGCTTTTCTGTAGTAGTGCAATACAATTTGTTTCAGTACGGCCAAAACCAGTCAGTTTTAAATATTTTCTATAATATGACTTGAGATTACAGTGAAAGTAAGCTGTGGGTCACTGCCCCATCTAGGTTTTAAGATTTAAAAAATGGAGTGATGTTAGCATATTCAAAATGTGCAGGTTCAAAGCATTCTCATGAGAAGTAATCAGAAAAGTCTGGCATTTTGGAGAGGCAAAAACTCTAATATACCATTTGCAGCAATAAAATTTAGTAATTCTCTCACATTATGAAAATTCACTTTATAAATGGAATTTGGACCATTCCATTTATATTTATTTGCCGTGGTCAAAGTATCTTATTCTAGGTGAATAATGTGTATTCAGTACCAGACATTTGCTCTTCTTTTTGTCCTAATTTAGTCTTCTTTTGCATTTATTTTTTCGTAAACTGTGCAAGTATTACAGGCCTGCTTATAAGCAATAATTTAACTTAGAAACCTAAGAGAGAACTAAAGCCCCATCTATGAAAGTTGCACAGGCTTAATACTATGAAAGTACCTATACAATCAGAGAAAATATATTTTTAGAACTGATTTTATTTGGACTGGCCGAAAAAAGTAGCACTGAATTATGGCTGTGATCATAACCTTTATGAAATATGGATTGTGAGAGGTAGGACTTAAAATCATTAATTCATTCCTTGTAGTAATGTTTTAGTAAAGTATGTAACTTAAATAGGAAAATTTCCTGAAGTAGAATGGTTGTATATTTTTTAACATTTAGAAAGACAATTACTGTGATTGTGTTATCTATTACTGCATCTTCCCCTACACTGATACTCAGCTTCTCTAATATGCTTAGGAAACTAGAAGGAAAAAAAGAAAAATCAACTTTCAAGTTAGTATAGAAGTCCTAAGAACTTCTTTCCCATGTTAAATCATAGTTACTTCATAATAATAATAATAATAATCCTCCCTCTCCTGTATTCTAGTATGCTTGCATATTCTTTTATCAGCTCCATGCTGAGGCAGAGGTCTGTAATTTAACTTTGTAGTTTAGAAGTTCCCAGATCTGCCATGTCACTCTCTGCTACTGGTAGCTAATATTGCTGACCTCCTATTGCTCTGTGAGCAGTGGCAAAGGTCTTTTAGACTCCTGACCCCTGGTCATCAGGAATGTCATCAGTAGTTTGTAGTTTGGATGTTTTAAGTAAGAGGTGAACTTGTGAAATCTAAACCCTTTAGGGTGTTTTTAAGTGATCACTCAACTGTTTCATTGCCCTAGGTTTACTTTTTATGATGTCTGTAATTGTAAAATCTGTGGTGTTTATCATACACAGCTATTTAAAAGCAAAAATCAAACACTTGTCTACTTAAAGCTAAAAGTCTGAGAATACAATTACTATATTGACATATTAATATATTAATTAAGAATTAATTTCTCTGATCATCAATGTAAGAACTTTATAAGAATTGTAAGAACTTTCTTACTATGTTATTTCCATGGTGGAAATGTGCCCAATTTTAAATCCTGAATGATAGTTACAAATTAATGTTTAAAACATAATAGATTTGCGTAATTGCAGGTTGATAGGTTTTACAACTTTCTCTCTTCAACTTCTCATGTCCAACTGGAAATTTCCAGTGTTTGCTCTGGTGAGTCTTAAATCTAGAGACAGAGCCCAGGGTAGCCCAGTCTTGATGTTTGCTCTTACCCAGTTAATTGGGTTAATGTTACACTTTGAATTTATACTTCTTTTTTTTTTTTTTTTTTAATATATATCTATTATCTCTAAAAGTGCATTAAGCACTAATTAGATAATAAATAAAAAAAGTTTCTATTTGTTTTAGAAGATACTGAGCAGGTCTTTTTCCTCGGACAGTGCTGTCCATTATATGCATCTGTTTCCCTCCTGTCATTTTTCCAGAAGTAGAGGGTGATGAGTGGTCTGATGGGGTGTTAAAAAAGTGACTGGAACATTTTCCTATAACCTAAACTGGAGTGGAGGGTTAGGGCACAGAGAGTCCCCAGTGCCAGAGAGGGACCCCCCTTTCCACGGCCAGGGACAGCTGCTGCCTGGAGGCTGTGGCTCTGACTCCTCAGTGTCCTGTGGCTCAGGGCAGGCACAGGGCTCTGCTTTCTGCCTTTCCTCCCTGACAGCCACCAAGCCTGGAAAGAAGGCATGGGAAGGACCTCAAGGGGAAGGAGCTGCACTGCAGGATTGGCTCTAATGTGCTGGATGCTATTCAATGGCCCTGCCACATACATATGCAGTTGATGGAGAGCTGTTGTACAGTATATGAAGACAGGGAGCTTATTTGTAAACATGGTGAATGACAGTATCATGTAGCAAATATATTTTAATCTATTAAAAGTGTTGTTGTCTTCTTTTGAACCAAGTTAGCCATTTTTTTAGACCTCTACAAAACCTCAGCCTGCTCTGTGGTTTAACAGAGCCTGCCAGGCTGCCCTGAAAATCTGGAGTTCTTCTTCTGCAAAGTTTGTCTTAAAAGTCTATTTTTACATGTGCAAAACAGAGTGAACTGGTAGAAATGATTTTTTTTTTCCCTTTTAGTCGATAATATGAATTTTGAAAACACGTGTCATGTTTGTCCTTAAAACTTACAACTAGTAACATATGTTTGTAAGTGTCTTTTAACTGGAATATTGTCCTAAACCTTTTATATCTAAGAGTAAAAAAACACCCAAACATTTGGAAGTTTAAATTATGTCTTATAACATTGAGACCAAAACCCATACATTTATAGGCTACCAATAAATTCCTTAAAATAGGAGTTTATAATGGAATTACTAACAAAGATAAACTTTTCAGAGCAGTAATTCTAGCAAGTACTTCTCCAATTCTGTTTCTCAACCAACTTTACTTTTTGGTATGTACTGAAAAACCACTTTTAAGTTAGTGTGTCGTTTTTTTCGGATTTTTCCCCTCTTTTTTAAAGTACATTTCCTCACCTTTATTCGTTTTCTGAATATAAATGTAAGCTTGATTATCTTCTAGCTGCCTGTCAGGATATATCTGTGTAAACGTCATGTCTTTCCTTATAAATCAAACTCACACTCCAAAATGTGACAATAAAATACGCTATAGATTTGTTAGTTATTTTAAATAATTTTCAGAGTGTATATTTGTGTTCTTCTTTTGTCACATAATATGGTCTTTTTCTCTCAGGAAAATCATGGGCAAAGGAAGATTAGCTTGGGAGCTTTAGTTAGCCTTTTTTTTTTAAATTTTCCTTATGATATAGGTAACGATCAAATGAGATTTCTGTCTGCACATGAGTGGATATATATATGTGTATATATGAAAAATAGAAATAATTCCAAATGGTTTTAAGTACAGAAGCTCAAGTATTCCCAAAGAAAAATTTAGAATTTGTGAATCTTTTATAAGACAGAAGTTACCTAGCTACTCACAAACTGTCGGTCCTTGTTATTTCTTGATTTTGACAATGCTTCTTTTTTCTATCCTATATTAGGGGTAAGTAGGTATCACCTAAATGAGGACAAGTGCAGGTTGCTTCAAATTTTATATTCCAGCTGCTTCCTATATGGCGTGGCACAATGTGGCAGGGCTGGATGCTGCACTAGAATACTCTGTATCACTTTGTAAAATGGAACAAAAGACAAAAGCCAATTATATAATAATAATATTGTTAAGCTTATATTTGCCTATCCAGTTTTCCAAAGATCAAAATATGCTGTTTTCACTTGGGAAAATAAGTTGGATATTGGCATAGCATTGTAATTCTGGTAGCAGAGAACTAAAATTCATAATATATTATTAGTGTCAATTGCAGAACAGCTGCAATACACCTTTATGTATTGCAGCTTATTCATTTTATTCACAAATGTATCATTTTTGCAGTCCTTCAGCATGTACTTAGACTATTAGAGAAGTTTATGTAATTTAAATCAAATTTCAGGTAAAGAGAATGGAATTATTGTACTAGCTGAAAATGATCCTCATCTTTTCTCCTTTTTTATTATGTTGGTATTTAATTTCAGTACTAGTCTGCTGCAAGATTTTTTTATACTTTAGTTTAACAACTGGTTATTTTTATAGCAAGTGTGCTAAGAATGCTTTTCCCTTCTTTCTTTCTACATCAGAAACTTGAAAGAGCAAAATACACTGCAAGTTTATTAAAGTTGAAAATATGGTGTTCACAGTATCTATATAATGGAAAGGAATGTACAGACAGACAGTCAATTCTAAGGCAGTTTCAATAACATTGCTAAAGAAAAGACTACTGGTTCAGCTCTGGAATGTGAAAAACTATTTTTGGTTTGGTTTAGACCCTCATTGTTACAAATTAATCAACTGCTCTTTAAAGTCTAGAACTCATTAACTTTATAAGTTTTACTGTTCCCATGACTGAACTTAAAATATTCAAGTTTACTTCAGTAGCTCACCTTGATTCCACTTCTGTCTGTGGCCCACCAGTATCCTCTTTGCTCCTGTAGACAAGGTGGCAGGATGTATTTACTTGAGATTTAAAACATTTTAGATCTACATGTGGTAAAAGTTTATAGTTCAGCTCTCAGTATAAATCAATAACTTTAGCCAAACTTACACTTTTTGTGGGTAGAAAGAAAATCTGGGGGGTTTTTAACCCTATGGACTCACCATGCTAGATACCTTATTTAAATTTTAGTTCAGTCTGACTCCTCAGATGCCTGATAGTAACCACAAAACTGCAAAAGATGTATTTTAAAATAGGATGAGTTGTTTCCTTTTAGGACTATTCTAACTGTTCAAATAAAGGGTGATGGTAAGCTGCATATTTGGAGCATGATGTTGCAGACAAGACTTTTAAGATTATTCTGTGGCTGCTGTTATGCAGGAAACAGAATTCAATTACCAGAACAGCCCTTTGGCCTTGTAAAATGTAACTGCTGAGTTTATGTGGGTCTGTGTGTGATATTTCCCACCGGCAGTGCAAGTTACTGTCTCCTATATGACCACCCTGTATCACTTGCAGGTTGGAATGTAAGTCTGAGATGACTCCTACACCCTTGAAATGGTGCAGCAGTCTCTAATGCCCGCAAGGAGACATTATTGGGAAAGTCCATCACAGAAATGTGGGAGAGAGAGATGTGACATGACTACCCAATGCACAGTTGCAGAACCTGTAGCTGAAATTCCTGGTTATCTCCTGGTATACTCCAAGTTATGCTTAACTGTGTAGGTGCTTGTAAACATAACATTTGCACATGGGCTGCAACAGCTTTGATTTAAGAGGAAAAAAGGGAAAGTGAAAAATGCACAGCAGTGCTTTGTGGTTTAACTCTGAAGCTCGTATTAAGTTTCTTGACTTTAGAATGAAGATTAATGATTGATATGTAATTTGGTCTGTTTCCTCACCCATGCAAGTAAGAGCAGTGTTCAGATATGATGTACTAAAACAATATATATTATATATTGTGTGGAATAGTTGAAGCTGCAGCCTTTGCAGAACAGATTGAGATTTGCAATGAAAAGGAAAACTAAAATGAAAAAATATTGAGTGAACAGCAGGGCCCATTTGAGGTGATTACAAAGGATGTTTCTTTATTCTGTCTTTTCTTATGCAACCTGAAAACAGTAGCAGGGGGTTACAAGCAGAGTTCATCACAAAGTTGTCAATCACTGTCATTTAACGTTTTGCAATGGAAGATGTCTTTATTCAAGGACAGCTGGGCAAATCAGAGAAACAGATTTGCAGTTAGTAGTCTGTCCAGCCTACACTAAGCAAACAAGGACAGGGCAGACATACCGGCCTCTCACATAAAACTATAATGGACTCTGCTGACCTCAGTGCCCTCCATTCAGCTTCATTCTCAGTTGTATAAAAGCTTCACTACCCATTCTCAATTTCCTTTAATTACCTACATGATGCAGATAAGAAAATGAACCTCACTTACTTACAGTCAATGATCACAAACAGGAAATTAAGTAGGCAAGTTGTTTAAAATAAGAGGAGTATTTTGGATGTAAATAAAACATGTACTGGGGAAGAATTAGGGAAAATGCATTTTCAGGGGTACCAGTTGGTCTGGACTGACTTGGCTGATCCTCCTTCTTTCTGCTACTTTAAACTGCAAAGCAAAACTAAGTAAAAAATCTCCTTGGTAAATAGTCTTTAAAATATCTTTGAAGGAGAAGCCAGTTAAATAAAAAGAGTGAAGCAAACATGCAGCCTCTATAGGGCTTAAAAAGATTGTGACCTTAGGTTCAGAGAATAAATGACCACAGTTTTCACAAGAGATCTAGCAGAGACATCCAGGATTAAGCAGCAGTTGTCTTTATTCAGTCTTCACTTCTAATCTGCAGTTGAGATATGAAATAAATTAATGACATTCTGATTTTCTTTCCAAACCTTAAATTGCCTAATGGTTACAATCCCTTTTACATTGGTATCACAGTTTAGACATAGTTTCCTTGCACCATTAAAGAAAATAGAAAATTTTGTGCTGTCAGTTTCCAAGGAGGTGAAAACCAGCTATCTGACTGCTTTTAGGAATTGTCAGAAGAGGTTCTATGTCTTAGGATATTAATGAGAGGATATATTCTTTGTAAGTCAATTAGGTCGTTCAATTAGGTGTTCTAAAATTGCCATTTTTCTTCACCTCACTCTTCACTGCTTACTGTTGTGAATATTTCATTAACATGGATTTGTAGTCTGATGAAATTGAAGACTAAAATGCAAAATATTGAATCTATAGTTTAAAAGGAATATAAAACCCTGAACACTTTAATTTAATGTTCTCTGCTAAGCCTGTAGTTTCGAAGACATTGCCCTTCAGGCTCCCCAAATGACTTTTTATTTAATGACAACAGAAATACACTCTCTTAAATTAAAGATGGAAAAGATATCACATATTATAAAACTCTTTCCTTACTTGCAAGTTCTAAACTTTAGAAAGATCGTTCTCACTCCAAACAATATGTACACACGTACATGCATGAGAAGATTTTGTGGAGGAAAAAATTGCCAATTAAGTCTCAAAACTGACTCTTCAGCCTAAGTTACAGTTCTTAGGATGTTCCTGTTGAACTTATTTTTCAAAGACAGTGGATTTCCCTAGCAGGAGAATTGACATCTCTGCGTGTGATACCAAAACAATTGCACTTGCTCCTCTCAGCCGCTGTGATGTTGCTTCTTACAACTACATTTAGATTACATGTTCATGGGCAGCTCCTTTTTGCAACAATGAGAAAGTTCTTACACAGCTTTCATTTTGGCATGAATAGCATTAGTCTCACTCTGGAGCACAGAGAATGTTTTCAGCACCTACTTAAAATTTTGGACTTTGTTTTGCTCACTCATCATCTGTTGCTTAGACACTTCTCAAAATATTGAAAAAATATTTGAAAAGGACTTTATCAGAGCTATTTCAAACCTACTGGGTTTTGAATACCAAGAGGAAAACTTAAAACCTGAAAACTGAAAATATGAGTTATTGACTTCTTTATAGCTAACCTGACAATGTTTTTGTGAGCCAATGAGGTAGGATACCTGTGGGTCATCTACTACTGAATCCATCCAATGAATGTATTTATGTCATTGCATTTATTTTCCTCCTCTCTAATGTTAATGTCAGCTGTGGGGAAGAAAAAAGGTTTAAAATCTATAAGTGTTTGAGAATATTATGTTATTGTTTTCCCATGTGTGATTTTGTTAAATAAGTACACTTTCTAAACATTTAAATCCTGCTATTTTTGTGATGAAATCTAACTGCAGTAAATAAAATGCATATACTTTTAATGCCTCAGCAAGGAGTAATAGTTATTCCAAAGTTAATTACAATGATTAATAATTTTTTTTTTTTTTTTAAGAATGCTGACGAATACACGGATCTGCCTGTGAGACACAATGAAGATCAGATGAACAGTGAACTGGCCAAACACCTTCCAATTGAAGTCAATCCCCATTCATTTGACAGTTCACACACAAAAACGCACCTCTTGCTGCAAGCCCACTTCAGTCATGCCATGCTGCCTTGTCCAGATTATGCAACTGACACAAAGACAGTGCTGGACCAAGCAATCAGAATATGCCAGGTATTGTGATTTCAATATACAACTCTTGCTGGTTTACTATTTATTGTTAGTGTTGTCATATTTTGAATAGAGAAGAATCTGAAGATTTCTTGCAATCTTGTGGAGAGCTGGTACCACATGATATTATAACACCATATTTAGGGTGGAACTGAATGCCCATAATGGTTCCCACTTCACAGAACTGGAGGTAAACAAACTTAGAGTAAAAGACAGTGATGCTCTGACTGGAGGCATCTATTGCCATAGGGTCACCTCTGCTTTCTTTGCAACAGCTTTCTGTCTCTGTATTGTGGAATGTTGTATGAGAGTAATTTGGCATGGCTATGGTCCCTGCAGATTGTTGTGCTGATGCCCAAGAACCTGTCTCCCCAGGGTACTTCTACTTTTCTAGCACCCTAAAGCACTACAGTCACTCCCGAGCACAAATATAATGTGTTTTGAAATGTGACTGGGGATGAGATGCAGGGGTTTTCTCTAAACTCCTCTATCTAGTGTAAAGATACATCTTCTACATCCCAGTTATCACAGTCAAAGAGCATGTTTTTAAATGCAGATTTTAAACTCAGCCTGGAGACTTGTGGATTTTTCCAGTTGTACTGAAGTTGCAGCCCACAGAAACTAAACTGACCATGGAGAGTACCAGTAACAAGCAATCACTTGCACAGCTGCCACCTCAAAAGAATTTTAAAGCAGAAGTTGGAGTTGGGATAGAGTGCTGCCATATCTGAAAAGCTCAGTTACAGTTACAGCAGGAAAGGTGAGCTCTAGCTGTCGCAGGAAACAACCAACCCTCTTGAGTCTCCTGGGAAGAATTATTCTCTTTAGCAGAACTCCACAAGGACTCATTCACAGGTTCTTGAAGATCAGGCAGCCTTCAACAAACTACTTTTTTTATGTTTCTGAGTTCAATATTTGTAAAATAGAGCCAGTACTTCTTTCTTCCTACAGTTTTTGTTTGCTCAGATTTTAATATCCTCAGTGATCTATTTGTCAACTATGAGACAGAAGCTTTGCTCTTGTTTGAAGCCTGTTGGCAATATGGTAACTGCAAACATCATTGTGTCAAGCCTGGCAGTTTGTAAAACTGCTATATGAGAAACTATTAGTCAGTGCTCTAGACAGAGAAAATACTGTGAGCAGTTCAGTGTCCAGCAATTTGGATAAGGCTCAACCTTACTCTAATAATAAACAAGCCTAAAATATTAATATCAAATGAAGCAAAACTGAAATTAGGGAAAGTAAGAAGCAAATAACACCACAGATGTTATTGCAACACAGTCCTAATCTCAGAAACCAGCAATGCTTGGATGCTAGTCTATTTCAAATATTTTGAATCAATAAAATCATTGTGCTAAAAGTGCTATTCCATATATTGAGTTATTAACAGAGAAAAGCATCACTTGCTCAGGTGAGAAAATTCACCTTTGTTTCAAAGAAATCACATACTTAAAGTTCATTTAGATGTTTGTGAAGTAAGCATTGTGGTGGTAATTACATATTTGGGGAAAATGTAAATTAGGTACTATTTTCAGTAATTATTTTGTTCTGTTTTGCTAAGAAATATGTATTCGTATGTATTCCAGAAACAATAATTACTTAAAAGAAAAAACTCCAGAATATTCAACAGTTTCTTTAAACTGAAATAGAGTTCAGAAAAATGCCATTCCATACTACGCCTTGGCACTCTAACCTTCAGTTAACAACTACATAATGTTCTATATACAGTCATCTTAATAAAAAAAAATCTTTTTTTAAAAAAAAGACAAAAACATGCATGCAGTTTTGTATTTTTAAGTTGGCACATGGTTTACATCTCTCAGGAGATTATTGGTTCCATCTTATTAGTCACGCTTTCCAAACAGAGGTTAAAGTTCCCAGAATCTAAGCAATAGACAGGGTTACACTTTCAGTACTGGTTGTTACCTTCTTCCTTAGCACTGACCTGCTGATGAACTCTGGGTCAGCAGAGGTAGAAAAAAAGATGTTAGTTATGAGAAAAGGAACTGAAGCATGGAAGGATCCACTGATGAACAGATTCAGCGGGTGTTATTCTCTGTGTGTGTGAACACATGCTCGCGCATCGTCAAACATTAAATACAGCAGCGAGGAGGGAATTGGTTTTTGAGTTACATTGAATTTTTGTTTATTTACTTACAAATTATTTTAGTGTTGAGGTTGTATAGCTAACCTTGAAATTATGACCTGAACATAAACTGTTATTTTTGCTGGTGGGTACATGAATAACAGACTTCCTGTATCAGCACTGCTTTTCTGTTACAAGAAAGAGAAATCTTTCAAAGAGTTTTTATAGGTGGTTGTACAGCAGGCCTTTATCACAGGTTCCTTGCAGTGCAGATTTGCCATCTCTAGCCATGATATGTAAGCAAGCCTCTTTCCATCACAGACTATTCAACTTCTCCAGTCTTCTGTGGTGTCTTTCACCTGAATCAGCCTTCCCTCCCATGGCTCCTTTCCTATCCCACACATTTAATTCTCCCTTGCTTTCCTCCAATGTCTTATGGGTTTTTTCATCACTAGTGACTTTAGGCCGAGTAAAACCATGTTAACAGCATTGCATAGGTAAACGTAGCTGTGTGATTCCAGGTAAGATTCCACTATCCTTTAATGAAAAAAATACGCAACAATTCTTAAATTATTTTTTCCTTAGGTGCCTTAAAAGTTTTGGCTCTGTTTATACTTATGATGAAATGTTGAAGTCATTAGCATTTAACAGAATTGGAGGAGTTACGGTGCTGGCTTAGTAATTTTTAACATAAAAAAAAGGAAGAAATATATTCTGTTAGTTTTCCTGTGGTTAGCATTTGTAAGATATAAGTGGAATCCATTATAGCAAGATAATATTTAGTATTTATATACCCAGGATGGAATGCAGAATCTTTTCCTTTTACTGCAGAAATATGGAGAATAGCAATATATAACCTTTTGGAATGTGAATGCCTATCTGGTCCCACTCCCATCTCTGTAATGAATGGCCACTGAGGCATTGACTAGGCTGAAGGAATGCCCCTGCTCTACACTGAAAACCTCAAGTTAAAATCTAGTTTGTTATCAGTGACAGGCTCTCATAGATGAAGCACAGAAGGTTCCCATGGCTCAAAAAAACTGCCATGACTTCCTATGTGACCTTGGCCAACTTATTTAATTTTTATTTGCCTCAGATATTTCTAGTACAGTTACAATAGACAATATATTCTCTTCAAGCCTAGCACTCCCTGTTGTTTTTATTGAGAAAAGCCAGAGGTGTCATTAAGATGGTGCTGAACACTCCAGTAGCTTCTCAGAATCAAACATTCCTCCATTTCTTTCAGAGAATGAACATTTAATAATAAAAATTCAAATGAAATTATTTTTCTAATATTTTTTATAAAATACAATTATTATTGTAAAGACAATACTCCACCTTTTTTCCTATCTTATTTGAGAATACATGAAACTAAATCTAATCTCTTTTTTTACCTCCTTTGTCAAGCCTTATATTTTGTGACTGTGTATTCAGCGATCAGTTCTTACTCTGCTGTTCTAAGACTATTGCCTACATTTGCATTAATTGAAATGGATAATTGAGGCAGTAATACTGTCACTCTCAGATTCAGCAGGGCAGTCTCTTCTCAGAAATAATGTGACAGTTGCTGGCTTTGCATTGGGATTGGCCACAAGCCTCCACTTGTAGTATAATCGTTGATAAAATATTTTTAAATTGCCAGGAGTAGAACTGCCATGGAGCTCAGCCCTAACCTTTGAGAAGTGTTTACCTATGGATGTGTTAAACACATCTCAGTAGGGTAGCTGGGCATTGAGAGAAGATGGACATGAAAACAGATTCCAGGTTGCAGAAGAAAGACTGCTCTGCATGGGAAACATGCCTATCCCTGTAACAAGGACCTTGTAATGCTATCACTGACGCCCTGTCTTTCCCCATCATGTTACTCCTCTGGAGAATCTAATTTTGACAGGAAAGAAGAATACTGTTTGGGTTAAGCACTGTGTTTCCTTAGCTAGATGGTGATGTGTATAATACTGATTTACTCATTCTAAAATAGTCAAAGAAGTCGCTTCTGGTCATTTAAACTGCAACTTTTGCTATATTTCTTATGAGAATCATCCTTGTGGTATGTGTTCAGAGTTGTCAAATATTGCACAAATATGCTGCCCAATTCAGCTAAGAGCTAGCTTATGTACGAAATACTTACTGTACTAAACTGCAGACTGTGCTGGGTGGGTGATGGCTTCTCAGAAGGAGCAGCAGTACATAAAAAGTACTTACAGCCATGCAAAGGCAAAGGAGCCCATGTTACAATTTTGGAACTCCAAGAAAGAGAATGTCCTTCAGCTCTGCACTTGTCCCCAAACCTCCTCAGTTCATAACAGCCACTAGAACTATTGGTTTGGACAGCCATGTCCCTTGGAGCTTCCTTTTTTCTGCTTATGAGGAAGTGGTGAAGTTTTTAAAGATCCTAAGAGTCGTCTGAGCTGATATATTGCCTGTTGGTAATGCAGGTGTGCCAACTGCTTGCTGGAAGGTGGTGAGAGTTACAGGAAAGGCCTTGTGTATGTAAGATTTGTCCAAAGTGTCCAGGGAAAGAGCTTTTGTGTAATGGTTGCATTGGCAACTATAAATAAATGGGCAGCTTTACTGAATGAAGGGAAGAGAATCAAATTAACTTGAGAATGCAGAGGATTACTCAGAAACAAGTGAAGAGCAGAGGCCACATCTCTTGAGCTACTACATGTATTCTTTTTGTATGCAGTAATATTCCAGTGGTAGCACAATATTTGCAATTTTACTTAAATACTGGCTGCTTTCATGACTGTACAGCTATTATTCTACATTAGGAGTGTGGAAATAATAGAATGATCAAAAAATCTTGTAGCACTTATACTGTGTGGCAATGCTCACTTACAGATACTAAACATCAAAGGATCAGTTGTAGGGAAAGTACCTGGGCATGCTGGGCTGGAATTGCTGCCTGCTTGTGTTGTGTAGGTATATATGTGGGAGAGGGGAGGGTTACCTTTGTGGTGCTGGAGTTTTGCTTGCTGTGGATAATCAGTGATCTGGTGTATGGAAGCATCTTGGTGACGGTTTAGTGATGATTTGGTGCTGCTTGTGCATAATCCCTCCCCCACCCATGACAAACCTTTTCCCAGTTGGGGCTGAAGGAAATGAGTAATGCTTAACCCATTTGTGTGATCAATTCACTTAAGCAGCTACTGTGAAATGTTAATCACAACTTTAATTTGTACTGCATTAGCATTTTGATTAACTTGTAGGCTTGCTAGCACACTTGAAGCACTTTTACTCATAGTTACAGCTCGGAAATGACTTTTTGATTAATTAAGTTTGTTAGACAGCAGCTGAGCTTCCTGAATGCTAACCTTAAGGGGCTAAAAGTTCAGGAGAAAGTTACTGGGAATAACTGTTGCTGTTGAAAAGGATTCTTGTGAATGCACTCAAAAATTTTGATTATTGACAAAATATTACATTCCGACTTTGAAACTGACTCTAAACTGTAAAGAGGACAGATTTATGAGAGATGCTGTGTATCTTTCATGATTTTGGTAGATTTCTGTAATATTTGAAACAAATGCTGGCTTTAAGACATTGTTTATGTTAGGAAATTGGGATTTATTGCAAAAATATTCTTACCAAAAACATTCTATTCTTTTTGCAGTTCACTGGTATAGTAGAGAATATCGATTTAATAATTTGTAATTTGAAAATAAATTGGTTATTGGGACTCAGTGAGTTCTGAATGTCAAGTTGTGCACTACCAATTTTGAATTGCTGGTATCACACTCTGTAGCTGCTTGTATTTCTGTAATACTATTAAAAGAAATCAGTAAGAGCCCAAGGGTTGCACTCCACTAAATGTAGACAGTAAATGGTTTGTCCTTTCCCTGGTTCTGAAAATACTAATAATGTTACTGTGGAGGCTAAAGGATGAATACAGGATAGGATTCTTATGAAGCAGCTAGGAAGGTTGTAATTTGCATACATCAGTGAGACCTTTATGATGATGGAAGAATGAAGAATTAGTCTCTCATAGGGGGTAGCAGAGCATATGGAAGAGGGGACTGAATATGCTTGTAAAAAAAAAAAAGTGAAGAGAAGTGGGATACAGAGGGCAGTATAAAAGGAGTGCCTCCTGAATAGGATTAATTACAACTTATTCACTATATCTCTGATGAAGTACAAGGGGGGGTGTTCTGTAGGCTGAAACTACACAGCTGTGCCAGGGTGATTTAATTGATCTGAAAGAACTCCTCCCCCTCCCCAGATTAAAACATTTCTAAAAAGTAATTTTGGACTAGACCTCTGAATTTCAAAGGTTCTGTAGATACCTGCTTTACTGATATATATAATGTACCAAAGGTAGTGACCTTAAACTCTCTGTAATACATCTTCAAATGAATTCCAACTTTTCAAGTCACTTGCTGTTTCTGAGATACATAATTGAATGATCACACTCATTATTTATATAAAAACATGAAGCTTAAAGTACATGGCATGCTTTAACATCTGAAAAAATATTTAACTTGTATTAGCAGAATATCAAGTCACACATGGACCTTAATATAATCTTTTGTATTGGAAGGCTTCCTACACTTGAAGCATGTGCAAAAAAATTATTATTATTCTGAATTTGTTGTTTTTAAGAAAATAGGTAAAATGCATACCCTTTTGTCTATTATCTATAAATATTTGTCACATAAATTCTGTAGTCTTAAACAACTGTAAGTAGGCACAATTCTAATTATTTTAATAGATCTATGGATTTAAACTCCTTCATGTAATTGAAACTTAATCCTAGACTAAACTTCAAATTCATGAATAAAAGTGTCATAGTCTGTGAAGCATTGATACAAAAAATAAGAATAATCTTTTAAAAGTAGATAAATTTGAGCCATGTAACTCACCCTGAGTACACCTGAAGCTTCAGCCCCCATCCACGAAGTCATTACCACCAATGGCATCACTGTAGGCACTCAGCTTCTGAGTGATCACAGGTGTAATTCTCAACTGCAATGGCATTTCTTACATTTCCTTAGCTTGCCTCTGTATCCAGAGCAGTTATCATTATAACTTCATGGACATCTCCCTAAAATATAATTTATCCACAAAATATTAATATTTATGTTTACAGGATTTAACTCAAAATGCTTAGTATATTCAGAGTTATATGACAGGCGACTTCAAAAAGAAGAAGAAATTATTCTAAGCTGTATGCAGTTTCTGTTAATGAGATGCAAGCTGTATCACTTTTAACATTTCAATAGCTTATCTTAAAGGAAAAAGTTATTTAAGTCATTTGTGTAGATCAGAAATTCTGCTAGTTTTAGTGTGGTCCCCTGCCACCTACCCAGTCGTACAAGAGTGATGCAGAGTATCTGACTTTCAAATGAAAGATGTGAAAGTAATACCAAAAACAGTGTTTATAAAAACTTTGTAAAAAGTCTCTACAATAAAGAATTTAGCAATCAGGACATTTTGGTAGCCTGAAAAATCTCCTAAATGAGTGGGGGTGAGGGGGGGGGGGAGGGGAGGGTATGCTCTTTATGGAACAATTTAGTATCCCAATTTATTTTAAGCACATATAGGGAGTGCTTAATAACACCAGAGAAAAGCAATGTTTTGCTACCAGTGAGTGTGTCACACACTCACATCTTCCACATCCTGCCTCCATCTTTGCTTCCCCTCAAACTAGGGAATTATAAACCATCATTTAAATTCAAAGCATTGGTAATAACTTTGGCTAGAAAGAGACAGGCTGTTAAATCTCAGATTCATGTTAGACCAGAAAGGCACAGTTTGATCAGTTTAAATCATTCCATACCTAAGGATAAGCAGCTGCTGCTCCTGAAAATAAGATGAACACCTGATCATAGAGGCTGAGGGTTTCATCTTAGTGTACTCCTGGAATGATGACAGCAATAGCAAGATTTTGATCCAAACATTTTGAGACTCAATTCTGAATACCATCAGAATGAAAGTTTTTGCCATATCTGACAAAATCTACATCAATCAGTTGTTGGGCATTGGCATTTGTGTGCTGCCCCGGCCATGATTAATAGATTGTTGTTTCCCACATTGGCACAAGCCAAGCTATTTTTGATAGCAACAGACAAAATGTAAAGGATGTGCCACTAATTGCTGTTATTACTTTGTAATTGTCCAAGTATGACATTTGGAAGGCTTAAGAGCTATTGCTTGAATCTTTCATGAAAACCCACCTCAGTATAGGCATCTGCTTTTATTCTCCTAAGCACAGAAGGAGCCCCAAATAAGAGGATGGTGAACATATTTTCTATTATAACAACCAGTAATTCCCTTGACTCCATCTATTTACCCCATTTATTCTACTTTAGGTTAAAAAGTGGTGGGCTTAGAGGGTTTGGTTTTTTTTTGGTTTGGTTTGGTTTTTTATTTTTTAATTTGTTTCTTTACCAAAAAATACATGTGTGGGGTTTTTTTCTGTAGTTAAAGAATCTTTATAGTTTCCTGTTCCACTTTTTGCAGTCAGTGTCCTCTTCTTTTAAGTTTTTCTCTGTGATGAAATTATCTTGTGTTGGTTTAAATTCCTAGGCTAGAAAGGCAGGTAACCAATTTGTGCCATTTCTCAGTTTAGGATAATACTCTTAATCTGTTCCAATCTTACCAGCTCCAAGATATTTAGAATTTACTTACTTCTTTGCAAAATAAAAGCTAAAAAGGCACAAGTTTCTATAAAATTATACTGGTTTAATTAAAAATAACAACAAACCAAACAGATAGCAACTAAACAAACTAGAGAGACTAAATATGCTATTCATCAGATAACATAAATATTAAATACTTCTTTTGTGTGTGTGTTTTATATTCTAGTCTTTGTTTAGTTGCTTATATTTACATTTGGAGATAGGGGAATGACTCTATTATATAAATACCTTGAGTATTTATAGGAGTTTCAGTAACCATGTACGTACCAAGCATCTCTGTGTTTTGCACTTCGAGGAAAATGAAACGTGTGGAGGTTTCCAAGGCAGCAGATGAAACAAGCCAACTTTACCATTGTTCTGTGTTTTTCACAATGTCACTGTCTTGGATTTCACATCCAGATAGAGATGCTGTGAATAAATTCTATGGGTGAAGAAGCAGAAAATAAGGAGGAAAAGAGGATTTGCCATGTGGATTCATTCTAACAATGTGGAACACAGAGTCTCACATACACAGGCTTTCCTTACTCCCTACGGGATATCTATCTGTAGGCCTCTATCAATTTCTAGGAGATTTTCTATGTGAAAGGATCCTCCAGTTAATTTCAAAGTATAGCTTGTTTTAGATTTATCTTTCTCTTACATCTTCACTCTTCCCCTTTTCAAACCTCTGTTTAAGAGGGGGGACAGGGATAGATTTTTTAAAAAATGAAAGGAAACAATGTAAACAGTGTTATGTGTGCATCTTCAGAAGCATTTTATGAAATACCACTGCTTCATGCTGACTAAAATACAAATTACTGTATTCTTCCTGTTGCTCTTGGAAAATACAGGATATCTGTGCAGCCATTATTCTTTACATATCTACAGCAGTATCATCATGGGGGAACATGATGTTTCAGGCTGTCAGAATAGCAGAAAATAGCAAGAATCAGGTAGTGGAGAACAGGAGGCAGATACCAGACTGTCTCAGCAACACAGACTCATTCAGAAACACAGACTGTACTGTATGCATAGTCTTCAATATACCTTAAAATGTGAAATCAGGTAAAGAGCAACTGACTCCAGTCTGATGCTGAGAACAATTCCCTCCTTATGTGAATAAATGTTTGTGAACCAACATATAAATCTGCAGGCCACAGAGCTGCTCTTTTCAAATGTGATTTCTAACATAATTTTATTTTCTATTTGGTGAAAATAATCCTACATGGAAATCACTTCGGCAAGCCAAGTGAAAAGAAAGAAGATGGAAACCAGTAAGTTTGTGTTGTGACATACTGGTTCTAGGGTCACTGGGAATGTTAGAGAGTTTCAGGGTGCTGTGACTCTTCCTCCAAAAAATTAAATATTAAGTCTGGATCTTTATTAGCTGAATGGCCCTTTATCCACAATTCATGAGAAATGAGACAACATTTGTGTAATACAAGGTAACACTTTAAATATTTTTCTAAGTGTCAGTGATCTTATCACCCCAATCTGGAAAAAAAAAAACCTGTTGAAATTGCATTGTAAACCGCTAAAATAAACTGTGTGACTCGGCCAGGAGTGAAACTAACTTGTGTCTTTAAAGTCAGTATTTCTCCAGAATCAGTGTAATTTAATTGAAATAGCTCTGCGTTGTGTAAACAACTCCTTTGTTTAAAGAAGATTTCTCTGTTTAGTTTGCCTTAAGTAAATGCTGCCTTTTGTTTGTCTGTAAAACATTTGATTAAATGTAAAGACTTACACAGACAGCTTCTCCTCATTACACTTGTGGCTGGAAAATAAGTTAAAATGGTGCAGGTATCTGCTGCCTAAGTAAGTATCAAAGAATATCATTTGTGTTTTCAAGAAAAACCCATGGAAACATCTGAAGCCTAGACCTAAAATCAAACTACAACCGTCTTAACACCAGGATGGTATTTAAAAAGGTGCCAAAACTGTTCAATGTACCAGATTTAATACATCAATGTTCCTTGCTTTCTTAAAAAAGAAAATTGTTTTCTAGTATTTTAATCAAACAAAAATTCTCTCCATGGCAAACTACATTTAAATATATTACTTCTTACTCTAATATGAATTAGAGTGTTTTAATATGAGGACCCATACTTAATTGTGATCATAATGTTTTTGAACAAAATAAGCAAAACAACTAACATACTTTATGTTTTTTCATTTTTTCAGCATTATTTTTTCACCAGCTGAAATGCTTTCGTGAATCATAATAATTATTTCAATGTACTCTAGACAGGGTGAAAAGAATACTATATATCCAAAAAGCTGCATTTACTATTAAAAAAGTTGAAACCAAAATTCATGTTTGGTCCTTTTTTCCCTCGGAAGAACTCTTAAATTCACTTTCAGACTAACCAAACAGAGTGTAACTCCAGTCAAGAAAAAAAGCAAGCAGAACCGTTTTGTTCATGTCCATAGGGCCATTTGCAGTGCGAAATCCATATTGAATTAGCTTTAGATCTTTATGCTAATGGTACTAACAGTATACCTCTCATTTGTATTCTCAAAACATGGGAAGTAGAAATGGAACAGAAACTCATGAGACATGGAAGGCAGAATGATTTTTAACATTTGAAGTCTGATGTATAGCTGCATGGGGCTTTTTGTTTGCTTGTGTTTTCTGTGTACTTTGGGAAAGCTTTTCAGGATCAGGATAGAGATGCTAACGGAGAGACAGCCAAACATCCCTCATTCTCAAGACAGTCAACTGTTCACTTGCAAAGGGCAAAATCCATTTTGTTTCTGATTGCTTTTACTCACCTTAGGTAAAATATAAGCTGTTTTGTAAGCTTTCCTCAAGATTTCAACTTGCGTGTCAGTGTTGAACAAAACCTCAAATACCCTATTAAGCTAAATGTTAGTGCTTTTATCTAGTCCAATTCCAGGGATTTTCCAAGTTCTTTGTTCAAATGGAAATAACAATTGCTACTGGTAAATGACATTAGTGTTAATTTTTTAACAAATGAACAAAAGAACAAAAGCGGTGTTCTTAAATAGGTCAAGGATTTTTGATTAATTATCTAATTCTGAGAAAGCTCTCATGTCAAAATATAAATAAATACTACCAGTAATTGTAACCTTTTCCTTTACAGTAAATGTTGAGATTTGTTCCCTTCATTCTGAGTTGGGTTATGTCAAAGAGAAGTTATGAGAACCTTCAGTTCTCACCCCTAAAACCATTGTTACCTTTTCAAGAGTAAGAACTGATGACAATGATAGAGGATTTAATTCATCTTTTTTCAAGGTTAATTCCAAAGGCACCTAACTGCCACCAATAGAGGTTGAAGTAAATTCCTATGTTAAGGCCTAGAAATCACTGTATGGTAAACATTAATCACATGCTCTTCCCTGTATGAACCAGGTATCCAATTATATTTGTGTTCTTTTTTATTTATTATGTGTCTCCTTTGCTTAGGCAATGCTGGATGTTGCAGCACATCATGGCTGGCTGGTGACTGCTCTGAACATAACCAACCTGGTGCAGATGGTGGTTCAGGGTAGATGGATACATGACTCATCCCTGCTTACTTTGCCAAATATAGAACTCCATCATCTTTACCTTTTTCGGTATGTAATTCTGTTATGCATTAGCAGGTTTCCAATTTCTTTCCACTTCCCACTGTTGATTGTGTCTGAATGGCATTGTTGTGCCCGAGAATGTTCGTTAACGAATCAGAAGCAGAGCTCTGTCTTTCACAGCAATGCTTCCCCAAATGGATTTTCTGTTTCTGTTTTCAATATTCATTGATTAATTAACCCCCACAGATTGTTTTGAGAACTGTGATTCCAGACAAATTAACAAGAGACCACTGGAAAGGTTCCAAGTCCTAACAAATATAACTCTGTATGTTAATTATCTCTTTATTTTAATCCATTATAAAACTACATTAGTATCCATCTTAACATCATAGATAATGCAAAGCTTTATAGATGCTTAGATGATGCAATAATTAATGCTAACCAAAAATAAATGACCACCCTTTAAAAACAGAACCCAGTATCGAGTTTTACCACCAAAACAACTGAATACAAATGTTTGCTTTCCCTCTCTGGGCATATGTTTTGCTGTCTGTATCAGGAAGTGGAGCCAAGGCCAAAGGAAGAGTGTGCATGGAGGTTACCAAGGACCTATCGAGTGTCTTCCCGAACTAATGGCTGCCTGTGAAGGAAAAGAAAATGTTTTTGCTTCCATTGTGGACAGTGAGTTGCAAGCAGCACACATTTCACAGGTAACACTTTCTGTTTGTGACCATTATCAATGTGATTGGAAAGGAAGAGTAGATGGGAAAAGAAATACTCTCTCCTCTTCAGTAAATACCACGTGACATTCCATATAAAGTGCAATACATTCATTGCTCTAATTTCAAGGACCTGCTGGCTTTACAAAGGTTCTTCTCTGCCTGTTTTCTTAATATTATTCTCACTTATTCCCTGCTAAGCAGTAACAGACTCTGGTTTATGGCTGATATTACCACATCTCTCTGCTCTAAAGATGCTTCTCTAGGTCATTCAATCTGCTGAGTGTTATCCACCTTTTCACAGCTCTGCACTAGGAATACATGCATTGCAAATGTCATCATAACTGGTTTCTGAAGTGGTCTGTCAAACACTGTTTTTTCTGAGAATACTCTTAGGAAAACATCCAGCACTCATTTTCTATTTGAAACAGAAAAAGGAGATGAAAATTTCATACTTCACAGAGGAGGGGAAAAAAAATACTATTCCAAAATGTTGAGCTGCTAAAGTCTTGTTTTCAGTTTGATTTTCAAGGCATTCACAGCAAAGAACAGCTATATTTCACAGCAGTCATCAGATGCTAAGCCTATTGATTTCAAATAAATGTAGGAAAGATGAAAACTTCAAAAGCTATTCTTCAAATGTTTTTTATTTGAATGTTTAAAAGGACAGTTTGACTGTTCAGCTTCAGTTAAACCTTTTACTGGTATGCAAACAAGAAGAAAAGTACTTAAATGTCTATAACAGACATCTGCATTTGTAACCAAATTAACATCAAAATTTTGAATTAAGAAAATGTATTGACATCAAAAAAAGGCTTCCTTTAACAACAGATTTCTAACATAATACACATTGATTTCAGTCCAACTTTTAGATGTGATAAAAAATTAGAACATTGTTATAATTAGTTCAGGGAGAACTCAGAAGTAAACTTACTTAATTTATTTGCATAAATTGCCATTCTGTTATCTTTAAAAGCAAATGCAAATTGGCTCTGTCTGATATGATGATGGTTATTTGGCTCAAAAGTGCTTCAATTTGCGTAGCAATCTGGTGTCGTCTCTGCAGTGAGGCCGATCCCAGGTAACATACAAATCCTGAATTATTCCAGAAATTAGTATGTTTAAAGCATCAATTTAAGTGCTAATTGCAGTAGTAATGAGAAAAAGCAGTACTACTGTGAGATTTGCATCTACTGCCCCATCAGTATGCCTGGAACGGCTGCTGACTGGCAGAGGATTTGGCTGCTAATTAAATAATTGTATGCATGGCAGTGTTCTTGTCTGATTCAATAGATGAAGATTAATCCTCAGATAAATATGTTTGGCTGGTATTGAAATGTCTTAGCAGTTTCTTCAAAAATTGCTTGTGTGTATGTGGTGTGTACGTTCACACTGCGAATGACTCTATGCCTCTATATATCTATGTTTGTAAATACAGATGCATATAAGAGGGATAAACATAGGGTCTTGCCATCATGTGAGGAGAAAGTTTCATTTCCATGAGCTGGGAATGGCTGTATTGGGTATAGCAAAGCCACGAATGTACTGTGCAGGGCATTACAAATGTGAAACCTTCATACCAATATGCTATATTCTTACAGTATTTTCTATAGAAAAAAAAAAAACCTATTGCAATACCTTGCACAGAGTTAAAATTCATATTGAGACTGCCTGTTGAGTGTCTTCATATGTAAAGTATCTCAGTGCTCACATAGACAGGGGCCAACCAAGACAAAAATTCTTCAGCATCTGTATAATATGTTTTCTATAAAGAAAGAATATCAGACTACAGAGTTTAATCTTAGCCTTCTGGCACCAGACATGAACAAAGTCAAATAAAGTGGTAAATATGCCACTAAATTGCCAAAACCATTCTTTTCCTAAAAAACCTTTTACTTCTCACTCAAAGTCTATTGAATCCATATCTTAAAGCTAAAGATTACTAACAAGAAACCAGTAAAAAGAGCTTGAGCTTTACATAAATTTCAGGCAGATGGGAAAAGGAAGAAATTTTACATTTGGAAAGAAGAAAATGCCTTTTAAGCAGATTGGTAATTAATTTTTAAATTGCAGCTCCTGAAGATGTTCATGGATTTGGAATATTAGGCTAGGTCTTGGGGAGACAGATTATTGGCAAAAATACAAATGATGTTCCCAAAGGTTCATTAAGAACTTTTCATTTGATTATAATTTGAATCTATAGGCTTGGTAGATAAATGGATATGTAATGTATATATGTTCATGTATATATTGGATATACTGACATATTTAAAAGGAGGTGATATGTGCTTGTGTCTTCTTGTACTGCAAAAAAACTAGTGAAATTGTCTAAAAATACCTTCGCGACATGGGAGCCTGAGTTTAATTTTACAGAATTGAGTATTATAATTCCAAACCTCACTGAAAGTCAGGGGAGTTTTGAAAGCTGACAGCCTAAATTCAAACTATTCAGACTAACCCCAATCTTTGGTCAAAGCTCTATGTTTCAGTCATTCCTTGTGAATCATATTTATTTAACAAATCTTTTTCAATTTCTAAGTCACTTAGGCATTAGGCACCTTTTAAAATATTAAGTTGATATTGATATTTTTGAAAGAGAAAAAAGAAACTTCAAGATTGAAAACAAATAATTATTATCTCTACTATAGTATTAGCTACTTTTACTCTGGAAGTATGTGTTCTGTAATCTTATTGTCATTTTCACCTGCTACTACCTGACTTTTTTCCTTCGTGAGAAAAGCATTTCTTCATTTTCCCCACATTGCATGGATGATAAAAAGGCAGCCTGCTGTGCATACTGTATCAATGACCAAGCAGTACTAACTTTGACTCCAGTTTTCAAATACCTAAGACTTGATAAATCAAGGAACCATAGAATCCTTTAGGTTGGAAAAGACCTTTCAGATCATCAAATACAACTGTTAATAGCCAACATAGAATGACATATTAAATCTACTTTCCTATCTAATTAGAAGGTTACTCAAAGTTACTTTGGTTCATTTGTATTATGAAAGCTGCATGAGAACATGACAGCTTTTGACGAATGATTATATTGGGGTTGTATGGTATAAACCAGCTCAAATCAAAATTCACTGTGGTGAAGGTAACAGGTAATGCCACTAAAGGAGTTAATAAATTGTGATCTCTGCAGAAATTAAACTTTGTTCTAACATATTTGTAACAGGTCTTGTCCTTTGAGACACACAAAAGCTTTCAAGGTAAATGGTGTATAAAGTACAATGAAAGAGGTGATCACCAGGTTGGTTTATATCAGGGTGCCTCTCCTGATCTCAGCAGAAATACCCTGCTTAGATGCACGGATTCTCACACAGTGGGTCTGTAGAGTTTCTACGCTAAGTTTCTTCTTAAAAACCTTTACATTCAACGTAAAATAATTTGCCAGTTGCGATGTTACTACTCAAGTTCTCATCCAGTGTGATCTGCTGGAGTCAGGTTTAGTAGTCTTGTGTTTTAAATATATCAAAATCCTGGCAACAATGACTTAGGTAAGAATGTCAGTGGTATTTTTTTCACGTTCTTCAAAGTGCTGCCTTTTTTCCCTATTTCCTTTCAGAGTTGGGACAAAGAGAGATGTGTTTTTCCCTTAAGTCCTAGCTGCTTAGTTTCCTGTTTACAGTTTTCCTGTTGTTTCCTAGCTAAGACACCTTTAAGAATATCAGTGCAATTCATCTGTGTCCCCTGCTTTTACACTGCAGTTCCTGAGCACTCACAGCTGGCCCTCCCCACCTTCTGCACTGAATAGATACAGTTGTTCATGCCATACACAGAAGAGAGGAGAGAGAGAGATTAGTTTGTAGCTGAAACCAGTTTTCTCATTTAGTTCAGCCAGGCTCTGGTAATGCAGCCATTTTAATACAAATAAGCCTGTGCTGCAGCCGAAATGGGCAGTCCTGCCCTCCCTGTGCTGCTTTCACCTCCCCTGACCCAGCTCACCGCACAGCTGCACAAACGCTGTGTCTGCCTCAGGCAAGGAGGTGGGAATGAGCATCTGGGGATGAGGGGAGGAGAAGGAATCCTATCAACCCTCTCACTGACAGTCAAAATGGCCTGTAGCCAAGTGGCTACGTGAATGCTTGTGCCAGCAGGAGAGGAGGCTGGACCACTGCTTTCAGTGGCACTGAAGGCTCATGCTTATTCAGAGTCACAGGATTAGAGAATATGTTTCCACAATCAGCTTTAAGCTGATCTAAGTTCGTGCTGTCACCAAAATGATTAGCAAGCTGATCCATCTAGCTGCACGATCCCAGCATGGCAATGCCAACACACCGGGGATGGAGAGGGGCACAGCGAGCTGGTAGGGAGAACACTGGAGAGAGAGACAGCACCACCTTTCCTAGGGCAGCACGACCTTAGGTCTGCTTACCCTGGCTGCTGTATCCCTAATTATGTTTTGACGTGTACTATTATAGTCAGTATGACTCTGTATACTATTATTGTCAGTATGACTCGTGGCAGTGATGTCTGCAAAAAGCAAACTGAGCTTTCATTAGGCCTCTAGGCCTTCCAGCACAGAAAAAGTAATCAGACACATCAAGCACAATCTAAATGAAAATACATTTTGTTGAAACACAACATGGTCAAACCCATACTTGAAAAATAAAATGTGCTTTAGTCTTTTTCCAGATAAAACATTTCTGTTCCATGCTATTGCCCATGTGACCATGCCTACCCTCTCCCGTGGGAAGACTCTCCATTCCCACAAGTTCCTGTTTTGGCATCTGATGGCTCTTTACCAAGATCAATATTCTTATTTCCTTCTTCTCCTTCCCACCCTCTAGCTTTTCATATATGCTGATTCCTGTTTTGTTCTGGGGGTGGAGGGGAAAGGCAGCAGGGATGAGGGTGATTCTTGGTCTTTTGTTTTTTCTTCCAGTGCCATCCTCATCTATCTTTTTCAGCCATAGAAAGACCACAAATCACTGCCTCCATTCCACAGGCAATCCCATTTCTTTTTCCTAAAAAATTTCATTGCGAGAACGTGCTGATTTTCTTTTTTACTAAATGAAAGCCTACATTGCTCGCTTCCATTTTTGTCACAGCTCTCAGAGCTGCTTTTCCTTGTCTGATAGAGACCAAAACGAGAGAAACAAAGGGCTGCATATTCAGGATGCCTTTTTAAGGTTAAGAGAGTGTCGTGTTGAGCTACACAGATTGTATCCTCTAACAACAGTTCTCTGCACAAGGATGAAAGAAAGTTGAGGACCTGTTCCAGTTCAAGAGAAAGCGCAGAGACTTAAAATTCCTCAAGAAGACTCTAAGAAGGAGAGTTCATGAAGATCGATGCAAGAAAACCTCAAGAAAAAAATAGGGATAACTTTGGATATGCAGTTGAACTTTTGGTTAATTATCTGAACTGATCCTCTGAACTCTCTGAGGTTTGCCTATTGCTAATTAGCACTGCAGTGACTTGTTCTTTATGGATTATGCTAAGGAAGTTTAATTTAAAACTTAATTATACTAGTTTTTAAGTGGCTTATAGGGAAAAAATACTTTAATCGGGAGCAGTAAGGAATTTTTCCTGTGTTCAGACATCAATAATCTTAGTAAGGCATGTGTAACGTGCTTGAGGAGTTTCACGTTTGTTTTATTTGCTAGGAAGAAAGTAGCATAAGAGGTTAATGAAAAGTATTTTGTGCTTATGATTGAGAGTTGTACAATTACATATATTCTAATACACAATAAAATATTATTAATATAGAATAAATATGTAGACTGCACATTGAATTGTTATTGTTAGAGCGACAATGATTGTATAGATTATCTTGTAATCCATAGGGATCTGTTTTTTCTACAGGCTTGGAATTTCTTATGCCGTTTGCCAATTCTAAACGTCAGCCTGAGCATTAAGGGCAGTTGGGATGACACAGTTCAGCCACAGAACGAAGTACCTGTTCCTTCTCTGACAACAGACACACGAGATGACAAGAGATGGATCAAACTGCATGCTGATCAAGAGTATGTGCTCCAAATAAACCTGCATAGAACCCAGATGGGGTACCAGGTAGACTAATTTATCATTTCCTTCCCAAGTGCACAAGTGTCCAATAATCCATTTACATTGTCAATGATGCTTTATACAGTATAATAGGTTCCTTTAGGGTTTAAGTTTTATGTAAGTTATAAACACTTTCAAAGCCTTTTCTGTATTAGAAGTGAAGAAAATGGTTTTTTTCAGGTTGTAATAGAATAGTAAGTAGACTGTTAAAGTAAAATCTTAATCCAAGTCAATGAAAAAAAATAAAATTAATTTATAAGCTTTCCAATTACATTCACAGGTGCTTCCAAACTGCATACCAGACTCACACCTATAAATATGCTTTTACTCGTAACACATCCTCAGGCCTTTACTGAGAATATTTTCTTTATATTTTACATCTGATGCTTTTTTGAACAGCTCCTAGAACAACATCCACATACAATTCTCTCCCACCTACATTTCAGTCCCAGCGCTTTGCCCATTTAAAGCACATCCCACTGCCTCCTGGGCTGGTCAGCTCCCTGGGCCCTCAGCAAGTCTTGGTGTGCCAAGCCAGAAGCTCCAGGAGCTGCACCGTTTTCCTACTGCTCTGCCCCAGCAGCAGCACATGGCTGTTACCTGCGTGTCAGCTCTGGGGACCTGTGTTCACATTGGGCATTGCTGACACTGGAGCTGTCACTCACTTATCCAGGCCTTTTTCTGTCTTTCACAGAAAACATGGATCACCATGGTTATAATTTTGCTAATTAATTTCTCTAACATTTCAAATAATTAATAATTATGATTACCAGCATTTTTGTTAAGATACAAAGAGCTCAAGGTAAAAGTGGAGAACAGTTTTAGATGTTACTTCTGAGACTCTTAAGACAATTTCATTTTGATAAAAATAATAGTGGAGATGCACAGAACATGTGTTCTTTTGAAAATCCTGAAATTATCTTACATTAGTTAAGAATTATATTTGAAAAATATTCTTGTTTCCCAAAAGACTTTTTGTCGTGTCTACAGCAGATTCACCAGAGTTGCAAGGGGAAACTGTCTTATTTTAGGAAGGACAAAGGGTCAAAGCTCATCCATGCATCATTCTATTTGCTATGCCAGTTACTGACAGAGACTTTTCCTAAGCAGAAGCCATGGAAAAGAAAGGAGCAGAAGCATTTCATGCAGTGATCACTGTTTTATAAACCTCTTCTAGAATTTGATCCCTCTTTTGTAAAAAAAACAGCTGGATCAAACTGTTCCTAAAGCTTCATTGCTGTGGTGGTGGTTTTTTTTCCATATAAATCTTCAGTAAAACCTTTCCCTCTACAAAACACAAAATGAATGTTAATTGAGTGTGCATCATTCTGTCTTCAGTTCCAGCAGTAAAGTCACTGTCTTAAAGAATCACTGAAATAATCTTTCCTTTTGCTATATCAGACTCAAATGAATACTTTCAGTGCTGTTTTTGTCTTTATATTAATCTTGAATAAAATTGGTTAGCTTTGTTTAAAGATGCTAGGCTTACAATTAACCCTTCTGTATTTGGAATATATTAGATAAAATTACAGAAAGGGAATAGTATTTCCATTCAAGTAAGTATTTCCATTTCCATACATTTTAGTAGTTTACAAAATAAGTGGAATAATATCTTGTATTCTGGATTTTTCTCTGTGAACTGCGATTTTTTTATTTTATTTTTAACCCTTTTTTTGGGAAGAAATAACACTAATTTACTCTGGATAAATTATAGCCTTACCTGACAATTGACAACAATGTGGTTTTGAGAGGTTTTTCATTCAAGGAAAAATGTCATTTTGGACAGGTGATTTCTAGTTTCCCTAAGTTGTTTTTTTTCCCCGACAGGGAAAGCAGGATAGTAAAGCAATGGCTCCTCGATTCCCCAAAGTCAAGGATGAAGGATGGTTTTTGATACTGGGAGAAGTTGATAAAAAAGAACTCATCGCCCTGAAAAGAACCGGATACATCAGAAATCGAAATACTGTTTCCGTTGCTTTTTATACGCCAGAAACTCCTGGAAAGTATGACAAACTTTCAAATTCTCTTAGTTATTATGTTTGCCAAGTAGTCAAGACCCAATTCCCAAACTAACAATGCTGCTTTTACTTTCCAGGTGTATTTACACCCTGTATCTCATGAGCGACAGCTACCTTGGCATGGACCAACAGTACGACATTTACCTGAACATTGTACCAGCACAAGGCACCACGGAGGGGACTGAGGCCAGGAGTCACCTGGCTCTGAATTAAGGCTGTCTGGAAAGTCCACTCAATCAAAAGAACTGGTTCTCCAACAAAGACATTTAGTCATTCTGGGACATCCAAAAATGCATCTGCCTTAGCGGAACCAACTTCAAACCTCATGACAACAGGGAAACCGAAAGTGACTGCTGTATTAACTCTGATGACACCGAGTTAGCCACAGTGGCCTTACTCCTTTATGAAGATTTGTCTTTTCTTGTTTTATCTTTCTTCTCTCAGAAATCAGATTGTTAGTTGAATTTTAAAACATCAAAATAAAAGACTGAACAATACTGTAATTTGTGCAAATTCAGGGCTATCATCTTCATTTTCAAAAGTGTTCTATAGCCTGTCTATTAATGGCATTTAAATAGTCAACTTTTTTAATTTATAGGGAAAAATACAAAATTTGATCTAAGAGCTGCTGAAAATATTGATGGATGTGTTATATTTCATGTTTAATAAAAATATTCCCAGAATGTTTTGCACTGTGTTTTTAGGTGTAAAATATGGGAGATGTAGTAACAAAATCGTCTTCATGCATAGTACATTTTGAAAATTATAATCTAAAGAAAAGTTTCACAAATTTATATTAATTATATGAGCAGTAAATCTAGTTATAAGGGCAAGCTAAATAATAAAAAATATTTCCAGTATAGTAACGATGCAATTTATATAGATAATAATTAAAGTTTACTCTTTACAATGTATGTACATACATATACACACACACATATATATTACATTCTTGCAATTTCCTTAGTGTTTTTTCCTGAATTTTGTAGGACTAAGGCACATAAAATTGGGTGTTCTGTTCCAAGGCTCAGTGCTAAAGTGGGTGACTAAGTTCTGTAAATAAGGGGGCATGAGGCTCCAAACATGGGGGTTGCAACAGGAGGCATGATGAGCAATTAATAGTTCTGCCAGGCAAAAGGAATTGTCTAAGACATGCCCAGCTCCATGATAGTAGCTGCAAGGCATAAATCTGAAAGCAGAAGGTAGCAGCATCAATTTTGTGATGAGACGACACATCCTGAGGCCAGTCCTCAATCTTAAGAGGATTCAAGATGTTGAGCAAGTACTTGGAGCCAATATACTTACAGAAATATCGGTGCATCTTCATTCAGATAGACGAGACCTTAAACTGAATATTAATATTTGCACTTGCTCAGCTTTGCATTGAGCATTACCTCTCCAAGGGATCATTTTCCTGTCGTTTCCATTGTATTTCACCAGATGAAAGAATACAGCAGAGTTGCTACCTGGAAGCTTCCCACGAAAAAATTACACTGGTGATCCTGCACCTACACAAAATCACAGCATGGCTGATTTTGGGAGGCGGCCTCTAGAGGTCATCTGGTCTAACCCCTTTCCTCAGGCAGGGCCAGCTAGAGCTGATTGCCAGGGCCACATCTCCAAATATGGAGACTCCACCACCTCTCTGGACAACCTGTGCCAGGGTTTGGTCACCCTCACAGTAAAAGAAGGTATTTCCTGCTGTTCAAGAGGGACCCTTCTTTCCAGGTGTTCCTCTTGCCTCTGATCCTGTCACCAGGCACCACTGAAAAGATCCTGGCTGTGTCCTGGTCAGCATCTTCCGTTCAGACACCCGCTGAGAAGATTTCCCCAAACCTTCTCCAGTCGGAACAGTCCCACCTCTCTCAGCCTTTCCTCATGTGAGAGATGGTCCAGGCCCTTCATCATTTACCTTGTGGCCTTTTGCTGGACTCTCGCTAATAATTCCATGTCTCTGCCCCAAACCAGACAAGGTCCTCCACTAGTGTGGCCTCACCAGTGCTGATCACCTCTCTCAACCTGCTGGCAACACCACACTGCAGCAAGCAGAAGGCTGGCTGATTTCAAAGGCTCAATACTTAGCCAGTAATTTATTTCATATCTGGCACCTCTAAATTGTGGGAAGCCATTTTAAAATTATCAATTCTGTACTTGATATATATTCATTCCCTGATCATGTTAAAAATGTTATATTTCATTATTACACGTAATATATTACCTATAGAAATGTGCCTAAGAACAAGGGACAATAATAGAAAAAGTTGTCACTAAATTTACAGATGGATAGATGATACAAAAACCACCTTTGCCATTTAGGCTATATCAATATATGGTGTTGTGTAACAGAGGAAACAGATTTTTTTCAAATTGTTAGGCAATAGTTTGGCTATTCACACATTTAATTAGTCCATTTTTAAGAGAATTATTTAATCTTATTTGGAAGTTTAAATGTTCACAGAAATTAAGTCCTTTCTTTGGAAAACTTGGCTGAAGCAATACATTGTCCCTCAACAATTTTAATTAATTAGGAAAAAGAACTATGCCACAGTCAAACAACATACCAGCATAGTGATGCTAGCTCTTGATGCTTTGTAAATGCACATCACAGAAAGTCTAACTGCAGAGTAGTAGACAATAGCTTCAGTATTCAGTATTAATCAATTAAAGAGTTTCTGTAATGTCATTTGTGCCATCTGTACTTTGGTTTGGAAATACTGTATTTCCTAGCATATTAATTGTTTTTAGAAATAGTTTGGTGTCATTTCTAAATAATACATTTGAAGCATTTTTAGTTTTTTTACAAAAGTATTGGATTCATGATGACAGAGTCTAAAGTAATACAGAATTAATTTAAGCAAATTGATTAGAATCAGTATTTAACTGAAAAATCCAAGAGAAGGAATTCTGATACACTTGAAACAGCTGCTTAGAAGGAACAATGACTGTGTTCAATTCAGTGATATCTCATGGTGAAAAGTGAGAATAGCTGTCTAACAAAAGTATGAAAATCAAACAGAATAAAAAATAAAATTAAAAAACCAAAAATACTTCAGTGATATAATAATCACCTTTATGGATAAATGAAAGAAACAGCACATACAGAATTTAATGTTAAGTTGCTCATTCCAGTTTGCAAGTAGGTTTTTATTTTCGCTCTCCCCTTTCCCCTTCTAGGAGCAGCTGCAGTCAGTGCATGCCTGTTCAGACTTCTTCCAAAACTTGGAAAGCAACAAAAACAGGCACACCTTGTGTATCAATACCTATTTAAGCCTCTGTGACTTCATCCCTTCCCTAGTCTGATAACAGCATCACAGCAGTGCCCAGCAGGAGCTAGAGGAGGTTTGGGTATGTACCACCATGCCCCATGTCTTCTGAAGGAGCTCTTGCAACAGTCTGTTTTTTAGAACCTTACTCAAGATTTCAGTTCTAGCCCAGGTGCTGAAAGTATCAGTGGCAACATGAAGCCATCCTCACTACTGCAGGTCTTTTTCTGTGGTAAACTGACTCTTTGGAGGCCCAAATGTTACCCAGATGAATTCAGGGGTTTATGCTGATGACCCAAAATTCCTCTTGTCATTACTTCTCGAGACCACCTCCAGATGTTCATCCTGAAGATAACTTCAGAAAATCTCTTATCAGCCTTCACCCTGGAGCCTATTACAAGGCTGGAACATTCACAGAATAGGATGCATTTAAAGAGTAAGTAATGTAAGTTATGAAATTCCAATTTTCTAGTTCTGGGGGGGCACTCTCTAAGCATCCCATGTGCATCTGCCCTTACTCATCACAGCCCGAGTCCAAATTCCTAGTAAAGAAAAAGAGGCTATGGTATTTTTTAAGACAGTTTGATGAACTACTCCAGGAGGCATCACTTCTCTATGAAGAGGTTTATTTACAGAAAATGGTTTTTGAATCATCACCCTCTTGTCTTGCCTCCACCCCTCCCATTTAAGGCAGACTTCCCCTTAGCTCCTTCCACTATCTGTAAGCCCTACAACCTCACCTATTCAGAGACATTATCCATATTAGTGGCAGTAAATTATCACAGAAGGAATTATTTAAGATAACCTTTCTATGATGTGGTGTGGACACTATTGTAGCCGATGTTGTAAGTACTGAAGTAAGGCAATACAAGCAAACTGTATATATTTTTTCCACAACCTAAAGGTCTCCAGCTAAATTGCACATTTTGGTCTTGGTTTAGTTGCTTACATGCAGAGATCTAGTGCCATTTAATATGAAATATCTCATCTGGCCTCTACATTCAGCTCCAGAAGAACATACCCCAACTGCAGAGGGCTGTCAGCTGTGAAACACAGTGCTGTTGGATCTGTCACTCTCTGTGGATGCCTCAAGTAACGCAAATCATCTGAAACAGCATTTGATATCTACATTCAGGCAACCACATTGACTCCCTGTCACTTGTTTAGTCATAGCTTTGCAATTCAGTTGCTTAACTGCATCTAATGAAATTTAAAATAAACCAAAGATATTTCAGTTACCACTCCAGAAGACAGGAAATCTTTTACAGGTCATCTGTCACTTCCATCATCCCCATGTCACAGGGACCAGTATCATGAGGTGGATGCTTAGATATTCAATCTTAATTAACTAATCAAGCCCATGCTATTTTGTAAGTGTTCAAAATTTTCTCTTCCAATTTTATGAGAAGGGAAAATTCTCCTGCTTCATGAGAATAAATATTTTCTGACAAGAGGTTTGGATGCCATAGGATGCCCAAATAGACAGGTGAGCTACAGAAAGATGAGCAGGGTTTCTGCTGAGAGGGGTCACTCCCATTTCCACTTATATACTATGTCTTTTCTATCAGTTATGTCTGACTTATATCTGCTTTTCTAAAAATGTACCTTGTTAAATATCATGTCTTCTCAGATTGCACGGCACTCAGCAGGTGGTGCCAAGACTGACACTCACAAAAATTTTGACACAAATTTTTCTGAAGTGATTTGCAAAAAAGCTCAAGAATGAACAAACCAAGTTTGTTACTGATGTCATGGTTACTTGTTACTGGTAGCAGTAAGAGGTTAAGCTGCTTTCATGTGCAGTGTGTGAAAGGAAATTCTATATAAAGGAGCTTCTCTGGAAAGCAATTGTAATGCTTGGACTAAATGCATCTCTTCATAAATAATTCCTAACTCTATAGTAAGGGATCCTCCACAGTGATTACACCATCCTGCAATTAAATATGTTTACAAGATGTTTTTTACTTAGATCTTCTAACGAGCTCCATACTGAATCAAGGGAATTTGAATCCAAGGCTCTCCAAGTCTTTCTTCTGCATCTCTATTCCTAGAAAACCACAACCTTCTCTATTATGTCTCCTAAAAAATAAGGAGATTAAAGTTTCACTATGGCCATGCATTAGGCTTTACTGCTGCTCTTCTCCATCTTAGTCTTGTCCTACCAAGACTCAATAAAAACATGCACCTGAATATGGACGGGAAAGGAAACTGAATGACTTTTGCTATTATTTGCTAGAAAACCTATTAAGAATGAAAAGTGTTCTGGAATGAATATTATCATTCCAAATAATAACATTCCCACTAATAGTAATGATAGCAGAGGTGAATTGGGCATTTTTGAAAAATCACTCTCTCAATAACATGATACATTACAAATAGTTACAGAGCTATTAACTATTGGCAAGGAAACCAGTGGAAAAGGCAATCTAGAGATATCACCGTCCTTTTCTACTGCACTCTAAATCTCTACATGAAATGTGATGAACCACATTCTTCACACAGTAGCAAATTTGCACCTTGGATTGGAAGTAACTCAGTTTACATCAGGCAGTGCTAATGTGGGAAAATTAGGCTTATGTTCTTGACAGCAGTACTTTCTTCTAGCTAACAGGATGAAATTGTTTCAGATGCCAATAACACATGGTGAGTTCCCATCATGTATTTTTCAGCAAATCCAACTAATTAGGAACTAATTACTGATTGTGGTAGCACAGTAAGATCAGGTTCCGATAAACTGTCACCTTTGTAGCTGTGAAGATTCTGCAATTAAGCCTTATTTTATTTTCTGAAATGCTAACAATGTCTAAAGGGAGAGCTGGAAAAAACATCGAGATGATTCTGCCACCTCCATTAAAAGGCACTTTCATTCATTCAGGCCAAAACAAGACTAATCCCCGTTGTTTTCTCTTTTATTTTTTGCTTTTCCCCCCTATTTAATGTACAACATAAAATAGTTCAACTCTGTCCCAAGCGGAACTAAGTGGCAATTTAACATTTTACCTCGGTTACAGGATGTTGTTGTTTCCTTCCATGCTTCTGCTGTGTCCCATCCCACCCTCCACTTCTCTCCTCATAGAGTCTCCCATGCTGCCCTTGGACTAAGCATTCCGGGACAGGACCTTCAGGAAGTTTCATTCTCTGGTTATAGGACACAGCAGAGAGGAAGTCCTTGTCCATGATTAGATTCCTGAAAGTTGTAATCCACAAATAACCTCACAAGGCCCTATGGTGCTAAACTCAAAATATGATGCAATATTGCTTCAATAATATATTGAGCAAATAAGACAGGTGCAAAATAAGTATCACAGTTTGCTGTGTGATTGAGGAAAATGCCAGTTTCATTTTAGTTTTTAATTCTATGTGACTTTATTCAAAGAGGCAATGAGCTAATCTGGGGAGAGAGAGACATGGAGATTTCTCAGTTCGCCTTGTTAGTGAAATGCTCACAGCTGATGAAAGTGAAATAATTATAGACCATGTCCACACACATGATACAAATCTGGTCGAGTACAAGTCCTGCCTTTGTGCTTCTCCTACATGTTTATTTGACTTCTTGGTGCAAACACTGATAATACCTTTCAGCCTCATCATTGCAGATATTAGGAAAATACACGCTCTCCTCAAGACAGGATGGCCTCCATAATTTACACACAATAGCATATGCATCAGAAGGCTTCACAAAGACATCTTAGCAAAAGGTTTAGAAGTTGCAAGACACATTCATGCAGCATTAGGTCTTTGCTTTACCCCAGTTTTATATAGTTGCAGTGCCATCTTCTGCAATGCTCCCCAGCAATGCAGAAGAAACCACAGCTAGGTAAAGTTTCTGAAACTCAGAAACATTCTGAGAGGCTGACATTACACATTCAGTTCTCTCTCTGCTCTATAGGAGGTGCTCAGTCAGGTGCCAGCTCCTGGGCATTGCACAGCCACTCCAAAGTTTACAGAGGAGGTCCACACCCCCTCCTGAGCCTACAGATCCTACAGGAGGCAGGGAGTAGGTCAGCCTTCCATATCGTGCTTCAGCTTCCTTCACTGGCAAGACTATGCCCAGAGGGGTGCTCTGATGCACTGTTTTGGCAGCGGGAGCCCAAATTTCTATTCCAAGCTTAAAGGCACTTCAAATAACTGAACCTTGTCCCAGCCTTTCTCAGGATCAGGGTCTTCAGGGAATGTTGACCCTAAAGGACCAATCCCTTTAATAAATAAGGGTGTTCTTTTAGAACAGGTCCAGATGGATTGCTAGAATATTCTGTTCTTCGTAAACATGAAAAAAAAAGGTGGAATCTCAACATGAGGATACTCACAAGAATTCCAAATGCTTTGTTTCTTCATTTTTACAACATGTAGTGCCTCCCCAGTTGTCTGAAAGTCTAGGGAAACAGCTGGATTAATTTAATTGTACCAGTGAAAACCTTTTGAGAAATATGGGTGCTTCTCAGGAAATGAACAGAACCCAGAAAGAAATCCCAGCATTAAGTGACCAAAAAACACTCTGAAGTTTCTTTGCTCTTGGTGCATTGCCCTTTTGCTTCAGAGACTGCAGGATGAAATACATCCCCAACATATATTATTAGTAGATTAGATTTAGTTTCTGCTATTACTTTCAAAGGATTTGGTGAATAGACAGCAGCATTAGTATTATCTAATCCTTCACTCAAACCTGGGACTCAAAGATTAACAGCTGCAGATTTTATAACATTTCTAATTCAGGGATAAATTGTATTTTCTTGAATTGGATAGATAGGTAATGTCCTAAAGTTATTTAATTCTTAGGAACCATTGACTTTACAGGAACAGACTAAGAACTTATGACCATGAAAAGATGAAATTAGATGAAAAAAAAATACCCCTAATGAGAAAAACAGGATAAGAATCTCCTTTCCAAGGAGGGACAGAGCTTTGAGTCCTGCAGATAGGGCTGCTGTGAGGCAACAGTCCTGTTTGGTTTTATTATATTATCTCATCTGCTTTCATTACACCAAATAATTTTGCATGATGGCACAGCTTCCACAAAAGCATTCTGTGGTATTTACCTGGTGATTGGGGCACACTAGAGGAAAATGTGTTCAGAAAAAAGAAAGAACTGATGGAAGGAATTTTGTATGGGAACAGATGGGATGGTGGAATGCAGCCAATTTTTAAATAAGAAAGCACAAGTCCTATGCCTCATTCTGAAAGACAGCAAGCCTCTTATTTTCAGGGGAAGGTTCCAAGTAGCATTCTAAACAGACAAGCATATGTCTGGTAGTCTTAGGCAAGGCACCTAAGACAAGTTACATTTCTGTGTTCCATCCTGTGCTATGCTTCCCTCTTCATATGCAGTCATCCAGTCTTTTATGAGACATCAAATTTTACATATTCACTAGTTAGGGGAATTTAAGCACTTCACATCTTGAATTCTATTCTGGGTGCATGCGGGGTGAGATTCTTGCTATTTCAAAAGCCTTCCTTAGCTCTATCCCCTAAAAGTGTATATCTTAATTTTATAAACTACATATGCTCTTCTTTCCATTTTACACATCTGCACTTCAAGCTCTCATGTTATATCACAACAACTTGATGTTAAGTGGTCTACATTTAAAAATGGTCCATCTTCTTGCATTTGGAAGTATAGCATGTAACATTAATGAAATAGTTACATCAACACTTCTCAGGGAAGGAAGAATAGATTCATAATAGGATTTTATATGTGTATATATAATATACATAAATATTTTAGGAACATGAACATGTTTCTTACTAATATGAAAATAACAAGCCATTGAAGTTAGCAGTTACTGATGCCACTGCTACTGAAGGACGGCAAGAACCCATCAAAACTAACATTCAGAAGAGAAATATTGCTTTGATCTTTTGAAAGAGCAAAAAAAATTAATGCCTGGAACCAGATCCCTGCCTATGCATCAGGTTTATGTGTAACTGGAGAAGACAAACTCCTTTAAAATTAACTTCTACTGCTTCATTTCTTTACTTACACCCCTTTATTTTCCTGCAAATGAACAGTCAATAATAAATAAGAACAACAACCATATTTTGTCCACAATCACAATTTGATTCTTTTATCTGCCACTTCTATTTTCATGTAAGAATCCCCATCCATCTCAGACCACCAATGCAAAATCATTCTGCCTTCTCCAAACCACAAAACTTAAGACTATGAGAAATAGCAATGTAATAAGGTACAGAAAGAAGGATAAATCAAGTAATTCCCTGTTTGAAATTTCTGTTTTTCCTAATTGTTCTTCCTTTCCCATAACTATGGCCTCTCCTCCATTTTAGCCTTCATCTCACCTCCATTTCAATTTCCCAATCTGTCTAGTATTGCTTCTATTTTATTTACATCCTTCTTTCTTTTTTCTATGGTGTACTTACTTCTCTCTTGTAGGTGAAAATAAACACATACACCTAAACAATTAAGAAAAATTATTTTCTTACTGCTGTTACTACTTAAGGCACCTTTCTCTGGGCTTTCTGCATTTTCCATCTCTATGCTTTTGTCTTCAAATTGGTACCCAAAGCATGACTGTAGCCTTACAATTTTTTTTATCATTCACAATTACTTTATTATCAGTTGTAACCCTTCTGAGAATAGTTTGCCTACAAATACCTTTTTTCCAGATCAGGATCTCTGTTCAAGGCAGTCTATGCCAGCATCTAATTGTAAATTACAGTAAAAGATTACCTAAGCTAAACCACATTTTCTACCCATCCAATTAGTATATTTGCTGATCATTACTCCATGTTTTGAATGATTACTCCATGCTTTAGACCTATCTTGTCTGTATGGGCAGGAAGAGTTAAAAAGCACTCCCTTCCTTGGGAAAAAATTAAATGGTCTTGAGTATCTTGAAAAGGGACCAATATGTAAATATAGATGCTACCAACAACACTTGGCAATAGGATTAGACTACCCCAGAGACTTTCATCTTTCTCATTTTGGCCACCATTCACTTCTGCACCTTACAGCACCCTCTGAGATTGCACTTGTCCCTGGCCAAACAATCACAAAACCAAGAGGGCTTTTTTCAGCCACACTTCCTTTGTTCTTTCACTCATACCAAAGGGGGATGAACAACACAAACCTGAATCAGCTTTCATTTGACCACAGGAAACACATACATTTTCCCAAGCCTAGACTATGCTCTTCTACCATCTGAGACCCTCAAGCAACAGCTGGCTGAGAAAACAGCCAGGCTACAAAGCACCTACAGAAATCTTCATCTCCAGGGTTAATTTCAGCTAATGTTCTCTCAGTCATGAAGTAGTACTGAAAGAGTCAAAGGCAGAGGTTGCTTATCATGTAACAGTTTAAGAACAGATTTCTTTCAATTTAGGAATAAAATAGCAGGTTCAAATATTCCACACTGGAACAACAGCAGTTGTCAGGCCCCACACGTGCACTAGATTGGATCATGGCAGAGAAGGAAATAAATCCACATTCTTCAGATCATAAATCAGTCAGACTGGCTGACAGGATGCCCCTAGGACTGGGTTATTCTCCAGCTGCCCCATGACGAGATTCCCCTGGTGCATTCAGCACTGTGAGAACCAAGATACTGGTCTGATTCAGTTGGATCTTCTTGTATTATGTTTCAAATTGTTGAATATGGATATCTCATGATGTTAAAACATACACAGTTCCAGTGTACTGTTCCTATAAAGCTCTTTCCTTGACAGATCAATACATTTCCCAGAAAACATTTTGTTTCTGAAATAATTAAAAAAATCCATTTCAACACAACACAACAGCACACATTTGAGGCAGACAAACTCATATTATCTCATGCTTATTTTTGGATCTATATTTAAAAAAAACACCATCCTGCAGGTTTTTTGCTATAAAATAAGGGGAAAACTCTATAAAAAGATCAGATCTGGGGTACAAGATAACACAGACAATTTCCAACATAAATGCTAGTTATTAGGTGTCATGTAGAGTCAGGAGTTGCCATGGAATCCATTTGCTTCTAAACCAGCTCCTCCTGCTGGAATACTTTCTCATTATTATTTCTTTCAGTAGCACAAAAGGAGCTGGCTTATAGAAGAAATGTTATTTTAGTGTAAAGTTTCTACTGTGTCTGTAATAAGACATGAAATTAAAATCTAAATTTAAAGCTGTATTTCTGTTTCAAGTGTAAAGCTACGTTACTGTGGTCAGAAGAACAAAATCATTGTAGACTTTTTATAGATTCAGTAAAGCAGAGAAAACAAATTACAGCCAAAGCCTTCCTTTCAGCTGTCTTCCCATAAGTGAGAATAAGTGTCATATCTGAAGTCTACTGTTTACATTTTTGCTACATTATTCTCCCATTATGCTTAACGTTTAACATTTTCATACTGGTTATTCTACGCAACAGCAGCCTCGTTACCAGCCTAATTACTGATGTCCTGGGATACAGAACAGTGTGTGCATGCTGGACACGGGGTTTATTAGGCCAATGAACTCACTTGTTGTGATGTCAGTTTCAATAGACGGATTTCAAAAGAAAATATGTGATCATGCCTTCAAACTCTTGACACGCCAATTATTGGGTTTCAATTCTTTTGTATACAATGTACTGCAGTGAGGCTGGAGGACAATACTGGAAAGCAACCAGCAATATTGGAAAACTATGCCAGTGATTTGTAGCTTGGCATGTTAATACTTATTATTAATATTATTGTTTACTATAGACATTGACTAGCATTGCATCTGGAAGCCCTAAACAGAAATAAGATCCTATTGTGATCGGCACTGTATGGAGATACACACAGCCCTTGCCTCCAAGAGCTTATATTGTATGGTCCCAGCCTTGTAAACTGATCTGGGCAGAATCATGCTTGCACCCCTGTGGAGCCCCCAGCCCTCCAAGACGGTCAGAGCTTCCTGCACTACATAATCTTGCTGTATGGAAAAGTGGCAGGCAAGCTTTGGGTGCAGGGGGCCTTTACCTTCTAACCTGTTCCACTCCCACCCTTTAGCAGTTGAACTATACCCGAACTTAGGCAGGTCTAACATCTGATGAAACTTTGGGCCCTGATTCACATCTCAAAAGATGTGCTCCTGCTAGAGAATCAAAGAAAGCTCTGTAGCATGCAACAGCCTTCCTTCTCCAAACCTGTGTTTTCTAAGGTCCCATAACTGCAGACAGGCTTATGGAGAGGACTGTGGCATCACTCAAGAATGTCCCCAGAGTATGACAGTTTCTGAGACAGGCACTACCCTTAGAAAAGCAAAAGAACATGGACAAGCCCACTAGAGACAGAGAATCCTTTGCCCTAGAGGGAAAGCAGAAGGGCCATTGGAGCCCTCTAATGAATAAAAGCAGCCCAATGTCAGTAAACAACAAGGGCTGGCCTGTGGGGCTGGAATAGGGAACCACAAGCCTAGTGTGACAGCCAGGACATTCCTCACTAGCCAGGGCCCACCCCACATTACCTGAATGAGGAAAATAGGGCTGGCACAGGGGTGGCAGCCAGGCTCATGCCACAGCCAGAGTCATCAGGCAAGTCCATGGTAGCAAGGCAGGTGCAAGGTCAAGGTGGGAAGTCAGTCTGTGAGTCAGGGTTTAGAACAGCATGGTCCCTAGGAAGGTACAGGCATAGCTGTAGGGGCACTGGGCACAGGAACTCCTATGGCCTGGCTCAGGCAAGCACTGAGGGCAGAGCAGGGAGCTGCCAGGTGAGGCTGGTCAGGGCTATTAGGGCTCATTGGTGCACTCAGGGACCTGACACCCAGAGTCTTCTCTTCACCCTCCACTATGTCTGCTCTGACAAGTGGTTGGGTTGTGCCATGCACCTGAACCATTTTGTGCTGAAGTCAAAATTAAAACCTGACTCCGGTACATCCTAGGGCTTTGGCAGATTTCAAAAATATGTCATTAACATCACGAAGCTATTGCCAGACCAAAGAAATGCTAAATCCTTTCTCATCTACCAGCTAAGCTTGCAGTACTTACAGAGAGCAAGCAAGCCCTCAAACTTCCTCCAGCTGCAAGTAGTGGACACTCCTCAGGAGAGGTGCTGTGGGCAAACCATCCTTTTAATAGGCTTTAGCTTCAGCTGGGTACATCCAGCCATCACATGTAAATGGAGTCCCACTATCAGTGAATAATAGTCAGAAATCAGGGTTTAGACAAAACATTTCAACAGTGAGGCAAAATGTAAACAAAAAAATATTAATCACAGGCATATGCCAAGCTTTGGGAAACACCCTTATCCCTCAGCAACAGATTTAGCATAGTCTGAAACAGGTCAAAGCTGGACTCACAAGTCTGATGCTGTTTCCCTATACCCCCACCCAATGTAAGCAATTGATCCCACAGAGTTTTACTAGAAGACATCATCTCCTCCACATTATTTCTGAAAGCATCTATTCACCACGTGGGGAATGCAGAGGAGAGTAGTGACAGGCTTGCAGGATGACCAAATAATTCAGAAAATGTTCAGTGACTGAGAGGTTGTTCCCAGCTTAGTGTGCAATGCTCATAAAAACAATTAAACTTGCAACTACAAACGGGTATGAGACTAAGAAAAGATCCTATTAAAACCCATGCAGGGAAAGCTCCTCACCTTGCCTTTCAACAAAGCTATAAGCACCATGATGATTAGGATACACACCAAGTGGAACAAGCACCAGCTCCAGAGCTGTCAGGCAGCCTCACATGCTGCATCCCTCCTTTTTTGGTCTGATCAAGCCTATTCTCTAAGGCAATAGGAGGCTGAAGACAAGAGTTTCAGAGCAACAGAGGGGGGTGGTTCCTTTTGCTATTGATTTCATCTGAAACGGGCATGTGTTATTTCAAAGCAAAGTGTGTCCTCAAGGCGAGTTAAGCTGCTCTCCTCCACTGAAACAAAGCAGTGATACAAGCCTATTTGTGACCTGTTAATTATCAGATTGATAGTAAGAACAGACTATGGAACGGATCCCACTATTTTAAGCATTATTCTTTGGGGTGCTGAAATTTAAACAGGCTTCTGCTGACAGATTTCCCCCCGACTAATGAAATAACTTCTTTGCTAATCAAAGCCAGGCCTTGGAAAAGGAGGTTTCAGTGATAGGCAGGGTTTAGAGGAAGCCTGACACAGCTCCAGCTCCACCAGCATACAGGAACAAGTGCAGGTCTCATTCCACACCAGAGGCCTGGGGCAGCCCATCCTCCCGAGCAGAGTTCCCCCTGCCATGAGGCAGCTCCCCTGGTTTGCCAGCAGTCAGCCTGTACCTGGGCAAAGCCCCTCAAGGACGCTCCTGACTGGGACTGGAACACCAAATCCAGCCTAGCACACCAAAATAGATAAAACAGCGTGAAAAGGACGTTTCCTCCCCATCGCCCCTTCAAAGCTCAGACACCCTCTCCTAGAGAGGTGAGGAGGGCAGATTCCATCCCAGGCATGTGAAACCACAAACTTGTGGGACGGGGGACAAGCACCAGTGGTCGGCATCGTGCGGGCCCCTCTCCCCGCAGGTGAGGGGACAGTGAGTGAGGCGGTGGGACAGCGCTGGGACAATGCAGGGCGACGCGTGTCCGCCGTGCGGGGCCGCGGGTGGGGGCTGCGGACGGGAGGCGCTGCGGGGAGATGGCGTGGGGCGCTGCGGGTCCCGCAGCCGCGGGAGGGCAGGGCGAGGAGGGGAGGGAAAGGGAAGGGAGGGGAGGGGAAAGGGAAGGGGAGCGGAGAGCGGGGAGGCCGCTGCAGAGCTCCCAGAGAGCCCGCAGCCGAACAAAGCCCTCCACCGCCGGGAAGCCTCCCCCGAAAGGCTGCAGGGGCTCGGCGGGGCGGGAGCGCACCGGCACCGCGGCCCTGCCCTCCCACGGAGCGCCCCGAGGGAGCGGCGGCGGGCCCTGGGCCCGGCTGGCTCCGTCCCCAGCCGCTGCCGCCATCGGCCCTCGGGCCCCCGCCTCCGCCGGGAGGAGGGAGAGGAACTGCGCCGTGGCGACCTGAAGGGGAGAGCGATCTCACGGGGGCGAGCCCTGCGTAGGGCTGGGCTCCGGGCGGCGCCGGGAGGGTGCGGCAGGCCCATAGGTGCGGGTCTCGTCTCCGCCTCCGGCCTTGGAGCCGGGGGAGTCCTGAGCAGAAGAGGGGGGCCGGGCCAGCCCCGACCGCCGGTGCCGTCCCGGGGCAGGAGGGAAACAACGCGCACCGGTGCAGCAGAAAGGACTGTCAGAGCTAGGCAGGATGTCTGTGAAGGCACAGGGAGGGCAAGAAGCACTTTCTGAATTTTATAATTTCATCAAGGTTCCCGTCCCGTGTCGTTCCCGAACCTCGCATCCCTGACAAGGGCATTTCAGCTCGGTTCGGGCGTTCAGTGTACCAGGCTCCTTTGGAAATGCAGAAGATAAGAAAAAATGTCCCTTGACATAACTGTTACTAGCCATGAAGTAGGTTTTTTAGCGTTTCTTTATATTTAGTTTATGTTTTCATTCGCTGTTCCGCGTCACAGTAAGATAGCTTCACTTCTGATCATTAGCAAGAGTGTATTCAATAAGATAAGGGCTAAAAGGTACTGACCTCTGCCTCCCCTGGAAAAATGAATATAAATCATCTCGTTACATTTATGCCAAAAACAATAAAATTGAAAGGAGTGCATATTCAAGAAAAGTGTCTCTCCTCCCTGCAAAGGATCTCTTAACACGGGTATATCGCCAAAAATTATTTGAAGGAGTTGTCTGAGCTAGCAATCATTCCAGTGGTCGATTAGTCAAATTTTGCAATGTTTCCGTAATTATGTTTTAGGAAATGAGTTCAGAAACGCTTATATCTGAGAACTAGTATCCAAGGGTCTGTTAACTATTTCCTGTGTTAGAGAATCTGCTTTCTCCTTGTCCTGCTGCCCTGGACATCCTAATAACATTAGCAAAAGAGCAGGATTAAAGTACCTAGAGCATGGCTTGAATCTTGAAGGTTAAGATCTAGATCAGTTAAAACATATTAATTACTTCTGACTGGTCTCAAAGAGCATTTGCCGTGTATATTTATGTCAATAAAGCCTTGATGAGGGCATGGATGAAAATTCAAATCACACTCCAATTCACCAGGGTACCCAAGTGCGTGTGTTTGAAGTTACTGGGTTCTGAAAAAACAGTCTCGGTCTCCAAGCGCCCGCGCTCCCTCCGGCACCCCCGGGGCTGGCGAGTGAACCGCATCTCAGGGACAGGCGATGCATCGGTGGCGGGGCGCTCCCTTCGGCCGTGAGGGTCCGTGTGAGGTCGGATCCCGCCTCTCGCCGGTTACAGAGATCGGGGAGGCTTGGCGTGTGGAGATCTGCCCGTAACTAATACTAGGCCAAATTTTCATTTGTTTGTTTGTTTGTTTTTTAAGAAATCGGGAGAGTCACCCGCATCCATAATTCACCAACGAAAGCGGTGTGTAAGTGATGTCTTACGTTCGAAGAGATTTTTGTCTCCGTATAAGACACGGCCACCTTATTCTTTAGGGGGGATTAATAAACGCGTCCAAATTCATAAACTAATAAATACATCAGAATACGTCCGATTGTGTTGAAGAAGAAACTGAATCTGATCTGCCCTTATAGGGAAATGGTCCGGTAGGGTTTTTCTGGGGTTTTTTTCCCTGCTTTGATTTGTACAGTTTTTCCCCCTCCCCCTCTGCACGCACACACACACACTCACGCACACATGCTGCAATACACGCTGCATAATGTGTCTGCCTACACAAGTTTTCTACTGTAGTTGGAAACCTGTCTGTGAAACGCTTTGTTTTCGCTCAGCCTTTCTTCAGATACACCATTTTATTATGCGCCTTTTTAAATCCAATTGCACCGCAGTACCTGTTTATTCAATTTTCCAGCATTATCTGTTTTCCAGGAGATTCTCACTCGAGAATAACTGCATCTGAACTGAGCACAGCTGTCCGTCTGCTTCAGGCGGTCGGAGTGCCTCACTCCCGCCTGGAGGGGCCGGAGCTGCCGTGCTCCCCAGGGGCCCGCAGGTGTCCGCGCCGCGCCCCGGTGCGCTCGCTGCCCTCAGCCCCGCTCCCACGGCTTGTACGCCGGGGAGCAGCCGCGGGGAGATCCCGCAGGGGTGCCTTCGCCTCATTTGTTCAACAGCATCATGTACTCTTCTCTCAGGACAGACGGGCTTCACCGGGGCCGGTGGCAGCGGGCTCTCGGCTGATATGAAAGCCACAAATTTGTGCGGGCTGCTTTTGCCTGTACACCTGGAACGGGGCAGTGCCAAGTCTGATCTCCGCTTGCATAAGTCACTTGTTTTTGACGAAGGAAAACAAGATTAATGTCTCTGAAACGGCCAAATTCTCCCATTATTCGGGAACCACCTCTTGAAATCTGCTGGGAAATGTTCCCAGCGTACTGGCCCCGCGCTGGTGGTTCCGTGGAGAGGTGACTTTGTCCACGGTTGCTGTAACTTCTAGAGCTGAATAACTGCCCTTCGGCCGCTAGTCCTTTCACATCCTGTACTTTATCTTCCGTAGCATTTATACATTCAAAATCTGCACACGGGCTCGTCGAGCCCGAGCTCTGGGGCCCCGGCCACAAGGGAAACCGGTGCGGACGCTGACACCCACCCGGGATGCGCAGAGGAAACCGAGTTCCGGTACACCGGGAAAGAGAATCCTCGGTGAGCTACGGGCTTCGCTGAGGCTCTGTGGGGTTGGTAAGGCGGATGCTCATGTTCCCTGGTATAAATTAGCAGAAGTGTATCCTACTGATTTATTTGCTTTTCCCAAACCAAGGGTGTTATAGAAGACATCCTCTCTGGCTCTTGTTGACAAATAAGTCGTGAGCTACCTGACAGTGTTAGTCCAGTTGTTGTCCATATGTCTAAATACCCTCCTAGAGACGTCAGTGCCGTTTAGGAAGAGAATTACCTCAAATGAAAACCAGAAGGAATAATTCTTTTTTATCCTTTTCTTGTCCCCCAAACCCAAGTTACACCTGAGGGCAGTAACACACAGGGAAGATTTTTGTAAATTCAGTATCACTTTCCCCCGCAGTAGCGACCGCTTTACAACGTGACAGGGTGGGGAGGGGTGAGCTCTTTCCTTTTTTTTTTTTTCTTTTTTTTTTTTTTTTTTTACCCATACCTTCACTAAATGCCTTGCGTTCGTGTTTGTTTAACAACGAGTCGCTTCGGTAAACAAGACAATCAAAAGAACATTTGAGACTACGTGGATACATTTCTCTGATGCTTGTAGACGCCTGGACACCCAGAGGAGTTGTTGAATGCCTCTCTTTCCGTCTTTCCTTTATTTACCCAAATGAACTCAGGGAAAGCTTTTAACCGAGGGGAGATTTAAGGTGATAAACAGCGAACAGACGGTCTGCACTGCAAGCCTGCGTTTCGAGCTGCAGCCGGCAGCGGAGCAAAAGGGATGAGGTGCTTCAAAGGCTAATTTTTTTTTTTTGGTTGACGTTTTTCTTCTGTAGTAAACTGAGACCATTTCTTCTTCCTCGAAATACTCCGACTGTTGCCTGCCAGTGCAATCTCATTTTAAAGAGTTAATTTTTCCGAAGTCTCTCACCGACTGGTTTGGCAATTATGTCAGGCTTTTGAGAATCCGCTATGGTTTTAGGAAAGACTCTACAACCCTTCTCCCACCACTCCAGGCACTCTCTCTGTTCTATCTACTCTTTTCAGGAGCCAGCAGTTTTAGGAGCAGCGTCATTTTTTAGGGTTATTTTCCCCAGGGGACACACGAGATTAGGAATAGTCCTTCTCCCCGGGAAAAAAGAAGCCCCACATCCACTTCGGGCAGTTTTAAAGCGTCTCTCTCCTAACGAAGGAGGATTTGGGTTTGGGTTTTTTCCCCTCTCTTTTTTTATTTATTTATTTATTTATTTATTTATTTTATGTTCCTGGGCTTGTTTATTGTTTTGTTTTGTATTTTTTTTCCAACGTGTATCAAGAAAATTAATTAAAATCTTTCTCCATCTTTCTCCCCCTCCGCCGCGAGACCTGATTCATGCTGTCCCGCAGCGCATCAGCCCGGGGGAAAACCGTACGCGGTTAAAGTTGGGGGTGTCAGGGAGGGGGGGCATCAGGGAACGTGACCGCGGCTGACTTCTCCCAAGCGCGACCACTCGCTCGGTGGGCTTTGGGGTGGGGAAATGTGCGCGGGTGTGTAAAACTGCCGTCATCCTCACCATCCGCAGTCCCGCGGGACCTCGGCCGCTCACCTGCGCTGCCCAGGGGAGAGACGAGGCCAAAATGTACCCACCTGAACCCAAATCAGCCCCGAACAGCGAGGCTCTGGGGAAGGTGTGTGTGTGTGTCTGTCTGTGTGTGTGCCCGTGGGTATCTGTGTGTCTCCACTCCCCCCGGACGCGCCGCCGGGTCAGGGGGCGGACACAGGGAAAGAGGGGAGGCGGGAGAGGGGTGGGAATGTGTCCGTGTGACGCCACCGCCCCCTCCGCCAGTGGGAGGCCGGGCCCGGGGTGGCGGCGACCAACGGGACGCGAGGCGGGTCCGTGAGTGGCATTGAGGGAGGGCTTGGCCGGGGGGGCAAGGGGGGAGTTGGAGAGAAATGAAGTTGTGCTAAAAGGCTTTTAGCCATCAAGAAGTTATTAGGGCATTTCTCAGCCTCAAATTAGGGATTCTTCATTAATACCAACCTCGCCCCCCACCCCACCCTACCCCACCCCACCTCGTTATGTGAGACGGAGAGCCTGGGAGCCGATAAAGGGGATGGGGAGGCGGCAATGTCTGTCTGCCCATCGGTGCGAGGAGCAGTGACAGGCGCAAACTTTTCCCCGTGCCATTAATGAGCCAATTAAAGAGTTGGGCTCCTCACCCCGGGAGAGCTGTCTTGCAGGCTGCCGGGCTCAAGGATTCAAGGTAGGTAAAAAGAAGATCATAACCCACCACAAGATCTCAGCCTCAGCGAAGAACCGCAGTGATGTGCAGGGCTAGGCTGTGGGTCGCTTCCCCACGGTGGAAAATGTGGAGGGGAAAAAAAAAAAAAGATAATTTGGTTGGAAAAATGTGATGTTTGGGTGGATTCCGGCTCGGGGCAGGGCTGGCCAGAGCGTGCCTCCCCTGGCTGGGGTGCAGCTGAGGTAGACACCCCCAACTCCAGCCGAGGAACGAGGACAGAAGCCGAGGAGAGGGGAAAATCAAAAGGGAAAAAAGAGAGAGAAAAGGGAAAACAAGCAGAAATACTCCGTGATTGGAAAAAGTATCCCTCACTGCGGGTCTGGCGGAGCGCGGGGAGGTCTGGCCGCCGCAACAGTGCCGGCCCAAGGGAGCTCGAAGGGGACGGCACAGCCCCGGCAGCACCAAACCCAGTAACGCCGGGAGCCGGGCACTGCTTTCTGCTGCGCTTTCGTTCTGATCATGCAGTGCACACCTGGGCTGGGGAGTGAGAGGGCTGTGGGAGGAGAGTGCGGGGCAGGCTTCTCCACGGGCGCGCTAGATGGGAAAATACATCTTTTTTTTTTTTTCTTTCCCCTCTGGTGGGAGAAAATACTACACCCGCCGGAGGCTGGTTATTGATTATTATTTCTCGGGGCTCCGCTGCGGCGCCGTGTACCGGCTCTCTCACCCCAGGACTGCTGTTGTCTTCACAGAGAGAGGCTCCCGGGAAGTCACTCAGCGCCCTGGGAGGCAGCCCGCGGCCGTGAGTTCCGGCCCTCGGATGGACATCGGATCACGGAAAAAACGGGATTACTATGACCTTCTTCCGAGGAGCTATGCTGCCCGCCATGAGTAGGAAAAAAGGCCAGAAATACATCGTTTGGTTGCTGTCTGGTGCCTCAATCTTCTAGTTTTTTTTTTTGTTTGTTTGTTTGTTTTTTTTTTTTAATTTAATGCAGTTGCTTGGAGTGCTGAGCTGCATCGGATAAATGTCTTTCCCATCCAATTGACTCTGCTTTTCAGAGTATATACTTTTTTTTTTTTTTTAAAGAACACCTCTACTCTTCAATACTTGCTGGCATTTTACACAACAGAACGGTTTTTCTGAGTAATGGCCGTGCTCAGAATCACCGCCTGATGCTCCGGAGAGATGAATTGCAGATGAGTTTGCCTTCCACCTTTGGATGAATCTCTGGAGTTTAAACTGTAGCAAGAAAGCGGGAAAAAAACACGATGAAAGAGAAGTCCAAAAATGCTGCCCGGACTAGACGGGAGAAAGAAAACAGTGAATTTTATGAACTGGCTAAATTACTACCCTTGCCCTCCGCTATCACCTCTCAGCTGGACAAAGCATCCATAATCAGACTCACCACCAGCTATTTAAAAATGAGAGTGGTTTTTCCAGAAGGTAGGTGGGAATGCCTATTCGCCTCTATTTTCATTCTGATCCAGGTGTCATTTATCACTTTTACGGTTTAAAAAAAAAAAAAAAAAAAAAAGGAGGTCAATCCTTTGGGGTGTGCTCGGAGACAGGGTGCCCTCCGCTGTCACTTTTCTCTGTTGTAAATACTTTCCGTTTAGCTCCTATGACAGGTTTGGTTGGAGACTTACGGTGCTTTTGTCAACACTCGGAGGCACTGAGCTCTGCTGTGTGTTCTGCTAAAGCAAACCCGGGTTTTCTTTTCCCCCAGTCTCCCAGTCAAATGTGCATCCCCCACCAAGCACACGCGAGGCCTAAGAGGGAACGATTCACCCCTATTTACAGTCATCCTGTGAGGGCGAGTTAGTACGGGTAAATATTTACATAAGTCTATGCAAAGTCCTAAAGCCTTAGTTCGACTCTCGAGGAAAGGTGCGGTGCACAGGTACGGGACAGGATTGCAGGCGTGCTCACACTCAGGCTAAATAAATAAGTCTAACACACTGAATCACATCATCAGTGTGCTGTGTCTCGTTCTGAGGATCACTAGGGCGGTTTGAGGGCGTTAATCGACCTGGGAAAATTTTAGCAGGAGTTTTGCACCCAGACATATTCAATCCCCCTGACCACCCAGTGCAAAACCAGTGGTCAAGCCCAGACATGATTCTCCTCGACAGGCAACAGTAAACTTCACGTTGACTTCCAAGACAGCAACAACACGCCTATCTAGCAAAAGAAAACTTAAGCGTCCTGAAGTGTCTCTTGCTTTTAAAGAGAATTAGGATTTAAAGAGGCCGTCTTTGGGCTTCTAGATCTGCTGCCAAGAAAAATAGACAACACAAAGTTAAGAGAGTCAGAATAAAGTTCTTCCGTGTTCTCACTCTGTGGATTTTATAAGATGTAGAGGGGGAAAATTAAAATTCACGAACCTTTTCTTTAGATCAACTCGATGGAGTTGTGGTCTATATGAAAGAAAAAGTATCAAGAGGGGTTTGTTTGGTTTTTTTTCTTTCCCTGGCCTAATACGAAATTCGCTTCATCTTTTATTGAAAAGTGAGTGTACATAAGAAACAAAATAATATAGCTATGTCCCCATGGGTTTTCTGTAGCTGTACCTCGACTCGATTGGCCTGTATTTTTTACAAATCAGGACTGTGTATACGGCCTGGTTTTGTTTTGCTCTAGTTTTGTCTGATTTGGTGTTTTGAGGGAGTTTTAAATTTTTTTTTTCCCGGTTAAATTTGTGGACTACTGGTACTAATTCTACTTTTAAAAATAAATATGCAATGTGGCAGTCATTTGAAACGGGGTGGTAATTCCCCCCCCCCCCCCCTCCCAGTTTATAGATGAACGTTTATATCAAAAGTCCACGGCAGTAATTTCCAATCCAGTGCATTTTACAATCATTTCTTTAAACAACTTTCCGTATCATCAAGTCACTTGTAACCGAAGAAGGGGTTAAATGAAACCTTTAAAAATAATAATTAAAGTGTTCATCAAGCCACTTTCCTCTTCTATTTGCTCTGCCACATTGAAGATCATTATGCGGGACAGTCGTCTGTTTCAAAGGAGACGGAGTTGTCCTTTATACTGTCAGCGCATACTTTATAAAAATAAAGCTATTGCAAACCCTGATGCCCATGATGTTCCTAAAAGGATTATTAGCAATGATTTGTCAACTCCTGCGGTCTCAGTAGGCTACCTTTCTGCGTGATTTCGAGCAGGTCTCGTCAATTACTGGTGCCTATGTAGCGGGTTGTTTGATCAGAAGAAGCATATGGTGTTGCTTGTAGGCTGTGAGTAATCATGGGAAGAGAAGAATAGCTGATCCCCGTCCCTCGGTGGCAGCGCAGGATGCCTGAATGCCCTGGGGAACCGTGTGGCGAAGCGCGCCGGGGCCGGGGCCGCTGCCGGCCGCAGCAGATGCTAATTTGAGTGCGGAGGCAGAGGGGGCGGCTGAGCGGAGCTCGGGGGCAGCGGAGCCTTCGCAGCCTCATTAAAGGCAACTGAGCATTAGAAAGAGAGGCAGGGAGCAGTCTCGGGAGGGCTCGCCCCTCCGAGGCGCTACCGCGGGAGGCCCGGCGCCGGGCGGGCTGCAGACCCACGAGGGACCGCCGCCCCCGCATCCCCGGGGTCGCTCATCCCCGCGCAGGGCCGCGGCCGGGACTGCGCTGCGAGTAGGGCACAAAGGCCCGGGAGCGGGGGGCGCAACGTGGCGTGGGGCCGGGCGGCTTCCCCGCGGTCCCACGCGGGCTCCTCTCCCTCCCACGTACTTCCGAGGAGGCGGGCAGTGGGGAGCGGGGAGCGCGGCCCGCCTCGGCCCCGGCCCCGCGGGTTTCCTGCGCTCGCCCGTGCCGAGACCAAACACCAGCGAAGCGCCCACGAGCGGCCTCCCGGAGCCGCGCCTGTGCCTGGCCGTGCGGGAGCCGAGCCCGGGTGATTTTTCCCGGAACCCCGGGGGAAGCAGTGGGCTCCGGGAACGCGGCGGAGCAGCTTGGGCTCCCTTTGCGGGTGTGCTTGTGCTTGTCCGGCTGCAGCGGAGAGGAGGGAGGCAAGGAAGAGGGGGACTATTCTGGTTTTCCAGTGCCCCCACCCAGAAAAAAAAAAAAGTCATCGCTTCTCTGGGAAGGGAGAACAGGTAGTGGCAGCCGGAGAAATGACGCACGGAGAGATCAAGTCTTTCTGAACGGAGGAGGCAGGGAAGGGATGTTGGATGGGTGTAATGAAGGTCCGTTCGCTTGTATTTCCCTAGGGAGGAAAGCGATACAAGCATCGGGACAGACCGGATGAGTTGGTCAAAACACTGGAGATGGGTAGCAGGAGGCTCGGGAGCACAGAGGAGTTTCACATCGTAGGTTTAAAGAGATCTTGAAGGAGTCAGGATAGAGAAACATTGTGTCCGTAAGAGCGAGCTGCACTTCCAGAGTAACTCACACCCCTTCTCCGCAGTACAAGAGCGAATTTCCATCTGCCCAGAGAGTGCTTGCATAGAGCTGGTTGTAAATAATCACGTACAGAAAGATATACACTCCTCATCGCCGCGCACACACGGAGTTGGGGACAGGGCGGAGGGAATCGGCGTGCTCTTGTCTGCATATTTTTGTGTCTGAAAGGTCCCTATAGAGAAAGAAGGTGGGTAGATTTCGGGTTCATTTTGGAAACAAGAGTTTTCTGGGAGTGAAATGCCAGGAGAGTCATACACAAAATAAACACGTGGGGTTTCCTTTTCACCCCCAGACATCTAAACACAAGGCAGTGGCACTGGACAAACTTGACAAACCAGGCAGAGATTTTTCTACGAGCTCTCTCGTAATGGTTGTGCAATTCTCACAAGTTATTGAAACGCCTGGGTTGTTCTTTCTACCCCTAATTTCACTTTATTAGGGCTTCAGCAGATTAAAACTGTCAAGGACGAAAAGTGGAAGAAGTAGGTTTCTTGCATCGTTTCAGTACTAAAACACTTTTCTCCAGGAGGAGAAAGCATATAAGACCTATACTGTTTTTCGGTGATCAAACAGCTTTGGAAAGAGTGAATATCTGCTACATTTCTGAGGACATTAAGGAAGAGTTTTAAGGGTTGTTTGTTTGCTTGTTTGTTTTTGCAAGCAGGACTTCTTAATAAATTAATTTCTGATGTAATGTTCATTATAAATGAATACTAATATTTCAATTTAACATTAAATCACGAATGGAAAGTAACGTAGACACAAAAATAGGTAGAAAAATCTCCAGGGTGTCAAAGGACTGAAAGAATTTTCTGCCAAAAATTATGCGATCGCTATTGTTATTGCAGAGTAATTCTTCACTGACCTTCTGCAGTATCAAAAATGGAAGGGAGAAAAAAATATATTGATAAACCGAAACAAAACACCCAGGTGACACAACAAATAATTTTTCTTTGGGTCTTTTCTTTTTCAGTTAGGAATATTTTTAAGGTCCTATTCTCCAACCACGACCAGAGAGGCAAAAGGAGGTTTTGCAGTCTGTCCTAGTGGAAAGGAGTCGCTTTGGCGCGGAGAGGCGTTTGCTTTTCGAGACAAAAGCAGAGACTCCGTTTACATAAACTTTCGCCGAATCACGATGGTTAACATTTCAATATTGAAACCCTTAACCTTGTTTTATTTTAAAGGAGGAAGAGATCAACAGAAAAAAAATTTCAGTTTCCCACGTGGATAGGTGATTTAATGCTGTTTTTCTTGCTGCAAAGGGAAATGATTGAGCATTAGGTTTCAATGTTTATTTTCTTACAGAAGTTTTTCTCATTTAAGCAGCAGTTTACTCTCCACGCTGCATCTCTGTTTAATTCCAGTTTTGATGTGAACTTAAAATGCGAAGAGCAGAACTAAACTACTAGAAGGATCATTAAAAAACAACAACCCGGATTTATGTTTTAGAAGGAATATTTAATGAGAAGAGCGGGGGAAAAAAAAGTATTTCCTTCAGAAACATACGACCGTTTTCATATTGGAGGATATTTTTCAACTTGCATATAAACAGCTTGTGCGCCGGTGCAAATCCTTCCTTCCCCTATTTCTTCGAAATAAGAGCTACTTGAATCTGAGTCTTCTGGAGAAACGAATAAGTAGTAGGTGCTCGAAAAGGTCCCTGATTTTTTCCCCCTCTCTCCAATTTGGACATGGTTCCGTTTGTTTGCATTTCAAAGCGTAATTCCGCTACCCCGTGTGTGCCAAAATCCTGGTATTTTTTTCTATAGTGAAACAGCCTCAGCATTATTTCCACTACCATTTTCTTAACAGGGATGTTTGTTTAGTCAACAGGGCTTTTCCTTCCTGTTATTATTATTTTTATAAAGAAAGAGGGATGCTAATTTATCTCTGCTCCAAATGAATACGTGTGATTTACCGAGATAATAAATCTTTACAAAACCTCGCTAATGGCATCCGCTGGCAGTGGAAATGAGCAGCTTTTTTTTTTTTTTTTTTTTTTTTTTGCATAGCTTATTCTATTCCATCTGAGCCCTCCGACGGCGACCCAGTCCTTCACAGAAGTCTCATTTGGCGGAGATTTTGAGTTATCATTAACCACTGCCTGCTAAATTAACTGGGAAATCAGCTCTGTCGGGCTTTAGGCGATGGCAGAACGGAGCGCTGGCGGCAGACGATTTAATTAAATGGTTAATCGAATCAAGCTAATTCCTCGATACGACATCCAGTTGCCTTTCGGCTTGCCGGTGACTAGGACGTGGAGCTTCTGCTCCCGCGACTCCCAGAGGTGTTATTTGCCTTTTTCCCTGGGCAGAGAGGAAGAATGACCGCGTGGGAGATGGGGACAGAGCTGTCCTGCCTCCCTCTTCCCAAACGAGTCCCGTGTCCCGCTTATCCCTTGGTACTCAGGCGGCAGCAGCGCCGACGAGGTGCAGTGGGAGGCAGGGAAGGTGCTGCTCGAAGAGCCGCTCACGAAGGTGACATTTTCGTCCTCCCTGTAGAGAGGCTTTGCTGGGCAGGTTGAAGGAAATCGGTGCCCGTGCCCTGGTCGCCCCTCCTCGGCCTGCCCAGCACGGCGAGGGCGGCATGCGGAGCCTGGCCCGTCTCTGTGCCGCGGGGAAGGAGCGAGCCCCGGGCGGAGGTGACCGGGGGTCTCGCATCCCGCACCCTCCTTGGGATCAGCATCCCCTCGGCGCCGGCGGGCGAGGAGCGAGCTGCTGCTCCTCCTTCTTTAATAACCATAGAGCGGCCCTTGAAAGGGCAAAGAAAACGCAGCGAAACCAAAGAACACGGAGGCGTCCCCGGGCCTCGGCCCCCGGGAGGCGGCGGGGAGATCTGGGGGAGCGGCGGTTGGGGCCGCTGCCCGGAGAGGGAGTTTTGAGGAACTCCTGGAAGAGGAACGCGCGATGGACCTGCTGGCACCCGACTTAGGGAAGAGTCCCTGCGGTTGCCCCGTCGGGCAGGCTCTCAGCGTTGCCCCACAGCAGCGGGAGAGCCTCCCAGCCTCTCCCTCTGCCCATCCACAGCAACACGACCGAACTCCCTGCTCACGGGACTTCGTCTCCAAGACAGCTTCCCTGGGCCTCCTGAGGCCGTGCGGGGCGGTGCGCCAGTCAGGGGCAAGCCCCCGGAGGGGTGCCCAAGGGTTCCCCGGCCCCGGAGGGAGCTGCCTTCAGGGTCTGGCCCCCAAAGAAGCGGATCTGGAGCTCAGGATGGGCTCTCCACTAAGTGTTTTAAAACGGAGGCGTCAAGTCGCCCGCTATCGTGAACCCGGATTGCGCTGAGGTTTCATGACGGAGAGTCCGCTGGGGAAATCTCCGTAACTGCTTTTAAAAGCCGGCAAATCAGCGCAAAGTAGATAAGGGCTTGCATCTTCTGGCCACCCCACCCCCACCGGCCACCCCCGCCCCCCTTTACTATTGTCAGACAAAGGACAGGGTCGAGATGGGCTCTGCGCTGCAGATGCTCACAGAGGGGCAAGTAACCCGGAGATCAGCTAGGGCCAAGGAGCTGCCCTAGCTTCTCGGAGTCTCATTTCCCTGCGCCTGCCTTCCTCCGTCTTTGCCTAGATCAAATTAGAAACGATTCAGGAATCCCTCCGCCCTTCCGTGGGACAGAGGAGCTTCTTGAAACAGTATCGCCACTGGATAGGGACGGTGCCCATCCAGCCCCTGGTTCCATTTGCTGTCGGCATCAAGGCTTGCATCAATCAAAAGATGAGGGGAAGGAAGGACAGGGCCAGGGCAGCTCAGCGCGGCGGGTCTGGCTGCGCGCCCGGCCTGGAGGACAGGCTGGCGGTGCGGCTTTCTCAGTGCCGGGGGTGGGCACGGCTAGGTGGGGAGAAGGACATTTCACAGGGACCCGCCGCTGTAGCGAGCCCATGAAACCAGTGGACGTGCTTTTGGATGTGGAAAGCACAGTGGCTTTCCACTGGAGAATGCTGAGAGAAACGATGAGTCAGCACGCTCGCTCCGCACAGGTTCTGTGCAGTATAGGTGCAGGCTGTTAGGAAATGTTGAGCGATAGGCTGGATAAAATGCTTTTCTTTTCTTATCTTCTCTTTTTTTCCCTATTTTTTTAAAAAATAGTTTTTACTTATTTCCTTTTCTTTTTTCCTTTCCCTTCCCCCCTCACAACAGCAGACAGTTTCTGGTGGCACAAATAGTTTATCTTAGGAAAAAAATGTTCCTCGAGTGAAAAAGATTGTTAGACAGGAGGAAGAGTTTGTTAGGCAGAAGCATATAATCTATATTTTGGCAAGAGTATCAAATTCATTCTGAAATAAAAGCTCGATCCATTTTTTTTTTTTAAATTCTGCTTGAATAACACAGCTGGGTGATGCCTTGAGCTTATGTTAGACGGTTGCTCGTCATTCATTCGCCAAGAACTGACCTAAATGGTGCCTGTGGGATTAGGTCAATTTTAGTGGATCTACTTCGCCTCATTTGGTTACTAATTGGTTTCTTGTTTTATAAATCGAAATCTCATTTTCAGGAAATTACAAAACCCATGCAGCCAGTCCATGGAGGTAATCCGTGGGTCGGGGGTATTTAAATGGAAATGGTTCTACAATGCATCAAGTATTAAGCAACAGTAAAACTTCCCCTCTATTTCCAAATGAAATGTGAGCTCGCTAGCTCCTTAGATCCATAATAGATACATCCCTTCTAAGGCTACTTATGTAAATATCATAAACCAGACCGCGGTGGGGGTGGGGCCGCAGGGAAGAAAGTAAATTTTATCTGCTAAGGTTAATGTGGCATAACTTGGAAATCTTCCAAAATAGATTATGTTTTGCTTTGTCTTCGGCCACTTTAGCTGGGAAAATCCTTTGCCTAAAAACGATTTAGTTATCCTTCCCCTCACAAAGCTGCTTGTTTCTATTCCAAAGCTATTATGCTGTTAGCTCTCCAAATCACAAGAGAATCTTTAGATCTTGTTTCCAAGTGTAATCCTGGAGCAAAAGGGAGAGCTGATTTCCTTGTTTTGTTTTAAATAGACAATCAAAGGATTTGCGGAATTTTCTGCGGTAGGTCAAGTGCAAGAAATCACAGTTTGCCCCCTCGATAAAAGGAAATTGGATGTTAAAGCGAATAGACGGGAGGGAGAGAGGGGAGGGAAAATTAGTGGAGGGCGCTATCTCTTATAATCTTTAAAAACACTATTTAAGGGGCATCAGGAGAGGCCGTCGATTTGGGAGAGGCTGGGATTGGCGACGAATAGAAATAGTCTCCGAATTGAAAATCCTGAAAACCTCTGGGCAGCACAAAGGATCGTCTCATGTGACAGGATTTCAAAAAGCCGGTTCAGGTAGACAAGTGAAAACGTTTAATTATAAACCATGAGCAGACACAGCCCAGCAGCGCGGGGTTTCCACCTGAAACGTATAGAGGAGCTCAGCGTCCCGTGAAGAACCGCCTTCCCGGGGGAGGTTAACCTGCAGTGCCCGTGAGCTGTTCATTAACCCTCTGGGGTTGGGGTATTTTCCCTTTTAGGAGAAGAATAATTAGAGCCGTAAATTTCGATTAATAAGCAACCTTAATCATAGGCGGGCAGTGCAGATTTAGTGTTGAATAAAGAAATCTGTCATTCAGATTTCCCTCCGGGTGGGGGGACATGGCAAGGAGCCGTCTCAGCGCTAGCGGGCCGTGCTGGCTCCCCAGCAGAGAAACCTCCGAGGAGCTCGGGAAAACAAATATACCGTGGACTTTTCACTCTTTCCCTGGAAGCTGTGTAGGATTTGACCGTTCCTTCCTGAATACGGGGGGCTGAGGTGATCCTCCATCCTGGCGGCTGGCTCCCCATTAATTGGCGTAGAGGAATTAATGGAAAGGAGCCTGTTTCTGACTGGCGACCTGCTACAGGCTGAGGAACGGGCCAGAGAGAATCTCCTGCCTCTGTAGGGCTATGAAGTTAAGGAGGAAGGAGAAAAGTGTATGAGTGGTGATGAGACAAGTTGTTGTGAAGAGGTGGAGGAGGAAGTGGAGAGAAGGGAGAGAAGGAAGGGAAGGGCGGGGACGAGCGGGGCGCACCGCTCCGGCGGAGGGAAGAGCGCGCAGGGGCCGTGCTGGGATGCCCCGTTCAAATAGCGCGGAGGAAATCTTTAGCTTTGTTCGGACCGGCAAACACCTGGGTGAGGCCGGTCAATAGCGAGGGATGCCCGTGGCTGCCTGCTGGCAGCACCTCGTCTGTTTGTGTCGAAATAACTGGAAAACGAGGTCTTGCCTTTCCCGAACGCCCACTGCGAGGGTGAGCACATCCCGCCGGCTCGGGTCCCCTTGCGACCTGCACCCCAGCCATCGATCAGGATTTGTGGGTTTCCCCTCCCTTTTACTTTGTCTTACTGCTTGTGCATGTCGGAGTGAGATTCACTTCATGGCATAAGCCTCAAAGGTTTTAATTGACCCGTTTAAATTATTTCAGCAGCAACACCGTGAAAAGGCACAGTCCGTGAATAGTTTTACTCCGGTGAAGTAACTTCCACCTGGCTTTTATTACTACTCACTTTATATAGGAGAAAACAAGACGCGTGTAAAACACTAGACAAGTCCAGAGAGATTAATTTCTGGAAGGGGCTCTATGGAGGCACATCACCCCTCCCTGCAGCGGGAACCATCCCGCCCACCGGAGCAGCGGGAGGAGAGATGGCAGGGTGAATCCCGAAGACTTCGTGGGGCAGGAGGGAGGGCGGTCCGTGCCGACAGTGACTTGTCTGAGAAATCGTGAGGTTAGGACTCTTTCCCTGAAGTTCAAGGGGACAGTTCCCAGTAGCCGAAGGCAGCACTAAAAACCACATTTTCCTGGCACACTGTTTCACTTAGGTCTTAAAAATTAACTTCACCGTTAACTCAAAATAGGTATTTGGGTATTCTTCTCTCTGAGGAATTAGATATTGGGAAAAAATGCACAAAAGAGGCTTTTATCTGCGACGAAGTCACTTCCAGCTTCCCAAAGATTGTATGTATATATGTTTTAGAGGGTATACAAAGAAAAAATGTCGTCGTCCCCCCCCCCCCCCATCAGGCCCACACGAGTCAATTTTTCATCTCCTGACCTTACTTTTTTTTTTTTTTTTTTTTTGTCTTAAATAACAGGACTTGGAGAAGCCTGGGGCCACTCCAGCCGAACTAGCCCACTGGATAATGTTGGACGGGAACTGGGATCCCATCTTTTGCAGGTACCGGTCTGGAAACGGCAGCCACATGGTATTAATGATTAAAGAAGTAATTCCCTCTTCTGAGCTTTGAATTGCCACCTTGACTAATTTTTAACTGTTCAAGTGCTTGATAGAAAGGTAGGCAGGAGGGGAACCACTTCAGAAATGCGAACCACCGTGATTGGATGTCGTGTGTTTTATTGGGACTGTGCCTTGGTCCCTCTGGGTCCTTCGCCTCAGAATCATCTAACACTGGGTCCACAGAGAGGGATTCACAGTGTGTCTCAGGGTGCCAAAGGTACAGGAGCATGACTTTTCCCCAATTTATTAACAAGGTGACACGTGTCATCGATGTTCTGAAGCTCAGAGCGGTGTGGCAGGGAGAGGCTCTAGCGACAGGTTAGGGAAGGCTGTCCGGTACAGGGCTCAGCGGGCACCGAAATTACCAGAGACACAAATCAGGTAGCACAGGTCTGAAAACTCACAGTGCTCTGAAATACTAAAGAATATTAGTGGTGACCATCACCACGTGTTTCTGGTGGAATCGTGTGGCCTTTGGAGGGCCTATTCTGCTCTTGATACACCCAGAAGTCCCATCTGTGTCTGCTGAAATGTACCTGACAAATTGTCTTACTTACACTGTGGAGAGTTTTAGATTCTCTTTGATCGCTTAAATTCTCCTTACAAAATACGCAAGCACTAAACCCCCTGTGACATTTGCAACAGAATAGGAGTATTCGGGATTTTGGGACCCACATATTAATCAACAGGTAGCCAGGACCTCTTCTTAGATACTTAAAGACACTTTGCATTACTTTTGAGCTCAGCCCCTCTGAAAAATGGGTTGTATCTCAGGGGTCCGGGAGCTTTAGAGGGATTCGTGTCCAAGGTTTGCCCATTTCCTTCCAAATTTTTGAATAATCAGAGCCTGAGCATGTACGCCTGTTTGGTAAAATAAATCAGAGGAACAGGTATTTCATGGATCTACCTGTCTATCTATTGATTTATTTCTATTCCCAACCCTTTTCTGCAGACGTTGGATGGTTTCATATTTGTCGTGGCTCCAGATGGCAAGATCATGTACATCTCGGAGACTGCCTCGGTGCACCTGGGCTTGTCGCAGGTACGTTGGGGGGTCTGCTAGCCCCTGTGCTTGTCTGCACCACCCCCCCGACTGACAGGAGAGGGTGCACGGTGCCAGCGATGAGCTCCCCTCCTCCTCATTCTTCTCCTCCTCCTCTCTCACAGGTAGAGCTGACCGGCAACAGCATTTACGAGTACATCCACCCCGCCGACCATGACGAGATGACGGCGGTGCTGACGGCGCACCAGCCTTACCACTCGCACTTCGTGCAGGGTAAAACACACAGCCCCCGCCCCCGCCTGGCCGCCGCGGTCGCGTAGGGGACCGCGCAGAGCCAGCGGAGCCTGTGGCTCAACCCACCTCTGCCTTTCGCCCCTCCCAGAGTACGAGATCGAGAGATCCTTTTTCCTGAGGATGAAGTGCGTCCTGGCCAAGAGGAACGCGGGCCTGACCTGCGGGGGCTACAAGGTGCGTTCTCGGGGCCAGATCCCCCGTTCCCCCCGACTCCAATCTTCCCGTGTTCCTGTACCGGGACGGCGGTGAAAATGGGGAGAGAAGAGGGGATGAGACCTCTGCTCTTGGGGGTTTTCCCAGCGCAGGACTCTCATGTGGTTCATTTCTCTCAGAATTTCAGGTTGAAGGTCTCAAACCACAAAACCTAAACGAAGCAACCGAGTTCCCCTTGATGCTTTTTGTGGGCCTTTTAATTTATCTTTTTTTATTTATTTATTTATTTTTTATTTTATTTTGTTCTTTGAACTGAACCTCGCACAACCCCTGAGGTTCCCCGTGGCAGCTTTCAGGTGATACAACGGGAGCCCTGGGTTAATTTATTTCTTTATTGGGTAATTCGTCAGCTGCAGAGGTAGCTCTCCCAGTCAAAGGTTGTGCCCGGGTGCTTCACAAGGTTCTGCTCGGGGCTCCTCGGTAAGGAGAGCCCTGCTCTCTCTCCTACCTGCTCACTGCTTTGTGTCAGCTGCACAACGCCGAGGAGCGGGTTGTACCCATAGCCCAAGGAGATATTGTGTCAGAGGTAACGTAGACCAAGATCACCTGCTGAAATCTAAGAAGAAACATCTTAATAATAAAGAAGTAAGAGTGAAAGTAGACAGCAGTCACCTGCAAGGATATGTTTAGGAGATATAATTAAATCAAAGGTACTTTTCGACGATGGATTGTGCCTGCTCCATCTACATAATAGACGTATCTTACACATGTGACATGTGCACACATGCAAACCCTTTCTCTCAGGCGCATGCACTCTTCATTACAAAGCTGTAAATGGATTGGCACTTCCACGTCTTTCCTTTTCAGAAGAACAATAAAAGCGCAGTTAGGAGGTGGGCCAAAAACCACTTAAACCAGTGGAAAAAAAAATCTCGTTGGCTCTAGCGGGCCTTAGAATCAACGCTGAACTCTAGTATGGGAAAAAAACCTCAACCCCGATAGACGCGCAGAAAACTTTCAGACGGTGCCGCTTTGCCGGGGCTGAGACGCTGCTCAGCGGCTCCTGCGAGCCCGGCAGCCGCACCGGCACCGGCACAGGAGGGTGGGGGGTACTGTCCGAGCCCTCTTCGTGGCGTGGACGCCTGCCTCAGCACACCCTTCTCCTTGCTGGGTAGCCGCCAAGCTTTCCTGTGTCTCCGGCAGGTCATTCACTGCAGCGGGTACCTGAAGATCCGCCAGTACAGCCTGGACATGTCCCCCTTCGACGGCTGCTACCAAAATGTTGGCTTGGTCGCAGTGGGCCACTCGCTGCCGCCCAGCGCCGTGACAGAGATCAAGCTCCACAGCAATATGTTCATGTTTCGGGCCAGCCTAGACATGAAGCTCATATTCTTAGATTCCAGGTAGAGATGGGGTTATTTGCAGATCTATTCTCCTTGCCTGTCCCTTCTTCCCTAGGCTTCCTCTCCTGTTCTCTCACCCACTTATACTTGCTGCTTATGTCTCTTGCAGGGTAGCTGAGCTAACAGGTTACGAGCCCCAGGACTTGATAGAGAAGACCCTTTACCATCACGTCCATGGCTGTGACACTTTTCACCTGCGTTGCGCACATCACTTGTGTAAGGAAATGGCCTTCTTGTTAAAAACCCTGCCTCCCTTCCCCCTTTGCAGATGGACTTTGGAGTTGCTGGAATTTGTCTCTAGGTCGGAACGTGAAAAGTCAGCTCTCTGAAGGACAGAATAAGCAAAATCTTCTTCAGGTTTTAATGAAACAAGGTTAGATAGCGACTGAACTCTGAGCTGGACGCAGGCGGCAGACGGAGGGGATCGGCAATGAGAGGCTATTTTTCCATCCTCTTCTTTGGTTGTAGGACAAGAACTGCCCTGCACAAATCTCAGGCGCTCTTGTCTCTTCAAATTCTGATTAGGAAAACCCTTTATTCCTGCTCCAAAAAGCCACGCTAGTGAAATTCAAATACTTTCTTTTCACTTCCACCAAATCTCACAAATCTTTTCTGTGTATCCAATTTCGACTGCAGTAGTGAGCCTGATTCGGAGATATGTACTTTATTCTATTTTGATATAATGATGACATTAATACACGGATAGATGAATAAAAAGGATATTAATTTCCGGTAAGTTTCCTTACAGGGAATGTAACGAGAAGAGATAAAAGCCAAAGACAGATTTATGGGATAAATTCTCGATGAGGATACTGCAGGATGGGGGTGTGTGGCGTTCAGTTCCCGTAGCCAACCACACACATACACACAGGCACACACACCGGCTCTACCAATCTCTCCGATTAGCCTTTGATAACGATCTCAGGTACTGAGATCAGCACTGCCCGGGCTCGTCCCCTCCGCTTCCCCGAGTGCCGCTAAGGGGTTCCTAATCCCTCTGGTTGCCCACAGGGCTCTGGGGGAAATGTCCACCTTCTTCCCGGGGCTGATCAAACCAGAGGCGGGAGCCACTCTGTGACTCTCCTCGCTTTGTCCCCGCAGTGCTGGTGAAAGGGCAAGTGACTACCAAGTACTACCGCTTCCTGGCCAAGCACGGCGGCTGGGTGTGGGTGCAGAGCTACGCCACCATCGTGCACAACAGCCGCTCCTCCCGCCCACACTGCATCGTCAGCGTCAACTACGTGCTCACGTAAGTCAGCCGGGGCCGCTCCGAGCGGCGGGGGTCGGTCGGGACCGGGCGGGACCGAGCGCCGGCCGGGCACCTGTGGGTGCGCCCCGCTCTGCCCCGGCGCGGGGCCGCTCCTCCCTCCCGCCTCTCCTCTCCCCCTTCCCCGCTGGCGGAACTGTGCCCCCTCGCCGCCGCACTGACCAGGGCAGGCTCGCCAGGTCTGCTAGGAAACACACTGAGCTCTTTCATCCAGATGAAGGGTTTCCCGTCCGCCTGCTTCTTTCTCTTTCGAGAGAGGAAAAGATTTAGAGGTTTGTCACCCACATATTTTGCTGCCCCCCTCCTTTTTTTTTCCTTTTTCTTTTTCTTTTTTTTTCTTTTTTTTTTCTTCCCAATTTAAATGCACCCAGCATTAAATAAAATTTAATGCTGCGTAAAAGAAAAGGCTTCCACGTACGGAGTTATTTATACTCAGCAAACAGGACATCTGTTTTTCTTTTCAAAAATCTGGGGTTTGAAGTTCTTAATTTCATCCAGAGTCTCTATCAAAGCTCGGAGATTTCTTTTTTGTTCTTGGAGAGCGATTCTTACAGTGAACCACAAAGAAAGTTGGTGACCAGAAGGGTCAGTTGAACTTTAAAAAAAAAAAAAAATCAAATAGTGAAAAAGTCAGAGTAAGTGCTGAGATACCATATATCTCAATACATCTCCCTGCATTTTGGAGTGGCTAGGTTGTGCCCTAGCTGCGCTGCTTGTACTGAAACGCAGAGGCCCAGTGAGGGAAGGGAAACTCTGCTGGACTATTTTTAAGTGTTTTCATGGTAGTTATTAGTATCCCCTCTGGACACGGCAGTAGCTGTTGCTGGCAGCACTGCTGCTTCATTAGGATCGTAGGACCAGTCAGGCCGGTAGTCCTTCGTTGATTCTAGGGAATGGATATTCATTCCCCTGTACAGCTGCTTTTTTTTTTTTTTTTTTTTCCTTTTTCTTTTTTCCCCCTGGAGACTAATGTAGGTATTGGAAGAGTCTGAGAGGCAAAATTGTCCCCTTTCCTAAAACTGTGGCCATGGCAGCACCATAATCTCGCCATCACAGCTTTGGTACATGCATAGATGACAAGTTGTTTGGTGTGCTCTCCACTGTTTGGTGGCAGTTTAAGGTGTGCTTCCCAAAATGAAGTGGCTCGACACGGAGGCCACGGCTCTGGTCACGTGTGGAGTTGGAAAGGGGCTGCAGCTCACGGAGCCTGCACTTCTAGGGTGTAATCCCTTTGGTGTGTAAGGTGATAACGGGCGTCGTGCTCTAAGATGGGTCATTGCGCCTGCATGAAAAAACGGACATTTTGGTCAGCACTCTGCTGTAGTGAGCAAACTGCGATTCCCCTTTAAAGAAAAATTTATTTTATTTTATTTTGTTTTGTTTTATTTATTTATTTTAACAGGCATAGGGCGTAATACTCTGTAATTTCCTCAGCAAGGATGGGTATCAGCAGAGACGTTATCACTTCTGCTCTAGCTATTCTGCACATTTCCATTTCCCCTGTACCAGTCCATCTCTGTATTTTTCGCGGTTTATGTTTCCCAATTATGTCCAAGCACTTGCTTTGGGTGGACGAGGAAATGCAAAGACAGAAGTGAGTGCATTGTAACGCTAATAAACAAGGAACCCTAAGGTAACTAGCATGTTAGAGTGGTTTTAGCTCCAGAAACGCTACGGTTTTCTATGATCACTTGAGATTATCGGTCGTTTCCCTCTTCTTTAATCCCCAATCAATCACGGGATTCTACCCCAAATGATCCAAATCGAAATGAAGCATCCCAGAGGACCTGCTAAAAGCACAGCTTGGCGTCTGGCAGGATCTGTCCCTTGCTTGCCATGGCACAAGAATTTCAGGCTGGCACGGCAAGCAGGGAGCGGTACCCTGTAGGGGCCGGTCAGACAAACCCTTCAGAGCTGTGTCCCAGCAGCGTGACTGGCTGTGCCCTGTGCCGTCCTGCCAGCCCCCCGGCTGTCCCCGGGGCATGGTGGGCAGCCTGTTCTCGGGCCGCTTGCACCTTCACAGCCCCGCTGCTCCGCTGCGCCCCGACTCGCGGGGCCGGCCACAGGACAGACCCTGATTGTCCGAGGCTCCGCGGCCCGGCAGGAATTCACGGCCGTCTGGGAACTGCACTCGGAGCGCCTCAGCTCTCTGCTCCCCGCCTTCCCAAAACGGCGCTGCAGGGAAGGCGATTTCCCCCGCAGGAGTGGTACCCTAACAGGGCGACGACTCCTCTTCAGCTGATTTATCGTTGGAGGCACAGTCTTTATACTTTGGTGCATGTATATGGATTTTCAGAACCTGTTTGCAGCCAAACAGACATGTAGAACGACTACAGCTGGTCTTTCAAGATTTCTCTTAGAGGATGAAGTTACATCATGGGGCAACTTTGTTCTGCCTTGGTGTAAGTCTCCAAGTCACCCCTTGCACTCTTGGCTTAATTGTTTCGAGTGTGAAGGACGGCGGGAGGGCAGAGAGGGAGCCAGGCAGGCTAAAGTAGGGATGCTGGAAGTTGGGAGATCCAGCACCGGCTGCAGCAACTGCTATGTGCTGCTGATGGCTGCAAGGCAGACACTGCCATTGCATAAAAATCTGCTTCTGGTATGCTCAGGTCCTCGAGGTCTCATCGAGCCTGACTGGCTCTTCATTAGGGCGCTGCAGAAGAGATCTCATTCTGCTTGCTTCTGCAGCAGGGCTATTACTGTTGGAATTACTGCACTGCCTCCAAGAGATGGATGTAGCTTCCACTGAATCATTACGTCATTATTATTATTATTATTATTATTATTATTATTATTATTATCATCATCATCATCATCATCATTATCATTATCCTTCTTCTCGGGCTAGCCAGCAATTCAGAAAATATATGGGAAGAACAAGTCCTGCTGTTTGCTAGGTGACTGTAAGCAGAGGGAGGTCTGGCTTTTTAAAAAGTGAGATGAAGTCAGCCTCTGAAATGGATAACCTGAGGTGGAGGAAACTGTTGGGTAAAGGCTCATGGTGGCAGAGTTGGCTAGGGGGATGGTGATCTCCTACCTAGAGCAGGCTTAATTGTCCTAATGAGCTATTTAGAGTCAGGATGTTATCACTCTAATGAGGAAGGCAGGTGCGGAAAATAGAGAGGAAAATGTAAGGTTCCAGAGACTTGTGGTTTTCCCCTGGTATGAGGTAGGTTCTACTGCAAGAGGGCTGGGCAAAGGTGCTGTAGCACTCAAAATCTGCAAGTGTTTAATATATTTTATGCCAGTATAAATCTCATAGAAACTGCAGTTCTTTAAGGACAACATTGGATTTTTCCATCAAGCGAGGCTGGAATGAGCAGTGTGTGTGTGCCCTCCTATGCTTTGCCCACCCAGCAGCGGGTGCGTGGCAGAGCCCCTGGTGCAGCTCCTGTCAGAGGGACAGGCATAGGTGTACCCACTTGCACCCAGGTCTTGTTATAAACCTAGCAGGGAAAAACATGCTTATGAAAGAGAAATACAAACCTTTTCATACTGGCTCTTGTGTGTTTAAGATAAGGAACAAGCAAAAGAGGTGCAAACTGGTGTTTTTGTGTTTTGAAATAACAGAATCCCACGCGTTTAGGGTTGCAGGGTAGAACTTGAAAAGTGGGATGACTCCTGCTGGAAAATCATTTGAATATAGGAAATTTTGGTCTTTTTGGAGGGCAATTCACAAAAGGGTCATAAGCTTTGGAAGAGGTAGTGCAGGTTTTGACCTGCTAGGTCCCTGTACTCCTCAGACAGTACTTCTTCACTCAGGTAAAACCCCATAATTTGGTCATGGGATAAAGAGCTTTTTCTCCCTATTGAGATGAACTTGAGTGCTCTGTTTTGGTAAAGCGCAGATACTGAGTTCCATAAGGGCCAAAATGGTCTGGAGCAGTTTCAGTGCAGGCTGAGCAGGAAGAACAAGAATCTCTACCTTGTAGCTTCCCAGCTCCCCTGGGTGAGAGTGCAATGAAAACTAAAATAATGAGAAAGAGTTTATTTAAAAAGGACCACGCATGCCCCAGTTAAGAAAGTTAAAATAGGTCATTTTAATTTTCCATAAATCCCAAGCTTTGAGAACATGAATGCTAGGTTTGAGAACAAATGTTTGTAGTAAGTATGCATGCTTAAATAAATAAGCACTGTGGCAATGGCATTTCAGCAAAAAGAGGAAAGGTGATTTTTGTGTGTAATAGCAGGGTATCAAAAAGTTAATATAAATGACCTTTAAGGAGTCTGTCCTTAAAGCACACATATTTGGACTTCATTGCATTCCACTTTGGATATGTGAGTACAGACACGGAATATTTGTTTCTTTTTTATTTGTTCTGTACACACCGCCACCATATCATTGATTATTAGCTGTGCATGTTTATCACATAAAGGGACCCAAGTACGAGTCAATTAATAGAGAAGGAAACTGCTGAAGTTTATATTTAGATCACAAACAACCTCCCTTTAAACAAATGGATAATGTGAAGTGCAAATCCTTTGACTTTCTGAGCACGAGCAAATATTATAATAATTTGCCCCCAGAGAAAGCTAGAGAAGCTTTCCTATATATATTTTGTTGTCCTTTAGCATTTAAAAGAACAGCAATAGTAGTGTTACATACAGATAACATGGATTAGGTTCATAATTGTGACTAATCTCTGTTCTAATGATATAGCATGTATCTGATGGAGTTCCAGTTGACCTTTTCATGTTGCATTGTGCAGCTAGCTGATTAGAAACACAAATTGAATGGAATTTATTTTAAAGATTATTTCACAAATAACTGCAGTGTTGACAAATGTTTTGCCTAACAATGTGGTAAATGCAATTTAGAATAAATTAACCATTAATTGCATCTACACTCTTAATCTCTAAGTTGTTAGCATTACTATTCATAGATTTGTGTACTACCACATTTGAAATGATGGTATAAGAAAGGTGTTATCTTTAGATGTGATGGCTCAGACTTCAAAAACAGACCTTCCTGGCATATTTAGTGGGATTTAGGGAATTTTGCGTTTCATGTGAAAAAGCCCCATATTTCCCCATATTTGCGGAAAGTTAGAGTTATATATTTTCATTGTTTTTCATAGAAATCCTCTTTTTGTCCTGTCTCTGGTACATCAGGTCTCACCTCTGTCTTTTCCTAGTCAATGGGAGAATCCACAAACTGTATTTCCACACCCACAGGCTTACCCTTCTTGAACATTTCTCTCAAATTGACCCTTCGGAATTGCCACAGAGTTCTTTCCTCAGTCATAGGTAGTTACACGTTCTCTTGTATCTCTCAAGTGTGTGATGGAGTGGGTAGGACAGGGAATACCCTGAGAAAGTGACCCTTCCTCATATCATTAGTGTAACTTGTTTTATGAGTAAGATAAGTCATCCATCTAAATACTAGAGGTAAGGCTTAGTGGCTTTAACTGGGTAATGTTTGGAGTTTTTTCTTAAATAGTTAAAACAGTAGCAACAAATTTGGCCTGCTGCTTTTCCTGTATATTTCTCTGTATTAAAGGGAACTTTTGCCACTTGCTCAGTAGTGCACAGAACTGGGTCCTAATTTTTCTGTTCAATCTGTAATGTGCTTTTCCTATGCCTGGAAAGCCTACCATCATTCCCCTGATTTGATTAGCAATGCAAATATATAGATGAATTGTTTTAATAAATCAAAATGCTTGGGAAGCATATGTCTCAAAGAAAAAAAAATAAAAGGATTCTTCTTGAACTACTCAGTGCAGTATTCTGTTTGTTCACCATTAGTTTTTATTACAGACTTGTCTCCCTGGAACATTGTTTATATATTTCTTGCAAATAGGAGACAGGCTTTTCCAGGTGTCCACAATACGTTTCTGCAGTTCTTCTTTGTTCATGTAGGGGCTTTCTCAGCTACCATTTGTTTAATTCAGTCCAAATTTTTATGCTTGTATTTAAACCAGGTGACTGTAATGGCCAAGGCACTAAAACTGTGGGCTGGAGCTGAGTCCCTGCTCATATGAAGAGTTTTATTTGCTAGAGTAAGGATTAAAGGATTGCAGCTCAGACCTATGGAAAAAATCCCTTCAGTTGTTAGTTTAAATGCATACATGCTGAGATTCTCACATAGCATGAAATTCAAGGTTGCAAAAAAGTGTCTTTATTCCAAGGAAGAAGAGTGACTTCAAATGCTTTCCACTTCATCATTTTCCCATTGAGTGAGTGGCTGCTCCAGGCCTTTGGAAACACCCTCCACTCAAATACTGAGTTACGGGTCTTGTAAAATGTTTGTCTGGGGCTGAGACACATTCAGCAGGGGCAATAGCTGAAGCAATTACTATCTCCAGCTGTCTGCCTCACTTCACTGATGAAAGGTACAGGGCCTGCTCCAGGAACTCTTATTCCTAAAATGCCATGGTTTATAGTTTAAGGTAAACTACCACAGATTTTACTTTACATGGACTGTAAACTGTAGCACAGCTGTTCTTGCTACAGAGGTTGTTCACACTTTATCCTAACTCTGCCCTTCCGCACTCTGAATGGCATAAACGTGGCTTGTGAACATAATGCCAGCAGCTGGGTGCTCCAGTCCCTTTTGGGGATCAGTCTCAGTGGTCCTTCTATGTGGCAGAGCAGGGGAGACCGTAGACCATGGAGTTTAGGGTTATATACACTGCTCTGTGATAGTTCAGAGTACTGAGGATGCAGCTGGAAGAGTGTCTTCTGGTTTTACTGCACCACATTTGCAGCTTGTATATGGACTGTTTTAGTGGCTGTGCAGAAGAGACATGCCAAGCAGTCCACTGCTATCAAAGGATTCCCCTCCACATTCTCACCCTCTTAATGCTCTGCATCAAACCGGATGCAGAACTGACTCCTGCTCTCATAACAACAGCAGTATGTTCCTTAAGTAGGCTTACAATTTTACTAGCTTTGCTTCTGTTTCCTTAATCTGTTGCATGTTTGCTCTTGTTGCTCTGTGCTGCATCTCAGTACTGCTGCCATTCCCATGTCATTTCACTGTAATTATCACGAGGTACAACAGGTGTGATAAGTTACAAAACCGTTTCTGAAGCAAGATCTTCCCACTACATTATGTTGTTCTTGCTAGTTTTTATTCGTACACAAATGTGGCATTTTGACACAGCCTAAATTAAGTGTCAACAAATAAATCTTCTTTGCCCGTTCAACAGTGGCAAGTATCTGTTTAAAATCTAATTTTCCTTCCCTCACCTCTCTTTTGTACTTTACAGTGTGGGCCAGGCTCCAGCACATATGTTCGTACTCAGTGGGTTACTTCAGAGGCAGCCCCTTTCACTTTGATGACACTATTTATGGAGGCAGGCACTGCTCTGTGTGAACAAGGGTACAGCGTCTGACCCTTTGGAAGGCTTGGGATGGCTGAAGTCTGGAGTCAATCTCATGATCTTTAACACAGTTAGATGATTTATTCCTGTTGTTGTCTTTTGTTATCATCCACTTAGTCCAATTAAATTGCAGAAGTCCTGATTTACTAAAGCACTTGAGCACATGTCAGGCTTTAAAAGTGCTTAGACATAACTTTCAGTACACGATTATATCCTGGTGAATTCAGTTTTGAAATAAAAAAACCTTTAGGCACACGCTTGGAAATAAGAATATTCCTTGGCTTTGCCAAAAAGAGATGGCTTGAAGGACACATTTTGTTACTGTGTTGAATTGGGTCCTAATAGAGAACAGCCATAGTTTTTCAGCTACAAACCACTGTGTATAAATCTTGGGGACAGCAATGTTGAAAATAACAGCTATTATCTGCAGAAGCTTCAGTGCAGCTATGGAAACTCAAATGCCTGGCTAACTGAAGTTTGGCTATACCCGTAGCATTGTGCAGATGTTTTGACATAACCTAGAGTGAAGACCTTTAAACCCATCCAGCATTCAATGTTCTTACATCTGTGCTGTCAGTGATGAAGCGAACATGCCCTGAAGGCACACTGTTCCCAAGTAGCCTGTAGTTTTGATTGTCTCTGTACTATGTTTGGCAGCTGGTAGCCTGGGCTGCTGCTATAGAAAACTGGCTTAGGCCCTGGATTGCTGAAATCCACCCAAAGGCATTGCGTTCTATTTTTCTCCTGCTGTTTCCAAAGACCATTTTGTACACAGAACAAAATAATAACCTTTAATGACTGCTTCACGAGGCCTATCTCAATGGAGCATTTGCTCACAGAAAGGCTGGATTTGGGGATGAATAGCTTGATAGCATCCTCCCCTTCGCAGTCAAACTTCTGAGCAGTGTTTGGCTGCAAAATAATTCTGTTGATCCTAAGCTTCTAGTAGGATAGTTAAGGCATCATCTTTCAAAAGATAATCAGCCTCCTTAGTGCTCTCTGGTCTGTGAGAAACAGAAGTGGGGGTGTGGATGTGACTTCACTCCAAAAACTGCCTGTCTATGTGACTACAACAGTGTAACATGGGAACATGCAACTGGAGGGGAACACGCAGCTGGGGCTTCCATGGTGCTATCCAGTGATTTCAGGAAAGCAACAGGAGAGAAGGTGCACAGCACTGTTTGCACAGGTGTGACACTCTTGAGTCACTCTGTGCTACAGAAGTGGTCACTACAAGCATAGCAAATCTCATACAGTGCAACATACTGGACTCTACACAAAGTCAAGTGTTCAGTTGCTTCAGCTGCAGATTACTTGTAGTGTTGGTCAAAGGACAGGTGTAGGTTGGCACTGGAGTTGATCTGCATGGATGCTGTGGACAGTTTTATGGGAACAATGAGTGTCTCTGCTTAGTCAGAGACACTCCTAAGTATCCAGAAACCCCTGATGAATATGCATGTGGAGCAGTGACAGCAGAATGACTAAACCCAGCTAAGACCCTGACTGTTCTCATCAAAGCTATGACCAAGAGGACAAAGGTACCAGGCAGATTAAGGTTTCTAAAGAAGACCACAGCTAGATATTATTGTGTTTTATTAAATTATTCTCATTTATTTGTTGAGAAATTTTAGATATACCTATTAAGTATTTGACTACCTATAAACACTCAACCCACTGAAGACTAACATAAGCTGGATTTTTACCTGGGCATGCATTTCTTAAACTGTACATGTTAATGTAGAGTTTTTGTTATCCTAACGTTGTCAAAAAGCAGTAATTGCTATTAAAAAAGCCTACTGAATTTGCTAGAAGATGTGGGGGTAACAGCTGCTGTGCAAGAGATGGTGGTTTAACTTATTCTGTCATCTAGGGAGTCTAGGGAGACAAACAGGTTATCCTATATAAATTTAAATGTTTAATGGACCCACTTAACAAATATAACCATGTATTATGTGCACTTTGAGGAGACAGGATCAGTGATTATTAGGAAATTATCAAATAAAATGGAGACTTTTGTATTACATTATAACCTCATGATATTTTCTTTTCTTGCTATTTTTCTCCTGTTTCATCAGCATAAAACTCTGTGCATTGTATGTCTATCAAAGCTGGATGACCAAGCTGAGTCTTATAAGAACAGAGATTTAGACCCAAGTGGAAAATAATGTGGGTGGGATCTGGGTGCAGCAGAGGTATGGCTGTGGATAGGAAGGAGTTAAAAAACAGTCTGACTCAGTACAAAAAAATGAAATGAGAAAACAGGTATATTAATTTGAAAAAAATCAAAAAAGCATTCTCTCCAAAAGCCAAAATTCCAATGCAAGTCCTTACCTCTCTTCCTCCCCTTATCTACCTTTAAATTTTGGCAGAAGAAGGGAAAGATCAGTTGAAAAGTAATTAGTAGGTATTATAGCATGATTTTTTTCTTAATGGCAAGTGACAGCCCTCAGAGGCAAAGTGCCCTCACTTGGCCAAACCTGAGGAACTCTGGACTAGTGAGTCAGAAAGACTTTTGTTGTACAAAAATATTGCTTCTTCTAAGGAAGGTGAAAGTCTTGTGATAAGAAATTATTAATCTGATGAAAGAGAAAGGGATCTGTTGTAAATGGGAAACCCTACCAGGTGGAGTTCACAAATCCTTTTGCACTCGACAGGCCTCTTCACTGTGGGGTGCAGCTGATCAGAAAAAGCAGGGTGGAATGATGGGGAAGTTCATTATATGGCATGCAGATTAAAAAGTTCCCAAAGAGGAACAAATAGAACGAACAGTAAATAATTTTTCAAGTGCATTTTTTTCCTTGGATAATTTATTTGCAGATCACAGAAGTCATCACAGAAAAGCTAACTAATTTTTTAAGTGTTGATATTAAAATCTTAGGAGGGTTGCCACAACAAAATCTTTAATTATGGGTAACACAGAGGAGTTGAGAAAACCTGAAACATCACAAAGTTTTACAGTAAATTATTAAAAGTAATGACAGCAAATTTTCAGGACCCCTCTTCCCAGTTTCAGAGGAGCTGAAGTATGAAACTGCATAACTACTGTGGTGTAGGGTGTAACATAAGATCAGTGATATGGAATCAGACACATGCTGATAGTGACCATGGGAGATTCTTTGGAAGGAGGCTAAAAATAGGACAAGCATGCAGTCATGTTTCCCCAGCATTTTCTCCCAGTCTCTAAGAAGTTCAAATGTTTTCCTAGAAAGACATGAGATCTTTGAATGTATTAGTTGTCAATGTTTTGTGGGGTTTTTTCCTCCATAAATTTTCTTGTTTACTTTTTCACACCATGTGGCCTTTTGTCAAGGTTAAGTAAATGTAGTAATAAAAGCCTCTTTTTTCTTCATTTGTTTCATAGCCTATATTTCTTGCATTAGAAGAAGAAGTGTAAAAATGCTTTCTACTCATGTCTTCCTTCTCTATGCTGCTCACAATTTACTTGTCTTATTTTGTTCTCCCAGTCACCTCTTTTTCAGCCAGAGGAGAGTCCTTAATTTTTTCTCACAGAAAGGCCATTCTAAGCCCATCATCCTTGCTATCCATTCTGTGCTTTTTCAATTTTTCAGATAAGATGGTCAGAGCATACAATATTTGAAATGTCAGTGCATGAGGGGTTTATGTATGGTATGATGTATAATCCTTATCTTTATACTGCATAATTATGCCATGATGAGCATTTTCTTACACACAGGGTAGTCTGTGTTGTATCAGTAACCTCTCTGCAATGTGATGCTTCTTTCTTTTGTGAAACTTCTCAATTTATGTGGTGAATCACATAGATCAGAGGATTCTTCACCAAAATGGAGCTCAAGATTACTAGTTTTAGAAAGAAAAATCTGAAAGACTGCACTTAAGATCTATAGTTAGGGTTTAATGTTATATATGCCCCTAATAACTCAGAGTCTATAGCTACATAATTGTATTTTGTGGCTGCTAAACACCCAGATATAGGACTTCTATCCACTTTTGTTCCAGCTCTTCAGTTACTGTTACAAAACATAGAGCTGTCAATCTTTAAAACATCTTAGCTGGTTTATCTAGTCTCCCTTGCCATTAGGGGACAGGACTGGTATGAAGCTCTTATCTCTAAAGAAGTCCTTGGATTGAAAATGTCAACATCCTACAGCCTTCTTCAAGAGGAGATCCTGTTGGTTCTCCTTATTACATACCTTAGTGTGCTGTAGACATTCTTAGTATTTGAAAACTGTTAATGTATAATCCCTGCCAAAAAATCATCAGCATCCTCTGAAATCCTTCTGTCCAAGCATATCTTATAGCTATCTAGTGTGCTATTTCCAATAATTTCTGCTCAGTTAGGTACACAATAACAATGGTATTACATGTATTGAGTCAAATATTTTTATTCATAGAATACATATCAAATTTATTTTAGCAGTTTAAATAAGTGAGTTTAATGTCTATTTAGTCAAGCATTACTGTAGTAAGGGCTTCAGTAGATTAGAAATAAATGAATCCAATTAAAGAACACGTCTGTGAAATTTGATATGTCATAGGTATGAATGAGCTGTTTGCACAGCAACTGTAAAGAAATCATTAATGATTAACTATCTAGAAAAGGTTTAATCAAGGATAAATGGTATAAGATATAGTTAAAAACATTTGAATTGAATACATGGAGATTCTGAAATAATAAAAGAATGTTTTGCATCAATAGTGGCATGGGTGCTCTAGGGAAATGTATTTTCTCTTATCTGCGGAGATGTGCAGCCAGGGGCTGAAGCTGAGAGTTAACTTAGTAATGTTAGCTATCATGCATTGATAGGAGGAGGTTGTTCCTTCCAAGGGAAAGATGAAATTTAACAGGTGAGACAGACAAAGATATTTTGCCAAATATGTTTCTTACAATAGCATATTATTATCCTTGTCATCAGAGCTAATATTCAGCAAAGTTAGGGTAGTCATTCTGAGAAGCATTCAGTGCTGGGCTAAATTTGACTCTACCAAAACTAAAAGTGTCTTTGGTAGCCTTGATGGTAAACTCAGGGAAATACCAAGTCCTTGCTAAAGACCCAGGATATATGGTATCCATATAACCACTACTGGTGCAGCACCAGTAGCCTGTGGGAGGGTTGAGAATTGAATACAGATTGTTTTTCCACTGATTGGTGTCTGGTGGATGTCATTGGTATTCAAGGTATATTTTTTTAACACATAAAAATATTAAGAATTCTGAGATGTGAAAATCTAGTCTGGATAAGAGCAGTCTGTTGCACTGTTGTCAGTCTGGCTTTCCGCAAAATGGAAAACATCCTACAGGGTATGAGAGAACTTAGGTTTATGTGACACTAATTCCTAAAGACGTGCTGCCTAACTGCACTTGCTGATGCACTGTGGTGACATTGATTTTAATGGGCTAGGAAGTCTAGTAAATAAAGGCAAATACAGATCTCCTTTTTGGAGCCAAAGATGGTGAGGCATGTAGTTTGGAATGACAAACTCTGCCTTCAGACTGCTGATAACTCTGTCTCATCATGATTATCTAGAGTCCAGGATGTTTTATTTAACTTCAACTGGCAGTTAGATGAGTGCATTCTGAGATGAGAAACCAATCATGGAATATATAAAATTTCTCTCACAGTACTTGCCTAGAGGAAATCCTCAGACATTTGTATTAAATGACCCATACAGGAAAATTTGTGCCTCCCTTTTCCTGAATGTATCAAATAATTTAATTTAACTTCATGGGTTGGATTGCTTTGTCTTTAAAAGCAAATATGGAAACATGATATTGTGTAAGTGAATCTCATGGCTGCAGAAGTAGTAAACTTTGACTCAACAAGATGTAAACAGCCACTGTTGATTGTGCTATTTATGGAGATAAATGGGTGCCTGGAACTTAATGAAGGGATCTGATACACAGAACTCATACTTTTCCAAGTAGATGTGTGGCTTAACCATCAGGTGTACTAGTAATAAGCAACCACTTGAAAGATTTCTGGAGGGTTTTTCCAATTACTTTGGTGAGCAGTAGGTCAGGCCTATATGGGACTATTCACTCAAGAAGTTTTAGAAAGGAGATTTGCTAACATCATCCCTATTACTGACAAAATAACTGAGGCAGGGAGTAACTCTGAGATTGCACAACTGAATATCAGTTTAGTTTCATAACAAGCAGTGAGGCTCAATAGCTTTTTCCTCACTTTGTCCTGAAATTTAGCTATCTCTATGACCTGAATGAAACCTTCTTATTTTGACTGGTCCTGAAAGATGCTAAAGGGATTGCATATGCTCCTCCTCACAAATCACGTGTGCAGACTGGGGCCTTTGTAAACATTTCTGAGACACATTGTACATGAACCGAGGTCACAGCAGATGAGGAAATAGTCTGTTTTGTTGTACCATCTGCTGATTTAGAAAGCCATGAAGATGACAAACAGCCAGAATCTGTTCTCTTTTCACTCATCTGCTGAATGGTGCTCTGTTAGTATTGCATGAGCTGGAGTGTGGAAATGTTAAAAGTTGCAGGCATTGTTTAAAAGTAGAAGAATGATATATTGCAGTATTGTTGTCAGACACTCATGAGAAAGTGGCTGATTTTTACCACCTAAGTGTCCGATTTTAGCCAAACTGCAATAACTCAGAAAAACAGACTGAACATTAATGACATTAACACCTTTAGTTTAATCTCACAGTTTCTACTGCCAGACTGGCAGAAAATCTAATAACTAGAATTTTTCTGATTTTTAACTAACAGGAATTAAGAGTGTGTATGACTCTCTCCATAGATTTCTCAAGTAAAACTAGAGGAAATGGAGAACACACATCATGTATTCAATAGAAATAATAGTGCAACCAATTGTAATTAAAACTTGTTTTCATTTTCATGAACAGTGTTTTCTGCTTTGCTTCAGTCAGGTGAATGATTGTATCCATGACGTAGGAACCCTCTGCACTAAAATCACATAGTCCTTTTACTCTCAGCTTGTACTTCATGAGTTATTTAATATGTATAAGGAATGATGTGGGTGCAGGTTATCCAGTGTTTGTCAGGTTTTGATGCTCCCATTACACATTTTCATCCAATGTTGTAACTCCACATGTGAAAAAACTGAATTTCTGTTAATCCTCATTAAGGTGTCTAAATTTAGTCTTTTGAAGGAATGAAATGCACAGTAAATGTCTGCCTCTTTGTTGGTTATCTGTGTACTCTCAGTTACTTCACGTATAGCTTATTTTTCCTTTCTGGCATGTAAAAAGATGCTTTTCCTTACAGTTTTGCAGCTTCTTCCTTGTACTGAGAATTTTCTCTTCTTTTCTGAAGGTTTTTTTTTGTTTTGAAGTTATGCTGCTTATAACTCTGGATATATAAGATCTGATTGAGTCTGATTGCCCTTCTTAAGTACTTTTGGATTAATCTGGATATTTACTCTTTACTAATGGGTATCATTCTTTTACTTCATCCTCTGGATACATCCTATTTACCTGCTCTTTCTGTTTGAGAACAGTTTTCAGGGCTTAAATTCACTTCTGTTTCATAGCCAACACTGTCTTTAAGTAGGGAGTTTTAATATCTTGAAAACTGTTTATGCCTTTAGCTCTCTAATGTTAATGTATAGTCTCACTTCTATAGTGAGCTATAGTAGTCCCAAACCCTATTAATTGAAGAAACATGATTACAATAAAAGCCCGGCTTGTCTGTACAGTTTCACTTTGTCGAGAGCCACACTGGATCTCTGTCTTCCCAACGTTATTTCTGTCAGTGCTGACTCACCCTTTCCTCATATATTTTCCTTCAAAAAGCCAATATAAAAAAACACTCTCATTTTCTTTTCATTTTCATTGTGAGCTCTAACCACATGCTTAGTCACCGTATTTGTGCCACCTCTGCTGTTTGCTGAGAATTCAGGTTTTGTGGTGCTTTTTTGGGTCTGTCTGCTAGTGATTCATTGTCTCTTTCTCAAACTTTGGTTAGATAGACTGTTGCTACCTTGTTCCATATAGTACATTTTGGCCATGTTAGTAGGCAGAAGATGTGTTCTAAAGCTGAATTTTGAGAACATTTCACATAAATGTTGCTGATATACTTGGCATCCAAGTCATGCACGAACAGAATAGCTTTGTCTTCCAAACCTTTTGCTCCTTCAGTCTTTGTCTTTCACCATCTTTACAGCTTGCTATAGCTGGGTGTCTTTAGTAAGGAATGATTTGTACTCAACTTCCAGATGCTTCATTGCAGAGAAATGCAGTTGGTACAGTCATTGATCCTGTTTTTCGTGGTGTACATGTGATATATCAATAAATAAAGATTAGGCTCCAGCTTTATAAGGAGCATTGGAAGAGCCAGAGACATGGCACAGAGTGGAAATGCTTCTGGGAGTTAGATCTGAGAAGAAAATGGGAAGCAGCAAGAGGATTTTATGCTTCTTCTTCTGAATTTGCTCACAGTGGAGCCTGGTAATCCAGTCTGTAGGTGCCTGATACATTGACCATTCCAGCCAGATTCTCATATGGGGGGCAACAACAAGATAGAGGAAAAATAGTACAATTTTTGAAACATATGCTACCAAAAGCATATGCATTCACATTCTCTGAGGAGTCAAAGAGGACCTAGAATTTCCATCCAACTGTGGAAGGAATGGCTGTTTCCCATCATGAAAAGGTGGAGGTCTTCAATGTGTTTCCCTTTGCAAAGAAGCATCACTTTGGTCTTGTCTGGATTCAGTTTGATCCATCTGTTCCTCATTTAAGAGCTAATTTCCTGCAGTTATTCTGATGTTTTATAGTGATGATAGTTGCATCAGAAAATGAGATAAATAGTAGATTGTCAGCAACATACTGCTAGCAATTGAACACATGCCATATCACTCTCTCTCTCTCAGCAGTCTCATGTAGATAGATGTAGATTGTATGGATCCCTGTGGGATCCTGAAGGTGAGGACCTTGGAGGAAGAGGCTCATATCCACCACCTTTTTTTTAATTACACATAGAACACAAGATGGTGTACCAGTGTGTGGCTGTGACTGTGTAATAGAGGATTCAGGTGTCTGAGAATGGGAATGCAGATATTATCGTTCCATGTTGGTGAAAGTTTTATAAATTCCTCTAGGAAGTTGTCAGAATTTCCATCTGTAATTTGTATATCATTAGGAGTCCTTTCTTGTCTCACAGTGAATATGGATATACTGAAAAATGTTTTCATTTCTTAGCAGAACATCTTTTGCATCGGATATTGAGGCCATGGGACCCTTCCTCCATGCTTTCTTTCCTTTTTCTTTTTTAACTTCTGGTATTTATCTTGGACGGTTGCTGATGGTGTTCTGGTATCTCTCTTGGTTATTCTGAAAGGTAGCTCTTCTAGGACAGGGTTGAGACGATATGGAATCATGACTCAGTGATGAAAAAAGTCCAGGTATTTAATGTGCAAAGAGAGCACAGGAGTCTTCTTTTTCTAAGGGAAAACTGCATCTGGCAGCAAGAACTTCAGGTAGTTATTTTATTATCATTTGATGAAGTTACTATCCAAGCAACCAGCTTCAAATAGAAGCTTGTGTTGTTAATTCTAAGGTGTGGTGTTCTGGGAGGGTGAACCCTCACCATAACAATATCAAGGACACAGAAAAGTAACACAGAATATCATGCAAGGTTTTGGTAAGTCTGGTTTGACTGTTTTGTTGGTTTTTTTTCCAGTTCCCATGGCATAGAAACTTTGTAGAGAGTAGTCTCTTTATTACTGAATGCTTGGCCCTTACACATATCATGACAGCAGACAAGCAGTGTTGGAATGACAGCATGGTCTGAATACCAGAGTGGTATTGCTCTGAGTGTTTTTAAACCTTTTCACTGACACAAGACAGCAGCAGATGGTTACAGGGTGGCAAAAAACAAAGATGGGGAGTTGATGGCAGGAGCACAGAGCTATGGGTTCTCCATCAAAACCAGAAGTAAAAGGGTTGGTAGGCTCAAAAACAAAATATAAGCTCTTTATACCCCTAAGGCTCTGGAAACTTACCTACTTATTTTTTATTAATTTTAGTTTCTGGTGGTATTTTTTGCATCTGACACTGAGAACATAGGATCCTTCCTCTTATAATCAAATAGTCAGGGGGAATGTGAATATCAGGGTGAGACTAATAGTTTTTTCAGGGCTATTGATAGCACCTCATGCATTGTAGCAGTTAAGCATGAAGACTGCTTGATATCTTTTGTGTTTCATATAACATGGAGATAATTTTCTAGGAATCAATTATGAGACAGATGCTTTACATGGCAAGTCAAGGTGTCTGGATGAAAATTTAGAGGGTAACCACAAGAAATATTAATGCTTTCAAAATGTGTGGATGAGCCATACCTGTCCAAGAGGCCAAAGCAAATCCCCATACTCAGATGCTTTCACTGTAGACGGGATATTTAAAATGCAGATATTCTAGCAGAGACCTATCTCTATTAAAGCCAAAATTTGAAGGAATAACCTCATTAAGAATTAATTTTGTGTTACAAAGTACTATTTATACTTGACTCTGTCTGCTATAGACAGGAAACAGCATAGTCAGTGCAGTTCTAATGTCAGGGTTTTACTTTCATGTGTTATATAGACACAGACACATACACATTGTCTGCATTGCCACAAAACCTAAGATTCTTCAACCAACAAGTTTACTTTTTATCAGATGCAAAAAAAATTATTGTAGGGCTGGGATGAATTAATTTGTTGGTTATATAGGTTTATCTGTGGCTGCTCAAAGATTCATTCTATTTCAGTTTTTTCAGTGATTTATCAAATTTATTCTTCTACCCCTGACTTTTATCTGAAAATATTTCAGTGTACAAAGCTGTAATATGCTTAGGTTGTTATGCGCTTTCTTTCTAAAAAAAGTTAGACTCTTATGGCTTACACATCAATATTTGTGTGATTATAGACGAAAATATTGTTGTTAAAGCTAGGTAAACAATTTATTATAAATATAATTCATTAAGTATTAATCTTTAGGTTTAAATGGAGTATGGGGTAATATGTGAATGAATATGCTGCCTCTGACTTCTTAAGAAAAGCATTATTCCTCCCTTACCCCTTACTTCTCTACTGATAACACAAAGGAAAAGAAAATCATGAATCCTTGCTTTTTTCCTCCAGGTAAGTAGGTCAGGAAGAAGCTCTTGCTTTGCTCTCTTTTAATAAATCATTGTCAGAATAGGTTCCGTATGACTACATGAAAGCTGGAGAGCTCATTTGTTACTCCCCCGGGTATCAGCAGACATGCAGATGTGTGCAGAGGAGTGCAGTCCAATGCATATGCCCTCGTTATGCTTAGTAAGACATTGTGAACAATGCCAGTTTTCCTTACTTTTATGTATTCATTAGTTTGAAGAAACTAACGCTGAACTTAAAAAACCGACATTATATATAGCTTCCCATAGAAAACCTCAATTATTTTGAGAGTGAGGGACAGGCTATTTAAATCTCAAGATTTGGATTTATTTAGCTGTTTTCTCTGACTGGTTAACTGGTATAAGAAACTAAAAATGGAGGAATAAACACTAGTAAGACCCATAGAAGGAAAGAAAATAAACCAAAAATTTACACCAATTGCCTGAACCTTCTCAAACAATGAAAAATACAACCTTAAAGGTCAAGTGTTTCCCATTAAAAAAATTATTTTGTTCAGTTCATTTAGTAATATGTGTAGGCTATTATACACACATATGAACACCCACACACATAATACACATGTGGTAAGTTTGTAGTTGTACCTTTAAAAGAGTTTTGAGGAAAATGTATCCTATTTACTGCTTAGCTATGTGGCCAATGTAGAACTGTAATACAAATCTCAGAAATATCCATCCCATTGTTTTTTATTACTGAAGGAAGTAGATCAGGATGATAACAGCTGGATGCAAAAAGCAATCATATTTTCAGTATAAAAATAGTGTTATTGTTTAGTAAGCTATACTCCATAAATGTATTAGGGGGATATACTGGCTTGTCCTGGATGGTTTTATTATTTTTCCTTAAAAATATCTTTTGTTTCCACCCCCCACTAAGAAGAAAGGAATGTTTCCCGTTAAGACATGAAGTGAGTTTGTTTTTCACTTTTGCCTTTCATATAGGGATACTGAATATAAAGGACTACAGCTCTCCCTGGATCAGGTCACTGCTACCAAGCCGGCATTCTCATATGCAAATTCAACTCCGACCATAACGGATAATAGAAAGGGAAGCAAATCTCGCCTCTCGAGCACAAAGTCAAAATCAAGGACATCACCGTACCCACAGGTAGCTGTCTTTGAAAAACTAAATTAAATATTTTTGAATATCTTGATTTTGACTGCTACATTACCCAAGTAACTAGAATGGGCCAAAGAATGTGTTACTCAAAGGGAATAAAGGACAGCAGTTTGTGCGACCTTGAGACAGGAATATATTTCTTTAAACTTCTTCTAAAAAGCTGGAAACATTTATGTTTCAGCATGCATAATAAATCATTATCAACAACAGCAGCAGCACAGGGCTCAGAATTAGTGAGAAGTGGACAGAAGGACAAGTGAAAATGTTGGTTTTGAAATACTTGGCTTGAGAGGACTCTGAGTTTTGCCATTTGAGAAATCTTGCTTTTTCTTACTTGGTCTTTATTAATTCCAACAAACCTAGAAAACTGCCAGATATTTGATAGCAGTTAATACTGAAGCCATAGTCAAGAGAAGTGAGTTCTGATGAGGGAAAGTAGTCAGCCAACTTGGTGAACTGGAACAAGAGAGTGTGTACTTTTCTGTGTCTAAAGCTTTGAAAGGAAGAAAACAGTAGGAGGTGGTCATTGCCATCAGTAGACTTTAATTTCCCAGATTTCATTTTCAGGCCTAACACGTAAGAAACATGTCCCTGCTTGGAAAATGGACCAAACTCTATTGGGTCTGTGAACTGAAACTTACCCAATACATTTATGCAACTGATTGCTGCAGGCAATGTCACAGCACTTGCATCCTTACACTACCAAGCTTTTAGCTCAAATAAATCTGTTTGTTAAAATAACCACGATGTTTACCAATGATACAAGTTCTACTGCTCTTATGCCTCTATATAAGAGGATATAAATGGATGTATAAACAAACTGGATATAAATGTATGCAGTCACAATGTAACATTGAAGAGCTATGTATTTTTAAAGAGCCCTGGTCAATATTTAATGGATAATGACCTTAATAGCTACAGTTTCTCTGCAGGCACAATGTTTTCTAAATGGACCTCTAAGAGTGTGCAATGTGATTCCAAATGGCTACATCAATTCCTTGTTTTCTTTCTTTTTCCCCTCAAAAGTACCAAGGATAAGAATTTCAGTTAAAAGACATCTGCTTTTGGCACAGGGAATATTTAACTGAGCACCTAGATATGAATCCAGATTCCTAATTTTAAGAATCTGACTTTTGTCAGAGGTTGTTATAGCTCACTTGTTCATACATGTTTCTGTGGGTTGCTACAAAAAGCCTTTTTCTTGAATGCGCTATATCAAACAATTGTAATAAAAGTACTTAATTTGGGAAGACAGATATAAATAACTCTAAATTCAATTTTTATTACTATCTTTGATATATTATATTTATGTTTCATCTTGCCTTATACAGTCCTTTCCAAAGTACTCATTTGCTAGCTGGGCAATCCCAGCTGAAGACTTGTTATCCTTCTGCATCTATCTGATTTCTGGAAGTGTAACCTCCTTATCCTTTCTGTCACCAGAAAAAAATACTGAATGAGCAGTGCAGCATTGTGACTTTTAGTTTATCAGGGATTGTTGCCTGAAAGCTCAGAGTTCTTAGTCTCCAGTTTCATTCAGTGTCCTTATTACCAGCTGCCTGATATTAAAGTCACATATTTCATCATTCAAAAAGAAGCAGCCATGGTAGTTGCCAATATCTTGAAAAATGGTCATACCATTCATTGCAGCCCATCACCACAAGTAATGCTGGCAACTTGGCTTTGCCTCCCTCTCATCCTTCTCCACCACTGAATAAACTGTTGAAAGACTAAGAGAAGCTGTTGTGAAGAACATGCAGCAGGTGGCACAGCTTGTGTCCCTCAGTCTCCTGCCCATGTAATCTGCCAGTCAGTAGAGGAGAATTAGAGTGTGACTTAAAAGTCACAGCTGAAAGGGGAGGTCATGGCTTTTGGCTTACACAGCAGCCTGAGTTGTAGTGAGGAAAGGAAGCAGGAAGTTTATTAGTAAAATAATGGCAGTGGGTAAAGTTCTTAAAGTCAAGGGCACCTAGGAGATTTTGAATGTACATAATTTCTTTCCCATTTTTTTTCCTTTTCTCTTTTTCCCTTACAATTTACTTTGCTTCTCTCTTGAAGAAAAAAAGAAATTATATGCTTTATTGGGCACTGACTGAGAATCCTTCACCTTGCCAGCTGTGTGTCCCTAAGATAGCTACATGAGATGTGAACAGTGTGAAAATTATGCTAATTGATTTTGGCTGAATTTTTACTACTAGGGCAAAAAGAAGATGTTTCGGTCATCTAAGACAGTGTTAATTTCTTTTCCTCAAATCTTATGCAAAAGCACACATAGCATAATATGGGTCTTGTAGACTCTTAAGTAAAACAGCTCATTGAACTAGAGACATTGGTCAGCATCTGATTAACCCTGCCTGCTGTTAGTACAGTGGACTAGTGGGTTCTGTGAAACCAGCCTCAGGAAAGGGAAGGCCAAGCAGAGAGGAGAGCAACCCAAAATTCATGGCCCAGCTGCTGAATTTGCTCAGGGAGTTTGAAGAGCACTTTTCTAGTCCTGTCCCATCAGAGAGGTGCAGAGCTGAAAGACACGGTGGAAAAAAAAACAACAAAACAACTCAGGCAGATGAAGGTTTGATGGATATTTGCAGAAAAGGGAAATAATGAGTTGGTGTAAAGATGCCTGTAGTCTTTCCCCACAGTATAATCATCATCATCATCATCATCATTGTGAGGGGCTCCCAAAATCTAATCCTGCACCTTTGTGTTCCGAAAAGCTAGCCTAGGACCTCATTTATTCCATACACAGGAAATAGCAACAAGATTGGAAAAACATTTAATTATGATCATCTGAACTGCTTTGGAGTTTAATTTCCCATTAACAATGGTTGTCTAAAGAAAATACTTAAATTGCCTGTTGTCAGCCTGCAATGGAAATGTTTCATAGTGAGATCTGGATAAATGTTTACTGCATATGTATGCATATATATATATATATATATATATGTATCCCATGAAAGCACACATACAAGTGAGGATGTACCTAAGAGTTGCTGGATGGAGGCTTTGGTGTATATTACAGCATACATAAATTTTTGGAAATAAGTGTATATTACAGGTATAGGTATATATTAACAGGTAGGTATATAGGTATATATTAATATGTCAGATTTCAGAGATGTATTGATTTTACATCTCCTTTAGATGGCCCATCCATCTAAATTCTGCAATCCGTCTCTATTTGGGCATATCACCCAATGGCATAAAGATAACAGAATCAGGCTGAATTCTAGCCAGCCTGGGTATTGTTTTGTTTTAATTTCTTTCTGTAGCCTAACACTTTGGCAACTTCTAGTGTGTTTAAAAGCAAAGCAAACCCCTCTTTTTATAGTAAACATAACTCCTGGTCTGGTGAAGAGTCACCAGCAGTGGGGGTTATTTTAATGGACATGCTGTATTACTTTAATCTAAGCCTTTCACCATCTGTTGTGCCTATAATAGTGAATGCTAAAAGAGCATATTTTACATTTCAGGATTACATTAGTAAAATGTAAGATAAAAGTGATTTAAAAGCATGCATATGTTCTTAGTACAATGCAGCCTGCATCTGTGATGTTTTCTTTTCCTCATGGTTAAGACACAAACCAAGAGAAAAGCTGCTAATGTTGATGTAGTGAAAGTTTTTCATGGAAAAGAGAACTCTGTGAGGGTTTCACCATATATTTATTGTTTATAATGATTAAAACCTGAATAGACTGCCAGAAAATTATATATTTATAATATCTGTTGTTTGACATCTGGGGTGGCGTGTGGAGCAGGCTGATGTTGCTGTGTATGACAGGAAGAGTCCTCAGGCCAGTGAGACACCTGTAGGAATGGAAGGCCAGGCAAAAGAAAATCACACAAGAACTATTAAGTTGTCCACTGGCCTAATACATTTCTATGGACTCTCATAAAGTAAGTTTTCTTAGACATGAAATTTATATCTTTCTATTTCCTTGTCTCTTTAGCCCTCCTGGAGTTTTTCTTGAAATGAAAATGCATCAGTGATGGCCCACAGACCCTTTCTTTGTCAGTGCTAATCCTGCTGGTGTGCACTCACTGTGATTGTACACTGGATTACCACTCTGGAAGACATTTCTAATTTTCAGAGGTGATAATTCAGTTTCCAGGGACCAGGAGGAGGACCATTTAACTCATGTTCTATTGTTTTTTTTATGCCAGAAGACAATTCAGAAATCACCTGAAGGGATTTCAGATGTTGCCAGTCTGAAGTTCTTTATCTGCTGATTAAATTTTAACAAAAACCCAAAAGTAATAAATTACTTTTGCCTTCTGCCCCCTAACAGAAGTCAGAGGGCAGAAATTAGCAGAAAATAAAATGTTTCTGCTGAGCCATGACTGGGATTTAAAAAAAAAAACCCAAACTGATTTTAATTTGCCATAATTTTCATTAAATCTGATTCAATTTTTTATGGTCTTTCATCACTTGACATATGGGAGCCTAATTCTGACTTGAGAGATAATGTTTCCACTCCCATTTCAGTAAAGCAATATCTTTGATCGCCCTTTCATTTCTCCCCCCATCAACATGTCACACATGCCCATATTTGAAGTCTCCACCTGTCAACATCAGATTCCCAGAAGAGGCAGTGCTTGGACCGCAGTGGAGGCAGCCTGGGGATACCAAATAGAGATGTGGCTGGCTTTAAAGGGAATTAGACGTATTTTTGCCCTATGTCTGCTTATGTTGTACCTTAGGAGTAAGTAGTCATATCAAACCTTGGCAGAAAATGTGGGCCACAAACAATCGTCTGCATTAATTTAATTCTGTGCATGGCCCAGCAGCTGCCACGGGTCAGATCTCAAATAATCTTCATTTACATCAAGTACAAAGAAGATGAGTCAAGTATTGTTGGTCTTGATACATGGTTGTATGACATCACACAGTGCATTTCTGAGGTGCTAAACATAAACCCTTTGAGATAATTTCCCTTTCTTTAAGAAATGTGCACAAAGGCCTTTTGTGATTAGCCTCAAGATAAAAACAAAAAGTGCGCAACTTTTCAGTTAAATGAAGATATTTGCCTCAAGAGAAGCTATGTTGGACACTGAAATGTCCTCAGGAAAAGAGAACTAATAGAAGAATATCTAGTAGAGCTACAGGAAATTAAGAGTTTTCAGTTTGAAATATTCTCCAGCATTTATTATCATAATAAATTGTCCAGAAGAAGAAATTTCATTATAATATTATTGGGAATTAATTTTCCTTGTCCTCATCGTGAAAGAAATACATACTAGGAGTTTTGTTTTTAATAAGAAAATAAATTAACTCTTGACTTTTCTATATTTGCATTTAAGCTTATACTATATAATATTTCTGCTTCTTTTAAAATTAAAAAAATCTGGTTTACACAAGTCAAATCCAAAAAGAGCATTAAAAATAATTCTAAAATTAAAAGCAGGCTAAAAAGTAGTTTTCTTTTTTTGATTTTCCATTCCAGAAAAAAATTGTTAACTGTTAATCTTCTAATTTCTAATTTTTTAATTGGAAACTTAATTTTATGTACACATTTTTATAAAAAAGTTTACAATAATTCAGCTGTTATTAATGAAGGTAGCTTTGTGACTAAGAAGTTTTTAGACATTAGACCTGAAAGACTAATAGAAATGTTAGGTGCTCCAGTTGATCACATAGCACTGTGGTGACTGAATAAAGTTTCTAGTTAGTGTATGTTGAGTTACTGGCCTTTTGTGGCTCTGTAACTATCTCACCTTCATGAAAATTCATGTTTGTCCTTTCATCTCTAAACCTTTGTCATGAGTATCGTGGTACTAACTTTCTGACCTCCTCCATGTCTACTGGTAGGCTTGTTGCCTATGGGTATTCTTCTGACAACCAATAACAAAATATAATTGACTTCCTCAAAGCCATGACCCTTTCTTTGTTTCCTTTAAATAACCTATCATGTTCACAACCTAAACAGTATTCACAAATAGAAACTGGAATACTGAAGAAATGCCCAATTAAATGCCAAAAACTCTACCGATGTTGCACAGATGGTTTAAGTTTCTGTAAGTCAAACATCTGGTCAGTACTTTCGATTGGTAAGTGCATAAAACCTTGATCCTGGCTGATAATGAGGAGTTTCATAGCAACTTAATCTAATGAAAAGGAAGGCAACCTTATGTTAGGCCTATTAAAAGAAAAGGCAGAGTGGGCATATGGAAGGTGAGTGATGGAATGGGAGAATTCCAAGGTTTCATGTTGTAATACATTGATTTGTGACATGAGTGTGCAGTGCTGAAGAGGTGAGCATGTACAGCTTTGGTCTCATCCCAGGCCGTAATCATGGGTGAAATTGATTTAAAAATGTTCCGTGAAGTTTGACAGTTCCAATAAATAAAAAGATTTAAAAATGAGATAGCTAAATCCTAGGAGGTTTAATAAACATTCTTTTCCTTTCCCAAATGGTATCTAAAAGTTTGAAGCATTCATTATGAATATCTAGAAATCTGTGACATTTAAGTTAACCCTTACTTCTCTCTAAACAAACACTCCTGCTCCTATCCTAATTTTCCAACTGCATACTACTTGCTTTTCTGTGTTGGGAGGGTCCTGTTTAAGTGAGGGTGAAAAATGCTCACTCTGCCTGCTTTGGTTAGCAGTCATCTTTACTGGCAAATAATTTCTGTATTTTCCTTGTTCCCACTTTGCAATAGAGCTGGGATTTTTAGTTTCCTACCTATCTGCCATCACTAGAACTTTACCCTGTAGAAATGTTGGTAGAGCAGGAATTACAAGAGGCTTTCTTTTCCCTACTAATAAGAGGAAAGAAGTTCAAAGATACAACTCCAAGTAAGAAAAAAGAAATCAACAAACAAAATATGAGGAAAAGAGAGTGAACCCTTAGAAAAAACCCCTTCAAATACATTCGGTTTCAATTTGACATGTGAGAATGCTCCAGGAGCAGTGTTATTTCAGTTCCTTTTGGAAGTGTTTTGCTGAAGTGCATTGGAGCACCTTGGCTGAGCATAATCACAGCTTTCAAAGCAACAAGAAAAACCTGTACATACTAAAAATATATTGAATTGCAGCATTGATGTAGCTGAGCCTAATATTACACATCATAAAGAAGATGGCTGTTAAGGGCTGACATGGGATGTTTTAGTCTTTCATGAGGTCTGTCCTGTCATCTTTGAGCTCATTACAGAGTGTTGTACAGGAAAGGACCAGGAGCCCCATCAGAAGGTGAAGACATGTGGGCACGCTCACAAAAAACACACTATCACATACATACTCTGCCTTCCCAGGGCAGTTACTCGCAGATTTCACCCAGGTGTGGTAATTTCCATGCTGCTTCTCCTGTTTTGCAGTATTCTGGATTTCACACGGAGAGATCCGAGTCTGACCACGAGAGCCAGTGGGGTGGGAGCCCACTCACCGATACGGCTTCTCCCCAGCTCCTGGAGCCCACAGAGAGACCGAGCTCCCAGCACCACGACGTCTCCTGTGCCTACAGACAGTACTCAGACCGCAGCGCGCTCTGCTACGGTTTCGCACTCGACCACTCCAGGCTGACTGATGACAGGCATTTCCACACCCAGGCCTGTGAAGGAGGCAGATGTGAAGCTGGCCGGTATTTCCTTGGCACGCCGCAGCCGGGAAGGGAGAGCTGGTGGGGTTCTCGCTCAGCATTGCCTCTGACTAAGTCGTCCCCCGAGAGCAGGGAAACGTATGAGAACAGTATGCCCCACATAACGTCAGTGCACAGGATTCATGGTAAGACGCAACAAGGATTTGCAGAAGTGACACCGTCTCAGCTAAAGCGATATGACAGAAAGATACAGCTGCTTATGTGAAAGATGGAAAATGAGATGCTTTTGGTGTATGTTCTTGTCTCAGAGATCGCAGAGATGAGGGATACTTAAAGTTCAAGCTGAGTTGAGTTTTATAGTCCGGTTTATATGCACCAAAATATAATTTTTCAGTATTTTCATCAGTTTATGAAATTAAGGTGGAAACATGTGACTGGGGAGATTTTAAGCATAATCTTAAAAATATAAACAAAATAATCCACTTGATAGAAAATTGGTTTTTATTTGATTTAGGATCAAGACACTTCAGATGGAATATATTTAGCAAAAAGATAGAGCTAAATCCAAGCTAGATATTAAAAAATCTTGAAAGTCTTTGGAGAAATTGTTCTCCAGGTGACTTTTTTCCCTACTGGTTATTACTAGATTCTGCATGATTTGATGTTTATTTAAAGTTGGCTATTGAAATTAACAGTTGTTTTTGGTTTCAGACATTTGGTTTCATCATCCTCAGCTATAATTATTAGCCAACTTGAATCTCTCCATCCTTTCAGCACCAAGCCTGAAATTATGTTTGGTTTCTGACAGGTTGCAAACTCGGTGCATTTTGAGAGGCTGAAGCTAATAAAAAAAAAACCACAGTGAAAACCTGATACTGGATTTGGAAAAGTCCAAAGGTCCTTGGTTTAAAAATTATAGGCTGAGTCTCCTGGAAGACAGTAACTGGCCCTAAAGTCAGAATTCAAGGTTTTAAGGATGGATGCAACATAAAAAATGAAGTTTTCTACAAAATAATCTATCAAAAAAAGGTTGCCTCTAAAGAACTCATAAAAGCAGAGTACATTAGTTCTATTCCATTGGTCTTTAGAAGAAGGCTTTGCTTTGTTTTACTCCAATCTGGGGAAAATTATGTTGAGATTAGAAAAAAAATTTTAAGTAGCAAGTTTTAGGAAATACAATCAGAGAAAAAAGAGGAAAGGAAAGGAGCAGAAAATTTTGCTGATGAGAACTGTTCTCCACTTTTCCTGTAAGAACATGCCTCCTTTCTTGTGTCTGTTTCATACTTCTTCCCCATTTGTGTTTTTCTAGGTTTTTCTTTAAAAAAAAAGGGATCTAGCAAAGCATGATAATTTGCTGGCAATTTTTTTGCATGATAATTCTTGCTGAGCATAGACATATCATACTGAGATACAAATACAAAAGAGTTAGATATTTATTCCATACCTCTATCAGGGATAATTAATGCAAATGGTTAATATAATTTTGTTTTAGTTTGTTGTTTGGCTTTGCTGTAATTTCAGGTGCTGCAGAGGTTTTTTTTTTTATATCAAGTGTTACATATTTCATTAGGTCTTCAGTCTGCATGTAGCTTTAGGGGAAAAACCTGACTAGCCCTGGTATTTTGGGTCCAGATCTTAAGAGTATGTGAAGGATAAATTCATGCCCATGATATTCCACAGTGCAGTACTTCCCCAGCAATGGCAGGATATTTTTATTGTAAAAGCCCATCACTGATTTTTGTAGTGAACTCTGCAATGCAGTGGTAGTGGTCTGCAACCCAAACAGATCTGTATGCTAACACAGAACAGGAGAAACTTCATATGCTAGTATGAAAATGAGTTTGCTTTGATGAGTACTGTCAGCCAACTCAATGTGCTTCATGCCCAAAGAGGACTTCATGTGTGCCAAGGCAAAGGCATTGCTAAGTAACATGTGCAAGTTCCACACATGCCCTTCTGCAGGAATGTATCTCAGCAAGTCAAGCTCTTTATCATAATGTCAACTGTTCAGGTTTTGGGGCCACTCAGTTTCTTCCAAGTGAGGAGTGACAGGTATGATTCTGTCCTTTCAGCTACTTACCAGCTGAACTCCTTCTCTGATATGTATATGGGTCTTATTTTTTAAAGAGAGGTAAGAATGTTGTAATATTTTCCCATTTCAAAAGCAAATATTTATGCATGGGGATGTGACATCACATTTTTACAGTGTCCCTGTCTAACAGCTATGGGTTCTTGAGCTTTTGATGAAGAGTTCCTACATTACTTGCTGTTATTTATTGTTGTGTAACCTGCATAAAGTCACTACATAACCACAAGCTATTTCTTGAAGCTGTCGGTGTTTTAGCTCCTGGAAAGTCTGGAATGTTGCACATTTGTAATTCCCGGAGATTCTTATTTTTAATGTGACCCAAATTCACTCAGACCTTGTTGATTCAAAGAGGTAGTAAGGGTCCAGGGGCCTAAACACTGGTATTGAGGGTACTTTGACATGCCCTAGGATGCCCTGTCTGGCCTCTACCTGCTTCAACAGAGTTTCTTTAGAGCTAGTGCCATACCTGCTGGGCTTATGCAGATTCTTGGCTACCCAAGAGTGCATCAGGTTGCACCAGATACCTGTGTTGAGGTGCTTAGATATCTTTATATGTTTCCAGCTGTTTTACTTGCTCCTTGTGGAGATAGTGGAAACTAGAGTTGTCACCGAAAAGCAAGGGGTCTACCATGGTCTTTTTTGGTGACTGTTATGACTCACTTACCTCTGACTTGATTTTCTGTGTGTAAAATAAGGTTCAGATTACATGTTCTTCAAGATCATTTGCCTCCTCAAACCTCAGTACTTGTCTCCTTTCTCTCTTTCCTAGGAAGAGGACACTGGGATGAGGACAGTGTTGTTAGCTCACCTGATCCTGGCTCTGCCAGCGAGTCAGGGGACCGATACCGTACTGAGCAGTACCAGAACAGTCCACATGAACCCAGCAAAATTGAAACTCTAATAAGAGCCACCCAGCAAATGATTAAAGAAGAAGAAAACAGGCTACAGCTGCGGAAAACCACTCCTGACCCACTGGTGTCCATTAATGGCACAGGGAAGAAGCACGCTATCTGTTTTGCAAACTACTCTCAGCAGCAGCTGGCGGCGGACGTCTGCCGCGTCCCAACGGTTGCCAACACTCCTCCCTGTGAACACATCCAGCAGAGAGATGGAAAGATTATGAGCCCACATGAAAATGACTATGACAACAGCCCCACAACACTGTCTAGGATAAGTAGCCCTAGTTCTGATCGAATTCAAAATCTAGTTTGGTACTTGCTAAAGACTACCTGCATTCAGACATGTCCCCTCATCAAACCCAAGGAGACCACCCAGCAGTCTCTCCAAATTATTACAGCTCCCACAGGCAGTACTTTGATAAGCATGCTTACACACTAACTGGATATGCCCTGGAGCATCTATATGACACTGAAACAATTAGAAACTATTCACTAGGCTGTAATGGATCCCACTTTGATGTGACTTCTCACTTAAGGATGCAGCAAGATCCAGCACAAGGACACAAGGGAACATCTGTTATAATAACCAATGGAAGCTGATATTTTTTTTTCTGAAAACATTTGTGCTTTAAAGAATAACCTTTGAGATCTAATTGGAAAATATTATATGTTTTCATGCCCTTGTCCTTACCAGCATTTCACATACCACAGTGCACTAGAAAGAAGAACCTAGGTTTGGGGGATAAGTTAGCTAAAACATATTACTTTAAAAATGCACTGGCATGCAGGGTTAGAGTGAATGGAGCTAAATTCAGAGTTGATGCCATGCATGCTGAGAAAGATCAAAGAGGTCCAGGCAGGGAGTGCTTGTGGCAGGCTAATAGAGCAGTTTATCCACATTGTGTAAGAGGTGTTTGGAAACACTGCCAAGGGCAGATCTTCTGAACTTCATAGGTACCAGCCAACAGAACTGCTACGCACTCTTTTTACACAGGGAGTTGGAATGTGTTCCTTCGAAATACACAACAAAATGTGTACTTCTGGTGATTTGCTTACTCCCCAAAGGCCAAGCATGTTATGTTGCTGTATGGTATAAAGCATCCATGGCTGACCAATATAAAATCAAAAAAGGGAGAAAGAAGAGAGAACTCCTTAAATTGTTATGTCTTTGTGTACTCACAAACATAGCTATTTACATATGCTTGATTTGAAAAGAATCCTTAAGATTAATGTGGTCAAATATTTATTTTTACTGTATTAAAGAGAGGGGACATTCTCACCGTAGTTTTGAGAAACACAAAGGGCTTGCTTGTCTTGCTGTAGAGATGGGAGATGGTTCTCATGTTTTTGAAAGGTTGCCCATGGTTGGCAGTGGAGTAAAATGGAATAAAATTGCCTGGAGAAACAGGGATAATAGACTGGAATTAGGAGTGGTCCAAGATAAACAGTTAACCCTGTAGCTAAGTATGCCATTTAGTACTAATTCTAAAATAAGGAAAAGTGGCTGAATAATTAAGAATTAATTTAAAACACAGAAGGAACTCAATGGAATCATAATACAAATGCAGTTGCATAAATGTAAAAATACATGAGTCAAGAATAGGTAAAAACTCTTTGACGGTTTGTCTAACTTCTGATAAAATTTTGGAGTAAATTAAGAGTATAGAGAGTCATAACTACTCTGTCTGAAACACAGTGAATAATAGGCGTGACCTTGATAAAGAAATACGAATTCTCTTCTTCACTGCAGCAGATAATTTAATGGATATCAGAAAATATTATGGATATCAAAATCAGCCATATGTACATAAAAAAGGTGGAGGGAAATCAATATTCCAAGGAATTAGATTGTATTAAGAATGCTGGTATAATCAGGGCCTGTTCTAGAGCTATATAAGACATCAAAAGAAGCAGAGGAACTTTTTAAAAATTTTTAATATCCTTGTGAACAAAGAGACTGATTGATTGGAAAAGAATAAATACAAAACATATGCTAAAAATGTAAAGTAGGTCATTTGTAGTCACAATTGTTAGACCTGTCCTTTTTTGTATGGCATTTCTATGGTCCCAAAGTTGACGGCAACAGGAGGGACCACTGCTCCCTATTACGCCAGTGTGGAGGAAAGGGGACCTGAGGTGATTACTAAAATGAGATTAGCTCTAAAACTGGCTTAATTTGTAGCATTCAGAAGCTCAACATATGGGACTGAATCATCAATGGGACTAAATATAAACCAGCATGTTATGGGTGGGTTAAAAATACTGTTTCCAAATAAAACTAATCAGAAGCAAAAGCTAAGTAATAACATTATAAACCACGTAAGTAGAGATGTACTTGAAAGCAGAGGAAATTACCTCTCTGAACTTGGAATATTGTGTATAGTCCTGGTCACTCCAAAGCAGATTGTGAATCTTGACTTGAGTAGTACCTTACTCCATAAGCGATCTTTGTTGACTGCAGTGTGATCGCTCCTGGTGAAATGCACATTGAACACAAGGGAGAACAACACAGTCTGGTCTTTATTATCTAAACCTCGTAACAGAAAAGGTGGAGCAGAGCTCAGCAAAAGATAAAGAGACTGAAAGATCTAATAAAAGCTTTAAATAAACTGGGTCTGTCATCTTCGTAAGGGAAAAGAGTAAGGGGTAATGTCACTGATGTGCACCAAACTCTGCACAGAGGAGAGATAAATAATGATCTAAAACTATTTGAACTAGTGGCAGAAATGAGAGACAGGGCATTGAATGGTAGCCAAGGCAAAATGAGAACAAAATGATTTGGCAAGAGGTTTATTTGACTCATTGCCAAATGGATAATGAAGGTCATAAAGAGAAGCAGATAGAGATTTTTTTTTTTGTTTGCTTGTTTTAAGATAACAACAAGGCAAATAATTAAGGGGAAGAAAAATATTGACAACTGTTAACTCAGAGGAAGAAATGGACCAAAATGGACTTATTTCAACCCAACAATTGTATATATTCCTAAAGCATAGGAATAAGAAAGTATTTTTGATAAATTTAGTTCTGGATACATATTTATTTCACTTGTTCCTATGAATAATATGAATAAACTTGTACTTGGAGTCTCATTTTACAGTATTAAAATACAATTTGCAAAGCTAATTAGAGTAGACGTACATGGTATCATACTATCCCTACGAATACATATAAAACCACATCTGTGTCAATATTATTTTGTATTACAAAAGAGTCTCCTAAACTGTTTGAATGAATGGGGTTTTCTCAGCACTCAAGTTTCTTGGGATCACAAAGCACTCTTGCTATCAAGCTTTTAGTTAGAAGGCAACAGAGTTCTGCAGACCAGCTGCAGTTCCCTGGCTGGGGTCTAATGGCCACAAGTAGTCAGGAAACCACACTTCGGAGACAGTTGCATTTGCATTCTGTCAGGCACCTTTGAAAAATAGAAGACTTATCAGACAAACAGGCACAGCATTAGATGCTTGTACACTACATGACTTCACCTAGGAAAAAAAGGCAGTGTGCTATGCAATAAAAGTTTCCTATTCTTATTTACAGTGATCCCAAAATAAAACTTCCCTAACTAGTTATTTATTCTATTTTCAATAGTTGTAGTCCACTACAAATGCAAAAAATGCACTGTAATGAATAGAATAAATCAGTAGAGATGTCTCTACACGCAGCCACATTGTGCTACAAGCAACGGCTGATGCTCTCTTTCCTCTTTTGATTCCAGCAACTGGCACTCCCTAGCACTTCAGTACAGTATGCCAGAGATGGATGTCTTTTGTCAGCTTGTTTGCTATCCTGCTTCTTTAGACAGCCAGGAATTTCTTGTTCATTGACAGAAAGCATTGAGTTTTGCAAACATAGACTCTGCATGCTATGTGCTACATGAAAGCAAGCCTGCAATCTTAATTATAGCATATAATATCACTGCAGCTCATATTACATGTGCTTTTCAATATGGTATAAAGCTTATTTTTTCCATTACATATTTACGTAATTCAAATTTTCATGTAGTATCCTTCAAGGATATAATCTTTTTTTAAATGTTTCTTCCTTTTCCAAATCAGAGGGGAAGAAATATCTTGCAAAATTGAAAAATGCAAGGCATTTGAACCAAATAAGTTTCAAATGTATCACATTAGCTAAAGGTTATCACTTTAAATAACGTATGTATGTTGTGTTTTGGAACAGAAACAATATAAATTGCTGTATTGCATCACTTCTCTAACTGGTTTGCTAATTAAAAATACTGGTTTGCTATTAACACAGAATTAATATTTTGCAGTTACTGCAAATACAGAGTGACCACAGCTCTTTCAAATATTTTTTATTGATGTCAGTGGATGGTGCATTACGGTTTTTGTGCATTATAAACTTAGTATATATATTTTGTTTAAAGAAATAAAAACCCCTCTAGTCTCTATATAAAATCACACCCCACGGGCATAGAGTTTGTGATTTTGGACAAATTTGCAAAGCAATTCTTATATTAAAAGAAGAACCTTACTCAGCAATTTGTCCCATTTATTCAAATGGGAACATTTGTGGAGTAAGGTACTACTTAACATGTGCAATGGAAGGAAAGCTGACTTCTGATAATACATTTGAGGGTTGTTTTGTAATTCTTTTTTCCTTAAACCTCAAGATGTGACTTTGGAACTATGGAAGATAATAGCTTTAATGGCTGTTTCTATAAAAGGGGTTATTTATGTTTTGAAAAAATGAGTGAATCTCTCCCAGCTGAAGAGCCCCAAAAGCATTTGTTAAGCTTTAAATGGCTTCTTGATCTGTCTGCAATACTGCCGTGGGTTACACAGTGAAATTCTGCTCTTTTAAACTCTTTTAATCACTGTTATCTGAATCTCATTTTTGTCTCTACACATGCAGCATTAGTGTCCCTCAGTATGTTAACCACCACATGTTCATTTATGTGAGCATGCTGAGTGAGTTGGAAAAAATAAAAGGTCACACGGTATTTCTGGAAAAGGCACAGCCACCCCAGAAAATCAGCCTGGCTGTTCCAAAGGTCATTTAACCTTTCAGCCATGGAACAAAGCTGTGGCATACACATTGGTTTCAGACCTTCTGCATACAAACCTGTATGTAATGGGGATTACGGCACACAGCCCCAGGATTAGACCTAGATATGTCTATTTTAAGGTGGCTATAGTTAATGTCTGGCAGCAAACGGATTCAGGCTCTCCTCTTTCCTTGAGTTGGAAGTTTACTTAAAGCACCTAAGAGCCTAAAGGCAAAACAGGCTTTGTTATTAGGAACAATGGTGGATGAACATGTTTTTCTGTAGGTATAATGGCTTAACTCCAGATAGTTCCACAGTGTGGAGGAGAAACTATTTTATTTGCAGTTAGTATTGATGGTTAAATATTTCACCTGTGTGCACTGAGAAGCAAAAATACCCCAAACCAAAAAACCCCAAACTCTACCCAAAAACAAGAACAACAAAAAAAACCAAATCAAAACCCCCCCAAATTTCTGTAACCCTTCAGTTTGATATTTTGAAAGTCTTCTAGAGGTATAGCTGAGGATTTAGCTGTTATTTTGAAGACCAAAAAAATGAAATAGTCTTCTGCTCAGAACAGTGAGAGCACTAATGTGACTCCATTTCACATTTCCTTAGGGCATTTATTAATGAAAAAAAAATGCTGTGAGGTTAAACTTCATTGCGGCATTCAGCTTATGTATACAAGAGTTCTGTAGATAAATCTGGCTTTAAGTTGCTAGGAATATATTCCTTTTTGAAAAGAGTTAATTTATGACCCCATCTATGGAGCTGTATTTGAAAGGAAAGATCAAATACAGGATGAAAAAAAAGCTTTTTGTCTCATTGCATTCCCTATTTAACTCCCCTCTCACAGAAATTTCTCAACCTTTACTATTGTTCTAGGATTCCAAATGCCATTTTAAACATTTTTATTTATTGCAATTTGGACTGCATTTATTATTTTCCTTTACAGCTACTGATACAGTGGGAAGTTTCAAAGTGAAGGAAACAATCTTTTTCACACAATAGAAAAAGTTGGCACCTTTACATTCTAAGGAAATAAAGTCCATTAGAAGGAAATTCTAAGGAAATAAAGTCCATTTAGGGCACTGCAACTTTTTCTTAAGGCAAATATTTCAATGCATAAAATATACTGATCTAACAAAAAAAAAAAGCACTTGAGACATGATGAAGAATTTCATGCTTGCTTTAAACCAATGGTTACATTTATGGACAAAAAGACACAGATTGCCAGTGTTTCAAATACCATGCTTTGCAATGTAAAGGGTCTAGTGGCATTGTAGCATAACATCTGTAGTTTTCCTTTGGAATGTAATGTAGAAAATATAATTTAGTTACGTCAACAATATCTTGCAAAGTGTTCCCATTTATAATTATTTATATTGTAAATAGCTTTCTGAAGTAAATTTGAAGTTAATGTGCATAAGATGTATTTATTATGTGAAGATTTTTTTTGTTTGTTTAAAATATAGCTACCAATATGCAATTTTTGTCTGTTTTTCTAGATTTTTAAACTAAGGACTGTCCTATTTAGTATACCTTTTCAGGGATCCATTTTAATTAATGAGAGTATTTATTTGCATTGGGAGGGGACAGGGTAAAGTAATTTATTTTGGTTCCTGTGAATCCTGAATTTTCCCTGAATCTTGAATGGAGTTTATCAAACTATGAAGAGACACTGATAAGATACTGCCACCTCATTCAAGATGTCTCAATCTGCTCATTTACTCTTCTTTCAGGAGGAACTTAATTAAGATTAATGATCCACTTTGTGAATCATTCTGCCTTGTTTCTTGAAGCCACCTACCACCCCTGTGCCTCAGCTGAATCAGCTCACTGACTTGGAGCGTGGTGCCCATTAGCTGCATAAAACAGTGTACTCAAAGAGCCGTGTTCTGACACAAGAATAGGTGAGAAGCTGTGCTAAACTGCACTCAGACCTGAGAGCTGGCTATGACTTGAGCTTTTGTGCTTACATATTTCGACCCAGATGAGCCATTGTGCAGCATCTAAGTTGCTCCTGGTCTGGGGTTTAGGTCCTTCTGGGCCTGAATTCTGAGTCACAGCTCTTACTTCTAGGGCAGTTTCTGAGCCATCAAACCCCATAGTCTCAGACATTGTCACTGAGTGTCTTTCCTGCAGGGAACAAATGCAAGACAAATGGTCTCAGAGAGTAGTGGAAGACTGGTGCTATGGTCAGGTGAGAGAGCAGCTTTCTCTGGAGAGAAAACAGTTATTCACATATTTCCCACTCATGAGACAGAGCAAATACATAAGCATCAAGGGTGTGATGCACAGAAGAGTCACTTTTGAGTCTCGAGTAAATTAAATACATAATATGGAGATGCAGTTTTGTCACCAGCCCTTTGCTCCTGCTTGGATGTAGGCATTTGGTTCTTAGAGACACTCCTGGGACTGGGGAATATTCTGCTGCATTGAGTTAGAAGTTTAAACTGCATTCAAGATGTTGGCATTTCCTATGGGTTAATTTAGATTGTTCCTCTCTCCTTGGCCTCATGCAGGTAGGAAATGGTGTCATCTTTTCACCAAGCTGTGCTGTTAAGATGTGAAAAACATGCTGAATTTCTTTTTTTTTCTTTTCTTTTCTTTCTTTCTTTCTTTCTTTCTTTCTTTCTTTCTTTCTTTCTTTCGTTCTTTCTTTCATTCTTTCTTTCGTTCTTTCTTTCGTTCTTTCGTTCTTTCGTTCTTTCTTTTGTTCTGTCTGTCTGTCTGTCTGTCTTCATGGGTGAGGGGTTTCAGAAATGCCCTTTTTTGGCCTACCTCTCTCTGAAGCCCACACTGAAAAAGAGACTGAGATTCACAGGCAGTCATGGGACCACATTGTTTTCCATAGGACAACAGTAGTCCTAGTTTCTTCATGCTAAGAACTGCAACAAACCTGAGTATCATCCTAACCTCATTGTGCTTCAAGTCCTGCCACTTCCATGCCTGCTCCTTAGTCTCTTTTCGGCAGCCTGAAGGTAGCTATTGCCCACTGGTGTCTATACACTCTTGATTTCCATGCTCATTGGCAAATTGCTCTGCACTGAGGAAATCTGCTGTCATGGCCATTGTAATAAAAGTGTGCAATACCATCAGGAACTTCCTCTATCCACATATGGTGGCCATCAGAATCTTCAGCATCAGCAATTCCATTTGATACCGCTCCTCTGACTGTCAGAAGGTCACAAATAGCCTGCTGCGTGCCTGTGTGAGTAAAAAGGGCTATCCACCACACCGTAAAGCCTGATGGACTACATGGCTTTTTCAGAGATGGGCTTTTTCAAACAGGGCTGTGGTCCTGAGGCCAGCTGCAAGGCTGTGTATACATGGCAACAGCTCGGCCTCACCATTAGTAAGATATCTTTCCTTGCAGACACCTCTCTCTGCCACAGTCTGCCATTGCCTTTCTCTCACAGTCTGTCCTCTTGTTTCTGTCTTTCACAGGAATTATCGGTTCTATTTCCCTTTCCTCCCCTCTGCCCCAAGCCGTGGTCTGTGATCTATCTTGCTCAGCTCTAGCTTCTTCTCTTGATTCTGAAAATTGTGTGTTCCTTTTGATGAGGAAAATGGCTATCTGGCAACAGTTTCCATCACTTGCTTTCCCGTTTCCCATTCCCACCTTTATACAGCTGGTGTAAATGTCATACTGAGGACCCTGCAATCTTTTTCTCACAGGCATTAGTTCTGCTGCAAGAAAGCTACTGGTTGAGGGAATGGAGGTGATGAACTTTTCAGAAAAGCTACAGACAGAAGATGACAGATACCTTCAGCATACCAAACACACAGGCTACTTTAGCTGCATTGCAAAACATCGTCACTTTTGGCCTGAAACAGAACATAAAGATGAAAACCAAGACCTGAAAATATACACCTGTATTTGAAAATAACAACAAAACCTACAACCAGATGCATCTGAGAGAGGAACTTAAAATTTGGGTAATTTTCTAAATATGCATTAAATTACATGCAAATAATTAAATGTTCATTATTGCTTTTCATTTCATCACTATTTTTTTATTCATTATCATGAGCTGTCATTAGTTTTGTCATTTTTGTCATGTTATCTGTATTTTTCCTTTTTGATCTATGCTGTTTTTTGATTTATAAATAAAAGTGTTCTATGATAGAAGTATTAATATAAAATGCAGAGCAGAAACTGACACATGGAAAATAGAACCCAGAAACTACAAGCATATTTCAAGCTTTCAGTTGACTGTAAGCACCATGATTTCGTATCCAGTGTGCCAGGTGATGATTTTGTAGCCAGTGTATCAGGTGGTAAATTTCATATGGGAGCCAATTTTCACATCCAGCCATATTTCTAGAAATTGTTAGTATGACATATTTCAAAGTCATATCAAAGCTCCATTGCAAATAGATAAACTTGTACATTATCAAATTAATTACATTCTTGGGTCTTTTTTTACTTTCTGTGACGAGGAGACTTGAGAAAATGGTGATGAGAGTTTAATGTACTTTTTCAAGCTGAATGCTTTCAATATCCCCTCAAGATATATTTCCAGAGACAATTTGATTCACTTTCAAAGGGCAAGCCGTAATCTTTCTATAGCTTCTTCTATCTCCCTTGAAGCTTGAGGCAGTTCTGAACTGTCTGGATACTTGGGATCTGCTAGAGCAGCCTTGAGGTTACACTGATTTGTGCTACCTACCATGATTACCTGCCTACCTGTTTGTCACATAGGAAAAGAGGTGGCCCTCTAGCTTGTAGAGAGTTATCAAGTGCAAGAGAACTGAAATAGCAATGAGCATCACACCACCATTTAAAAACACTTTTTTACGTTAGCACTGTCTGTTTTATGAGGTAAAGCACGTTAGGCTGCCACCTTTCTTCTGCACTATTATCTTCTCAAGGGGTAAGAAAAGCAAGGAAGAAGGTATCAGAATATATGAAACTATGTTTTTTCTCCTGTATTGTCTACCAAAATTCAGTGAACATGCAATGGAATATTATCATCACACAGGATAAGTGCTTGCCAAGTGGAGTCCTGCCTGTATGTAACCAAGCAAGGCAACTTTGTCGGGAATGCCCTTTTCCACTGCCAGAGAGATGGCTGGTGACACCACACAGGTATTTACAAATTAGACAAAATTCCATGCATGAACGTCAGTGTTTTCTGAACGGGTGACGTGTCCTGTCAAAAGACATTACGACTGTTGTCTGCTGAGCCTTTTGCTCCTTTTATTTTACTATTGCATCCATTCGGAGTCCAGGATGCAGAGTCAAGACTGCAAGCTGCTTATGGAGTTTTGACAGAAGTTAGATGCATTTTTCATTTGAAGCTTCTTGGTTTTGATTCTGACACAAGACATTTCATCAGGTTATGAATTATTTTAACAAAAACAGGACTGTGTTTTGTCTGTCTGGTTTCTCTGTGGGACAGTTGTGTTATTTTTTTTAAAGAATACCAGTGAAAGGCATCCTTTGTGTTTTCAATTTGGAGTGCACTAGAGAGGTGAAAAATACAGCCTAAGTGTTAAGTCTATTTTCATCAAGGGCACAACTGTGCATTTTGATGTTATGTTTCTGACTTTTCTGTAATCACAAAGGCAGAGCCTTTCTTCTGTGCTGCTTTCTATTTAACCTCCAAAACAACTGCAAAGTATTAGAATGACTCCAGTACCCTCTTCAGCATGAATGTTTCTTGAGCTCAAGAGAAATGCTCATGGTTTCATTAGGCTGGTTATCTGACAGACTGTTCATAGAAAACAGCTGATTCTTATTTTTATTTTCTTTACTGAACAGCTTTGGCTTCCTGTGATCAATCTTCCTGGCTGCAGCAGTAAATTTGCTAAACTGCAGGTGCCAACAAGCTTTGAGACAGTCTAAGGCTTGAATGTTGACCCATGGCTGTGTTTTGTGTGTCATGAAATAGCCTACCTTGTGTACAACTATTTGGTCTATCCGTTGACTTGGGTTTTTAACTTAATATGTGCTTATTTACTTATGGAATTAGATCCAGTGTGGGAGAGATGCAAAACAGCCAGTGGTTTAGGAGTTTAGTAAATAATCTCAGCTTTGTTCAGTTTTGCTCTAGGTCAGATTGCTGCACCGAGTAATTCCATATGGCAACCTGATTTGAGCTTACTCGAAGTAAACCTTGAAATGGATTTTGGCAAAATCCAGCCAGCCATCAGGAACCCATTCTCAGTTTCTGCTGAGGATTTCCTCATAGCTTTCTTAATTTAAAAAAAGCATCAACAAAAAAACAACAGCAAGTGGGAAAAACTTTGAAACTTTTTTACTGTCTGAAATACTCGTTTCCCTCTTCCTGAACATTAACCATCAAAAAGCCCTTTAGGCTGCTCTAATTTATGCCAAGAACTATAGAAGTGAGGAGGTGCAAGCATGGCTTGAGGGGCTTTGCCTCCCCCCGCCTGCTTTTCTCTGTGCTGTTGGTGATGTGGTGCAGCCGGTGCAGCCTCTCACGGAGGAGAAGCACGATGGGGACAACTTTCTGCCCTTCTGCTCGGGCTTCTGTGCCCTGGTGCAGAGCAGCAGCTGCCTCTTCCCTCTCCAGCCTGTGCCACTGGGGTGTGTGGGCTACCAAAGCCTCTGTTGCTCTGCTAAGGATAAGAGGGAAGCATGGGGATCTGAGCGGTGAGAGGGCCTCCAGTGGGGTGCCTGCAGTATTCAAAAGCCAGCGGTAAAATCCTGGCATTAATGAAGTCGTTGACAGAAATACTTTGGTCCCACTGAAGCATGGCTAAAAATGTAAAAACATTTTGAAAACAACACTTGAAGCAGCTCAGTGTGCCTCCCTCAATAGAGCGACTGAAAGCATAAGTAAACAGAAAGATTTACTTGTGTTGGGAACAAACATAATTTAAAAAAAATGTGGATAGGGAAACAAGTACACACAAAAAATCCTCTCCTGTAATTTATCTGAATGATGTCAAATGTGAACAAAAACCCTGAGATAAAACTTGGGCTAGAGAGTAGAAATTCTGGCAGGGCTATTTTGAAGTGGGGCTCTTAGGAAAAGCTGCTGATTGAAATCAATACAGCAAGGCCCAGAATCCGAAAAGACCTTTTCTGAGCTCTGAGAGGGTCACTGAGCAGAACTGTCAGTTGATAGTATTGAGGCTGCAATTGCCTTCACCAAGGTGCTTCAGTGTTTGCTTTAGTGACTTCTTGCAGCCAGTGGCTGAGCATACATTTAACATCCCACCTGAGATCACCCTGCTGGGGGAGGGAATTTTTTAAAGACTTCTATAGCTTAAAGTACTCCCTCACCAGCCACATCAGCATGTCATATTTTCTGAATACTAATCAATAATATTTGATTAATACACTGAATCAGATTAATTAAAGTAGCTATTATTTATGGAGAGAATTTAAACGTGACTGAAGGTGACTGAAGTTCTCTGTTTTCTGCTTGTTTTTTAAAGACATTAATTCTTTTGAATTTTTAACAAATTGTGATTTATCATGTGAAACATTTTTAAACAGACCTTAGTTAATAATATAATTTTTCACACAATAGAAATAGATCATATTTTGGTTTTAGTTTATTTACTTATTATGTAAGACTTGATTAGGTAGTGCTTCACAGGCATGGGCATATTACAGACACTCCATAACATTGCAAATTACCATGAACATATCCTGGTAGTTTATCAGAAGGTGATGAAGATAAATAGAGAAACTGCATTTCCAATTTTTACATGACACTGTTTTTCCTGCACCAGAATGGCACTATTACAGAAATGCTATCAAATAGTCAAGAGTAAGCAGGAAAATTCTTGTTTATGCCAAAAAGAATTAGCTGTATTTTGATTACAGGGTACGTGTACAATGGCTGTTTTAAAGTGCTGTTTTTAATGTTCACTTAAAAACATGCTGCTTTATGGACATGTGAATAATTCATTCAAATTCAATTACACTGAATTTGTATTTCAAGGAGGTCCAGAGGAGAGAAAGCATTCAGGTGGAGTTTGCCCAGCCCAATATTTCCATTTTAATTACTATCTATTTTTAGCAATCAGCTTCTCAGCAAGTCACTTCAGTTCACTGAGATAAGTGAAGCTGTACTGACCTGTTCCAGTGAAAAATGTCCAAATCTCTCTATCTAGTTGTCATAATTTCCAAAGAGAATGAATCTCATGCAACCACTTCAGAATCTAAATTCTCACAATTTTTGTAAAACCAGGATGCTACAGGAAGCAACAGACCTTCTGTGCCACAGCTCAAGTCAAGTGAGACACAAGCTTTCCTTTTTCACAGCAGCAGAACATGGAATCTTAGACCCAAGACATCAGACCTTAGGGAGTGAAATTTGGTGGGTTATTTTCTCACAGAACTGTTTATTTTATTGTATTAAAAGTTACCTCATTACTATCCATTCAAATCTAGTTGATAGATCACTTTAAGTGCCTTGAAAAGGCTAGGTGGTCTACTGCAACAGAAGTTAAACAAAGATGTCTTATTACAAGTGGATTTAAATCTGTAAAGTGATTTAATTTTTAAAAAATAATAATCTGATTTAGGACAGTTTTTTTGAATATTAATAAAATTAGGGAAAAAAAAGTGTATTTTCAAGCAGTGTCCTTACTTTTACTGTAATATTTCAGTTCAATAGATTTTTTTTCCATATCTTGGAAATTATTTGGGGAGATAGTGAAGACTGCTATGACAATGTATACATTGTCATAAGCAGTAAACAGCTAGTTTTAAAATCCAAATATAACTGATAAAAGGATACTCATTGTGATATGAGAGATTGCTACAAAGAACACATAAATTCCATGAGGTGAAGAAGTACAAGGAGAAAGCATGCAAATTTACAATGGTACAATGCATTTGCAATATGGATTGCACTTATCTTTTTATTTGCCACAGACATGTAAATTATGTGCAACAGAATGGAGATTCAAATGATCCAGCATCTGCACGACACTATAAATTACACTGCAGTGAGTATGCTAGACAAAAGAAGACTTTTTCAGTATCTAATTTAAATTAAGCAGTGTGAAAAGCAGTGTTCAAAAATCAGTCCCAGACTGATGATAAACAGACAAGTGTAGAGGTCCAACTATGTCTTGGTGTAAATATATTATACACACAGGTTTTACAAACACACTCTTCCAATTCCTTTTACTGTCAGTCGGAGGCAATAATGTGAAAATAACCAGCACCTGAGGTGACTTGAGGTTTTGCAATGTTTATATGAATGCATCTAGGTTTAGATCTTTAGTGTCTCTCCTACTGTACCATATTGCACATGCAGCTATTTGTACTTTTTAGGAGCTTCCTCCTCTGGTAAGTGGAGAATGCTTTGCCAGTTGTATTCCTCCACCCCCTGGAAAGTGGTTACCTATTGATGCACTTCTTCAGCTGTGGAGGATCCAGTCAATGTGTTGGTCAGTTTTACTCCTAAAACCAGGGACAATCTGAGCAAACATCTTGACTTTCCCATGGATTTTATAGGTTTGATTTAATTTTGTTTCTGACCTTGTAGAAAAATCCAAATAAAAGATATTTCAGAAGGCAGACAAAAAAAATGACCGAGGCAAAAGTCATCCAGATTCTTAGAAGAACAACAAAGAGGCACACAGAACTATAAATATATTTCTGTCTGGAAACTGATGGATGTGTGTAGAAATGAAATGAAATTAAATTGGCAGGAACACAATTACTTAGGCTTCCTCTAAGTTAAAAAGAAAGATTCAGAGCACTTACGCTAGTATGCTTTTATTTATCTATGTTGGTTGATTTGCTATCTTTTGCATGAGAAAAATGCATTTACTACTATAACAAGTCTTCCCACCTCTACCTATCTCACTCCAAAAATATTTCAGCAACTCCAGCAGTCATTTTCTGTGAGTAACCAGTGACGCACCAGAACTTTGGTGAAAAGAATATATATAGGGTTTTTAAAAATGTCTTTTTCTTATGTCTGGGAAGAAACACAAGGAGATGTGCCTGTAAGTCTGATCACTTAGAAAATAGAAGAGAAATAATAATTCCTCTTTCCATCAGAGTCTATGCAGCAAATTCTGATATCATTTGTATCTTCATTAAGATGAGGTTATTCTCAAATAATCCAGAAAGACAGATGTTTTAGGGTTGTTTATAGTTCTATATCCTTTTCCATGCAATGATAAGAGTAGACATGCTATCAATAGTTTGGGTTTTTTTTTTTTTAAATGGCCTTATGGCTAGCAGACAGTGAAACGAGACATACAAACAGATTTCCAGACATTGTTAACCTTGACAGGGCACCACGTATGTGGTTAAAGACCAGTTTTGGAGTCTTTGTGCCTGATTCCCACCTCAGTCACACCAGCACAAGGTAGGGAGGTTGCCTTCACTGCAGTCAGAAGCTGTCCACCTTTGTACAGATTTACAGCAGACTTATTGAGGCAAATAAACCAGAGATAGTCTTGAATTAAAATTGTGTAAAAGAGAACGAGAAGACAAAATGAGCCTGGTTTACAACAATTTACACTGTGCACATTGATTCTTAGATGCTGTCATAAATCAAACAGCAGGTGGTTTTAATTGATGAAATTATCCTTACTAATTTTTAAGCTGTCACAGACAGATCTTAGGCAATATATTGTGGTCTAGTAGGAGTGGGTTGGTTTTTCTCTTAGAAATGTTCAAAAAAATCAGTCTTCAATTTTGAAAGAAGAAGCATATTTTTGGTCTTGCCTGGGCATGCAGGGTTTTGAAAAAAGCATGACAAAATTTATAAAATATTCCAATAAGATCAGGTCACATCTTCCCCAAAAGTTCCATAACATCTTTTGTAACAATGCCAATAACTTGTGCAGGTTTTGATATATGTGCCAGTAACAGTGCAAAAAAAAAAAAAAAAAAAAAAAAATCAATGGCCACCTCAGGCACAGAGCTATTGCTCATGAACAGATTGATGTGTTCACGCACAATTGCTCTGAGAGGCCCTAGACATGTTGGGGTCAAATTGGCAAAATAGGTAGCAACTGCATTCTTGCAGCAGCCCCTGAAAGAGAGAGGCAGATGTCTATTCTATCTTGCAAACACATTCTTTTACAATGTGTTACTTCATCTCTTTTATTGCACAAGAGGAAAGTGGGAGACAGAGAATCAAGGATAACACTAATGATAGGCCATATGGAATACATAAACAACGTTGTTCTAGAATAAGATGGTCTTTAAAGGGGCGGGGGCCTTATTGTACTTGGGCCAGACATTACCTAACTCCTCAGGTGAAAGGAGGAGAATAGGTGAGAATAGGGAGCAGACGTGGGGACTATGTGATTCAGCTCAGAGCAAGGTTTTCTGGAAGATATAAAGAGCAGCTTAAACCCCTTTAAAGGTCTGAGTTCCACTGTATTGAAATAATGTACTCCTGCTCGCTGGGGGCTGAACCTTTCTCATAAAGACTACTGAAGAAAATACAGTTTTGAAACTGGATTAAAATTTGGCCTGTTCATGAACCACTTAGGAAATCCTGCAATTTATGTGAAGACATGGGGTCCCTAAGGAAGTGACTGAAAGAACATCCTCGAGTACAAAATGCCCTTTCTTTGACAGAGGGAAACCAGTTATAACAACAAATGCTCAAGCCTGTCTTAAAAAAAATTGGGAGCTGCCAGTTTTACTGTTTTTAAAGCTCATTTTGGAGAGCACTGTATTTGGCAAGTCACTCTGCTGGAAGTAGTCATTGCTCTTAGTGGTAGAATGTGAGCCAGCCTAGCCCATGGCCAGCAAATGGGCCAGCTGTCTATGGCAAGGAGCTAGGGCAATTAGATATTTCTCTTCATATTGTGTCTAACTGGCCAAAGCTTTAGCTTCATAGGGAAGAATGATAGTATCTCTCTCCCACAACATATGTGAAGATTTCAGGTTTTGGCCTTGCTGTATTTGACCTCATTTAGGACAAGAATGCTTTTATCTAAATCAAAGCCAATTTCTAGTATTAGTCTGAACTTGTGAAGACCCCCAGTGAACAAAAATATCACAGGAATTAGGCAATATGTTGAGAATGCATTTTGATGTTTTAAGCATGTGCTTAAGTGCTTTTCTGGCTCTACTTTAATGAAAGATGGAAATGTAATGTGGAAATATGACCAAGAAATTCTGTTTCATTAAACTTGGAATGAATCCCAGTGATGAACAAAACTCAAAATGAAGTACTGCTCTGAGATTTGAAAGTAGTTTCTCTTCGTATTAATTGTCTCCATTTTGCTCCTGCCTAATCTGAGCTCATGAAGAGAACACCACAGCAAGCCTACTTGCTACATTTCTAATGTGACGTAAAATATAATACAATAATTATTGGCTAGTGGTTTGTCACACCAGGGCATGCTAGAAGGACAGCAGAAACAATGGAATGGAAGCATAACAGGAGATTTCTGATTGCCTGACTTACTTGAAAAGAGTATAGACACAGAAACAAGTAACAGTAATGGTTAATACGTAAGAAGAAAAGGCATTTTTACTTTCATTTAGTCTTTGATGTAATTCTGTAACTTGTTTAGTAACAGCAATAAAATAGAAGCAGGTTGAGGGAGGGACCTTCATCTGATGCATGGTAACTACTGACTTCTGCATGCTTGTTTGGGGGGCAGAGCACAAATACCCAACCTGACGTGTTCCCAGAGGGTTTTCTAGTTGGGGGCCTGTGTCTTTGCACAGATTTAAGCAAGTAACCAGGGAAAAGCAGTCACTCAGCCATCTCACCCAAGGCCAAAGTGAGGAGTCAGAGCAGGGTACCCTTTCTGGGGTCTCAGAAAGAGACAGGAAAAATCTGAAGGAAAAAGCAATCAAATGCCTAAGGAAATAGTAAGGAACTTTAGGAGGAACAGTACTCTGTTGTTTATTGCAGGATCTGTTGGCTGGGCTACAGAAGAGGAGTCTGGGTTTTGTCTCTCTGAACAAGGGGAAGTGGCAATTTGGGAGGAGGTAATTATGCTGAGACTTGGTGACCCCTGTCCTGGGAGTACCTTGGTGCTCATCACACATCTTTGCTTTGGGTCTGATGTTTTTTAGCAGCGTTTGTGAGAACAGTGCTACCACTAGCATGGCAGGCTGAGCAGTGTGTGATGAAGGCTGCTGCACTGGGCTGAGCTCAGTGGATCACTGCGCGTGTTGACAGGCGACTTAGACAGTCCTCCTCTTCTGTATTTCCTAGAGCTACAGATTTTGACTATAAGCCAAAAGCTAAATGGATCCAAACTGATGGAGGACAGGTCAGTCAGTTGCTAATATATGTGATGGTCTGGATGCAATCTGGACAGTGAGGATGGGGGGAAGTTTATCTCTGTGCTCTGTTCCTCATGTGAAGCCATTGGCGGTTACTGTTGTAGGCTGTGACAACATAGTCCAGCCTTTACCATTAGTCATGAAAAAAGCATCTCATAATATCGACTTGCCACACTTCTTCATTTCTTAATTTAATACAAGATAGACAGCAGCATCTTTTAAAAGAAAAATATTGCACATTTAAGGATGCTGTAGCACAATAACATAAACCAGCAAATTCATCTCTGTATACAATCACTTCTCTTTTAACATCCATGAAAATCCACTGCATTATAATGGGGAAATACATGAAAGAAAAATGGACTATGAAGATGATATAGACAGAAATTTTTCCTATTGTGACTTTTAGTGGACTTTTTCATAGCTCAGCAGGGGACCTGAGCTATACTGAGCAACTGCAAACATCATGGTAAACAAGTGTGGTTTCTGTACGTTATCTCCAGTTTAGTGGAACTTTGTAGGGCAACAACCCACTAGTAGATCACAACTCATTTTGGCAGGCCATTTTGTGTGCATTATTGACCTTTACTTGCTGTCCATAAATCCTTGACAATGCTGACACAGAAACGCACCAAGTGACCTTTCAAAAAATGTTGGAAATAATCCGTTGCAGCTGCAGGCTGAGGACACTGACCATACTCAAGTATAAATCTCTCCATCAGCACCATGGACTGCTGGCAAGAGTACCATACATACTCCCCAAACTGATTCTCCACACCAACAGGCCTGATGTCCCATATGAAAAAGAAAATTCTCACTAGTTAAAAGCAACAGAAGTTTAAAGCTGACTTGTAAAAAAAATTTAGGAGAGCATTGGTTTGACCTTCCCCCAAAATTGGCTAGTGAACAGAGCATCCTCCTTTGACAGCTCTCTGTGTAAAATGTTCTTGCCACCAGTAAGGTCCTGTTAACCTTAGCCTCCAGCCCAGAACAAACTACGTTTCCTGTTTTTTAACAGGCATCCCTTCACGTTTAAAACACAAGGCTTTCCTTACAAAAGTATTTGAGCATTGTATACTTTCCATTTGCAGAGTGCAATATTTGTCTTATCCTTTCTTCTCAAGAAAAAGAACTCACACCGCACTCACACTTGGGAGCTGAATCTTCGGCTGTGATGAACTGCTGCACAACTACTTCAGTTGTGCAGGGATCCTCATGAGCCTGGACTCCTGAATCAGCTGCCTGGTTTAGCTCAGCTGTGTTAAGGACCAGTCAGACAGGGCTTGCTGTCTGGGGAAATGGTCTTAACTTGAGGTCAGGAATGGATAAACTGCTTTGAACGAGCTCTTGATGAGCATTTTCTCTAGGCTGAGAGCAAAGTTTGTGGGCAGTTTTACCTTGAGATACTTAGTTCAAATCCTTAAATTAATTTGCTCTGATGTCTAGCTAGTTAGGAGTTACCCCATAAATGTTCTATCAAATTGTGGTAAGATATATTAGAATATATGTGAGATAAATATGTTCCAAATAGCTGTGCAGACTTCTACATTTCTTTGGCAAAGAGGTGCACTAAGTCCTCTTTCAGAAAGAATTGTGTGCCTCTGTATAAAATTTGAGTAACTGAGACAATCTGGAGCTGAAGAAGCAGCACAGATGTTTGTGACAAAGTGGCAGAGATTATCTGTTTGCCACTTTTGAAAGAGGAGCAGTCTTTTCATATGATTTATGGGGTGCAATTATTAAACTTAAGGCTACAGAATGGATCTCTCACACTGTCAAACTACAGTTTTCTAGCTGCCAATGTAAGGGTAAGATGCTGATGGGAGATTCTGCATGTTGCAAGGTGACTTTTGAAATGCGTGGTGCCAACCTCTGTCATGTATAAGGAAAACTTCCATCTAGATAAACAGAAAATAAAAAAAAAAACCCCTGTATCTTTTTGCTTCAGGATAGTAGTGAAATGAAAATCTGTATCATATACTCATTAAAGTTACAAAGCTCACTGGATTGTTATAATGGATACTAGCAACATTAATAATATACCAGTTTTCAAGAGCAATGTAAATCAGTCTGTTTAAACTTCTTTCCACAAAAAGTTTTATGTGAATAACAGGGAAACGACATCTACATAAATAAATCTAAGTCTGCAACAAGCATGTTTTTTTCCTTCTGTTTCTTCCTAATTAAATGTCTTGGGTATTAGTTATCAAAATGATCTTTTTTTCAGCCCTCTTCTCATTATCTGTTTTCCTTTGTAACCTAGGGACTCAGTTAATACAAATTTGCCTTTGTTAATCTGCTTCTTTCTATTTGTTTTGTATTTAATTCTGTGAAAGAAGTAGTAGTAGCATGTTATGAATATTAAATTCTTCACATTTCCTTTCCAGCTGCATAGTATATATTTTTGTAGTTATTGTTTCTACATTTGTTTCAAATTTCCCTGCCTCCTTGAAGTAAGGTATAATAGTTTTGAGCGCCAGATCATAGGTATTAAACTCATCTGTGTAAGAGGGAATTCCAATAGCTTAGATGAAATTCTAACACTTTTTCTCTTTCCTTTTGTAGGGGCAGAGACCACGTGATGATCTAGCCCAGCCTTCTGTATAAGACCATAAACCTCACCATGACTCCATAGACTATTCTCACTCTGTACTCCCTGAGTTCAGTGTAATTACTAAGCAAATGAGAATCTGATAAAATTATTCTGAAAAATCACCGTGAGAAAAGCTCAAAGAAGTCTAAAAACTGGGCCCTTTAGCAGATATGCAATTAGCAGAAACCTTTCATAACTGCATTTAAACCTTTGGCAAAAGAAAAAATAACTTAATCACAGTGCTTGAATATTTCAGAGCTCTTGGCTTAAATGAAAGCAAAGATTTAAATGTATTTTTTCTCCTGACAGTATAGTTTTTGTACAGAAAGTTTCAATACAACTTCATCAACTCAATATCTGCTTCTTTTCATAGTGTCCTTTATATATATCCTGCTTACACTTGCTGTTGAAAAATGATCATTTGTTCATACTCTGATCGTATATCTTCAGCACTTATATTCCCTTGTGCTATAGGAGATCTTTAAATTCTGTTCCAAAAGGTCCTCACATGGAAGGAGCTGGAGTCTCTAAGTTAGAATTTCATGTTTCTTAGCTTGATCTGCTTTGCTTCATCACCTCTTTGCTGAGGACACTGAAGACATTGGTAATGAGCAGCAGAATGTTTCCACAAAACAAATACAGAGGTTCTTTTCATCCTCTCTTTCAATCATTCCTCTTGTGAGTTTGAAAAATTCATGGAAATAAGTGAATAAATGTGAAAGGAATTCCACTAGTAGATCTGCCTAGCAGAAGATTCCCAGTTGCTTCTTTCACTCTTTATAATTTTGCTGACCAAATGTTAGGTAACTACAGCATCTTTAATGTCAGCTTCTCCTTCTATTTCCTTTCTATTTATATCTCTCTGTTGCATTTAGGAAGAAGAAGCCAGGCTGGAGACCTGCTTTTATAGTACAAGATTTTCTTGAAAAACTGTTTAAACCAGTCCTCCATTTTTCACTTTCCTCTTGCTCCCATCTCAAATGCCAGTAGTTAAGGTAACAGGGAAAGCGTTCTCACCTTTTTTTACTGTTTATTCTCATGCTCGACCAATCAAAATTCTGATGTCCCTAAGAGTAATCATATGGAGTAGTCACTTCTCCAGATAAATATTTCACTACACTAAAGGGCTTTGACCAAGCTTTTAGTGTTGCATTAGCCTATTCTGAAATAAAATGTTTTATCTTCCCTAGTAAGAATTCAGTAAAAAAATTAGGAGATATTAATCTAGCATTTGACAGCACCAATGCTTAAAACAGCTTAAGAGCTGCTTTTGTCCTTTAGTAGGTATGCCTCTGCTGGATAACCACCAAGAGAACTGAATCAGAGCTGTGATTTGGATGGGAAAATATCTACGTGAGCAAGATGTATTTCTACTGGATCAGCTGCTCAGTCTGGCTCACTGAAGCTGCTAGAGGAGAGAGAGGCTGGTGGCGCAAGGAGCAAGCACCTTGGACAGAGATTGACACCATTAGCAGTGCTATCATAAGGATAATGCTGCCACAGAAATCTGTTTCCATACAAAACAGTTTTGACTGACATCCTCCAGATAAAAACCTCCATACACCACAAACTGGTGACCAACCTTGTACCAACACTGTGATGCCTGAAGGTGCTTCTCTATTTTGTGAGAGAAAAGAATTGTTTGTGGGGATAATGAGTTTGGGAAGGAACTGATTCAGCTGGCAGAGCATTCACTTCAATTAATTTGTTGACCAAATAATTCCCTTGAAGGAATTATAAAGATGGTTTGTGGAAATCAAATACTTTCCAGCCATCAAGAGCTGATGAAAAATGTTCTTTTCTGTGGCAAACACCCTAAAAGAATGTCAGTACAAATGAAGAGTTTCTTAAATAATGGCATCGCTAATGGATTTTTCTGGAAAGTGCAAGAAGATAATAAGTACAAGTTGACTGTAACTAGAATGATAATGACAGTCTTATAATTGTCTAAACACTATTTAGAGATTTTTATTCCATCTAGATGATGTGGGTTTCCCAAATATTTAAATTTGTATATTTATCTATAACTCTTGACATTGGGCATGTTTCTGTGAGTTTTTTAATGTTCAGTACGGTAATAAAGGTTTTATATACATAACTTTAATGGTCCTTTTAGTAATTTGAGGAAGAATAGATTGTCCTTTCTTTCACCCCTTTGTTCTTCTGATCTAACCACTGTGTTTTGTAGTACAGCGAGCAATGAGTTTCAAATTAGACATGTACAGGCAACACTTTGTTAAGAATCAAATAACTTTTGGGGGCACTATCATCCTTTTAAGGATAAATTCTGGAATAATTTTATTAAAATATGGTTCTAAAGTACAGGTACCCATGAAAATTACCTTTTTTTTCACTGAATAGCAAAATGCAAATGTCTACCAGGAGTATAATGAGGGGTGCAAGAATTTGTAATTTCTTCGTGGCTTAAATTAGTGGTAGACAATACAGATATTATTATACCTAATGCATTATCTCTGGCCTCAGTATAAACAGAAATAGGGAAAAAGAAAAGTCAGTATTTTATAAACAATGCATTCTGACCTTGAGGAGTTCAAGAGAATATAAGCTTTGCACAAGTTGCAATTTTTAAATGCAATGTAATTAAAATTGTTTCTCATATAGGAACAGCAATACTGTCTATTGGGAATGTGTCATCAGTGTCTGCCCTCTCAGATTTTTGGTAAACACTTCCCATGAACCCACATGTTTGTTTCTTTCTTCACGTTCTTTGATGGAGACAAAAGCCTCCAAACTCTGTGAGCTTCTGCTGATTGTACACTTGAAGTCAGAAACTCTAGGCACCTTGGCCAATAATCCAAGTTTTGAAGCATCTAGTAGATAAGGTTTCCATGTTTATGAGTTCTTAGGGTTGGATGCTAACCAACCCTACGGTTTCTTCTCTTTTCACTGGAGCAGAAGTGAAATACTGGAGAAAAATAAATTCCTTTCCGCAGTTAAATGTTTGAAATGACTGTCCTTTGGAATAAAAGAAATAAAAGTTAACTTTGGGCACATAGAGTAAGAAAACAGGGGATGAGATTCAGATTCCCTTCCGAGAATTTTTTTTCACCTGTAAAACTTCTAACAGTTCTAGGACCAAAGGTAAGGGTGTTGTAAATAGAGTAAAAAGATTGCTTCCAGAAATAAACAGGAAGGGTACACCTAGAATACTAAAGGTCTAAGATTTATATATTAAGACCTCTGGTCAAATTCTGACTGGCCTTTGAGTCAGAGACTAATTTCAGGGAATGAGACTCCAAAGACATGGTCACTGAATTAATGCTTCACATTCACAAAACCAAAAGTGACTACAGAATAACACTAGACTCATTTAGGTGAGAATGATTTCATATGTTTTAGGACAAATGTCAGATCTAGTCACACAGAGACATTAAGTGCATTCATATGTCCTACTTGTACTAGTGCAGCTTAATGGTAATGATTAGGTAATAGAAGAGATTCCTTTGTGAGGCAGCTTTTATTTGACATTGAACTCGTATCCATGCCAAGTTCCCATCTGAAGGTCCAATGTTACCTCCACTTCTTTTCAGAAATGTAATTTACAGCAACATCTAAGGCTTAAGCAGCTTTAACAAGCTGCCCACTTGGTGTTTTCTGATGTCTTAACATTTATAAGAACTTCTGAATTATAATTATTTTCTTATTTTTTTATCCTAAAATTATTATGAATATTTTTATAATTTTTATGATGTATTCACTTTCTGAATTTTTAAATTATTTTCTGTAAAGTGTTTTGAAAACCTTATTTTTTTAAGAAGACTTGATTCCTTGAGCGCTATTAGTTCTCAGAACATATATGTGAATTAAGAGGTTACTCAAAAATGGGCAGGAGACCCAGGTTCAGACTTAATGTTCTCATTCTCCTGTCTCTCTGAGAGCCCCAGGGAACAAAGGGAACATTGAAATCAGCAGGCTGTAGGGCTTGGAAAGAATTTTCTTAACCACTAGGCTGGAGAGCCAATCGTTCTGTCTTGGGAGCAGTTTGCCCTATGTAGAGAAACGGGTTGGTTCACATGAATGTTCCCTACAGGCAACTTGTTGGTATACTTGTGCTAAGGGGTAAACATAAAGTGGATTTTAACCTCATGAATGGTGTGGCAAATGGCCAATACCCCATGGAGTATGCCAAGTAATAGAGAAGATATTGAAAATCTAAGGTGGTCCTTTCTTTATTGCTCCTACTGGACGTGCTCCACTGCATTTAAACCAGCTTTTTAAAGTGTCCCCTGAAACGATATTATGTTTTATACAGTATTTTTAGTCATAGTCCATGGACATTATTTCTAAGATCTTATGTTTCTGTATTGGCATTTTTCCCCCTGACCTGCCTCCCATCTGTGGGACTAAAGTGGGTTTCCAATGAAAAAAGTATGGCATACTGCCCTGGTATTCCATGGAATTGGCTGGCTATCCTGGGCTCAGTTCTTATCAGATCTTCATACTTTTCTAGTGAAGTAATAAGTCTTCAAAATAGAAATAAAGTATGATCAACTAAAATCCAAATAGAAAAAATAGCAGTTGACTTCATTATATCAGTCAGCAATGAGTGACCTCGGTTGTGCCAAAAAACCTGATCCATGTGGGTCCTCCTTTCCAGTGAAAATAGATTGACTTAATACTACTTCCATTCACTTAAGAGAAAGGGAAACACCAAGCAGAAAATTTAATAAAGGGTTTATTTTTTAATCCTGTGAAGGCTTTATTAGACCCACTAAACAGTTAACATAGAAACTCAATGCAATTTTGCTCTCAGTTTTGTAGTGATTCACTGACATGTCTACTAATGTTTTATGTGTCTGATCAAGAAATAATTCATCCTTGGTTTTGATTCAAGGTATAAAAATATGTCCTGGCCAGAGAAGGGAATCTGTGCTGTATTACAGTCCTTTAGACATTGAAGTTAGGTAAGAGGTAACTGAATGGCAGCAAATGGGATAGGATATTTTTCTGCTATGCAGTGTTATTTGTAGCTTTTTAGCAAGAAACACTGAAAAATGCCAGCTTATTTTTTTTGTAGATTAATGCTTAATCCTGGATATTCTGTCATCCAGTGGAAACCTGGAGTCAGGTACCTAGCAGCAGGACCTAGTGAACTAGGAAGAAATCTTCTCATTCCATCATGAAAAAGCCAAATCATTAATTTAAAAATAAGTTGTTTCTTGTAATTAACCTTTTATGCTTAAGAGCAAGTTGTGAGAAAAAGTATTGGATTTAAGGTTTCAGTAAGAGAATATGGGAGGGACAGAAAGTGTACTAAGCAAAGGAAATGGCATTCTAGATATCATGAGATATAGAGTAAGCAGTTAAAATGATAAGATAGCAGAACCTGAGCCAAGTTAGACAGCAAAAAGGAATTCAAACCAAAGAACAAAAGGTCCTTTAGCCTTATAAATAAAATGAGGGTGTGGGAAGAAGGGAGTCTAAACTGCACTCGAAAAGGACAGGAATGATTGGAAGGATGTCCCACCACTAAAATAATACTTTGCTTCAATTTTAATAAGTGATATGAATTACAGGTGAAAAAGGGCAAGAGAGTTATATGAAATAAAAATGAAATTACTGTTTATGGGGGAATAAACTCCAAGTTTCATATTCTTTCCAAAATTCTGAGGACTTGCATATGAAATTATAAGATTAGTGTCAAGATATTTAAAAATAAATTTAGTTACTGTTACCATAGTAGCAGAGGTGAGATGCATTTCTATAAAGGATAAAATATATGCTGTGGTTTATTTTTTAAAGTTTGAGAAATATATGCAGTAGCCTTTATTTTTTCAAGTTAAATGTAGTAGGTGTAATATATCTCAACTTGAGTAAGCTGGTATCGTGCTCTGTGAGAAATTACTGGGAGCTGTAGACAGAACACGTTAGAGTGGAGGTTATGTTTCTAAGAGATTTTGGAGTGTAAGAAAGCTGCTAGAGCTAGTCCTGAAGACATGAGCTAAAAATATTAAGCTATAAATATATTGAAGGATCAGTCTGGGTTGTAATTGCAGTGAAATGGCGCCAAACAGAGAAAGTTAAAAATTTGTGTCTGTGACTGTTAATAAAAAATTCAAAGGCCATCAGTAGAGGAGGAGAAAGATTTTGTATTAGTTAAACAAAAAATGACTGTAATCCACAGGTGGGATACAACGATAGGAAAGGCAAATTCTGTCACTTGATTTAATATGCAAAGATTTTCAACAGAAGTAAGGAGTTAATCTTATAGTCATCCAGGGTACTCTTCCAGAATATTGTGCATGGATCTGATTATCCATATTCTAGAAATCTACAACTCAGCTAAAAATTCAAAGTGAGGAGAATAGGGTGATCAAAAGATCCAGAGTAAAAGAGTGACACCAAACTGGCTTTATGTTGTGAAGCAAAACAAGAGCCGGGGGAAATGTTAATTCTGTCTCAAAATGTGTGATGGAAACAAGCCCAAAGGAGAGAAAGGAATTATTTACGGTAAATAACAATCTTGAGCCAAGAGTGGCAACACTCATGAAGTCATGAAGTGCTTAGGATATTAATTTAGTTTTTCTTGGATAACAGATACAAACACTGCAACAACACCAAAATAGAAATAGTGATAGACATAGGTTACAACTGATCTAATTCTTATGATCAGCATTTCTCTTTAATTGTAACAAAAAACCAATATCAGAACAGATTCCTCAAAATCCTTCAATTGACCCTATATCATAAATCTGACAAAAAGTTCTAAAAACGACAATTCTATTTGAATTGATTCAGGAATCATGAGTCATCTCCCCATGGTTTCTCAGTATCACACAGGTGAAACAGTTTATTTTTTCATGGTGATTATTTATTTTCCTTCCAGACTTCAAAACGTTTCCCATTTGGCTAGAAACTTCTGGTTTGCTTGTTGGTGGATGAATCCCTATAGTTTTAGTGACCCTCACTGGATATTTTTCACCCTTATTAATTACAAATTTAATTGGTAAACATCCTAAATACATATTTGAAATTATCTTTCAATTCAACAAAGTGATGTGGGAAGCTTTCAGGGTACCTGATGTACAGTTCTTAAAATGAGATACTGTTTTTTGGAGTCCATTTAATATAATTTTAATTGCTGTGGAATGAAAATTTTATAATAATATTTTACACAATTCAACATGAATTCTCACCACTTTTGTCTAGCAATCCTCCTAAATAAAGAAATACATAAATCTACACATAAGACCTTTAAAGTACTTGTGAAAAGTAGAAATAAGTATTGCAGGGCAAAGTTTGTCTGTAGGAGAGTGGTTATCAGGTTGTGTGAATACAGAGGGAATAAATCACGTACTCTGAGTAAGGCTTTGTGTATGAGCAGGCAACTACTAAAAGCTTGCAGGAAGAGGGTCATGGTGAGGTACAAAGGACTGAGAAGGTGATGGGGCAAATTCAAGGTGGAGAGTAAACCTGAGGAGGCTAATTCTTCAGACACTTAAAGAAGTAACACCTTTTACAGTTCACATACTGAGCTTTTGAGCCTTCTCTTGTCCCAGGTGAAGAACATGCACTTGAATGAGTTATTCATTCATTAGTACAGTATAATCAAGTTGGTCTTAATGAAAGGTAGCACTTGTGTAAAGAGAGACAGGTTCACCTCCTTAAGTCCTTTCCATCTGAAATATTTTAAAGATTTAAAATCAACGTTTTAAATTTCATTTTCAGTCTTTACAAAAATCTTTTGATATTTGCAAAAAAATTCTCTTATTCTTAGTTAATTTTTATTTGTAAGTAGAACAAACTGTATATGTATTAACTGCCAGTAATATTAGCTGGACCTTTGGAAACTTCAGTCTGTATAGTGATTTACATTTGTGGGGAATATGGAGTAGATATATAGATAGGATACAAAGTTTTTGGATAGTTTTTTTTTTAGGAATGAAACTGCATTTATTATCTGGAATGTCAATCTTGTTACTGAATATACAAATTTGGCAACACAACTGCCATGAACTAACAGGTCTCCCAGAGATGATATGGATGTCCCATTCTTGGAAATGTTCAATGTGGGCTGTAAATGCAAAAAATTCTACAGTAGCTTCATGTTTGAAGAACTACTATTCTTTCTAAATTGTATCAAAGCAGAAAATGTTATGGGCCAAACTTTGTGGAGAATGATGTTTTTCCTGCCTGGAAGATAAACATGGGGTTTATGCCATGCAGATAGAGGCAGAGATGTTCTGGCCTTTCAGAACAGATGGAGACAGAGAATTTCTGGGTTTTCAGGACAGCTGAAGCCCCCATCCTATTGCAGAAACTGTCTTGTGTTTCTGTTAATGTGGATCATATAGAAAGAAAAAGACATAATGATTTTCAGGGACTTAGCCTTGCAAGTAGGGTACTATGTTCTCCCAGAACCTGTAACATGGCATATGATATAACTTTGTCTTTTTGTCTCTTACTATTGGAAGCACTGGTTCAGATTTTACCTCAGGCCTCACAAAATCTCCTTTCCTCCCCCCCACAAGTCTACCTGAATGTCACAGCATCCTGTGATTTACAGCAGTTGTACTGGTATCTCCTTTTGTCTGCTCACCTGCTGTTTACGAATCGTGTCCTTGTCTTTTGTCAACCAGCTGTGCTTTGCTTATCACCTCTGCTTCTGTGAATCTCTGTGGAAAGCCATCAGTGCTTGCAGGTTTTTCATGAGAATTTACTGTGACATAGGCAGAATTTTCTCCTCTTTCATGCTCATAATCTCCAGTTCTGCTTAAGCGAGAGCGTATTGTGGTGGAAGGAGTACAGAGCATGGTCCAAACTACATTCCCATAAAAAGGAAAAATGGAGGTTGGTGTATTTTCTTCTCCCCTGAATACTCAGTCTTTCTTTAGTACCCTGATACAGGTGGCTACCATTTGTAGAGCTATCAATTTCTTTGCCCGTTTTAAAGCAGCTATTATTTATGCCAGTCCCTGCTTATCATCCTCTTTATTCGTTTAGACAAGAACAGCTACAAAACATTTTAAACAGCTTGAGATAAAGGTTAAGCTTAAAGATCACATGTTATCATGCACAGCTTCAAAATAATGGGTTAAATCTGCTTCAACACAATGTTCCGAAATCATGCCTTTAATGTGCATTTAATTTGTGCCACTCTTTCAGATGTAAGAAATGTGAAAACATGAACCAAGCTAAAAAGCTATGGCCCATAAAGAAAATCAGCTGCAGTAGCATAAAAGGTACATGCTGCACTTTTTTTCACTAGTCTTCATATGCACAATCATACAGAACTGAAAAACACACCCTTCTTCAAATGACTTTTATGACTCTCTCTTTTAATAATAGTATTTATAAGTGACATACATCTCACAAAAGAAATGTGATTGTTGGAAATTCTACATTTATGCTTTAAGTCATTTTAGAAGTTTTCACATTAGAATTCTTGGTAGACTCACAGCCCTAGTTACAAACAATAAATTATCACTACAAGTCTTGCTATTGAAACAGATTACTTAGCCATTCACCATTTGCCATGGGATGCTGTCCAGATGTGTTGCATCTGAATTTCTCTGAATTTTCACTTGAGCACTATGAAGTTAATCTGTTGTTTAGCACACCAAAAGAATTGTTAAATACCTGCTAAACATTATACCAGTTTGCAGTATTCTGGTGTAAGGATTCTTTTATTCTCTTTCTGTCCTCTCTCCATTCCACTGATCTTCAACAATACTCCACTGTTGCAATGCTTCTTCTTTTTCCTTCTTCTAAGTATAATTTTATGCTAATCCTTGAGCTGTTGAAGAGGGCATTAGCTTTCAGCTCATTTTCTGCTTTGTTGTTCTAGGAAAACTTTGTTACTTACAACCTGGCACAACCTGAACTATCCACAAACTGCCTATTACTTCCACGATTTCAACGTTATTTTATATTTTGATAGAGATTACATGATAAGGCTGCATGGTCCTTCTGTCTACTGTATATCTCACAATCTAATTGCTGAGAGGACTGCACTTTCATCTCTGTGTTGGAATATGGCCCAGATTCTGGATTTCAAAGCAACTAAAAGGAAGACAATCATTAAGACAATGTTCCCTCAAATCCCAGTTCAAATAATCTCAAAGTCCATGCAAAACACAAATGTTGACCTCACAGAATACCCCAACCTCCAGAACAGTTCACAAAGCTCTGAAAACACTTGCAAACATATTTATGAAACTTCTTTTATTTTTATTGTGGGGAAAATATCCCTTGGTTGCCATTAGTTTTGTTTAAATCCGGTGGAAATATTCAGAGCTTCTCCATATATTCAACAATTCAGAAAAGTGGCTCATCACCTCAGTTGAGCTCAGTCTGCATGATTGCTTGTTTACTTAGTCTCCACTTATTTTTTTCAGGTTCACTATCAGGCTAGACAGCTCTGTCAACTCAAAAAGACATGCTTTTTTCAATCTATTGATCTCTGTTGCTCTTCCAAATCCTTTAGTATTGGCTCTTAGGATTACTATAATGCTATAATCATTCTGTTAAGGATTCAGATTTGTGGTGGACTAAAAGATGGTAACATCAAAAGGATTGAAATGCCCTTGAAGCAATCAATTTTTGTTCATCAAATACAAATGCTGAGAGGCTGCTTTCAGCTAATAATTTATAACTGAATTAATGACACATGGCTTCCGTCAGTAATGGTCTCCTCTCTGGAATCTCTTTTTTCCCTTTCTGTGATCTGATTTCATATTCTGGGAAAGGAAATCAGAGTGCTACAGAATTTAATCAGAAATGGGAACTGTCTGAAGGTAAAAGCTTAGCTTTCTTGCTTCAAATTGAGTGCTGCTGAAATCTTTATCCTTCAGTTTTGGCAAATGTATATTTTTAAGACAATGCTACTCATATGGAATTGTATTTAAACTTTTTTATCCTGCTTATAAAGAATCACAGAGTTGTGGGAAACATCTTGTAAAAATTTTAAGTTGCTTGCATGTGTAAATTTTCAAATACTTTGGTGAATGGGAAAATTTTCATATTAACAGAAGAGTCAAAAAAGGGTTATAGGCAATTCACCTTTTCTCCCACCAACCTCTTTTTTCTTCCGCTTCTGTGTGGTTTCTGACAACAGGTTCAGAGTAAAACTGCCACTTTTGCAGTATAAAATAAAATAGCTGGCTCTTATTTCCTATCACAGTCTTATTTTTCCTTTTCTGCTTTGCAGGTGATTTGTGATGAGTGTCTTGGTTTTTTTTTTTTTTTCAGAAAGGCTATACAAAACTTGAACAACTGTTTTTCTTTGCTTTGCTCTTCCTCCTGAAAGTTGTGTGAAAAGGGGAATATGCCCCAGACTTATTATCTGTCAAAACATTCTGAATAACCCTAGCATTAAAAAGCCAGATGGGGTTAGAAAATAAGGAGGGGAAAAAAAAAGAAAAATAAAAAAGCAAATAGCCTTTATAGAGGAAAAGTCATACACCTGAGTAAGTGCCAAATTACTGAACATGTGCATAAACTAATCTTAGCTTCATAATGTCTCCTCTCTTCTAAAGGACAGCCTAATAACCCCAGCTGTGGGATGAGGTTGTTTGGTGACGTTCTGTTATGATGTGGTCCCTTTTTATAGCTGTCAGTTATGTCACCCAGTGTTTGGAGCTTCTTTGCAGGGGAAAAATAGCCATGATATCAGCTTTAGGAATGAAATGTGCCATTAATCTAGTTCTAGCCTCTTCCCATCTCTTTTGTGAAGCAGAGATAATCAGAATCAATTGAGTAACTTCATTAGTGTTGTTTACACTTTTCTTATATGTGTAATGTGGTGAGATTTACAAGGTACCTTGGGTTATAAATTATTAGCAAAATTGGCAGGCAGGATGCCTTGTGTCCTTTAGATCTTCTAGGTAACAGTACAGATATGTTTCCTTTCATACAAACCATTTGTTTATATCCAGTGAATCCTTTTCTCCATTTTCTTTCTTCTTTTCCAATTATCCTACACCATCTTCCTCTCTCCCCCAAACTCTCTGCAGCTTATAATTGGTTTACAAATAGGTCAAGTTACTTATATTAAATAGCTGAAAGTACTTACTCAGGATAATTCTTTTATGACATTTTGTATCCAACTAATAATAAATCTTCAGTCATAACAAGTCTTCAACATAGGTCTTGCACAAGTGTATGTGGCATGGATAACATCACGCATCATTCTTAACATCTCAGTTTTCATAATTTAGAACCTTTAATAGACAATTAGCTTACAGAGGATGAAGTATCTTAATTTGTTGATTCTCAAATAAAAAATAGCAACTAAAATTCTACAAGGTACTTAGCCCCTCATATGAACTGAAGCTAAACCTCACACAAAGCTTTGCAAAAGCAGATCAATAGATTAAAAGCAAATGCAAAATAAATCTTAAAAAATCTAAATCAAAAGTAGTCACTGAACGTTGAAAGTAGGCACGGTAACTGGGCCCTGCGAAGTACTCACACTTGATAACACTTGAAAAAACAAGGTAGTTTTAAAAAAAATGTTTCAAATAAATGGAGACTTATTCCAAATAAAAGTTACAAAATAACTGAAGAACCATAATAAAAAAGATCAATAAAAAAGCTTTTAAACTAATTGAAAACGTTGTAACATTAAGCTTTATGACAATCATGCTCTTTTCCTTACACACAATCTTTGGCAGGCGAAATTTTATTTTAAATCTTTGCCCACTCTGCAGTTTGATGCAGTCCAAATGTCTTCACTACTGAAAATGGAGCAAATATAACTTTCTTCTTCATAGATATAGCTTATGGTCCAAAAGCTCATTTACGATAAATACCTGAACTTCCTCAGTTTTGTCTTCCAAGTCAGGAGTTTCCATCATCTTTTACTCCCTTTTCATTCTCTTCTGTTGGTTTTTCAGTGTTTAAACTGAGATTAAAATATGCTAGAAGTCACTTCTCATATGCAGCCCTGTGGAACGGGCCTCAAAGAGTCGACTCTTCAGAGGCCTCAAAGATGTTTGGCTCCAGAAAAAAGAAACGTCTGTTTCTTCAGCGGGAGGTTCTGTAGACCTTGGTTCCTTCCATTTTGCAAGATATCAAATTATCTTTCTTTCTCCTTCTTTACATCTCTGTGCTCACAACACCTCAGTGACAGTGCTGAGAATGACTACTGCAATCTCAGGGATCTTCAGGCTCATAAAATCCTTAGCAGTTGCTGCAGCAGCAAGATGAGGAGAGCAAAGAGCCCACACCTATCCTTTTGCTTGAGCTGGATTCCTAGAGAAGCTACTGTTTCGAAGTGCAAGATATTACCCCTTTCAGAAACAGTAAGTCTGACTCCCCAGGGCTGTCCTTCTTTCACTTTTTATTACAGGATCAGCCCTATCCTGAGCCCCCAGAGCAGCATACCCATACTACCAGAAGCTGGCTCCAATTATCAACCTTTAATCGAGAGTCATGGAGATGCTGAGGTACTGTCATCCTACAGACACGTGAGTGTGAACTTGAAATCTGCCACCAGCTTCAGTGGAATGGTTCATGTGCCTGCAGGTTCAGTTAGTGAGTAACGTCTTACCTAAAGGCTGGTCATAAAACTTCTGAGGACTTCAATGACTTTGGGGGCAACCAGAGGTACATGGTAGGTGCTAGGAGGTACATTCTGCATGAAGGCAGAAGAAAAGTGTTCAAATCAGCTTCATCAGTAAGACAATAAAAGTACTTTGATATGATGTTTACCCCCGTAGTTTCTAACACTGTTAATTGGGTTGCAGTCTCAGTGATATGTGAGTCTGAGGTAATGGTAATCTTCAAAAGTAGATACCTTAGAAAGCAAAGATCACTCTAGTAGAACAGTAAACAATGTCTTCCCTGTCTTGATCAGGATTGTAGGCAGATGTTTAGCACTTGTCAGTTAATTCACACAACTGAAAACTTTGCTAAGAGAGACCTTTACACTTCTTCACTAACCTTGTTTGGTAGTAAACGGTCCCAGAGGTTACAGTTGATACCTGGAAGCTACAACTGGGTAGAAAAGTGCAACTGGAAGCGCCTTTTTTTACTTCTCAACTGGACTTTGAAATGCAGGAGAAAAGGAAATGCTGCACACATATCCAGTAGACATTTGAAGTCTTATCTACTGTGGCAGGTCCACAACAGACATTCTTTGGCCTGTAACAGGCACCCTTGGTCTGGAGAGGAAGAATGAGAAATGTTGAGAACATGTATTCAGCCTTATGCTAGTGCTGACGGCCAGTCAGTAGCACTAAAGACACAACACTCTCCTCTTAGCTCTTAGTCAGCTAAGAAATCCCACACCCATAATGTCAACCATAGTGAGAAGGAGATAGTCACAATTCTTCCTCTGCTGTGGGATATGTCCATGACTACAAGAATTTGTGAGAGTCTTCATTCAAAATTTGAATTTTATGCCATTTGTTTGGGAAGAAATCGGGAGAGGCCCTAGAGATCTACAGGGTTGCTTACATGTTCATACTTAGGATCTGCAAAGCATCCTGTTGTTTCAGAAAAATGAATGCAGGTTCATATAGTCAGTGCTTTGCAGATTCACATTTGTTAAGCAAAAAACCTGATGGTTATTACAACATTTCCCCCCATCTTTGTTGTATATAGTCCAGAAACAAAAAGCCAATATTTTCAGAAGGATGGCCCATCTCTACAACTTTTTCATCATATGTAACAAATAACTCAGAACTTTTTCATCCAATAATGATAGCAAGGGCTATGATATCTAAGCTAGAGTAATTTTTTATTGGGAAAATATATATCTAGAAGATATAAATAAAAATATATATATTCAACTCAGAGAGAAGTTTTGGGTGAAAATCTGAAGTAAATTATACTCATTCTTTTAAAGACTTTAATTTTTTTACTTTTATTCTTTCTTGTCATATAACCAGCAACTTAAGAAAGATGATTTAGTGTCGTATTTGTTTCACACAGGCACCAGGAGGGTAGCATGAATTTAATATAGCGAGAATACGACATATGGGGGAAGACACTTTAAAAAATGACACTTTGCCCCTTGAGTTCTCTCTCTGAATTTACATATTGCACACAGGTTGGCTGGAAGTGGAGGTGTCAATATTAATACAGAGTCTGGTGGGGTTCCTGAACAGCCAAAGCAGCACATTTCAGCAAAAGGAGCATCATTTATCTCAGCACTGGCTGGGAAGTGAGGGGTAGGGGGTGGCTGATGTGGTTTTCTGTCATATGGAATGGAGTTCTTCAGGTTGACCTGAGCAGTTCCTTGTGTGCCTCTCATTTTGTCACCAGTTAACAGAAGTTGATGCACTCAGCTGCAACAGACCCACCCCTTTGCAAAGCAAACTGTGCAACTGAAAGCCAAGACAGTGCAGGGCTTAAATCCTCCTGGTAGCACTTTAACCATCGCTCATGTGGGTCTGATTTTCCAGCTTGCTTGCATTTGCGCTGAGTTATTTTTATAAGGATCTCGACACACCGAGTTCATTCTTTGTATTTTTCTATTGATTTTTCCACAACTGATGTGAAATAGAAGTATCTTTTAGGCTCTTTGTTTAACTGCATTTCCTCATGTTTTCCCCCTTAATCTTTGTAAACTTAGGTCTTCTTGAGGTTATAGCAGTATGTTTGTTATCTCTTTGTGTCACGTGATATTTATCTAGCTGTGACTCTGATACTGCTGGTGTTTCTGAAAAGACACTGGGTTCCTCTGTTATCTTTCTGCAGGTGTTGGATTTGCCTCTCTCACTAAAGTTTGGTATCCTCAGTAATTGCTGACAGTCTTTAAAACCAACAATTCATGATTTTCCCTGAAAGTTTACCTCCTGATAAACTGAATTTTTGTTACAGAATGAAAATATACCCAAATAGTGAGAGGGGGAAAAATAGCTTACTAGATTTTTGCCACTCAATTGGCTGACTCAACTGCACATTTCAAATCCTGAAATGCAAAAGAAGATAATCAATATAAAAACTTGGGACTTTACGATTTCAGTTGCCAAGTTTTTGCCAGCGAGTAAAATTCATCTGTTCAAGATTTTGTCTTCGAATTACTGTAGAAAAATGGATCATCAGATTTCATCATTTTAAAAGCATGGTCTGACTTCTCAACATGAAGAGTTTACACAGGGGAAGGCACTTTAAAGCCTTCACTTTTCATTACAAGTAGGATATCTTACAGAATAAAACCTTATGTGGTTGTTTTTCTGAAGTGTACATGAAAACTTGTAAGTTGACAACCTTAGGAAAAAGTAAAAATTAGTTACTTACAAGAGCTGACCTTTCTCTAGAGGCTGAACAAAATGTAATCTTGGAGAATTCTAGAGGTGATTGTTTAGCTGTAAGTGTATTGTGCTGGATTTACTGCTGACAGAAATCTATGATCTGCCCATAACTATAGGTTTTTCTTTTATTTTTTTTGATGCCTGAAAATACAGTAGCAGCAGCAGTAACAAAGTTTACCCACATTGCAAACTTTGGAAATAAGACGGAAGAAAGAAAACATTCAAGTGGTGCTCTTTTGAAATAGACTGGACTTCAATAGTTTTCAAGCATCAAAGGATTGTGTATTCTGTCTGCAAGTTAGTTTTCTGAATAAATTATTATTTTGATTCATCTCTTCATCATCTATTTTTAGCCTTTTGGGAGACTTTTGAAAGCAAGTATTTTTTTTTTTTTCCCTTAGTTTGGATCATATGTCTTGGAAGCTTAGAGTTCTTTCTTGCTGTCTGACAGATCCTCACACAATTACCCTTCCAGAAAATTCACCCTTGCTGGAACTTACTTCTTAGGCATTCCTCCAGTGCCCCCTGCACTTGTGGATGTCTGTATATTCTGCTGATCAAAGAGTATTCTTCTCCATCCACTTATCAAATGTTTTATTTTCACATAATTTGCCTGTTGACACCACAGCTGCTTTTTTGCACTGGGGAGGGGAGAATTGTTGTTGAATAAAGAAGATAACCTTAAAACTGAACTGTACATTTCTTTGCATTAGCTGCAAAGCTGTAGTTGTGAGGGATAGTAGTATTAAAAGCAAAGGTAATTTTCTGTCAGCTTCTTGGATTTCTGAAGGAGGCAAAATAGGCCCCTGATACTCTCAAAAGTTTTCTTGAAGGTGTGCTATAGACCATACCAATTTTTGAACACACCATAACTCTGTCAGGGTCCAGTTCCACCAAAATTTCCATTTCTTTAAAATAAAAGGATCAGACTTGTAATACAAAATACAACCTGTGAAATGCTTGTGTTGCTCTGTCTGACTTCCATTAGTTATGAGGCACACAGGCATAATGAAGAGTCTCAGACATTCTCTTTCAACTCTAACAGTTATTTGGGCTCATCTATGAACCAGAGACATGCTGTCTCCTCCCCATAAAACATGAACAACTTTACAGTACTTTGAGAAATTTAGAAGAATTTACCTCATTTCATAAGAGTTAGATTAACAATACTTCCTGGTACAACCAGGATTTTGCATGCTAATTAAAGTGTGAATTTATAATATGTTTTTCCTATTGGCTAATGTAAAATATTATTGTCCTGTAGGCAACTCTAGTCAGAGGGATGTTTTTCAGCTTTAAGGACACACAATTTGAAAAATACAATTTGTTGTTTATTGTTTTAATGCACATAATAACCCCCTTAATAAATTTGATTGGCTGATTCCTACATATTATGTGCCTTGCTCTCACAGTTACACACTTTGGACCCAGAGAAATATCAATCACCAAAATGTCCAAAGTCTGTCCAAGTCCCTCAGGGGTAACTATGCTCCCTGAAAGATTTTCCCATCAACCAAACTCCTCTTTGTAACCTAGCTTGCCTGCTATAACTGGGACATAATCAGTACAGAAACCAAACATATTTTTCGGAAAATAGGCTGCAAAATAGAAAAATCTTGCTTAGAAAATGTCCAGATTTTTCACTGTAATAATCAGTAAATTAAAAACTTAGAATTATCCATCAAGCTTCCTGCACTTTCTAAAGACCCCATGAGAAATGTTTCTATTCTTTGAAAGCAGTATAGATTTATATGTCCCTGACTCTTCAATATGAAAAACGGAATGTGCTTCTACATCTTGTAACCAAAATCCTCAAGAAATTATTAATAAAAAAATTAAATTCTCTGAGGAGCTGTTGCAACTGATAATGCAACAGATTTTTTTCAAAGGATGGTTAAATGCCAGGGGAATTATTGTTCCAGAAGTCTTGCCATTATTCTATAAACTGCTAGGCTAAAATTATCACTTACTAGAGTACTGGCAGAAATGGTAAATGTCAATACTCTTCAGAAGCACTTAGCAAAAGGAGTCAAAATGGGCTGATGTAGGAAAAAGTATTTGGAGAATGTTGTTCAGGTAGAAAATAAGCAATCCCATCTCTTATGCTATTTTATCTTATGTTGTCATTGTCATTAATATGCCTTGTGCACTTCCAACTTCCTCTTTTATCCTGTGGTGGAACTCTGGTGCCACTTGTGTCTCACCCTGCTGACTTCTTCAGCAAGAAATCCTTCAGGCCGTTCTCTGCTTGCAGATTGCTGCTAACTCCCACGGGATGCTATATATAAGACATCACTGGTTCACATTCTCTAACTTATTGCAGCAGACTTTATTGAGTGAGGAACAGCAGCTGATGTCTGTCCCATCACAGGCTGAGTGAGAAGAGAGGGGCTATCCCTGCACTTTGTCACCCGTGTAGTTGGCTTCTCCGTGTCCCGCCTCCCCATGCTATTGCTTCTTAGTTTATTTCTGAGCTTGAAAAAGGTGTGAAAAGTGAGAGTAGTGCTTCAATTCAGACATTTCTGCCTTAGCTGGGGATCCCATTACCCTGTATGGCAGTGCAGTTGCAGTTCCACCAACATGATGCCCAGATGTATGAGTCAGAGTAATTTCCTTTGCTTTCTTTCATGCTCCATGTCTCCATCTTCACACTTGGTTTGGGGCTCTGCTGCTTAGAGGCACCTTGTGAGGTTAGTGAGCTCCCTGCTCCAGAGCTACAACCCCAGACTCAGATAAGTGGAAAAACCACAAAGAGATGAAGGAAATTACTTTATCCAGCATGGATTGGCAAATGCTCCTATGGCAGTACTCAGCAGCTTTTTGCTTCTCTGCTTTGCTGTTATTACAAAGACCATTTGAAGTAGGAAGAATTTAATACAAAATTTTGTTCTGGGGAAAGTGACTTAGTCCCTTTCCTGTCTCAGTTTCTTACCTGAGAAACACCAATATAACAAAAAAGAAAGATGGCTGTCAGTATAGCTACTCTTTCAAACCTGAGTAGCTTCACATTTGTTCCTGTAGGATGTTTATCCTACTGCTGGTAAAATTGACGGCTGGTAAAATTCAAGTTAAAAAACTTTCAGCATGTATTTCAAAGCCTGCAAACAGTCAGCACTTTGGTTTTCCCTCTGACCAGAATGTTTCCTAAACTTTCCAGTATTCATGTGTTATTTTGCTATTCAATCAATCACTTTTTCTCCCTGAAGCATGTAACCTACTCAAATAACAGTGATTATACATTCATAATTGCAAAGTCAAAATAAAAGCCTAGAGCATATGGAAATGATCAGAATATGGTGTAATAGCAGCAATGCCATTTACTGTACAAAATCAATTTAGCACACCAATAAATACATACATATATAAACCAATGACAAGAATACTATTCTTTTCCATAAAACTTTTCATCTAAATTCTGGTGCCATTGTTTTGGAATAAATTTTCTTGTCACAAAGATATGGCTTTTTATTTGATTCAGTCTTATTGCATCATTAAAATATTGATATCTTTTATGTTTCACAAACATTTGTGGACACACCATTAACCAACATAAAACACAATGCAGTAACAAATGCCTGTTTTATGACTGCTGTCAGACTATATATACTCTCTAATGGTCTAGCATTATCAGCAATCTAAGGCTAAATTATCACAAGTTAAGTCTATGAAATACTAGACACATATATAATCTCCAGGAGTCAATGTATTGAAACATTAGAATTAAAGGTTCAGACAATCAATTCAGCCAAAAATGCAGTTTTGTAGAGGTATTTTTCATACAAGAAACAAAGAAGGAAAAGGAAGGAAGAAGCAAGATTGCCCATACCCAAAGAAGATATAGTTTCTCTGGACATTTATGTACTGTCAGCAGGAGGAACAAAAAAAAGATGAGATAGAGAAAGAGGAAAGGAATTTGATAAAGGTGCAGTGTTTATGTCTTTATCAGTTTTATTATAGATGCATTTTGATCAATGAAATTGTTCCATTACCTGTCTGTGAGATTGATTTGTGTTGTTCTCTGACACTTTTTACTTGGCCTGAGAATTTTACTGTGTGTCTATAGGAGCAGAAGAATTTAAGACAAGGATGATAAATTGCTAGCAACATATGGTTTGTTCCAAGCCGTGTGAAAAAAACCTGAGCTGCTGCAAAATGAAACTAATGAAAGTGTATCAGGGGCACTAGATTTAGATAGTGATAAGGCCCAAAGTGTTTTGTTGTGTAAGCAGGGTTGGCAATGGTTGACAGTGAACAGATACAAGGAATGAATTTGCCTTTCACATGATGACCATACAAAAGTTTTGGGGTTTTTTTCATCTCCTGTGTAAACCCTAGAAAAGAACGTTTTCTTTTTGGTTGTCTTCTCTTCTAAAGGTGATGACAGGATCAATTTCGTTGGCTTAGCATGACAGTATTAATCACGACGGTCTGTCAAGATATATAATGGCAATATATATTGGAGCAGCGTCTTGGCAGAATGAGCTTCATAATATGAATCTCCCTTTTATTGTAGTCTTTGACAGCAACAGTTTAAAGGGTAAAGAGAGTTCTAAAATCTTGGCACCACAGACAGACAATGTCAAGTAAAGAGAAGCAGAGAGGAAGAAAAGCAAACAAGTTTCAAAGAATGTGTCCAGACTCTTAAATGCATTTCTAATCAAACAGCAAAACAATCGTGATTTAGTGAGATTCTAAAGTATGCCATTTACTCTCCATCAAAAGGTTTGTGGGTTTTTTTTAACTTTCTTTTCTAAACTGAAAAGGTAGAAGGCATACAAAAGTCTGCTACCTAAAATGGTTTCAAAATACAAATGTTCTCTAGTTTACTATTTGGATTAGATGTGTCAGTTCCAACAACCCCAACTAACCTGTGCTCTAGCCTATCCTCTGTGCAACTTGTTCTTCTTACAGAGATTATACCTCATCTATTAGGATCTTTTCTATTTTTGTTCCCACTGCTTCCACAGACTTTCTCCAAACACTTGCGACTTTTGAAGATCTACATTCTTTGTCTTTTGTTTATTGTACTTTAATGAAAGTGTTTGAGTTGTTTATGGAATACTAACTAAAGCCTCTCTACCCCTTTCCCTTTGGAAATGAAATGGGAACATTTCCATTGACTTAAAGAAAAATAAGTGCCACGGAGCTGATTTATCTTATTCACAATGAAATTTGCTGGACATCATCTTCTCTTGCCTAATTTCATTTCTAAGGATTTATGACAATAAACATGATTTAAGAAATATTTTTTCCCTGTAAATTTCTATTCTCCTAATGATTCCAATATATAAAAATTGTGAAGTATTATTATGTTTACTATTCTATACCTTCTTTTTGAACTCTTGGGCCTTTACAATAATTTATAAAACTGTGTTATGCTTCTTGCTTTTCCTTTTCTTTCTGTGGAATACAATATTACATGGAAATTATAACAAGATTTACTGTAAGATGGGAATGGGAGTTTGTTCATGAGTAACACTACAATTCTGCTGGTCTCAGGAGATGTACTGGTTTTACCTGTCCTTAAAAAATTGCAGGAACTTAGAACACTAAGAGCAGGATGATCCATCATGGCCTAATTCTTTTCCAGCTGTGCTGAAAATGAAAGCATAGCTGATACCCATTTCTGTAGGGAAACTACAGACATGGCATTCAATATCCTCCTAGACTAGACACATTACTGCATTTATGTACACTCTCTTGAATTCATTGGCTAATACTTATTTGAGTAAGGACTGCTTAGCCCAGAAAGAGTTTTCAGGCTCAAGCTCTGCTTCAATATTCTCCACTTTCACCAGGCAATTATCTCACCCTCCTGAACAGATTACAAATTATGCAAAACTATAAAAGAGGTTGAAAGAGCAAGAGGAAAACAGAGGTAATGTATGAAGTATGCACCATATTATTGGAATTCCTAAAAGCAGCACGACTTGCAATTTGGACACAGCATAAGAATTAACGTAAAGATGAATAAAAGATCCTATGCTAGTTTGAATATTGCATGTGAAACTTTAAAAATGGAAATAGAAAATGAATGAGGAAGAAGCAGAGGCCACATGCTAACCTGAACAACAGTTTTTGTAACTTAAAAAAAATGAAAATACAATATACAAATACAACAGTTTATTAACAGGGGGGAAGTATTTTCTATTTAAATTTCCACATATTCACAAACTTCTCTTTCTGCTGTGTTTTAAAGGGCTGGGATTCACTCAGGAATATGCACAAATCATGGGAAAGCAATGATACTAACAAATGGAAACTGAATATTTTGGGATGTGGCATTACAGAAGCATTTTTAAATTTTTTTCACATCTCTTGATGAATCAAAATATGAATGTTCTGTTGGAAATATTGCTAAAGCAAAGTAGGATCTTCCACTAATGAATGAACTTCTTAAATTAGATACAAACACATTAAAAACAGTCAGAACTGGAATGAACATAGTGCTGGTGGCTGACCAGAGAAAGAAAAATCAGTTTGTGAAAAGCTGGTGATGAGGAACTTGCCAAGGAATATGGTGTGGTAATACTCAGGTCTCATCCATCAGGCAGACATAAGTGCAGGTTTTTTTCCCTTTTTTACTTTTGGAATAAAACTATGTTCTTTCTTGAGCAACTGAAACTGCAACTGAACTCAATTAAAGGTAGATTTGAGGGGAAAGAGTTGTCCTTTTTTTAAAATTTGTTAATCTGTTGCATTTAGCATAAACAGTTTTTGATAACTCATCTTGTAATAGCAGAAACTTGCCACAGTAATTCCAGGAACTGAAAAACTGATCTTCTTGTCCTGTTAGTCTCGTGCATTCTGAGTTAAAGCTGCTGTTCATAAATGTTTAGAACAAAATATTTTTATTTTCTCCTGGACATTTTCTGCAATTCAGTTGCATGCAAAGAATTGCATAAGTAAAATTGCCCGCGTAAAATCTCCTGGAACAAATCTACATCTTGGCTCATATCTTTTTTAAACCAGAGTTTTTGAAATAAAGTCTGAGTTCTTAATGCTGTTTTTCAGGTGTAGGGAAGTCAGTTCAAAGACAATACCTTGCTAATTAATACAGTGTGGGACAATTTATCTTTTCAGTGCTAGCAAATTTCCTTGGCTGTCTTTTTCCAATTTCTGGGTGAAGTAGTCCTGAATGCAGGAAAATACAAATAGTTTGATCATAGTTTGCTGAAAGGCTACTTTATTTGTACACATTTAATTGTATTGCTTATGTAAAAATTGAGTATTACTTAAGTAGTTTGATACATAGGCTTATGTTAATCACTCTATATGGTCTGTGTGCCTGATCCTCAGTTTATATTCCTGTTTTTTTTGCAAAAACCAGCCCAAAAGACTACTGAACAAATTTCTTCCTGTTGTCTGAAATTATTTAAACAGAATTCTCCTTGAGATGTGTGCTGATGGAGAAGTGAAAACTAAAACAAAATTAGAATGACTACTTTGAAAAAATATTCTGTAAGAGGTTTTTTTGTTCATCAGCCACCTCTAAGATCTTTAAGTACTGTGTCTTGAATATGGTTCCTGATTTCACCCTCAGCCCTCTTCTCTGAAACAAAATATTGAAATGGAGAAGTTATTCAGACTTACTGTTTCTGGAAGACTTTGTAAGCAATAAAATTACTATAGTTGTGCTGCCTACAGAAGGATGTGGGTAACTGTGTCTCTGTTCTGCAGATGTGTTTCATTTGGGCTTCTCTACTATTGGCTGCAAGAGTTTTTGAGAGACATGGAATATTAGAACAATTAGATCATTAGCTACAACAAGGAGCTTGCTTGCTTCCCCCATCTCCCCAGTTTGATATTATCTCATTATTTACTATATCTTTTACAGATTGCATTACTGAAAAGTAGAAACAGTTTTTGTTGGGTTTTTTTAAATGTTTTTTTAAAGTTCGTTTTAAAGTAAAAGTGCCTGATTCATTTGTTGCTCACTAGTAACAGATCTTTACTCCATGTGGGATGAACGTACAGTGCCACGAAACATATCTCAACCCTGTCTGTCCAAGCTAAACAGCATATCAGGCTCTCAGAAAAACAATCTCAAATGATGTACCACCAGTAACTACACTTGTATCATCTCTGACAAAAAAAAAATCTGATTTTAGCTCAGCTAACATGTTAAATTGTATTAAAATTCTTTACAAAAAATGATGAGATTTTTTTCAGATCTAGAGTGAACGTGATGTGATATAATATGAACTAGCATTTATAGTTAGAAAATGTGTCTTTATCTGGTTAAATGATGTAAGGTACTGCATTTCATAAACAGATTGAGAAGAAGGGAGCCTAAATTCTATACTGGCAAGTTGCCTTTTTGTGATATGTCTGTAGAGTCTTACATATGGCTTTAAAACTTATTTTTAGAGGCTCATTATGATTTACTTTAAAAAGCAGAGAAAAAATTAAAAGCAGTTCTCTTAAGAGACCCTGGTAATTGTTTTTAGACAGTATTTTAAAAAGTGTTCATGCACAGTTGTTTTGAGCTTTAATATTACATATTATCTACTTTCACCCAAACTATATTTTGATGGTTTCCTTTTCTTTGTCCTGTTTTAAAATATGTATTGGGCTGGACTGGATTTTAAAATACCAGACTCCTGGATTTTTATGTTTCTGTATTTAATGCAGTTTGTTCTGCTTCTGTGCACATAAAATACTTTGTTGTTTGTAAGGATTATATCTTAGCCAATGAAGACGGGAAGAACTGAATGAAGAGAGATCAATGAGTCTTTTTTTTTCTGTAAATTCACACTGCATTTTTAGGTCTGTAGCTGCTCCTGAAAGTGTGATGGTGCTTGAGGCCTTTGAATTTTCTCTCAAAGAGTATTTTGAACATAGGTGTCTCATTGGAAACTACGGGTTTTTAGTGTGAGATTTCTTCCATGATTATCAAATTTTTTCTGTATCTCAAATATTGACTGTCAAGATATCTAGACTTTTTGCTTTCACAGATTTTTTGGTGAAAATTTTGTGTAAGAATGGTTTATATACTGTTGCCCATCATTGCATAGTAGAAAAATCTGACTAATCATGGATATCACTGGGATATGGCTTTCTGGCATTCTGGCAGTACACTTAGAGAACAGGCTTACACTTTTTTCTCTTTTCAGATGTACGTTTATATTCTTATAACCAACAGCACTCTGCTAAAAAAGGGAAAATCATTATCATATCGAAATTCCTTGTCTTGAAGGAGAAAACCATTGTCCAATCTCCCCAGATAGTCTTCAAAAACTCTAAAATTCTCTTCAATGTTAATGATGTTCCATAAATTTTGAACTGGAGTACGTAATTTCATATTCATCCATACTAACTTTGTGTAAAAAGAGATTAGGTGTCTCTTCAGTTCAACCATAATGTACAGGAAACTTTTTAATGTTGATTGCATTTCAAGGCTTATGAAGGGAGAGAGATTCTAACCTGATGAACTATGATATCATGCAATTTTTAAAAGTAATTCTCTATAAATTATGAACAATTTTCCTGTTTAATGAAGCATTAAACATTATATAAGGAACCCTGTCTTTCCATTAGAGAAAGATAGTGCCTTGAGCTTCTTGACTTATACAATAAGGATGAGTAGCATGTTGCATACAACAATCTCAGTCCTTTATTATGTTATGAATTTAAATAAACTTGCTGAAATAATTTCAACAAACCAAATTAATTTAGCTATTTCTGCTATTTCTACTGTTTCCAAAGTGGCCTGAATTTTTGCATTTACATTTCTCAACTTTATTTTATTTCAGAGTAGAAAACAGCCATATGTGAATAACTTGGCTCCTAAAAAGTGAAATACTAGATTGATCCAAAAAATCTTTCAAATACTATGTGAATCTGGAATTTAATTTTAATAGCTGAATGGCTACAAAAAATAAAAACTATTCAATGACCCATGTTTTAGTAGCTAGTATGAAGATTCACTCTCAGAGTATTACTTACAAAGACTTATTCTACTGAATTGCTTATATATTTGATTTTGCCTGGTTGGAAACACCCAGGGACTAAAAGTCTCAGTAAAGTTCCATGGGTCCAAGTGACTACAACACTTGAGAGAGTTGTGAGACTGAAGCCATCATTTGAGAACTTCAGTCTAAACTTTTCAAGAGACACTGACTACTTTGGTTTTTAACAGAACTAATTAAGATTTTCTCTCTTTTCATTTTAATAGCTAATGGGCTTTAGCTTTTTTTTTTTCTTCACTTGCCTATTTACAGATGTTGAGAACATGGAAATAATGTTATCTATCAGGAGAAATAGAAGTCTCACAATTCAAAAGTCTGACCAGACCTGTCCCAATTGAATTGCTTTATTCTGGGCACTTAAATTCATGCTTTGAGACAATACCCATGGGTCACACAAGGGCCATTTGTTCACAATGAATTTCACAGATTTTATAAGACATGCTGAAGAGAAACCGACAAGAGAAAATTGAAAAAACATAGTCATTTCTCCTAATCAATGATTTCATGAAAAGTCCAGACATCTGTAACTTGGGAGACTGTGGGAGTTACAAATTGTTCTTTACTGAGCCATTACCTCTAAAAAAATCCTCCCTCCCTATTTTTTATACCTGAGGCCATGGTTTATATCTAGTTATGTGGGAGCTTTTAAATTATTTAAAAATTTCACATAATGCATTGTTATGCAAAGGATTCGAAGAAATATTCTTGGAGGAATATTGAAGTGGAAAAAACAAATCTCTCAGTGGAGTTAGCTGATGGGTCTGTAGTTTCACCTGAGAAATAATCTATATGTAAAACTTCTCAGTAAGATAAACTGAATGTCTTCAGAGGTTATGGACAGATCAGGGTTTGCAGAGAAGTGCCAGAAACTGGATAGCTGGAAAGAACAAAGATGCTCTGCGAGTACGGCCTTGAGAAAAACTGAGATGTAACTTCTGGGCCAAGTGTTTCCTGAAAAAGCAGCTAGTATCTGTGGGCAAATCAAGTGTCTCCTATCTGAGTTCTTTGGAACTTCAGATATGCTCTATAAGTAAACAGGATTTGATCCAAGAACACCTTCACAGAATCAGAGTCTTTGATCACAGCAAGCTGCAAAGCTGTTAAATTTGGCTGGTTGTTCACATCAAAGGAAGACAAGAGTATGGCTTTAAGTGGAAGAGTATCTTAATTTAGATTTTTTTTAATTCTGTACATAAGGTTAGAATACAGAGACTGAAATGCTTGGTTCAAAGTTACTTTACTGTTAACCTTTGTAATCACTGGAACAAGGCATTTTCTGTTGTATTCAAACAACTCATTTCACTCCATGTAGTTTTTATCAATGAGGAATATTATTTGTGAATGTTCAGGAAATTAATGAGAAGTGCCCCATATTGTCCTTGGCTTATATTATTTCTTTCAAAGATGAGTCAAATGCACCATTCAGTGATCACTGAATATTTAAACATTCCTGTAAAACATTCAGCTGCTTCAGCCAGCTTGCTAGGGTGGGATTTTCTTTTTCCAGACAGTTTGATGAGCTGATTTTACTCTTAATGTGAATCAATAGAAAAATGGCAGTGAACTAACAGTCTTGGAAAAAGTACATGTTCATCAAAGTCATTTTGGTAAACAAATTGTGGCAGCTCTATTAATCATGTCAGTTTTATGCTTCCTTCTTTCTACCTTCCCCCCACTCAGTTTAGTTGTCACATGCCGTGTTTGCCTTATGTCAGCACAAGGATATTGGAATGAAGACAGACAAACCAATACAGAAGAAATATATTATTTAAGTAGTTCACCTGAACCCCACACCCTTTATGGTTCATGGTCAGTAAGCATGTCAGTGAATGAGGACTGAGCCATTTTTTCCAGTAACTTGATTTTTAAAGAAATTTAAAATGAAGATTATTTTTATTTCTGAGCTGGTTTAGAAGCTCTGTGTTAGGCTGTAGCTTCAGTATACATGTGACTCCTGTCTGTGTGAAGTAGTAGTATTTTATTTACACCTGCAAATTTGCATCACTAGGTAACCACATAATTTCACACGTGTAAATAGAGTTCCCATAAAATCTTACAATTTATGCACATGGAAACATTTGTTGGAAACTGCACGCTGATTTTACAGTCTACACTCCTTTTTTGAAATTAGCTATGTGACAGTAAGATTGTTTCCAGATCTGTAAGGTTTTCATTTTTATAAGAATACTGTGACCAAAATCAGAAAATAAATCTGTGGCTTTTTCTGTATGCATTCACATTTTTCCATTTTGCTGTGAAAACAAAACAAATAAGGCTTAAGTAGAAATTCTGGAAGAAACCTCAAATGTATAGCCATCTGCTTTCTTGCTAGCTATTTTTCCTAGCAGATAGGGTGGCTTCTTTAGCTTTTAGCAGTTGTCAGACTCAGGCCTTCCGCCCTGAGGAATTGCACACCTTGCAGACAGATGTGGGTATGTAAGAATCAGAATGACCCTCCTCTATTCCCTACACATACTCATATACCCACACACGAGTGTTTGTAAGGGGAAGCCTTGTATGGCTTTTTTACTTTGTTCCATTAGGACCAGTCACTGAGCTATTGGTGTAGCACAGTAAAGAGCAATTTCACCAGATAGAGATCTGGTGAACTGAGGAAAAATCTCTCTAGCAAAGTTTAGCTGGAACTATAACTGGATTGATGCTAATGATTCTTGCAGTGTGTATATAAACATTTTGATATGGGAGAAAAACCTCACAGTCCAAAACAACCATGGGTGAATTTGTATTTCACCTTATTTTAAGGAAACTATAGCTATAAGAGATCAAACATAGAAAAAGCTAGCAATCCAATCTCCATTCCTGCTTAAAAAATTTTTAATCTATCATTTGACCAGAGAAGTTGTGGGTGCCCCATCCCTGGAAGAGTTCAATGCCAGGCTGGGTGGGGCTCTGAGTAACCTGGTCTAGTGAAAAGTGTCCCTGCCCATGGCAGAGGGTTGGAATGAGATGATCTTTACTGTCCCTTCCAACCCAAACCATTCTATGATTCTATGATCAACAAGTGAGAATCAGCTTGATGTGCCTCAAGCTCTGGAGAAAAAAATTATAAGCAGCTTAGGTCAAAAATTATGTTTATGCTCTAAGGCAGGCTCTTTGTAAGGGAGTCCAGTCGTAGTATTCATATCTAAACTTCTTTGGCATCCTGTAGGCTTGTCTCTATCAGCTGTGATATGGCTGAGTAGAAGTTAACAGATAGATAAGAGTTTGAAAGTTAATGCAGCTGACTTGAATTAGTGTATTTATTCAAAGCTATACAAAAGTGACCAATTAATGTTACAAAAGACCCGTCTGGAATAACAATTAGTGTATGTTGCTGCCATTTACAATAGAGCAAATCTAGCCAGCCAAATTAGTTACATATTTTTTATACTTTGTCAATTGATTACAGAACATTTACCATATTCCTTTATTTACACCTTCATATTACAAAAGCAACAGATTAGTGAAGTGCTGTTTGCTGGGATCAGTTTTATAATGTTTCATCTGGCATTCTTAAGAAAGGAAATATGATGCATATATGAAATAAAAATCCTCTAGAGGCTAAAACCACTGCTTATCCTGTGTCTTCAATAAAGTAAGAAAAATGAAAGGACTTGGTTTATGAACTGCTAGGATACCAGACAAAACTAAAGGTTAGAGAAATTTCAGCTAAATCCCAAATGCAGTGGAAGTACTAGCAAAATTTCATTCAAAACTTGAAAAGGTTGTTTAAAAGCATATTTGAAATAAAGTTGTAAGTAATTAAGATTAATAATTAAATACTTCAGTAACAGCACAAACCAGCAATGCAAAACATAACAATAAGAGAGAACATTCCAAGTCCAGAAATTCAGATCAAAGTATTTTTATTTTTAATATACGTCCTTATCTCTCTGAAGACACTATATCTGGCAAAATAAGCACGACAATTATTGATGAGAGAGCACCATGTCTGATGAGCAGAATCACTACTTCTAGCTAATAGAACAGTATTTCAGCCAAATACAATGTTGTAACTTATGGATCAAGAAGCTTGATTCACGGAGTATGCTTGTAGACCCTGCAAATTTCTTGCTCAAGTTCTAAGGATTTTTAAGTAGTATGAGAAAATACTTAGTGCTCAGAACTAGAACTGAATACAGAGAGTTACTGACTTTTTATATCCGTGCTCAGAAACTTGTTTTAAAGCCCTGTTCTTTCTTGCAAATTCCTCTCATTATTGGTCACTCCTATTGAAGTCAGGAGTAGACATAACTCATAACCACCACCAAGAGGACTCTCACAGGTCCTTTTATCTTTTAATTGTGTCAGAGGGCAAAGAACATCAGAGGATTCTTTTTATAATAATAAAAGAAAGGTAGAGACTTTTTCATAGGCTGAAACATAAATAAGGTACTAGAATATTTGGGTACTTTGTGGAGGAGCAACTACCAGAACCAGATTATACTATCCAAATGACTTTAAAAAATGCTACTAGAGGATGTATGTTTCAGGTGCTTACTTATAACTGTGTAAAGCTGCAAAGGCCCTATTCAGCCACTGCCTAATGTGGAAGACAGTGTAAAGATGAAACTGTAATTTCTGAGTTTTATAGGCCCTCGTGTTTTATTTCTCCGTGGACCTGGGATCATCTTAGCCTCAGTAGCACTGAGCAACTTGGAGCTTAATTCCTAGCCAAGCCCCTCTGTGATTCACAAGATTCATTCCTGAGGGGCTTTGTCAGCTGCCCCCAAAAGGGATTAATGTGTTGTGTACAGTGCCCCTCAACACTCAAAACTATTGCAATGGTGATGCCTCTTGCTCTTTTCTTCTAAATGACATCTACATTTCTTATTAATGAGCCCCACGTGGTTCCCTCAGGGGTAGGTTCCCTGGATTTCTGTTGTGGCTGTGACCCATGTGTGTGAGTGAGGTGCTGGGAACCCTGCAGAAGTGGGAACCTCAGATCTGGCCTTGCAGCAGCCTCCTATATGTAGTTTCATGCTACCTCAGGAAATCCTTGTCTCTCCCAGGTTTCCTACTGAGGAATAAGAAGTCTGGGCTCAGCACTGATCCCACACAAGAACCCACAAGTTGTCAGGTCTTCCGAAAATCTCCACTGTTCAGGGCATCCCCCCCACCTGAAGGGTCGATCCATGCAGTTTATTTCTTTCAACTCTTACTACTACCTCAGGTATCTGGATGAGATGAGCAAAACACAATTTAATGACAATTATATGCCTTGATGACTTACTGTACAGTCCTGGTGGCTGTTTGGTTGCCCCCTGCACTCTCCCTATACCCAGAAGAGCTGTTTTTATCAGGTCCCAGCATCTCTTATCTCCAAAGCGTGCAGTCAGATTGTAAAACATACAAATTCTGTTTGCTTCAAGAATCGTTTTCTATTTCACCTTTCCCATCCCATGCTCTGCAGTTGGAATGCAGGCACATGGCAGAAGGAAAAACTACCTTGATATCAGAAATGCCCAGGACTCACGTAGTTTAGTCTGGAAATGCACATCTTGAACCAGTTCAGGGCAGAGAACATTGTTGTAGAAAGTCAGAGATGTTTCTTGGGGATAGAAGCCCACCACAAAGCTCATCATTCTGCCTTTCCCCAGTGATTCACTCATTTCAGTGTCCCCTACCATGCTGAAGTACTTGTTGCTTTTGTATGTTCTCTCCCACTTGTGGATTTGCACACAGCAGAGCTCACTGGGGTCCAGACTGAAGAAAGACAAAGCTGTTAGGGTAGCACTGGGAAAAGGGCTTTGTAGTGAACTTTGAAAGCTGCAAATTCCACCCTGCTGGGAATATTGTACATTGCCTTGTAATATCCAGGACAAAACTAAGGTGCTATGCATGTTTCAGGTGTAATAAGTTGGACCCAAACCATTAAACAGTGTATAACATTTTTCTGAAATTAACTGCTACAAAATACTTGCAAAATACCCATAAAACATTTAAAGTGTTTTATTTGTTTGGGCAATAAGAAAAATAATTAAGTAAAAGAAACTAAAATCAAATCTGAAAATCCTGTTTCAGACTGAAAGATTGATTCCTCAGAATCTGTGAGGTATTTTTTCCCCACTAACTCCTTTTTGCACACTTCTAGGCATCTTGTATACTTTTGTGGAATATCTGGCACTGGCCACAGCTGCATCCAGATGCAGGGTCTCCCACTCAACTCAGTCAAAATTTCTGTATTTCTAAATGAGGATTATACTCCTCATGGTTATTGTCAAACCTTGATATATTTTGAGGAGTCTCCATGCATGCCTGATTAGCGCCAGCTTCTTATGGGGAATAACAAACATGCAGCACAGAAAAAATATTTGCGAGCATAAATGGCCCAGACAGCAGTGGCTGTTCTCTCTCTCTCACTAATGAGGAACCAAGATCAAAAGCAGAAAAAGGATTTCCTTTATGTGAGAACCCTGAAACTGTACAGAGATCTACATTCTTTGCTGCCCAGTCCTGAATAGGTTTAGCCTGCTCTGTAGGTAGAGCTGTCTTGACATTTTAATGCAATATAATTGATTGGTAGCTAATCTGGATTATTTCAACTTTTTTTTAAAAATCTTTTTCCTAGTGATTTTTAATCTTTTTCCCCCCAATAATTTGAGGTAAGCCAAATAAGAAGTTTTTCTAATCCTATCTGAGTGATCCCCCCCTTTAACATTAAACACTTTTTTGACAAGACATTAATTTTGTTCCATATCTAAATTAACTTTCTAGGCATTTCTTCAGTAATACAAGCAGGAAATTAACCAGTGCAAAATGTCCTCTTTTATAACCAAAAGTTATATGGAAACCAAAGTTTCCATAAGAAGTGCTTTCTTGCTATAGAGAACTTAGTCTCAGTGAGATATGAAAATCAAACAATACTCACTTTTTAACTTAATATTGAAGTGAAATTCCTGAAAATACATCTGCACAGTAGCTCACAAGTTGAGTGCAATTTATGAGTTTGTTTTGGCTTATGATGTAGATGCTGGCATTTTGGGAACTGGAAACTATAACAGAAGAAAATAAACTTTTTGTGTGTGTGAAATAAAAAAAGGTATGTGAAAAAGATGTTTTTCCATTGTTCCACGTTTATGCTGAATTGTTGATAGGCACAGAGTTGTGTTGTGTTGAATCACATGACAATTTTAGGAGCATGAATTCTTCTTAGCAGGAAAAAAAGCTGAAAAAACTGGTATAAAGTGCTGGCAATTAAAATTTTCAGAGTATGCTCTGTAAGCTCCTTTGCTTTCTACCATATCTGTAATTTGGATCAGCCACCAGGACAGTGTGTACTTGAATAGCAGAAAAGTGCCAGCAAGGCTCAGGGACAAAGCTCTGCAAATTGCTGGCTCACCTCTGAGCTCTGGTGTGGATTATAGGATCAAAAGCCATTACAGTACAGGCTTTGTTTGCTTTAGTATGAGTGAAAACTAAGTTTACTGTGCAGAATGTTTGGTGGCTGGATTTTCACACAGAGGATTGAACAGGCTTGTTCATATTTCTGAGTGACATTTCCAGGGAGGCAGAATTTGTTTAGAAATATCCCCATAGTTGAGGGTTTGTAAATTTAGCTCTTCACCAATACACTAATGAATACGGGTAATTTAATCATAACTGCCTTTTCCTGAGCAAAAACCAGGCAAAATATGCAAACATTTCCATTTCCAGTGGCTGTGCAATATTTTGGAGTGTGATATATTTTACTGGAAAAATTTCTGGTTATGCTCAAAATCACTCAGTACTGCGCTGACTATGCTCATCCTTGAAATAAAGGTAGAAAAAAATCAGACCAATATGTAATACTTCAAAAGTTTATCCTTAGACTTCACTAGGTATTAAATGCTGATGAGTGGTCTGGTCTTCACTGAGAATTATCTCCCTCATTCCAAATCATGCCACATGCATGACTTAATGGCACCTTAAAAGCAGTATTTAGGGATGAGGGTAGAGAAGATGTTTATAGCTATTTAAATAATGAATACACATGAAATAACAGAAATAAGTCCTGGAAAAAAATAAGTCAACATTAGGAAAAGAATGTAAAATAAAGTAACTGGAAGTGCCACAAAGCAGTTTTGGGCCAACTGGGATTTTTTCTAATCCTTACAACAACCGTGAAACCTTCCTGACTTTAACTCTTGATGAGACATGAACCTGTAGAATTATTGTAAACTGATTAGAAAAAGAGAAATCAAATGCAATCAATCTAATTATTTTAGTCCTATAAAAACACCTTGGCATTTCAGCATGACAAGGATGTTCATGCGAAGAGCAAAGCTTTTATTATGATGATATTTGTAAGAAGAAACCCCATACATATCTTTTTGCAAGCTAGCATGTTCAAAAACATTACCCCCTAATCAAAATACTTTTATTAATGCTTTTTAATCCCCCAAAATGTTGTGTTGCTATGAAGCACATTTCTGGTGAAAATAGAAATTTAGTTGACAGGGTCAAATTTTGAGGGAGATAAAAAAGTGGGTTTTTTCCCATTCACATTAAGTTTTTCACCCCGTTATTTACATAATTTTGATGTTTACCATTCTCTCTACAGTTGAGGTGCTAAAAAGTGGGAAACTCAACGCCACCTGACATGGGAGATTTAGAGCACAAAGACTAGTAACTTGTTAAGCTGATGCATAATTAATGATGATTACTACTTCTGGGATTTGATTCAGATCTTAGAGACTTTGAACAACTTTTTGCCCTGTCTTAATTGACTCCAGCAGAAAGTTAAGAGTGTGCATGCCTACTCTGAGCATATCAATTAAAATGAATTAAAACTAAGCAGGATGAACATGGGTTCACATACACAGACTGTGAAGCCTTTGAAATCAGTCTGCTCTGTGACTGCAGGTGCTTCTTAGCTGAGGCATGAAACAATTTTTCTTTGTTTGCTGCACTCTGCATGCCACGTGTGAGGTTTGATATTGTTCCCTGGGTGCTAGATAGTGCTACAAGATAACATAGCCTAAAAATTAAAATTATTCAAACAGCATCCTTTCAGATATCTGGAGGTTAAAACTCTTCATGATTCATCGGAAACAGATTAACGTGTTTCTGTTTGGGAGCATCTCTGAGTAAATTATTTTGGTTTTGAACTACTACTGCAGTCTGTATTATTTGCACATAAAACGGCTCTGGGCCTCTTCCTTTAGTTCTACTCCACAACTGGTTTAAATCAGTGGAGTTACTTGAACAAGGACTTACTGCTGAGCCCAGAGATATAATTAGTAGAACTTGAGTTCCTAGGCCACCTAGACCTCTTTCAGAAAAGACCTCCCTTTGTCTTTAGTTGTGAGAGAAAGGTAACCATCTTCTACCCATATGACTTTTTTCTAAAGAGGCATGCCCATATAATGTACACATCAACCTTGACCTAAGGCTGGCAAGAAAGATAATTTTGGCCTCATTTTGCTAAGGAGTTACTGAAGAGCTAGTATAACTAGAGTCCCAGAGAAAAAACCAGAAAAATAACCAAATATGTTGCATGTGCACACACTGAAGATAAAAACCTGTTACATAACAGCTAACATAAATTGTCAAAGCAGCCAAATATTTCCTCACATCAGAGTCCTCTGTCACAAAAGGGAAGGATTCCCTGGTTTTGTGCTGCTTCATGAAGATGGATCTCCACCTGGCTGGTGGTTCTGCAGAAAGGTGTCTCAGAACTAGAAGGTACCTCAAACTGAGCATGTATTCTCAATGTTTAACTTCTGTCAAAAATATTTTTAAAAAAGCAAACACTGTATCAGGATGTATAAACATGAGTATTATATGTAAAACAGCTGCTCTGCTGAATACTGGCCTCAGCTGGAGCATTGCTGTATTCAATTAGAGGCACCATATTTCCAGAAGTTTGTGGACCAAAAGAAGGGGAGAGCAAAGCAGAGCAAAAGAATTGATCAGAAATCTAGAATGTGTGGCTTTGGAGAAAGGGTTGGGGTGCTGGGATACAAGAAATAGAAAATGGATATTCAAATATCCAAATGGCTGCTGCTAATGTGAGATTCACAAGACATTCTCCAGGCATTGTTTAGGATTTTGATCCATTGAACTTTAGGGTAAGTAACAGCATTTTAAAATGCAGCTAGGAAGATTTAGGTTAGATGGGAGAAAAGATTTTCTATCAGTGAGGATAATTACACAGCGGAAGAGATTTCTGGGAGTAGCTATGGAATCTCAAGTGCTAGAAGTTTTAGGAAAACATTAGACAAACATCTGCCAGGAATGGTTTAGGTGTAGTTGATTCCACCTTTAGCTAACCCTGTGATCATGACTGTTTATCCTGAGTGATTTGTAAGATACTGCTTTAAAGGTGATAAGGTCAAATGTGGTGGATATATTGATTTCCCACTGTCACTGGCAAAGCTGGGTGTTGGCTGGGGAAATGATGGGCTAAATTTACCAGCAGTCAAAGGAGATAGTAAAAGAGGGCAGAGTCTGAGATGAGTACTAGGGGTAATTTCCTCTTCTTCTCTTGACCTCCGGTTTGAACTTAGCTGATGGACTTGCCATCTGTACCTGCTTCTTAAAGGAGCAGACTTTCACCCATGTGCTGTAGGAAATAGCATTTCCAAGTTCAGAACTGATCACTTCAAGTGGTAAAACAGGTAGGGTAAGAGAGTATTTTTAAGTAAGGATGTAGCAGGTAAATAGCAGTTATATCCAAATTTCAGTAAGGCAGATCAGAAAGTGGTAGTTCACTATAAAACAATTAAAGTTACAACAAAAGGTCTTTTGAACCTTGATGAAAGGGGAACATGTTGAATTTGGAACCTGCAGTCAAAGAAGAAGCGGGCATCTCAGCCTCCAAATCATGAGAGATTGTATCATACGTTGAAACTGTATTTTTAAACTGCCCTCATTGCCCTAATATAAGAATCCTCCAGTAATGCATTAAGAGGGGTGATTTATATCTGCCAGAGGGGTTTGTTCTTTTGATCATTCCTTTTCCTGAAGGGCATTGTATTGTTCTGGTTTAGGAGTTTTTTAAATGGTATGACTGATTAAAAAAATGTTCCCCAACACATGACTTTGATATTCATGTTTCATTCCCAGGAAATCTTTAGGATTTATCAATCCAGCCGTGTGAAACTAGTGAATTTTCATTTGGCTAGGTTTGTTATTTCATTCTGAATGTTTCTCTAACTACATAGAGTCTACCATAACTCCTAAAATCATAATTTTTGGGTCAGAAATGTGGAAATTCCTTTTTAAATACTTAAAAAGCACCAGTATGTACTTGCTAATGTAGTACCTAAATTTGGGAAAAATCTAAGAAAAGTAGGAAAATAGTTTTCTGTTTCTAAAGAATATTTAAAAAAATATACAAGATAGTGCATTTTTCCCCTTACTGATGTTAAAGAAACAATGCAGATGTTCTGTAGGTCATGGATTGCCCCTTTACATGGCTCATAAACAGTTTCTGTGGAACTATGCAAGCTGGCATCAGCTGACATATTTTAATAGGTGTTCAAAGAAGTTCAGGCATTTGTGGGCTCCATCTCCTTTCTAGATGAAGGACTACAAAATTTGGTCCAAAAGTGGTCATTCACAACCACGGCTTTTTACTGACTTCACATGGCATTACTCTCATTCCTAACAAAAACAAAAGACTTGGTTCTTCTAATTACTTTTCACCATAACAGTTCCAGGAGGTCTTTCATATCAGGTTTAAACAGTAAGTATCAGGCATTGGGGAAGGTAAGTTTCGGCACATTTCTATCCATGACCATTTGATTAATAATTTCTGACATATTTTATGTCCATCTCAAAATATTTACAAATACTGCTTTTCACTCATCATTGATACTTTGCATTTGTCAAAAGCAAATTGACTGAATTAGCTACCTTTACCTTATTTCCCTTTACTTCATATATACACATACTGCACATTGCCAAAAGACCTTTTATTCTTCTGCAGTTTATCAGAATTCATATGCTTGGATTCTGATGCTCCTGCTGGTTTAAAGAAGAAATGCAACACTAATAAATTATAATAAATTGTCAGTCTCAACGGGTCTGTGACCTTCAGTCAGTAGGGGGTTATGTGCAACACTTCATTTCCCCTTCTTTTAGCTCTGGCTGCTTCCCTTGCTGTTAGGCAATGTCCTTGATTTATGGGTGGGCCACCAGCAGGACATCTCACCTGCAAAAATAGTTCACACTGTGTTGTTTATTGTACTAAGTAGGCTTCATGCTGGCTGAGGGTTTTTACAAGGGAAAAGGGCTGCTGTCAGTCTTTCTATCATTTGAGCAAAGCTGGCTCCAAAGTTCTCTCAAATTTCTACATGAAGTCTAGGAAAAAGAAACCAGAATGAGCTATTGCCCCTTCTTCAGTGCATCAGTCTCTTCCGGCTTTTTTGACTGGAAGTTCAACAGAAGATGAGAACAAAACTAATGAAAAACAGGGATAAAATGCAAAAAAAAATTCCGATCTTAATTCAGAGCAAATATTTAATGCTGCCCACATAATTGTATATATCTGATTTCCCCTCATGTTAAATTATTACCTGCTGTGTGACACATTGCCATTTTTGTGATTAAAACAAAAGTTTTTTATTTGCTGAAGGAAAAAAACCCCAAACATAATTGTTTCTGTGCAAATACAGGACAGAAACATTAGTTACATAAACATGAACTAGGTGTCAAGAAAAGCAACCAGTAAGTCTGTAGGGTTACCTGAATGTTTTCTTTTTTCTTTCTTAATATTTATGAGATGTTCTAAGAAAGTATTCCATGTTTCACCAAGGCAGCATGAAAGTAAAGAAAGGAAGTAGAAACACTGGAAACATCTATTAATTTTGGAAACATATATTAATTTTGTATATATTGACATTGTCACGCTCTGTAATAGGACTTTGTATAAAGACTTTCTACTCTGTCACTCCAAAATTAGTCAAATGTTCCAGAGATTGGCCATATTTTTGCAAGGAAGCTAGCTGTTAATGACAGATTACAGAATGATAGAATTATTTTTGTTGGAAAAGGCATCTAAGCTCCTCAAGTCCAGCAACCATGATCATTATATATAGTCCAGAAATACCTCTTTTCCACTCTGCTCCTCTGTAGCTGCTTTGTGCTTCTGTGGTGAGATGCCATTGGGTGGCATTTGGCTGGCATGGTCAGTTTGGCTGTATCACCAAGGCTGGACTATTACATTTTCCATAATGGAAACCTTTATCAGCTGCTAACCTGAACAAAACTGAATTATTGGTTGCATAAGCAGGAAATACATGACTGCGCCTTCTTTATGAACATCTACTCAAGTGCAGCTATGATATGGTGTTGTGATGACCCTTTTTGTTGCTATGTGCATTTTACTTGCAAGTCTCCAGGTATTTCCAGGCCTATTGATAAATCTTGCTCTATTTCTGGTGCTGTGTTTTGTTCCACATAATTCAATTAAAAATAAAAGTAGACACTTTTTTTGTTTTTATTTGCACAGGAATTTTAGGTTTTTAAGAATGCAATTATGGTTCCAATGAACAAGTGGCACCCAAAAAGACAAAAAGTCTTCCCAGCACATCAAAAATTTTGGTTGGGTTGTGAAGCATCCTAAGACATTGTACATGAAGTCATGCTGCTTATCTCATTAAATGAGACTGAATAGGCATTTTTGAAAACATGCAATTAGTCAGCATTTCTGAAGCTAAAAACACAGTTTAGAACCACAAATACTAAAGGTGAACAAGTCATATGATAACATATGTATTCTGTAGGTGCTCTGAAGGAAATAAGTAATAATACCCTGCTTTGCTAGGTCATACTGGTTTTGCATCCCTCCTTACTGTCCTTCCCTTGCTAAAATAGATGTCTTTTACCTCAAGAATAATTTTGTGGTTCTTTGGAAAAAGCTCTAGTCACACTGAAGCAGAAAATTATCTATCTATCTATCTATCTATCTATCTATCTATCTATCTATCTATCTATCATCTATCTATCTAATCTATCTATCTATCTATCTATCTATCTATCTATCTATCTATCTATCTTCTATACTTTACACATTTTCTGCCTACTTACCAGGCCACTTGCTGAGAAAATCTCCTTTAAGACTGTCAGATTCACTACATTATACAAAAATAGTATACTAATGAAAGACTAGGTTTTTTTAAATACCATTTAAAAATCTACCCTTTTTTAGAAAAAAAATTAAAAAATAAAGTAAAAAGTATCACCTCCTATTTCTTTGCCTAATTATTTATTTCACATGAACACATTTTTTGATATGCTGAATTATAATGTCATTTTTGTAACTCAGAATAATAGAGAATGAAAATTCCATAAAGTGATGAGTCCTTGGTGTTAAATGAGTTCCTCCATGCTAAATGCGTGAGATTTTTATCATTTATTCTGGAAAGAATGCAGACAGAAATATTATTACAGATTAATTCACAACACTGATTTCAAACATTTTTTATCTGGAAACATCTTGGTAAAATGATTTCTCTGAATTCACTTTTTTCAGTGTGAGTAATGAAGCTGACTTATGTTAGTCAGCCTTCTTTTAAATTTCTTTTCTCTCATCTCATCTAGCTGTCAATAAATCACAGAGATGATCAGGTCACTTTTTCAGAAATATTTATTATCCTAAGTAGAGATTGTTCACTTGACAAATTATTGAGGTACAGTTTTTTCTGTTCCCAAACAAGCTCAAATAATAGTAAATTATGAATAAAATTCTGCTGGTTTAGGTCCCTGCACTGATGCAAAGACAAATAGCAACTGCCTGTGATACAACTTTTGGGAGGCAAATAAAATGTAAAGTGAAATAAATCTTTAAGACTCTGCTTTCTGGTTAGCCTGGGTGAATAAGCATGCCATGTGTTGCAGAGATTTCAGTTGCAAGAGACCTGACTCAAATAGAGAGCTCATTGTTTGTCAACAAGAGATGACACACTGCTGACCTGATCTTGAAGGCCAAAGGATTTTCCACTTCACAAAATCTCCTACAGTTTGGCTTGCTCTGCTCAGCCTGGGATACACTGTGGGGGCACATGGGGAGCTCTCACGTTTCCTGCTTGCATTTTGTCTGGCTCTGCTGTGGCACGGCTACAGCCACACTACTCTCATTTCAATAAGTTGTAGATTTGCATATACGCAGTCCAAATATTCAAAGAATTTGATAGTCCTTAGAAAGAGTGAACTTTGCCTGCCAAGATGATGATAATGTGTATTAAAACTTTGACCCCTTCCAGATTAGTTAAACTCTTCAGCAGGTCTGTGTGGTACACGTGTATTGAACTACATGTGAGGTTTAAACCACAACACAGTTTCAAAGTCTGATGCATCTCCCCATCCCTGCTCATGAGTAAAAGGAATAAACAAAAAAGTGTCTGGCTATTCATGGAGGTGGCAAAGTCACTTTCTCTCGAATGGCATTGGAGGGTGGCATGTAATTCCTTAATCCCTGACTTCTTCTTACCTGTCTTGCAGAGCTGTCAATCTTTTCTTCTGCCATTTCTCCTCTCAGGTCCAAATAATCCATGCCAATCTTAGCATGTAAAGTGATTTTCCTTGTCTCTTCCGTTGACAAGACCATCACTGTCTTAGAAACTTTAGAAAAAGCTTCCATAAAATGCAGTCCAGCCTTTCAGTATCCTTCTTCAAAGTCACTTAGCCAGTGTTAGGGTTTAACGCATCTCTTTCCAGTCTTCCAAACACTGAAGATCAATGAATCCACTTCTGCTCTTGATCACCTCCATGGCTGATGTCATGGCTCTGCTCACACAGGTTTTACTCCTTAAACAAAACTGCAAAGTTGCTAACCTGCTTTCATTCAAATCCCTTTCTGACCTGGATGCTACAAGTAATCAGCCAGGGATGACAGGCAGAATTGCAGTTGTGGATTTTAATTTCTTTTGGAAAACAAACACCTTGATACGTTCTTTTTGTCTCCTTTCTTGAACATGTAGATTTTCCTGGCATAAAGTAAAATGTGCTTACAATGCCTATTTTGAAATTGATTTATATGATATAACAGCAACAACAAAAAGTCACCTTAACCAACTGTATAAGTAATCTTGAAGTTTGCTTTGCCTGCTGACTTCTTAAATATCAGTTCTTTTGGTTTTTTTCGCTGCTAAAATGCAAGCTGTTTCCATCCCAGTGATAGCTCTCTATCCTTATTCAATGCCTATTCACAGGGACAATGAAAACCAGGCTTTGGCATAACTAAACTTGCCAGCCAAGGTCCCTGTTCTTGGCTTATCCTGAACCCCAGCGAGAGCAAACGTCTGCTTCTGTAACTTCAAGAGCCATGTTTACGATATGAAGAGAAGGGGCACTAAGCAATCTGCTTAGTAATTAGCACTTCACTTTCATCACCTCTGAAACCCAGTGGTTTTAATTTTTTGGAAATTTGCCTGAAATTGGCTTCCTTAATGTTTGTGATTTGTGCTGAATAGTCAGTTTTGTAAAAATGCTGAGTGGATTATTTTTTATTAATTGTTAGAGATACTTGTCACTTTTGAGCTATGTATTCCAAAGTCTTTGAGAAAGGAAGTTAATATCATTACCCCTATTGAAAAGCATTTTCTTTTGGCTGTCTTTCCTCCAGACCCCCTGAAGAATATTTGGCTCATAATGTTTAATATTTTACATAATATTTTACTTATTTTCCTCTTGGCACTGAAACAGCAGTCAAGTAGGAAATCTGGAATATGTTCCACATTTCTCCCTTCTGCCTGTGATCAGTAAGCTGCAAAAGATGAAAGGGATTGTGATTTGAATGCTTCCTTTCTGTATTTTTTGAACCCTGAAAATAGTTCTGTATTCTTTTTCATTCATTTATTTTTCTGCTATTAGCATAAATAAAACTGATTAAAAAAATACATTTTTCTTCCAGAAAAAGTGATTTTAAAAAATTGATACTGATTCAGAGTAAAAAAGCAATATATATATTTTTCTAGGGGTGTAATATACATGATACTTTTTGACAGGGTATAAATGTGAGTTGCATATCCTACGAGCCATAATATTACATCTTAGAAGAAAAGTGTGCAGAGCCAGACTCCACTCTTTGTTGGATTTTTCTTGAATTCTCCTCTCTTCTATTCAGATTTTATATATTATTGAGGCCCATTAAGTAAATCAACACGGAGTAGACATACTGACTGCATATATTAGTGTCTATGTTGAAGTATGATCAACCTGTCCTCCTGTAGCGATCAACAGAAAGTGGCACAGACTTGAGGAATTATGATTTAAGTCTCATGTTGCACAGTTGTAACTATAAGGCAAGTACCAAACAGTGATCAGACACATGTGTGAATGAATCATACAAATGAATGCATTTACAGAGACATTATTAAGTATATATATATAACATATAATTAAATAGAGGAAAGTGGTTTGGAAATCAGATTTTTTACTTCAAGTAAAAATGCTTTCTTCAGAAATATAAAATATGTTGGAAGTCAAATATATTACATACAAAAACATGGAAATATGACCAAAGCCTGGAGATGAAACATTGAATGTACAAAATATTTAGAACAAACGAAATAAATTTTATTGCCTCTTTTGTCTTTCGCTGTGATATTGGATTTTCTTTCCTTTCCATTTCTTTCTTATTTGCATATGAAATAAAACAGGAAAAGGCAGTTCTAATAGTTTTTCCATTGTCTTAAAATTGAAATTACAAGTGCTCTATTAAAAGCCATCCGTTCTTTCCCCCCCACTGCTTACTTTAGAATAAACATATCATTTCCCTAAAATTGCTCAGAGATAACACCACGTGTATCTGCAGCCTGCCTGGCAATGTGCCATCTCCAGCATAGTGCTGTGCAAAGGTCTGCCTTGGTATTTGTCAGTCACTTCTTGGCGATTTATAACTGAGCTGAAGTCCTTCCTCTCCCTCCCCCCCATTCCCACTACTGCAGGAATTTGTGATGAATAGGATGGAAAATCCACAGCATGCGTATTAGTTAACAGGAGGCTGTGACTACAGTTTAAATCTGAAAAGAAATTGAGAGGCCTCTGAGGAATTAAAGGGGTTTTAATTCATTTAAACTGACCAGCTCTGCTTTAACTACTCTACAATTGTGAGCCTTTATCATGCAGGATATCTATTAAACTCTCCTAAGCATGAGAAAATCGACATATTTTTATTCTTTACAGCAAAAATGACCAGCCTCCTTATTCACCTACATGTCAGGTCCTTTTGAGTTACAAAACCTATATCCACATAATTCAGCTGAGGTTTAAAAGCAGAAAATATCTATTTAGAGACCATGAAAAGTTTTTATGGAGGTATAGTGAAATATTCTGACTCTGTCTGACCAAGAAGCTAAAATTAAACATTATGTACAGTAAGTCCTGTGACACTTGGACTGAGTTTAGTCTCATCCTCAGTGCTTCCCCTTCAGCCAAAGATGCTCCCAGGGGAAGGCTGTCTGTGTGTCTCTGGAATGAGGAGCAGGTGAATTCAGTGGTGTGGGTTGCCCACTCAGTCGCTCACATGTTCAGGTCCAAGAAGGTGGTGGTACATTGTGGCTCCCTCCCAGGGAAGAGGAGGTGATGCTCTGTTTCCAGATCTCCCTTTCAGCGAGAGGAAAATCACTGGGTAAAGGGCCAGGACATTCTCCTGACCCTCTGAGACCATAATGTGATACTGAAAGAGACAAAATATAGCTTGATGAACCCACAACTAGGCATATGTTGTTCATTATATCTTATAAAATTTAATCTAGAGCCAAGGTAATAAAATCCCCAAACAAACATGACTGAGAGCTTGAAAGTCTTTCTGGGCATTTTATGTGTTGTGACACAGAGAGTAAAGCTTGACAAAGACAACAGACGCAAAACACGAGTGAGAAAACTAAAGACTAGCACCAGCTACTCTTTCAGGTTCGTTTTTTACAGCCCTGTGTGTGAATAACAGGATGTTTGCAATTCTTTAGCAGCCTATTCTCAAATGCCTCAGGGTAGAATTGAGAAAATTATTATGGGAAGCCTTATGATGAAGTATACAAAGCTCAGAAAATATAGCCCTGCACATACTTGATTAAGTGAATTTTAAAACCTTTCCATGGTTAAAAGAAATAAATATTTAAGGGTATTTCCAGGCTTTGGCAAGCCAAATTACAGCCTCAGCTCTGGAAGATGAAGTAATTTGGTCTGCTGTCATAACAGTAGTGTCACAGAGGACTGTTTCACTGCTTTCAGGAGCAAGATCTGACTACAAATATCAAACCAAATCAATGCAGGCTGTCAGGATTGTGGGGTTCTGCATCAGTGATGGATTACCCCTGGCTGCTGGTATTCACAAGTGTATTTTTTCTTCAAGCTTGGCTGTTTTAGTTCTGTATTTCCACATGCTATGGGGTATTTTATATCCCTTTTCAGCTTGCAGCAAGTCAAATAAATATCTTGAATTGGAGGTTGACCAAGTTCCTTGATTATCCTACAGTGAGGAAAGGAGCTTTCAAGCTATCTAATTTATCTAACTAATGTATGTCTAAAGTACTTCTCACATTTAGTATTTCTCTTGAACTGGCAGTTGACCAAGTTCCCTAAACATGTCTTTGTACCAAAAAAAAAAAAAAAAAAAAAGGAAAATATTACTTATCTTCATTATGTCCAAGAAACTTAAATATTATTATTTTGCTAAGTATTAAAAAAGCTGAAGATCTATGAACAGCCCTAGTATCAGAGCAGCTGCTGCTGGACGTACAATATTAATGCATTCATGTCACTTCAGAGTACAACTCTACCTCCACACTTCATCATTGTGCTGAATGTCACAAGTTATCCATGCAAACTTTGCTAACATCTTAAGTCTACAGAAAAGTGCAAAATCTCACTGTGAACACGGGGACATGCTCTGACAATGCTGTGACTGCAGTTTCTTCACTACTGGCATTAAGTCTCCAGTGTATGCAAAGCAACACAATAACTCATGGGCCAGAGTCTCCAACCCACCTACATCTCCAAACCACTTACATCTCATGCTGTAAAGGAGTTCCATGGAAAGGGAGCTGGAGGTCCTGGTTGATGGAAAGTTGAATATGAGTCATCACTGCCCTGGCAGCCAGGAGGGGCCAACCCTGTCCTGGGGTACATCAGGCACAGCATCACCAGCAGGGTAAGAGAGGAGATTGTCCCGCCCTGCTCTGCACTGGGGTGGCCTCACCTCAAGCGTAGTTTTGGCCACCACAATATTAGAAGGATATTAAATTATTAGAAAGTGTCAAAGGAAGGCTACAAAGATCGTGAAGAGCCTTGAGGGGAAGCCATCTGAGAAGTGGCTGAGGTCACTTGATCTGTTCAACCTGGACAGGAGGAGACTGAGGGGAGACCTCATCGAAGTTACAACCTCCTTGTGAGGGGATGTGAAGGGGCAGACACTGACCTCTTCACTCTCATGACCAGAGACAGGACCAGAGGGAACGGCCTGAAGCTGAGTCAGGGGAGGTTTAGTTTGGATATTACAGGAAGATTCTTCCCCCAGAGGGTGGTTGGGCAGTGGAACAGGCTCCCAAGAGATGTGGTCACAGCACCAAGCCTGACAGAGTTCAAGAAGTGTTTGGACAATGCTTTAGGGCACATGATGTGACTCTTGGGGTGTCCTGTGCAGGGTCAGGAGTTGGACTGCAATGATCATTATAGGTCCCTTCCAATTCAGGATATTCTATGATTCTATGATATGTAGATCTATGATCTACAATTCTATATTTTAGCAGCTATATCTGTAGAAAAGATACATAATAATGATGTTCTATGTAGGTCTGCTATCACAGCTTTGCCCTATGGCTTTCCCTGTGAAAAAAGCATAGTATACAAAACAACCTAAACTAACAAGAATATTGTAAAAAGGAGAGAACTACTTGATAGGAATACAATGTCAAGAGATAGTCATACAATGTCATCTGTTCAAAAAATATATTATCAGTGTTACAGCTGGATGAAAGGTATAACAATATTTAAGAATAGCAGTCAGTCTTTAAATGATTTATCTTTGTTTGTTTTGTCTTGCTGAATGCTATTGTAAATGATCCTGTCAAATGTGCAGAGAGGAATGTTTCTAAACCAGTTAGCTGCTTACTCCAATCAATAGACTAAGTACTTTCTGCTGTGTTTCTGAAAATGGACATCATAAGAAAACTCTAAATTACGTATGAACATTCTGTTGCAAGGTAATTGTCAAATTATGTGAATCCAACTGCAACTATTTGGGCATTAGAAATGCAATAACAACTGTTTCATAGCAAAAGTTTGAAAGGGTCAGAACATTACAGCACTTCTGTGACTAATAATCACTCTTAGCTGGAGAGAAATTCCATTAAATCAGTGGTAAAATCATTGTAATAGAAAACATACATTTTCATTTGAATCAGTGTGAACATGATTAGGAGGCTCAAGTCAGTATTAGTTTATACTTACTTGCATGTCAAATCAGAGCATTACATAATTACTTTCTTATGCTCTTTTGTGCATGTTTGCCTACACAGACAGTAAATTTTCTCTGCCTTCCCTTATAATAAATTCAACCTTGTTGTATTAAGTTCCCTGGGTAAGAAAAATAGATTAGATTTACATCTATTCCCTCTGCAAAACAACAAAAATTTCTAAAAATGCCAGCTTCCTGAACACCAGAAATGGAAATTTCTATCAGAATTTTTATGCGAAGTTGTTTTTATTACTATTTTTAATGAAGATTTTGGCTTTTATGCAATGTTTCTTTCTCATTGAAAAAGTGAATTACAGAATCATAGAATAACAGAAGGACTGAGGTTGGAAGGTACCTACAGAGATCTCTAGTCTGAGTTCCTTGCTCAAAGTGAGTTCAATTGTAGCAGGTTGCTCTGAGCTGTGTCCAGATGAGTTTTGAGTATCTCCAAGCACGGCGACTCTACAACCCCTCTGTGCATTTTGTGCCACTCCTTGGTCACCTCTACTGCAGAAAAACTCATTTGTGTTTACATGTAACTTCAGCTTATGTTCACAGCCTCTTATCCTGGCACTGGGCTACACTGGGAAGACTCTGACTCTGTCCTTCTCATCTCCCACGTCCCATCAGGTATTTGCACAAATTGGTCCCATCCCCCTGAGCCTTCCATTCTCCAGGCTGAACAACCCCATCTCTCTCAGCCTTTTCCCATAGACATATGATCTACTTCTTCGTCTTTGAAGGCCTCCAGTAAGTTCATGGCTGTCTGGTACCAAGGAGCCCAGAACTAGATCTCTGGATGCTCTGCAGAGCTGTTTCCCATTTGTTTAGCTACCAGTGTTTATCAGAGTACTATGAGAAACGATGTTTCCTTTGACTACTCAACAGATGTTATTCTAAGATGTGTCTTTGCTCAAAGGCATTGGTCAGAACTTACCATGGGCACAGATAAACTGCTATGAGCAGCCTGAAAATATATAAAAACAAAACTGAAACTAAAATTACTGCTCTATGTGACTGTGTCTATAAAAATTAAAACTGATGGTGTTATATATCTTCTTCACATTTAATCTACAAAGTGATTTGATGATAGGTTGTCCAAAAGGTTTGTGACCACAAAAAAACCACAAAAAAACCCCAAAACATTGGTGTGGCTCTACCTTTATTTTCTTTTTTAGGCTAGATAAACGCCAATTAATAGCCAGAACTTGCATGTGACAACAATTATTGGTGCTATGCCCAAGTCTCAGAAATCAAGAGTTAGATTAATCTGACCCACCTTGACAGGAGACTGGATGTGCACCCAGGCTCCCTGTACAATCAGCGAGAGGAGAGGATCTGACTGCTTATTTCCCTCTTTAATAAAATAGATAAAATAAAAATTGAAGCAGCAGGAAGTCTTTCAGTTAGTATTAGAAAATTACTAATTTTCTGGCTTAAAGGACATAATATTTCATTTCTTCAGATGTAAGATCATACATTTTGTAATGTTCACATTTAGGTAGACAGATACCATTTCAAACACAGAAGTAAAATTCACACTGTTTAGGTGGATACATTCTCTTTACAGCCTTCAAAAATTGCAGATTCATAATGGCCAAAGGAGAAAGCTGTTTGAGGTTCAGCTGTAACTCTTGCAACGGGCTCCACTCATGCCTGTAGCATTTAAAGTACCACTAACTAAACAGTGTGGTAGCATCAAATGCTCCTGTTATTTTGGGCATGCTCAGAACAGACCTTGGAAACAAAAAAAACACACTCAGGTTTTTTGTCACACAACTATATTTACATCAAGCCAGAAAATGAGAATGTTTTCTGTTTAGCAAAATTACTTTCTTGTCCAAAACCTGGGTGAAAGACAACAATGTGCATTGACAAGATGGCAAAGAAAGGAGAGAGTAGGTTCACACCATATTTTTTTATTCTGGTACCTAAATTCTGCCTTCACTTTATCTTTGAAGTGTATTGGGTTTGTGTGGCAAGGATTTCGTAGTGGACTTCTACAGGAGCAGTTTCTGTGAGAAGCTGTCAGAAGCTTCCCCCATGTCCAATGAGCCAATGCCAGCTGGTTCCTGGATGGACCCGTCACTGGCCATGGCAGATCCATCAGTGATAGTATCTCTGGAATAACACAAAAGGCATTATTGGGCAGGAGCAATTTCAGCCAGAGAAGAGAGGAGTGAAAGAGGAAAGAAGAAAAGAAGAAAGGAACGAAGAGACAGGGGAGGAAGTGCTCCAGATGCTGGAGCAGACATCTTTCTGCAACCCCTGGTGCAGACCATGGTGTGGCACCTGTGTTCCTGCAGCCCGTGGAGGTTCAGGGAGAGCAGGGTTGCACCTGCAGTCCATGGAGGATCCCCCATGTCAGAAAAGGTGGATGCCCAAAGGAGACTGTGACCCTGTGGTAAGCCTGTGCTGCAGCAGGCTCCTGGCAGGACCTGTGTACCCATGGAGAGAGGAGCCCTCACTGCAGCAGGTTTGCTGGCAGGACTTGTAGCCCTGTGGAGGGAACCCACAGTGGAGCAGCCTGTTCCTGGAGATCTGGAACACGGAAGGGATTCACACTGTAGTAGTTGATGAAAAACCTTTGGGAAGGATTTATGTTGGAGAAGTTAATGGAGAACTGTCTCCAGTGAGAAAATTGGAGCAGGGGAAGAGTGTGAGGAGTGTCCCACTTGAGGAGAAAGGAGCAGTAGAGACAATGTGTGATGAACTGTCCACAACCCTCACTCTCCATCCACCTGAGCCACTGGTAAGTAAGTGATGGGGGAAGGTGTTTTTTTAAGATTTGGGTTTACTTCTCATTATCCTACTCTGATTTGACTGGTAATAAGTTCAATCAATTTACCCAAGTGTATTTTGCCCCTGATGGTAGTTGGTGAGTGATCTCACCCTATCTTTATTTCAACACATGAATCTCTTAATATATTTTCTCTCCTCTATCCAGCTGCAGAGGGGAGTGGCAGAGTGGCTTGGTGGGTACCTGGCATCCAACCAGGGTCAATCCACCAGACTTTGTTCTTCCCAATAAATAGTATTATGGTTTTTATCTTGATTGCAGTTCTGCCAGCTCTTGAGATGAAGATGTCATTTGCTGAACAAGGGCCGAGTAATACAAACAGTGATTCATAGGCTATATGGTCTGTGCTACAGACTTTTATATCAGACTCCTAGCTTGATATTCTCTATGGTTTTGGTCAAAAACACAGCTGAAAGCTCAGGTGTGAAGACGAGAGCATGATTTGAGAAGTCAGATATAGTAAAATCACTGAACCCATTAATCTATTCTGCTTTTTGGCAAAATAAGATGAAGTAGTTTTCCAAATAGTTCAAAGTAGGAACACAAAGACAACATATTTGAGAAGCAGCAAGAATAACATGTTACAAAGCAAGTGAATCTCAAACAAGAAACTCTGGAAGAAAGTACCAGTTCACAGAAGAGAGCTGTAAAGGAATAAAATAGATACTGTGCCACAGACAGGCGAGAAATTACCATAATATGTTTATGGGAGAAGCTAATGAGGCCAACTTGGTTGTTAGTCTTCTTTAGACTTCAATGAGAGTTCTGCACAAAGGAGGCCCAAACATCCAAAGAACCCTTATAATGAAACATAACACAGGTGGAAGAGTAGTTCCCCATAACTGGGGCAAACATTTTCTGCACTGTTGCCCCAGGAATGTGATGTAACGCCCTGAGGCAGGAGACACTAGTGCAAAAGAAGGGTCTTTCTCAGGTGAAACACTCTGGCTCATGCCTGGGCAGCCATCTGCTTGTGGGAATCCTGACATGTCTGGTAGCAGATGTTCACAGAAATCTCATGCAAAAAAAGTGTTTGTCCAAATCTAACTGAGATTTTCTGTGAAAAGATTTTCTGAACTTAACTTCTTGCCTAAAAATATCCAATCCCTACTTAACTAATTTCAGTGTTTTCACCAGCAGCAGCCATACATATTTTTCTGTGTAGTATCCCATGTTTCTTACAATAGAGGGAACATTTTTGACCTCTTTATTTAAGAACCCATCACCTTGTCCTCATTCAAAAGCCTGCTAGAGCACTGCTTCTCTTTAAATGCACAGAAGAGAATTTAAGAGTGAGAAAAGAAAATCCTCAAACCCAACATATCTAACCTTAGCATCTTCCACCGGCTCCAATCCCCTGTGTATCTGAGTCAGAGATTAGAGGCAGGGAGCACCTTTATTTGGGTATTGTCTTAGGTAAGGATACTGTTAGCCTTAAATAACTTAGAGGCAACACTGTTAAGAGATTACTTTTACGCCTGTCCATCTTCTATATTGCATAATGTTGGCAGCCTCTTTTCACTTCAGCAATGGTCTCCTGGAGTTTGTATATGGTTGGGATTTTTTTTCACTCTTACAAAATGGTTATCCACTTTTTGCTTCTAGCTGAGCCTTAGTATGGTTTCTTTAATTTAAATCAAATGTGCATGCTGCTTTTTTCAATACAATTAAAGACTAGCTCCTGATAGAAAAATAGCATTAGAATGAATTAATTGTTGGTACTAGTTTGATACCAGATACAAAGAATCTGTTTTTAATGAAGTGTCCCTCTGGTGAAAATGCTGTGTTATAAAAATGACAACTCAGCATGCATATGAATACTGCATTATAACTTCGATGTCATGTTTGCATAGTTTACTGTTTTATGAAATGTATTGCTGTGCTCTGCTCTACTGGAATTGAATTAAATTATGAAACTCAAGCTGGCACAGAAATAAAGGTCTGAGGATGTATACAACATTAGACTCTTCCCACTCTTCCTAATAACAAAGAAACCAAACTGTCATCTGGTTTGATTTTTGGAGGAAGTGGGACAGTTTAGAGAAATCAGGAGGGGTGCTTTCACACACTTTAATACTTGCATTGCACGATGATATAAAATTCTGAAATAACTTTTGCCTGGCTGGAGGAACATTCAGAGAAAGTGCTTCAAACATAACAAACAAGATCTCTCTTCTTATGTTTTTTTTTGGAAAAAATTATATTGTGGCAATGTCAGTGCAGCTGTGACAGTATAATTCAGGACAGAAAACAGTGGAAATATATTTCTCCTTAAAAACTGGGACTGAGCTCTTAAGATCAGTAAAGTCCCAAGAGACATTTTACAGCTGCATGGCTTTAAGCTGGTGTGTCTTAGCTATTTCAAGTGAGGAGGGTTTTTTGCTTACCTGCTGTCTTTCCTCATTTCTCCTAGCTCACATGTTCTGCTTTCCTTTTCATCAGCTTCTGCACATGAAATGCTTCTTGAACTTCTCCGTCTGGTTTTATTGGATTCTTGCTCTGATTTAGGCAAGGAAAGAAGACTTAGTTGAAAACTGTTTCATGTGTGACTATGTGATGCTTAGTGGTCATTTCTGAGGTATTTACAAGTGAGCGAAGTGTTTCACTTATCTGACTAGGCTTTTGGAACCTCAGTGTTTTGAAATTATTGTGAAATAATAAAATAAGGGTGCTTAATATGCATGAAGGGGTTTTTTTTTTTCAATTTTATCTTAGAAAAAATAGTTACAATTTTCTTGGAAGGAGTTAGGCTATACTTTAAGTGATGTAAAGGATAACCAAGGGTGCATGTCAACTTGAATTGCCTAGAAAAGCTGTATGAGTTGTCAGAAATTGTCTTGCTGCTAAATAAAGCATTTCTCTAAATCACTGATCATTTTGTGTTTGACTAAATTGAATCTAACTTACCAGTAATCTGTGTAGGAAATTTATTAAAACATATGAAAGATAAAACTGTCACAGAGATATTTTTCCTTTTTTTTTCCTTTTTCCTGTTAATACAAAATCCTATTTGATTAAATTGATTCCTTTCTTTCTTGATGAAAAAAAACCTCTGAAAGAATCTCAGGGAGAAGAAATATCCATGGCACTTCTTTAGAAGGCTGTTCTGTGTTTTCTTTGACAGAATGAATATCTGCAGACCCTGGTGAGCAACCCACAAGTTGCTGTTTAGCCATCCCAGGAAAAGTTGGCTATCTTCTGTTTCAGGTGAAAGCCTGTGTCTCTAGTCCACACTCCATCTCATCAACACCTGGGAGAGTATGAGTAAAAAGAGAGAGTATCTAAAATGTACCAGCTGACTTACAGGACAAAAACATGTGTTCCCTATATATTTGCAACATTCACAATCTAACCTGCCACACTGAAACCATGCATGGAGAAGGTGAAAATAATAAAAAAAAAAAGGATAAAGGAAACCAACAGTAATAATACTGAGATCTTTAGTCACTGTTTTTGTCTTAAAGCTGTGGAGGCTGCTATGAGGTCTCACACGACCCTATCAGCGGCTGATGTATAAAGTACACGGTATAAAAAACTTTGGTCAACTTAGTCTCTATTGACCATAAAGTTGAGGTAACTGCTTGGACAAAATGCCTTCTGTGTCTATGGTGAGACAAATCCACTCAGTATATGATGAGCCAAATTTGAAAGGAAAAGTGATATTGAAAAAATATTTTTAAAAAGTAGAGGAAGGGAAAAGAAGGTAGTGTGAAGAAAGGTGATGGGAAATCAAACAAACAAAAATAAACCAAACCCAAAAAAAACAGGAGGCAGGAAGTATAGAAGATTAACAAAGGATGCAGAACATACGAAAAATGTAATAATTAGCCACATGAAAAACAAAAGAGGAAAAATCTTAGCTGATATCTCTATATATAAAGTCCAGAAGTCTACAGTTTCAGGATCTGGAAAGACCCACCTGCGTTCCCTGATACCTGGCTTTTCCATTGTTTCTTAGGAAAAGGTCTAAGGAAAAGTGCCTGTAAGGAGACTAATTAGGTGCATTATCACTCAAGATCGTGGTGAGGAACAATGGAAATATCCACTGATATTAGAAACAAGGTAGGACTCATTTGCACTGCAGAATAATTGTTTGGATGCTTCCAAACTATAGCAGCAATTTATGTGCTACCATTCTATCTAATTATAATTCGTGTAATAGCATTGAAAAATCTATTTGAAGCATTTGAAATTTGAAACAGCATTTATGTGTGACTAAAAGTTTGGCAAGAAACAGAAGAGAAGTACATGCAATGAACAAATCATAGAAGTTTTGATACTCGTGTGTCACACAACATACGTGAGTGATACACAATATGCACGGACCAGGCTTGCACTTGGATAAATAAAATAGTTTTGTTAACAGATTAAATGATTGCAGCAAGTAAAGCACCTGATAGGAGCAATAAACTGAATCATTGATTCCTTAGGTATTTTTCCTACTGGAGGAAAGGTTCTACTTCTATATAAATGTAAGCAACAACAGTTTTCACTCAAGAAACAATACTAAAAAAAATGCTAAAAAATGCTTCACATTTAATCCAAATGGACAGCCATTTGTAAGTACCCACATCAAAGTTGAAGACAACTTAATTTAAATACAATATTACTGTTCTTTTATGTTTTTTCATGAAGTTGTTCTGACTTCCTATCTTTGGGTCTTTTATCATTGCAAATATCTATAAATAGGATTGATAACAGTACCATAAAATGAACAAAATAGGCTCACACAATGATACTTTGAAGTTATCTGTAGCCTGTTCGTGTTCTGCATATTTTCTTTCTGGAGATTCTACTGCTTTTAGGATATTAATTTCTCCTGGATGTCATTCCTCATTTTATATTTTTTCATATGATTAGCAAGTTGGTTCCTGAAAAAAGAATTGCTAAACTGTAAATGAGCAAAGATTTCCTTATGTTTTAAATTATGCTTGGTCACAATACCTGTTGTTAATGTTAAATATTATTCAGAGAAGCATGTCAACATATCGTTACATATGGAAAAGGGTAATCAATGAAAAAAGAAATTAATAGCTGAGAATCAGGGACATATTAATGACTTACAGTTACTGGAGCAAAACTGAGAAGGTAAAAGTTTTCAGGGTCACCATAGCAGCCTTAATGTTGTCTCATGCAGCTACAGCAGCAGATTTTCTGGCTTGCTTGTAAATTAAGCAGTTTTACAGATTCATCTTCCCTAATTTAGATGTTAAAAGTTGGTTAAGTTCATGTTAGGCTCTCCAGGAGCCATATCTAGTCAATGAGAGAAACAAGTAATTAGCTACATCGTACAGTGTTAGTATACAGATAGGCTGCATTAATTGTTTTCTGAAGTTGCATGCTTTCTTCTACTGATCTTAAAGGAAACCACAGGGACTTGGACTATTAAAATGAGGAACCTTAGATTATAGAAGATGAATCCCAGTCTGGGTGTGTTGCTACAAATCTATTGGTATTTCAGTCTGTCTGCTTTATTATGAAAAAAGAGCCTTGCAACAGAATTGTAAAAATAATTATATTATTTTTATATTGCATGTATAGAATTTTTATATGTAACTTCAGTAGCAGAATATTTTTATTTAAGACATCCCTTATATTCTGCTAACTAACAAAAAGTAGCAGACATAAGAAATGCAAACCCCTTTCAAAACTAGATTGAAGCTTGTTATTATTTATCATTCTCAGAATGATACAATTAGACACAGTCTGTTTAGTTAAAGATTGTTTAACGGTGCCACCAGAGGAAAAGGTACAAAATACCCATGGCTGTTAGTTAAATAAGCCTTCTTCTAGGAAGTCTTGAATTCACCTAACGATTCGCAATGGTTCTTAAATCTCAACATATTTAAAAATACATTTGAATATTCCAGATACAATTGTTGGTAGAGTCGTGTTTTATATTCTTGTCATTGTGCAATATTTGACTCCTCTTCAAAAGATTTTTCTTGAGAATACCAGTGACATTATTGTCTTCTTTACTTCCAGTTGCAGGAAACTTCCTTTTGATGGCCAGATATAAGGTCACGGATTATTGATTAGCAATACCAACACATTTGTATATTCTGTTTTAATTTTCTTTCTGTTTCTTAAGAAAAATCTTTGACTTCCCTACATAGAAATTCAGATAAGTATGCAGCATTTCCACAGGTGTGAACAATTTTATTTCTCTATACGAAAACATTTAGCATAAAAATGAGCATGAAAATTTGAAAGCATCAACACTTATTCCTTTTATATCTGTGAAATTATTTAAAGATAATAATAATGGAAGAATTTTAACGGATTTAAAGAAGCAAGGCATGTTTTTAATAAATTCATGGTCTCCTCTTTCATTGCAGTGAGTAGGAGAAGGGGAAAGTACTTTATCTTTAAAAAAGCCTGACCAAAAAGAAGGTTCCATATATGCTTTTAATGAAACTCTAGTACTTAGTTTCAAAAAGCTGCAAAGAGTTTCACACAGCTTTCCACACTACTCATTTTCTCTCTTGTTTCCCAGAATGACTGGTATGCAGAAAGGAAACATGATCTTTCTTTATTATTAGATCGTCCTTCAGGACGTGGGACAACCACCTATTCAAGGAGGCTGTAGTCTTCTTCCAGAGTTGTGAAATCTCCATTCTAGTATTTGAAACCAGGGTTTTACTTGATGCTGACAGCACGCTATGTACCTATTCACCAGCATAACTGGAAAAAAACTTTCAGAGGCTGCTGATAGCTTGCAAATTTGCAGAATAATTGTGCCTGGGTTGAATCATTCAGTCCTTTCCACAGCCAACATGTTGTATTTCTGATCTTTGCTGGCAACAAAGCTTTGAAAGAAATAGTGAACAAGATAAAAAGACTGTGGAACTGGAAAAGTAACAGAGAGGCAATAGAACCACATTTCAGTGGCTCAGCAACCAGTTTATGTGAGGCCATACTCTGAATTATGTGATAAAGATGATAAGGGAATATGCAGAAACTACAAGAGGAGAAAAGAAACATTTCATATGTTTAATGACTGGGTGAGGTATCAATTTAGTTGCAACACCATCAGTATGAGTAAACACATAGCCAGTTAATTTCAGTCACATATTTAATAATTAGTTATTTCCTTACACTAGAGTAGAATATCAGTTTAGGCACTTGTTTTTGTTGGAGTGAACTTGTCTAAACAGCAAGACAAAAATGCTGGCAAAAATGAAATGTGATGGTCAAGTGTAGCTTATGTATACACTGAATAAACATTCCGCTACTTTAAAAAGGATTCTGTTTTTTATATATATTTTTTTTTCTTCGTATACTAAAACTTTTCTTAGCTATATATCCATGTTCTGTACCTTTCACCACCCTGCTATCAGAAATTGCTGACACAGAAGGAACATTTCACAAGATCTGGCAACAGGTAAATAAACACTGCATAAATAATAGAACATTATGACATTTTGTTTCCAACATTAAACCAGTGAAATGCTTGGATTTTTCTTATAATTTCTGATAACAGTAGCAGTAAATGATTTCACTGGAGTTTTCTGGGGCACTAGTCATAGGCAATGTAGGTGCTGAACTAGACAACGTACAGAGAACAGAAATAGAATTCCCACCTCAGAGCTCACTCTCTAGTTGTAAGGAAAGAGTGAGTAGATGGATGGGAGTCATATGGGAACCATGAGGTAGAAATGATGTCTTAACTATGTTAAGTGTACTGTAAAGTTTTCTGTATGTATTATGGTAAAGGAGAGTTCCTAAGTACAATTAAAAATGCGATTGCATGTGTAGCTATTTACTTCAGAAACCCTTCTTAAAATTATTTGATTTCAGCTACCTGCTGCTTCTGTTGCAACTGATACAGAATGACACAAAGCAAATCTGTCTTATTAGAACAGACTTTAGAAATACGTGGGAATTAATTACTGGTAATAGTAAAATAAACTTCAGAAAAAAATACTTTTGTAATAAACACCTGAACAGATAATCATATATTGTAGTAAAAACGAATAAATAAATAAATAAACCAAAGGAAAAAAAAAATCTTGTAATGAAACATGAAACGTCACTCTGACTCATAAAAGAAGCCAGAAGTTTAGATTATGCACCTAAAAATTAACATCCTATATAATCGAGGAGCACAAACTATTTTATTATACTGGAACTCATCTGCATGTGATTTATCACACTAGTTGAACTGTTCCTGTATTGTTCACTCAAGTTTCTTACTTCTCTCTCTGAGATTCTTTCAGAAAGTGACAGAGAGAGGAATAAAATACCCTTGAAAAAAAGAAGTGAAGTTATCCTCATAGCAAAGGCATTGGGTAGGTAATTGCTATCAGGTATTGCTGATTTTGGCTAACTTTAAGGTTGACTTTGACCTTGGGTTTACATCTGTCTCATCATAAAGTAATCTTCTAATATTTTTGCAGATACATTGATTTCTTACCGGGAAAACAACCCAGTTTTTTACACTAAGAGTATGTTGGTTGTAATAATGGAGGAATAAACAAAACTGTTGACTTGGAAGCATCAGTGGAAAGCAATTACTCTTTCCAAAAGCAATATGTCTTATTAAAAACAACAAAGGTTTTCTATCAAAAGAATAAAATATACTGGGGTTTTATTCTTTAATTTGTTGACACTAAGCCTATTTTATTTCCTTTGGGTCATTTGTATCATGGGATTGCCATTGAATTATAGACATTATGCCACCATCAAGACTATTTATTCAGACCAGCATGAGTTGGTGTAGTCTCTTTGACTCCTAAAATATCATTTTGCTGAAGTAGCCATGTTTCATTCATGCCAATCTAAGTGCAAGTGCCTGTACACTGCCACATGCCCAACCCATCTGATGCATGCGTGGCTGCTGACCGAGGACAGCTCTGTGCTATTGGGTGGCTGCTCCCCTCTCTGCAGCTCCACCACACCACCGAGGTGCCAGGAACCGCATCCCTACTCCCGTTCTCAGCGCAACACCCTGCTCCCGTGACTCCTCCTATTCCTTGTGAGGAGAGCTGCCTATCTGATTTTGGAGCTCTGGCAAAAAGCCTGAGCTCATTGATTACAGATCACTGTTAATAAAGAGCATTTGTAATGCGGCAGTGGTGATACAATCTCCACACGCCAGTTCATGATGGCCCTTCAGTCCCCACAATTAAGTCGTCCAGCAGGCATGCCCCCTGGTACAGCTGCTCTGTCAATCTCATTTTGTACTACAAATGATCTTAGACCCAGTGTTTGACATGGGGTTTTAACACCAAAGAAGGCAATTCTGCAACTTCAAATGAGCCTAATTGGTTGTGCGCTCAGGCGTTCACTCAAGCTGCTTCAGTCCATCAGAGAGAGATTTCCAACTAATTGAACAGCTCAGAAGGAAAAGAACCAGGGAAATCACAATGCACTGGGTTGCTTGAGAGGTTTTTTCATGATAAAAAACCTTCAAAATAAGATTTTTTTTTTTTTATTAAAGCAGCCACCTGTCAATCTAGAAAGAGGTTTCATTGGTACAGAAGCTCTTAATGAGGTATGACCTAAAAATCAGTGGCTATAAATAGCACAATCTACAGGTAAAGGTAATTTTTATTTTTATATCGAAAAATGTTTGTTTCAGGTTGTGAAATTATTTTCTTTAGTCTGGAAAGCTTTTGTCACAGTGTGTAATAATTATGTGGTGATAGGCAGATACAGTACATTTCTTACCTGAGCAACGTCGTTCAAGAAAGTCTAGCTGCCAAAGTGTGTAAAGTTATTCATGCATACAAGTGTTGGGACTGGGCTGGGTGAGATTCTGATCACGTAAATATTTGCCTTTCTTCTTTCTTTTTGGTTTTTTTTTTTTTTTTTTGGTTGGTTGGTTGGTTGATTGTTTGGTATTTTTGTTTGTTTGTTTTAGCACAGCTGAATTTAAATTTACATGTTTGTTCTAGGAAATTATGAATCACATTTCTCTTCTGAATTGCACCCTTTTTGCCTCTTGTTTTCACGCTACTTATTTAAATATCTTTCTTTCAAAGGTCAATTCAGAGACTTTTGCCTGACTGTTTACATTCTGTATGTCTAATAATTTCATATCTATTCCACAAGTGACTCAAAAATATAATTTATGTAATATTTGTATTCAACATTGAAGGTAGTAGTCTGCATCTGAACTGGTGACAACTCAGTACCTCATTTTTTACAAAAAAAGAAAGAACAGACTAAATAATATATGTTTATTTCCTTTCTGTTTAAAACTGGAAGAAACTGAAGAGTTTTGCTTTGGTGAATGTGAGCACAGAACTTCATTATTGAAATGATGGTGTGTTCCAGTGAGGAGCTGATTAACCTGCTCTAATAAAGATCTTCAGAAGCCGTTTAATTCCAAGTATGTAAGTCTTCTGATTTCAAATACCAAGTTGCCTTTGTTGCTATTTGGATTGCAGTGGTATGGAGGGGCTGAGCCCACCCTTAAGTCCCTATTGAATGGCATGTACTCTTTAGTCAGGGACAATGCTTACCCCTGTGAGTATACAAATCTGAAAGTAAAAGAAACAGGTGTGTACATCCACATGTAAATATACATACACACACATAGATATAAAATATAAACTAATTGTTCCAGCTTGTGGAAAATTCCAGAGAATCTAAGGCTTACACCTGTACTTGATTGTTTTTCAGCAATATTTACACAACTGGATTCTAAAATAATTATTTATCTCAGTAAAATAAGACCTTATTTGACTACAGGGAATGCCAAACTCCAAGAAGACAATAAAAGTGGGATTTTTTCCAACACCAGGTAATTACAGCAGCACTTATATATTTTTGTCACCTTTAAAGCCCAGTAACAGTGAAAGAAAACCCAAAGTAGTAAACAATTTCAGCTGCAGTCTCATCAACACATGTATCATAACATTTTACAGACATCTATCCAACAGCGACACTCCTATTTGACTTCAGTGAGAGCAGAATCAAATACTCCAGTTTCATGATCAAAGATTAAATTCTTTCAGTTGAAATGAACAGTGAAGAATAATATCTGCATGTTCAGAATGTACTTTTCCCAATCACCTGAGGTGTTTTATTTCTCTGGTGTTGAATCTTCACTCAGAATTTTAAAATTCAAGCAAATGTAAGAGGATATAAACATAATATGGTTATTTAAGTAAAATATCCTTTTATTTCAGGAATAGTCACTAAATTAAATTAAAACATCATGATGCTTGTCTCTCTGAGGATATGTTTCATTCTGAACTATACCCTAAAAATATTTATGTGTAAAATCTAAAGGACCATACTATACATATAATATCGAATGTACTTGTAATACTATAGTAAAGACAGTAATTGTTCAGTGCATTCTAGGTCCCCTAACAGTGGGGTGGAGCCATTGCTACAGGGATCCTTATTGCTGAGCTCAGCAGATAAGGCTGCCCTGTGATTCCAGATGTTTCTCTTTTTTTGGGGGGGGTAGGGGACCTCCCAGGATCAGAATGCCAGCATGTCTGAGGTAGAGAATCCACCCTGTGACACTGGAAACTCAGTAGTCCTAACTCTATAGCTCTGCAAGAAATTCAGGGGCAGGTGGGCTAAACAGATCCATGTTGTCAACTTCCCTAGACAATTGTATCTGCCAAAAATCTCATGTTTAATTTGTATGCACATACACATGTACACACACAATGTATTTCTAAACCAAGAGGGGGAAAAAAAGCCCCCCAAAAGAAACTGGAAAATCTCAGGCAGAAAAACAGCTGCACTCATTTGTGCTGTGAACTGGCTGAGTCAACCCTTAAATCGAGCCCTAATTAATTTGTGCACACGGTGTAACCGACAAAGAATGGCAACAGCCAGAAGAATGGACTGTGTTGAGAGGCATTAGTCTCTAGCAGAAAGGGTAGCTGAGAGAGAGCGCCTGATGATACCTAATTGTTGCCAGGAGGACAAAAATAATGGGCAGTCTGCAAGAGAAAGAGAAAAGAAAGGGCTGGTGGAAGTATTCATCAGGTGTTTGCAGTGATGAAGTTCATTGCCCAGCTTATTCTGGTGTTCAGCCTTAACATCCATTTGGAACAGGCACAGCAAGAAGCCTTGTTAAAATAATAAGATTTGAGTGTATAAAGTATTGATGGAGTCAGAAGTCCATGCAAATGTCTGTTTCATGGGGGTCATTTGGTCTGACTGGTGAGTAGGGTTCAGTCACTGAGCCTTGGAAAAAAATGGACAGCCTGATATTTTCACACAACAGCTCCTGCAGACACTTGTCTGTGCTTAATGCAGCTTGCCTTTACGGCAACTGCTTAAGTGGGTGATGTCTGAAGAGATTTTTGCCCTTTCAGATGTGTTCATTCTGTTAAGATTCTGTTTTTCATCTAGGAACCATTGCCCAGTGTTACCAATTTAGTAGTAACCTGGACAAAACTCCACGCTATTGTCAGCCCACCTTGCTAGAAGTGGAAACAATCTAAACAGACTTCTGTGGTTCCATTTCTTATAATCCAAACAATTAATGTTTAATATTTGATAAATCAGCAGCATATTAGACTGCCCTTGTGAATATCTTACTACACTCTCTACTAGCTCTTGGAGTCACTGTAAATTTGCCAGCAAGAAGTACCACTGAAAATCAAGCCCCCGATACTGCAAGTTGGGCACTGAAAACTGATGGTCTGCAAAATCCTGACTCTCTGCTCTCACAGATGTTCTAATTGTTTTGCTTTGCACATCCATTATGTCAGGACTAGCTTAAACTTGTTAATTTGGAACTGTTGACCAGTGCTTTCTGGAGAAATGAGCTGCAATTCTGAAACAAATCAAAATATTTTCTGTGACTAGAAAGTCATTCTGTTTAGGAAAAGATATGGGAATGTTGTGCATAATGTATATGTAGACATGCCATAGAAGCGTGTTTATGCATATAAGGATATATGAATGTTTTATCCACAATAAATGTCATCTGTGACTGATAACAGGCAAGGGAAACTATCAGATATTTAAGAATTGATGCTTACAAAATAACAGAAAAAAAAAGAAAATCCTGCTGCTCATACAATTCAGTAAGAGATAAGGGTAGAAAGCTATCAAATACAATGCAAAAACTCCTATCAATTCACAAGAATGTTAACCCAAATCTAGCATAAAAAGGCAATTTGAACCAACATGACTGGAAAGCCCACATCTACCATAAATCAAAGTTAACTCATGAATTTCTCAGTTATGATTTTTGATTTGTAAGAAACATATACTGTCCTGATATGAAAAGAGATTGTGTACTTTGAGTAATCAAGCTGACTTGTCTTCTGATCAAAGCCGTGGAAAAGCTTGTATCATGCATAGTCAAATAACAAATTAAAGCCCATTTACATAATCAATGTCAGCTGATGCAGTTAAATGCATTATAATATACAATGTAAGGGCTCAGTACCACATTTTGTTCTGATTAAAAATAATTTAATTAAAAATATCGTGGTGTTCATATGAAAGAAATTAAACTGGTCTGCATCCAAATAGGGCAAAAATTCTATTCAGGTCCTGACAGGTCCTATTCATGATTGATGTATGCCCACTTTCTATTGTGATCTAGTAGAAAATCTAAAATCATGGCTTAGAAAATGATAACAAAAAATTGAATGAGAATAAAACTATGAGGGGAAAATTGCCTAACAATGGACTTCCTTTGCATGGAATGAGGAACAAACTAAGATCTCAGAATCTGCTTGAAGTACTTATACTAAGAACTTATACATCCTACATTTAAAAAAACCCAACTATTTCTTTAATTATATTTATTTTAATTTAATGTCCCCTTTTAATGCAAGTTGTTTTTTTAACCCCCCAAAAACCCAAAAAGCCAGTATCTTTTTCTCAAGCTGCATTTGTCATCATTGCCTCTAACATCTTTCTTCCAGAATGTAATTACAGGAAAATCTTTAACTATAGGAATCCATATTCAGAAGGAACATGAGGCCATCATTTTTTCTCCAATTAATTTTGCTGATATAGGACCCCAAAGCAGGTCTTACTTACCAGATGAAAGGCATTGATCTGGACTTAGGTGACATGAAAAAGAATCTAGAACCACAATAAGGAATCAGCACAAGAATGAATGAGAAACATCATCTCAGGGTTAGAGGAGAGCAGAACAGGCAGCTTTACTGAAAGTTGTATAATCCACTGTACAAAAAGCAAACTTAAAAACTACTGACATTTTAGAACAGTCACCAGAATTATTGGTTCGGCCATATGTTAACCTTTCCTTGGATAAATAAAACATATTAAGTTTCCAGAGGAAAACTTTCTGAGCTTGGATTGATATTCAGTCTAACACAACCTATTTTTTCAATATCTCAGATTACCCCAAACACAGCGAAGCTGCAAATACATTCAAATTACTTGAAATGTTGCTTTGAAATAGTGACATACAACTTTACCTGGAGTTCAGACGTGGCCAGGGCTAATTCCTGGCCCCAACAGCAGCCTGCATAGGACAGTTATACCCATAAAGTCAACCTCCTCTGTACCATTCTGCCCAAAAATCCTTGTTCAGCCTATAGCGTGCAGATCACAGCCTGTGCCCCTTACACCTACAGGGCCCTGGCAAAGTTGTGTGAATGAGCACAGCCAAAATTAAACAATATGGAATATTCCAACCCTAAGTCTGCTGGGACGGAGGTAGACAATATAGCTACGTAAAATTAGCTTTGCTTCTCCTTGTTTCCCCCGTTCACTAATGAATGCCCTATATTTTGAATCCACTTGTCTTCTTGTCTGACTGACACCACCCACCAAAAGGGCTAAGGACAGTGTTCTGCTCTAAGGTTTGACATTAACCTGGTGGGTAGCTTTGGGCTACCGAATTAAGCTGTTTTCTGGGGCCAGAATCTCCCCACCTGACCTAGACGTAATGTGTGCCAACCCTCTCTAGGATGATCCTTTTCCTCTAGTGGCTACACTGCAATCCTGGGTGAGATTCTTCACTGAAGAACATGAACTGAGTAAGACAGGTCCAGACATCTGTATTTTGGGTAGTTTATATGTAAAAAAGTTTTAACACCAAGCACAAGTTCTTAAACAACATAGAGATAATTTCCTTTTCCAGGAATACTGTCATATCCACTCTATTTCTAAGGAATTTCTGTCTTGGCAAGTAATCTTCATCACCAGCCATGTTTGTATCCTCTGCCCCACTCACAGGTACATCTCTAAGCTCTCTCTGCCTGAGAAACCCCTAATCCAAAGTTTAAGCACAAGCAAAGCAGCCTCAGATGTTTTCTTCTGCAAAGGAACAATTTCATGTCTGTCCTTCAGCTGCCTTGACTCAGCTTGGGTCCCCTGGCATATATTGAGCTGGTGGGCTTGGGCAGTGAACTTCTTCCCTCCTGCCAGATTGAGGCAGCATCCAACAGTTTGCCCAGCTCTGACTGCGAGATGGTCTTTTTTATGCGGATGTAATGGATGAGGACTCAGGGGCAAATCGTTGACCATTTCATAACACAGAACCTGTGATATGCAAAGGTTGGATGGAATAAGGACTTATGTTTGATTTCAACTCTGCACTCTCTGTCTGTTCTAATATTCGTTCAAATTGTGTGACAGGTTTGAGAGACACGGAAAGAGGAAAGTGCGTTAAGAGGTGTACAATAGTTCTCTTTTCTTCCAGGAGCAGTACTAACAAGAAAAGACCATGTTCGTGGCACAGTCCCATAGCAGACATTAATCACAGCCCTCTGGGATGATAAGGGAATGAGGCACTTGAAGTCTCTGTGCCTTTTCTGAGAATTGTTTTTAATAGTCCAGCTAAAATGACAAAACTGACCAAATCATGGAACACTGCAAACCAGAAGTGTCCTATTTAAAGTGTTATTTCTTGGGATTTTGCTTTCTCTATTTAAAAAAAAAAAAGGTTTTAAATGCTCTCTTTCAGTTTAATCATCCTTGCATGTTTTCCTATAGTGCCTGTGCAAACATTTATGAAACACTTGGTATTCTTTTTCCTAATGTGACCTAATGGCAAGAGCCTATCAACATTTCTCAAGAGGCTTCTCCAAAGCTTTCAATGGACATGCAAGCAATCATTTCTGTATGTCAGCTTTTTTTTCTCCATAGACCTAGAAAGCAATGTGATAGTAGAAGATTTATTTGTGATGGCTAGAGGAACAAGCTGCAGTTGAATAGAGGGCAAATGTTTTGTGGTTTTGCTATGTTCCTCAAGTCAGTTTTCTTTGTCTGAAGACACTAATATTGGTGTTTGTTTTGGTTACTTGGCACAGCTCAGATCTTGATTTATCAGACTTTTTTATTCTCTTGGCTTCTGCCTACTTAATGCATCTCTTTTGGTGATTAATGCTGTGGACTCCTCTATAAAAAACAAACTAACAAACATCCCAGCCAGGTAGCAACTGGAACAAAAAGCTCAGGGTTCTGCCACTCAGCCCTGATCATAGGACCAGAAAATAAAAAAAGAGGATTTTCTGGTTCTGGTGTGTACCAGTTTTTCTGTACATATTTATTGCATTCATTTCTAAGAGGAAAAAATCATGTAGTCTTATTACTGGAAGGGTACACAACAGAGATTAATTTGGGGAACAGAGTGGCTATGGAGAAATCAATAAAACATATGTTTTCAGAATACAGCCCATGGATTCTGTATACACTCAGAATGATATATGATCACCTGTCATATGCATCCTTCTTTTGAGAATGATAAGATCTCTAAGTCTCTCCAATACCACTTGTTTTAAAATCTTGGGTTGGCTATGTACTTGGTCATCCAAAATGGAAGAGTCTCAGACTTAATTCATCAGGTGCAAATATTCAAATCAGTGTAAACTGTGACAAGAACTGGATGAAGTCAACTTGTTATGCAGATGATCATCAGTGCACACATACTTCAGACAGGTAAGTATTTGATAGTACTTTCTGGCACAAAATAAAAAAAAGCTAGTTTAAATATTAAAATGCTATTTCTCCTCTAAGCAAAGAAAACGTCATACAAGAGATATTGTTACTTATTAGTATCATGGAAGGTTAACACATTGTGAAGCCAAATACTACTTATATATATTGAAATAACTTGATGTTGTTTCATTTTTTAACTTATATTGAAAGGGTTTTTGCTTGATGCTGATTTTTATTATTAAATGTTATGATACCTGATGGGACTTACATAAATGCGATATGTGAGTATACGATATCGTTACTAGGAATCTTGTCAATCAATGACATGATTGAAAGATAAAACCAACAAATTATATTAAGCTGTTGGACAAATCCTTGGGGTTTTTATCCTTCCACTATTTTAGTTTTGGTTTTATCATATTTCTTTTGCTTGCATGACTTGATAACTATGTAGTTTCTATAGCAACCTCCATTGACTACTGAAATAATGAAAGCCACAGCAATCTCCTGCAGTGAAATCCCTCATGCTAACAACACAACCCCTATTTTCTTTGTCCAGTGTTTCTCTTTACTTACATGACTGACTCATTTGCCAAAATATTTGAGCTCTTTGCTAATTGCTTTGAAATCTGATAATTGCAGACAAGACATCTAAATTTCAGTGTACCTGCAGTTAAAACATAAAACTTTTTTTTGTGCCAGAAATATAATTTCATAACTGTAGAAGGATTTGAAAAATGTATTTGTGATATTGAGAAGAAATTACATGAACGTTGGAAAAAACCCCGAGCAAACAACAAAGAAAATAAAAAAAAATTTAGTTTCTATAATTTAATTCTAAGGTTTTTTTTTACCTCTGGAATATGTTTTTTAGCTCCTGAATTTGATTCCAAATTAGCAGCAAACAGGACCAATGCCTGGATGCTGGACCCAAGGGAAGGGTGTAGGAGGATCAGGAAGTGGTTCTGGTCATTCAGTAGCTGGCAGTTAAGTTTTGTATCTCACTGAATCAACGGTTTAGCACAAAGTTAGCGAGCCCTTTACTGTTGGAGGTAACATGTTCCAGCTGAAATAAAGAACTAACCACTGATGCTAATTAAAGAGCCTCTAGCACTGCATGAACATCGAAAATAATAACTCATGTTGATTTGGCACTAATTGTATTTTTCTAAATTAAATTCTCAAAATGCTTATATCATAGGAAGCAGGACTGACCTTTTCATGGCTTTTAGTCAGACATACCTGTTGCTCTGTTGAAGTGAAGCTTCCAGACTTCATTCTACCTGTGAAATGGAAGATGGAGACCACATACTCTAGACTGGCTTTTATGTGGGTAAAAAAGCCTGTGGAGGCGTTTACTTTGTCCTGCCCTGTCTCACCCCAACCCAGTGTGGGCAGAGGAACAGTGAAATCTTTGGAGAGCTGCTGTGGTCTTTTGCCTCTGGACTACTTTCCAGAACTTTTCCTTAGCCCTCCAATCTGGATGACAGCTGGCAGCATGAGTGCACCGGTATGAGACCACGAGGAGTGATGATTTTTTCTGATAGAGAGTGATGATACCCTGCTTAGCTTTTTCTCTTAGAGTCAAATGCTTTCTTGCTGTGAACTTTTAATTACTGTATGTATTTTGGAGCTAGATGTAGCACTTACCTAATTTTATAAAATTTATTGTTGATAAATGCTGGAAAAATAGTGGAGTAGAAATCAAAACCAAATAATGAGTCCTGATAAATTGCAAAGACCCTTGACAGTTTTCAGGAACTTTTTCCTTTTATAAAGATTGGATTGAAACCAATCCAAACTCTACAAAAATTTTTTATTGTCTTCTTTTATACTTGCTTCAGCAGTGCAAAATATGACTTTTGGGCGTTTTATTTGATTGCTGGCTTGATTTAATCTTTTTAAAAGTAGCAAAGTAACAGGAAAATGTAAGGGGAGGAGTAAAATCCGAAAGAATCAAAATATATTTAGAATTTAAATGTGCATAAAATGCTTTGAAAGAGCACAGTTTCTGATGTTATTTTGCAGAATAGCAATGCAAAAAGCAGTGAGGATGAGCAGTAGTGTCAGCCTGGTCAGCACAAATTAACGCTGCTGAAAAGGAAAAATAGACACAATGCAACTGAAAGGTAACACCATAGGAAGAGATTAAGTTCTGCAGAAGGTTAATTTATAACACTGAATGATAATGCTTTTTCTTTTTGTTTTTTTTCTGGTCATATGTATTTTCTTTGCCTATGGAAAGGATAAAATAAAGCAGCAAAAGTGTGGTGATATGCAAAATGATAATATTTTATTTGGTCATAGCTGGTTAACTAATTGACTTCAGTTCATCTTCCAGCTGGCTTCATGAAACACATTAACTGACTTGGCTTTTTTCAATGTGGAAAAGTTTTTACTGCAACTGGCCTGCTCTGAACTTCACAGCTCTTCAGCTCAGCAATAGACATAACTGTTAAAAAACTGAGTCATACAGGGAAAACACTAAAATTCTCTAAGGGGGCAGCTCCTGCCTTGCATGGGATACCCCAGGGCTTAGAGGAACTCAGCAGGAGCTGAGATCACTCATGAGTCTGGAAAGAGCTGACATTAATCGTTATTCATAAGATTAGCAATCACTGACAGACAGTGCCTTGGACGTGTTGTGGCCAATGGTATCCAGCAAGATTGCCTGGCTCCCATGAAGTTCAGGACCTTGTTCTTGTACTATCCTCTAGCACTAAGTACTGGGTACAGTCAGGTTTGAATTGATCTCTTGTGATACATGTGGGCTTTAATGAGGCTAAGTTCCCAAAGTGCCTGCAGGATAATGATTGCTTACTGGATTTCAAAACAAAAATTCTGACCAGCTCAAATTTTAAAATGGAAAATGCACTTTAAGCATGTGATGTATTAAGAAGTGGCTATTTGCTGGTTTTTATCATCTCACTTATTTAGTAAGGCTTGAATCACTAAACTTTCATGTTGATCATCAACTTCATGTGTTTAATCTACTAGCAGATAAATCAGAAAAGTATGCTTGAATGCATAGAGATCATATAGGTTAACACATACAGAGAAGAGGAAAGACCAAAATCTGCTGTTATGCACTTGGCTGAAAGTAAATAACTGCTGCTTTAGAGGTACTCTGCACTTCTGTGTGCCCAAACCCAGCACATCATACATTATCTGCAAGGTGAGACATTTTAGATTTTTCCTGTCTGAATAGCATAAATTTCTCTTTTAGTGTTAACGAATATAAAGATATTTCTGCTTCTACAGATGTCTAAAAAAGTTGCATGCATTATTGGATAATATAGCTGGGATCTGAAGTTCTTTACCTGCATTCATGGAAAATAATTGGTTGTCACCTCCTAAAACAATTTCAGATAAAACTTTCACAAGGGCAAATGAGGTTCTTCAACGAGCTGCTTAGTATTTCTTTAATGCAATTGATATTTGTGCTAGGGTGTGGTAAGATCTCAGGAATTTAGAACCCATGAGGCATTTAGCACACAAATGTTCAACACACAGCTTTTTACCATCTGAAACAAGACAACAGCAGGAAGTAGGATCGCACAGGTGCAATTCACCAAAGAGTGTGAAACCACCAGCTTTCTTTTCCTATCACGTCAAATACACTCCTTAAGGCAAGTCACTTAATCTCCAATTTCTTTGTGGAAACTGACTAAATCTATTAGGGGGCACAGGTTCTTCTCAAGGTTTATGCCATAGTAACCAAAATCAGCTAGTCTCTTCAATCTAATAATGTATGTGAACAGATGACTGTTCGCTTGAGTATTTTGAAATAGGAGTGAGTTACTGTGCAGAATCTGTTCAATCAATTTCATGACTTGGACACATTGTCCTTAGCTAATGGGTATCAACTTAATTGCTGCATGGAAAGGTTCCACTGCTGAGCAGTTTTTGACATGGTGGTATGCTGTTTTCCGTAGTCATCTCTCAAGTGTGAGTTGATGCTCATTTTTATATTTAAATTAATTCATAATTAGATGACTGTTCACTAGGACCTGAAAATCAAGAATCTAACTTGATTTTTTCCGATGAATTTGCCAAAACTGACTATTGCATAGTATAATTTTTTTGGAAAGAATACCGAGACTTACAAATTGTCTACATTCATAGACCTCTTAGCCCTCCCACAAAAATTCAGTTAATGTTTTGGGTAGTGAGTTTTGGTGGATATTGTCTGGTGGATCTTTTACTACAGGAAAAAACTAACACCACAGCATACTCTTTAGTGTAGCATTTTTATATAAGTTTTATGCAACAATTATTAGGAACCATTCATAATAAAAATGAAGGGGAACTTGCCCCTCCTTTTCATAGGTTAATGTAATCTATTGAATATAATATTACCCATTGAAACTTTAAAGTTGCATTTTCACTGAAACAAGACTGCAATGAATCTACAGCAGTTCTGGTGCATCAGGAAGCATTCATAAAGCTGTAGAATATTATGCTGATACATCTGACTGCTTCAAATTTGTTCAAACTCCATTTTTAGGTGATTCTTATATGTTGTTCTCAACACATAAAGATATTCTTGCTTCTTATTAGATATATTTATCTTACAGGGAAAACAGCTTCCAGAAAAGAAACTGAGTTCAGAGGCAGCCCAGATGGTTCATACAGGCTGGGCACAACTTCCTCATGGATGAACCTAAAAGATACAAACAACAAGCTACACACACACACACACACACAAAAGTACCTGCTGTTTAAACAAGGAGGGAGGTAACTGTAGTTTTATTTTCTTCTTCCAAACAGGGGGAATGTTTTTATAACACTTCAGCACAAGGGTGGCAGGAAAAACATAGATGGGTTGTTTTCTTAGTAAAACCCATAGCCTGTAACTGGAGCTCTGTGCTCCACTCCTGGTTTTACCTCACACTGGCGTCAAGTCACATCATTTCTCAAGCATCTCTGCCTTCCTTCCCTTTCCATAAAATGTGGGTAGCAATGCTATCCTACAGTAAACCACAGATATGTAAGAGTGCATTAAGATTCCTGTATGACAGTTCTCATGCAAGTGCTAAATATCCTGTTATGTAATATAGATGTTCTAGCTTGTGGTTGTCTTTTGATGTTAAGTAAAGACTGAAGTAGTTTAAATACAGCACAGAATTATGGATGAGTGATACAGAGACAAATGATGAGGCAGCCCATCTGCTGCCCTCAGTGAAAAACATTTTTTGTTTCAGGGAGCTTATGTACTTTTATGCAGATAGTTTCCTTACAGTATAATGTTTTCTGCCATTCTGTAAGATAAATTGGATCCAAAATAAACAGCCTGTATTTCCATCCATAAAATTGATTGTTTTTAGATTATGAACAAGACAACCAGTTCAATGGCATTGGGAAAAGACAAAGAGGCTCTTGAGAGATCTCAGTAGTCCATTCACTAGTAACCCTCTGGCCCATACCCAGCTATGGACTGGCTTCCCTCTTGTCAGATTTTTTGTGACAACCAATTAAATCAATATGACTGTTGAGACATATGGCAACAATAACACTCTGAGTTGCTGCCCATTACCACTCCAGCAGGAAACCAAGAACATGCAGTATTTGTTATTGTTTATTTCAGGGATTCACTGAAGAATATCTCCTTCTTAAATAAAAGATTCACTGTGACTGTGTCAAAGGCAATTAATACTGTGGATGTTATCTATGGAGCTGCTAACATATATGTGCAGAAGTTCTGCTTTTCTGCAGTCTGGAACCACATTCAGAAAATGTTATTGGAATCTTAATGCACATCTGTTCTTGCCAAGACATATTTGAAAATATTAGATACCCCTGTGAGATAAGCCTACTCTAGTGTACCATTCTGGGGTTTCTGCTTCATGGATGACTACACACTCAGGTGCTGCAGGCTGTGGCGAGAATTCACTAGACAGAACTCCTTTCAGTGAGCACTTTAGAGCAGTGATATGTAGCATTTATAATTCATAAATTTACTTTGGAAACTATGTATTTTGCTCTCTGTATTTCCGTGTCCTGACAGATTTTTCTTCTGATGATGCTGTGTTGGTAGAGCTTGGCAGGGAATTATAACGCACGACAGTTTGAGTGGAAGGTTTGACTCTGGAATTACTATTTCTGATTGGTTCAGTGCATAAAATGGACATGGTCCAAAGTCTCTAGGGTTTCTGATTAGACATTCATAAGTAGGGCTAATGACCAAAGAAACTGACTGGGGATTCCCCTTGCATCCTTTTTTTCTTTTTTTTCATCTGGAGTTACTGTTTTCTTGCTACGTTGTGGGGAGAAAGATCTATTTTATTTGATATGTTGCATATGCTCCCAGGGCAGAACAATTGTAGACACAGAAGAAAACCCATGGGATTGCTCTGTATATGACCATGAAGCTGAGACATGGGAAATGCAGCACTTAACCCACTGAAGTGGTTTAGAGAGATTATGCCCAGAATTATGTATCTCCACAGGCATCTACTGCTTTCTAGACATCTTGCTGGTAGTCTTGAAATTTTGTTAGATGTCTTACACATATGAATAAATACTTTGACTTGAGCAATTGGGTGACCAGATTCCCCTCAATTTCATCACGGTCCACCTGGAAAGCAGAAAATCATGAGTACATTAGATCTGAGAAATGCCAGACTCTGCACTATTAATGCTGAGTCTAGCAAACTAGAGAGAGCACAAGCCCCAGTAGTTACAAAAGAATAACAGCAAAGGAAACACAGCAAAAAAGGAAAAGAGGAGGGTTAAAGTGTGACTTTGCTTTTATACAATGACCTAGTGATTTTAGTAATTGCCTAGGAAGGCAGAAAATGAGTGACAGTTCCTTTCATAGCCTGAGAATATAAAAATTTTTACATTCTCCACTTGACAAGTATGTGGCACTCAATCCAGACAGTAGTTCAAGGTATATCTTCTTCTCATCTGATTAACACTGGCCACCAGTGAATGCATAAGTCACAGAGGTAGAAGAACAAACGAGGAGGGACGAGACTTATAGTTGTTGTTGGTGTGATGCCTAGGATATTCAGAAATTGCTTTATATAATACCTTCAGGCTTTCTTGAGCTTTTTTCCTTGGAATAGACACCACAATAGCAGCCAATTCAGCCTAGCAAGTCTGAAACATGTCTTTTTCAATGTCCTAAAATATAAGCTGAGTGTCTAGTGTGGAAATTTTGGATTATTTAGTGATATTTAGTTAGACTGTTTTCTGAAGGTATCCCATTCATTTTCTGCAATCTGCTAACTCCATTAATTAGAGAGTTTTGGTGTCCGCATTATTGTATTTGAATGAGAGTTTTAAAGCAATGTGCTATTTTGTAAATTTGCTGCTGTTTACAATTAAAAGAGAAATTCAAAAGATATTTTAAAGGACACAAATGTTTTTAAAATGCAGTGGATAAGAAGAATAGTAGAGACTAATTCTACGTGTTTTACTGATTTCTTTAATGAAAGGATAGGGATTTTCATTTCTATTTAAATGCCTATTTTCAGCTGTTAGTGCACAGAATATTTTTAGGCAGTTTTTTCTTACACAAAATATTTTCAAATATGCACTATAAAAGCAGCACGTGTAATACAATATTACAGTGTTTCATATTGACATATTTGCATCCTAAATTTTTGCCCCTGTCAGATAACATAAAGGGAAGGCTTTGTGTTTAAAATCATTGTTTCTCTGAAACTCCTTGATATTCTACAGACATCAGCCTTCCCTGGAGTACAACTTTGATTGTCTAATGTCTTTGTTTCACAAGGGAACTGAGCTGAGTATGGCTTTGTAATATTTTTTTTGTGCTTGAAATACTATAAAGAAATAGATAATGATTGCATGCAGTGTTCTATAACAAATGCTGGTGGTTACTCAAATCAAAAGAGAGAATTTCTTTCTTATCCACTGTTTTAGAAAACACTCATCTAAGTGGTTTGTGGAAAAAGGGCATTTTCATAGCATCTTCCTACACATGCACACCTTTCTGTATTTGACCAAGCTTAACATTGTTGTCAGTTTTCATAAGCGAACGAGAAAAATAAATATTTCCACTTATGCTTATGCTTCTAACATAATATTTATATTATATAATTAAATTTGTCATTCCTGTTTCATTACCAGTGTCATTCTATCATGAAAATGCCAACAAACTGATTTTCTGCATTTTTTCAGAACTTTCAACACTTTGCCTTGCAATATGTAGCCAATAAGCCTTTGTGTTCCTAGAGAAAAAGCTACTTTACTGCCACTATAGAATTTCATAATAACCTGCATCACTGCTGAAGATGCAACTGAGAGCAATGCCAACTCAAGCAATGTTAAAAAATAGAGCTGCATATGTATTATGCTGAAGTCTTATTCCAGCTGTCTTAGAATGGCTCTCATTTTCACCAAAAAGCTTTCACTACTTTGAAGAAGGTTGTGCCTTTAATAGATGTTAAAGAAATGTAATGGATGAATACATATGGAAAGCACCATCTTTAGATGTTGAATTTTTATTTCTATCAATTCAGCCTCTTTCTTGGAAAATTTTTGTAATGGTAGAAGGAATTTCTAATACTTGTTTTTCATCTCTAACTTAAAATGTGTAATTGTATATTGTGTACAGCCTAGTGAGGTGCACCTGAAAGCACAGACCTTGCTAGAGAACAAAACAGTTGCTCACTACTGATCAAAAGAAGACAAAACCAAACTAATTTATATGTCTTTCCCCATTTATAGGAAAATGACTATTATTTGTTATACATGCCTATATAATTTTCCATAAAGATATGCAGTATGAAATGCATCAAAAAATTCTTTCCCCAAGAGGCACAGAAGTGCTCTAAAGAGCATAAAACCCAGTCCAAACAAAGCTGGAATTAAAAATATGGAGTTACAAAACATAATTTGAAAAAGAAAAAAGAACAACAATGAAACTTCTCTTTCCCAGTGCCTTAGCAATGATTCTATATGACTGGTTCCAATAACTCTTTAGAACATGACTGACTGAATAAAGAGAAAAAGATAGAGTGCTACTGCTGCCATAAATACACATAATTAATTCATAGTATCTTTGCAAGATGCCTACAAGAGCTTAATCTCAAAGTGGAAAATATTAATGGTCACTTCCCACTTTTTAATCATTGTTTCAGAGAGCTGTAAGCAGGATAATGTGCCTTATAAAAAGTGTAAGAAATTGGTTAGCTGTTGATCATGATATTCTAGTGGTCAATGAGGAAAGTTCTGGGGAAAAAAAATGAAAGAAGTCTTTATTTATAGATTTTGAGAAAGACATGGAATTGGAATTAGAAACTCTTTCCAGATTATGGAGTTCCTCCCATTTTCCTCTGTCCTGGTTTTGGAGTTCAGTTTTTACAGAGGGGACATGGCTAAAGGTCTAGTGTTATTCTATACCAGCTCACTTCATTCCTGGGAGCAGGGAAAAGGGAGTCTCTTCCGAGGAGGAGAAGGGGTTCCCCCAAGTCAAGAAAATGTGGTGGGGGAGAGTGTATTTTTTACTGTTGCAGGTTTTCTGTGTAAATATTTTCTTTGTCTTACACCTTTAGTCATTAATACTGCTGCCGTTACTTGTCCTTTCTTATCTCATTGCTGTTTCCACTCAATTATTCTTATCTCAGCCTGTGATGTCTTTTGTGCCTCCAGCTGGGAGCAGCAGGAAGTGAGCAATGACATGATTTTAGTGGGAGTACTACCTTGCAGAATACTGTTCCTAAACCTTGACAGCCCCTACCATGTAGACAATGTTCTGCATTTTAAGCAATAAATATTATAAGTTCAAGGGAAGTGGAACCTTTTCTGCAGGCCATAAGGCCTGATTACACCAGCAGAGTTATCTAAATAAATACGTATCCCTGAAAACCTAAATATTTACAGACTTCAGAGTACAAAAATGCAAGGACATGATATCATACAGTATGTGGGCACTGCATTCTTTCTTTGAGATGTGTCTATCAGATTAAAAAAGAAAAAAGTAAAAGTTTGCATTTCCAAAAAAAATGTTGAAATAACACTTAAACAGCAAGCCAAGCCGAGTAGTCCAGCTGTACATCAGAGACCATTTTTTCAATTAAATTTTAAGTAGAATAGAATACAATACAATAGAATAGACTGGACTGTTTCAGTTGGAAGGGACCTACAGCAATCATCCAGTCCAACTGTCTGAGCAATTTAGGGCTGAACAAGTCAAAGCATGTTTTTAAAGGTCATTGTCCAAATGCTTCTTATACACTTACAGGCTTGGGGCATTGACCACCTCTCTAGGGAGTCTGTTGTGTTTTACCACCCTCCTGGTAAAGAAATGCTTCCTAATGTCTAATCTAAACCTTCCCTGGTAAAACTTTAAACTGTTCCTACACATCCTATCACTGAGCTCCGGGGAGAAGAGCTCAGCACCTCCCTCTTCACTTCCTCTCCTCAGGAAGGTGTTGAGTTCCAAGGGGTTGCGCCTCAGCCTCCTTTTCTCCAAACCAGACAAGCCTGAAGTCCCCAGCTGCTCTTCACACACATCTTCCAGCTCTGTCACCAGCTTTGATGCCCTCCTTTGGATTAATTTGAGAATATTAATGTGTGCTCACATTTTGTGTCATACCTGTCTAACTTTGACAGCTACCTTTAGCTGCTTGCTAAACCACATGATTTATATAAACACAATCACCAATGAAGGCAGCTGTTCCTGAAGAGATTTAGCTGAAAGAAGAGTTGCAACACTAGATTACTGTTCATTCACAAATGTGATACTTTTAGGAACTTTGTCATAAAGACTTAAATCCAGAATTTTGCAGGCTACTGACTTGACTCAATTAATCCCAATAGTTCTTACACACTTGGACTGAATTCAAAATGCATTTACACTGCTCTAAATCAATTGGCTTACATGATTTAAGGTTGCATAAGAAAGATGCAAATCAGTCAAGGACACTGCTCTGAGGGAGGAGTCCCTTGCCTCCAAACCAAGAGGTGTAAAGTCACTCCTAACTGTGTTCAGCTACTCTTTTCTTGAGCAGAGTGGTTAACATACTAAGCACATGGCCTGCTCTGTCCCCTAGGCCTGCTGTAGTGCTGGAGACATGTGCAATTTTAAACAAAAATACCATAAAAAAGACCAGACCACTGGGGGTTTTTGCAGCATAAAGTTACAAGTATATGTCTGAGTAGGTAAACCCGGTCCAGGCTGAAGGTGGATGCTGCCTATACTCATTTGTCTTCTCACAGTCTTTTCAGGAATGATGTCAGGGTTGAATCATCCCAGGAACCATGTGCAGCTTGATCTTGGCGGAGCTACCTGGGTCACTCCAAAAGAAAGCCTGTGAATAAGTTTAGACAGTGACACAAGAAGAGGGTGAAAAATAGAAGCAAACCACAGAGGTAAAGTATTTGTCAGTGGAGACTGGCCACATAAGACTTGTTAATGGCAAAAGCAAGGTCTTGTCACATTAATGAAAATCCTCTTACCTGAGGTCCAGCCTCATCAGTAGAGGTTTGTACAGTTGGTCATTACGAGGATTGCACAGGAAAAAATAATGGAAACTTGCAAAATACAGAGTCACAAGATGCACTCCTTTTCATTTGACATCAAAAAAGTCTGCAAAAAAATATTTTTGCAATGCATAATTATGAGTAATTTAAAGGAAAAATTCTGAAAATATATCGCCAATGTTTCTAGTTGACCTGTTTTTTTCCCCCAGGCAAGTAATCAGATTTTGGTAATGGTTTTAAATTGCATGCTTACATGCTACAAATGCTTTTAAATATTTTAAATCTGTACCTGGTTTATATTCAGATTGTGCCTCTCTGTAATTTAAATCTGGTACAGTAACGAGGAAAATATTAAACAAAATAATGAAAACAAGATCATGGAATAAAAGTGATTAAAGTGAAAATGCAACCTAGCTATATAAAACAGTGCTAATAGTAATAGCTGGAGCAAGGATATTTAAGATCTAAGGATCTTGCATTCTTTTTTTATGATCTAATAGAATCTACTATTACAGCACTATTGTTTTGCTATAAGGCCTCTGAGTAAATGGAAAATGTTCTTTCCAAAGAACTTTTCTCAGAGACTTAATAAGCTGTTTTAGCTGAAAAGACATCTGATAAAAGTTACAAAATTCTTGCGATAAGTCAAAGTTACCTCTTCCAAAAAATCTCTCTCTCCTCCCTTCTCTCTCACTCTTTTCTTTCCTGAGTAACTGTAAATCCATTACAGTCACATTTGTGTACTGCGTGGTAAGAAATTGGGAACTGCTATAAGTTAAAGAACTAGTATTTGGCACTTGTGCATGTAACTGAAATGCTGTTTCTTCCTGCATAATTTGGGTGTGCTTTTCATCAGCAAGAATCTGTGTTTGTAGTGTGAAATTCCGTTAGTTGATTCTGGAATCGCCTAATGCAATAGCAGCAGCATGAAAAGGCTCACATCTAATTCATTGCAGTACCCCCAAGGCTCCCCCCACCTTCATGTATGAAGACATGATGCTCCTGTTAAAGAATGCTGGGTAGGCCTTCCATCAGAATACAACTCTCTGGGATGAAATATGGGATAAGTACATTTTTTTGTAGACTTCAGGTACCCCTAACCTCTTGATCTTTTGTATGTCTCTATTTTTTTGGCTTGACAGACCACATGCCAATGTGCAGCCCAGAATTCCTCACCCGAGTGATTTATTGTTTACAGCTGTTCTAGTGTTTCAGACATGGCAGCTGCTTTTCAGATGTCCTCAAATTAGAATGAAAGTCTCAGATAGAGGTCTTAATGCAAACCTGCATGCCTACAGAAAGAAAGGGGAAAAGCTGATGAAAAAATCATCTGAATTCTGCTCTAAAAGCTCTCAATTGATCCTAGCCTTGAGGGCAAAGGAAAATGTTTGGTTTATTTTGTAAGCTCATTAGGTGTGGGAGAGCCTATTTGGCATTTGCTATTGACCGGGCCTGAGCGAAAAGTGATCACTGGCAGGATGCTCAATAAGAGATCAATAAAAAGCGTGTGATTGGATTAGCTACTTGATCAATGCTTTGTGCTAATATATTAACAAGCAAATTACCAGGCAGCCCATAAGAGCAGAGTGCTGACTATAATTACATTACAAATTGTCGTGATCTAATGACCCTTGAAGTGCTAAAGGTTATTTATACAGTAAAAGGCTTGAAAGTAGTTTGAGTGATGCTGCATTATTTCAGATAGCAAATCTTTCCCTCCATTAGCTAGCATTCAATCATGTGCTTAAAAGAGGCCCAGGTACTTCACATTCTTCCAAAATTTTCAGGCCAGTTTTATCCCTACCTCTGAGATGGAAGCAGGAGAATGAGTGACAGTACTTCACAGGAAATTTAGAGCAGCAACATTTTCATGAGAGCTGGGAAATAACTAGAGAGGAGAGTGGGGAAGGATGTGGCTCCTTGTGGGACAGGAGAGCATTACAAAGTTGTGGTCTGCTGCTGATGGAATTGCTTATAGGCATCTATGCTGCCAGATAGCACTATGCAAATACTTAAATCTGAAAACTGTGTAAGAAATTTAGAAATAATACATAAGATATTGCAAAAACAGAACTCTTGCACCTTTTGAAGAGTCTATGTTGATTTCATTTATCTGCTATGAGACCAGAATTGTCTGTTTCTTGAAGTTACATTAAGTTACATCTTGAGGTTTTTAGCACACCAGCTGTACCTTTTAGATTTCTGTGAAGAGCAGATAAGCATGTTTAAAAGCAAGATTACTGTGGGTCTTGAAAAAAGGAACCAGCTTGTTTTCTGAGCAAATGTTTCTAGTGAGCTTCTAGTTCGTTCTCGTCTTTCCATTTTAGAGTACAAAATGCCAACAGGTTTAATATCTGTTCTTTATAGGCATTATCCAGGATATACAGCAGGTGTAAGCCACATAAGCACAAGCGTTGAACAAGTGTACAAAGATATAGGCAGTTGTGGAGTTCTAGCCTTCATCATTGTCTGGACAGGCATTTCAGCTGCAAATTCAGATATCCAAGGCTTGGCTTTGCCCTCCTTCTCCTCTGCCTTTTGTGCCTTCTGAGGAGAGGCAGATCTGATGGCAGTGAGATGATGCTGTGAGGTGTCGGGGGCTCTGACAGGGTTCAGGGGCTGAGGGGCGCCTCTGGCCCAGGCTCCCTGCGGGGTGCAGGGTCCCTGCCCGGGCTGACTGCAGCCAGCCACAGCTGACAAAACAAGCTGCCAGGCTGCTGCCCTGGGGCCCTGCTTGTCGGCAGAGGAAGCACTGTCAATCAATGCACACACACGGTACAGTGGGAAACTCGACCACCGATGGAGCAGTTCAGGGGTTTGACGGGTACTTGTCAGTTGTTTCTGACTTCTCAGGCTCGTGGAAGGGGCCAAGCCAGCTACCTGCAGCATCAGCTGGGCTGGTTCTCTGTGTTTGCATGCAGGTAAAAGGAGGCTGTCTATTTTACTTCTCCCTCTTTCTTTATTATTATTATTATTATTACTATTATTATTATTATTATTATTTTACAGACAGAGCTCCCTATGGATGTCAGGTGATGAAACAGGTCTCTCTGACAACAATGGTTTTGAACCATGTGCAGTCAGTTTCAATTCTTTCTTTTCTCTCCCACTTTAGAATTCCAAAGTTAACACCTGAAAGTGAATGTTTTCACAGCAACCAACAACTTTACAAACAACTTCAAAGCGATCCCTTTCTTCTTCAAAAACACATGCTAGGATGTGAAAAAATATCTGCAGCCATTATTTTAAAGCTTGTGTGAAGGAATTAAAAATTAGATATCTTCCAATTTCAGCTACAGCTCTTACTTATTTACCTCAAAAATGTATAGGTCCAAGACAATTCAGTAAAATTATCTGTGACAGAGCAGCTCAGTTAATGGGTCTTTGAGTTATCAGGTCCCTTAACAAAATTGCAACACATATTTTTTATTATGTCTCCATGAAGAAATTATTCAAAGGAATATTTTGTCACCCACATCCCTAACCAAATACATCCAAAATCTTGCTTTATAATTTTGGACCGCTGTTTGAAGCTGAGGATACCAAAGAAATTAAAGTATGGCCATAATTTCTGAACACTGTTGAGAGAGTGAAGAAGCTGTCATTTTAACAGTAATTTTTTATTGTTTCTTAGGTCAAAAACCTATACACACTCCTATCACCTGCAGTACCAGGGAAGAAAAGTGCTTACATCTAGCTGGTAGTTTAGTCAATCCCTCTCCATCCTCTAACCTAAACTTAAGGTTTCAAGCTCCTTTGATTTTTTTTTAAAGGAATATATACCCTTTAAATGACGTGTGTGTGTGTGTGTGTGTTGGCATGTGTTTTCTCACAGTCATTCTAATTGCTGCACTTGATAAAATCATTTACTTCTCAGAGTCTGAGTTTTCCACAGATTATTACAGACTAAGAATTCTGATATTTGGTAATGCTGTTCACTTTATGCAGCTTGAAATGTATCCTGGCATTTTAAAATAAATATTAACCTTTCTCCCTCTAGAAAATTCTCTCTCCCACATCTTTACAAACAGGTTCTCTTCCAATAATAACAGAGAGAATGAAGATTTTAGCTCCTGAGATCAGCTTTGTCAAGAGAGGATCAAGAGCATTTTTAACAAAAACGTATTTCCAACTGTAGACCCAAACAGTTATGTCACAAACTGCAATATAAAACAAAGCCATTAAGTGGAGTTATGTCTTCAGTAGAGAAAATTGCTTCTTAACTAAACAATCAAATTCCACTTAATTCTTAAGCTTCCGTAACTCATCCACAGGTTTATCAAATGCTTAAAATGAGCCATTAAAGAAAATCCTACACCTTAGCAAAGTTCCATAAAGCTTTTAGCTCCTCTTGTAAAGCTGAAAGTTAATACTGATAGGAAAAACTGTTAGAGATGCTTCTTCCTGAAAGAACCCTGACTTCTCTAGTGAAGGTCATCTGATGAAATCTTTAGTGAAAAAGTATTGCTCCCTATTCTGTGCCTTGCAGTGGCTGGTGGTGGGTGAGTCTGAGCTGGGAGAGAGAAGAGTGAGTAACTGTAATGGGACAAAGAGAGGGAGAGCAAAAATAAATAGCTTGAAAATTTCTTAATTGTAGGCCAGGTTGAGGGTCATGTATGAGAGGCTGGGAATATTAGCAATATACTGCTAGGCCATTTCAGCAGTGCCATTAAGTTAAAATATAAATTGCATTGAAACCTTCTGACTGGTTTATATATTTACCTACACAGTGATGGCCTTTGAAGCACAAAATATTTTGCTTCAGATAACTGGATAGATAAAAGAGTAGTTACAAGCATATACTTTTCAAACCCATAACTCTACTCTAGTATCATGGCCTCGGTGTGCATATGGAGTGATAATTAATGTGTGTCTCAAGATTGGCATATATTCTTCCTTCTAAGAACAGAAATAGCCATTGTGGCCTGGGAAACTGTGGAAGTAGTCCTGTCCTCTTCTGATGGGAAAGAAAAGATTCATGTTTATCTCAACACCTTGGATGAAAATGTTCAGAGCCTTCTTTCTCCACCTGACACCATGTCATTCCTCACTGCAATGGTATTACTTTCTAGACTACAGAAGAAAGTGGTCTTGAGAGTAAAATCCTACTAAGCTGCAGGACATAACTTGCTTCTCATAGAATTTCTTTCTAGGATTGCTTCAAAACCCAGACAGTCATCCCTGAGTTGGTTATAGATGGCTCAAATTTCAACCCTTCCTTAAAAACCGCAGGGAGAGAAAAGATGAAATTTCTTTTGAAATGAAAACTGAGATTGAGATATAACCATATGAAGTGAGGAATTTAGTCTGTAGGCTGGGCATAAAGTACCCATGCTTTAATCATGCCTATCCCTAAGCCTAGTTTTATGACTGTTTTATCCTGGTGTTTTGATGAGACCATTTCAATGTTTCATTCACATTAAGGGTTGATTTATATTTAGAAAAGTTAACTGTTGGCACTGAGAATCAGTAATGCTGAGACTGAACAAGAATGTGTAGCTCATTTACACATGTTGGTAGCTTACTTGTGTGGTTGATAGATTTGCTTCCTGTAAAGGGGACAGGACAGAGTCAACGTTTCCACACCCTTTTCTTCCCACATGAAAGCAACGCAGGCGTCTCTGCAGACAAGGCAGATTGATGATCTGGCAGTATGGTAATTCTGCTGCTTTGATGATCAGGCTGTATGGTAATTCTGCTGCTTTGAGGCCCTTCGTTACTGAACAGCATAGTTCAAGCAGGCAGGTTTGGAGGAACATCATCAACACAAGTATCCAATTTTCACTGACCTAAGGAAGAGAGGTGCTCTTGTTTCTTGGCTCCTTCCCCCCAGAGGACCCTCAGAAAAAAGGAAATTCCTTTAAAAGGAGAAGATTAACTTCTAACCTGGCTATAAGCTAACAGATTTTCATGGGCAGCTTGGATTGGACTTCTCTGTGTGCTTTGTTTGTTTGTTTATTTGTTTTAGCAACAAATCCAAATGGGGTTTGACAACAAACCCAAATACCTTTCTTGTGTGATTGACCCCTTGTGAATCCTTTGAGTTATTGAGACAGTCTTTTATTGTATTGCCTATTCTGTAGCTCTGACTGGTGCCTTTGCTCAGGGATTTCTAGCTTGCCAGTGATCCAGCTCACAGGAATGAAGTCTCCCACATCCTAGATTAGTACTCTGGGTGCTATTGTTGTCAAGATACATTCTGTTTTCTTTCATTCTAAATAAAAACATGATTTCACCATTGCAGGATCTGGAATATTGTTCTTCTTAATCCCAGTTTACAGCATAGGTCCTCCTGAAGTGTTTTGGTACCTTCAAGTTAATTGGTTTCCAATATTTTCCTATATACTATGGCATCTTTTTGGATCAGGACTTTGAGTTGTAAATTATTGATGATAATTTTGTTTTGTTGTTATATTGTCCAAATAATGTTATAGGTATGCAATATTAAAAATACTTCTATAAAAGTATTTTGTATGTGTTGTGTGTAGGAAAAGGGGAAGAATAAATAGCTGTTGGCATAGAATGTGTTTCATTTTTTTTGTCTTTAAGATTATGTGTGCAACTTCAGAAATACTTGGAAAACTGACTATACGCATACTAAAAGTAAGAGAAACAAGTATTCTCTGTGTGGCAGTGAGGAGTTGGCATTTTTGTGTTTCTTTTCTCCCTTGCTCATCACAACAGTTCAGTGAAAGTACCTGTGCTCAGCCAGCATGGTTTTATGAAAGGCAGGTCCTGCTTGACTGACCAAATCTTCCATTGCAAGGTGATCTGCCTAGTGGATGAGGGAAACACTTTCGGTATTGCCTATCTGGACTTCAGTAAAACCTTTGATGTTGTTTCCTACAGCAATCTTAAGGAGAAACTGACAGTTTGGATGAGTGCACTGTGCACTGGGTAAAAAACTGGCTGGAAGGCTGATCCCAAAGAAATGGAGTTACATCCAGCTGGCAGCGGGTCACAAGCGGGCTTGGTACTGGGGCTGCTTCTATTACTATCTTTATGAATGATCAGGACTAGTAGATCGGGCGCTCCCTCAGTCAGTGCACAGATGAGATCAAGCTGGGTGGGAGTCTTGATCAGGGAGGGAAGAAAGGCTCTGCAGAGAGATCTGGACAGGCTGGATCTATGGGCCAGTGTCAATTGTTTGAGGCTCAACTAGCCAAAATGCCAGGTCTTGCACTTGGGTACCAACAACCGCATGCAGCACTACAGGGTTGGGGCAGAGTGGCTGGAAATCTGCTTGGAATGAAAGTACCTGGTGTGTTAGTCAACAGCAGCTGAACATGAGCCACCAGTCTGCCCAGGAGGTCAAGAAAGCCAAAGACGTCCTACTTGTAAAAGTAATAGTGCGTCCAGCAGGATCAAGGATGTGACTGTGCCTCCGTACCAGGCACTGGTAAGGCTGCACCCCAAATCCTCCCTTCACTTTTAAGTGCATCACTGCAAGAAACACATTGAGGGTCTGGAGCTTGTCCACAGAAGGGCAACAGTGCTAGTGAAGGGCGTTATGAAGGAACACAAGTTGTATGAGGAGCAGTTTAGGGAGCTGGGGCTGTTTAGCCCAGAAAAGGAGACTGCAGGGGACCTTACCACTCTACAAAGACATAAAAAGAGGTTGTAGTGTGATGGTGGTTGGTCTCTTCTTCCAAGTAGCAAGCCCCAGGATGAGAGGAAATGGCCTTGAGTTGTACTAGGGGAGGTTTAGATTAAATATTGGAAAATATTTCTTCACTGAAGGTGTGGTCAGGCATTGGAATAGACTGCCCAGGGAAGTGCAGGAAGCACCATTCCTGGAAATGTTAAAAAGTTATGTAGGTGTGGCAATTTGGGACATGGTTTAGTGGTGGATGTGGCAGTTCTGGATTAACAGTTAGACTTGCTGATGTTAAAAGTCTTTTCTGATTTAAATGATTCTATGATTCTATATATATAATTTAAAGGGTGTACATCTGCAAAAGTACAAGTACTATAGCATAGGTATTTCTGAGAGTCAACGCATTTCTTACTCTTATTAGTACTTCATTAAAAGTAAATTTAATGGAATTAGTAAACATCAAAGTGTGCAGAATATCCTTGCACATATATCAACATACCAAACAGCTTTCCAATGTTGTTAACTGCAGAAAAAACATCACAGAGATTTGCCAAATCTATGCACTTCAAAACAGCTCACTTAAACTCCTGCATCACTTTGATCAAATACCTGGAAAATATGCCTTAATGCATTGACAGTCTGGAATAAGCATGCTTTGGTCATTCTGATACACAGTTAATGTTCAAAATCACATACAGATTTTTGAGAGAAAACAACTTTCCTCTGGTTTTTCTGTTGGCATTGTGTTTTGCTAAGGCAAAAGTTTGGTTGCTTTGCAAATTTGGAGAAAGTGTTTTCCCACTTAACACTCATTATTATTTTGCTGGTGATATAAGTACCCTCCATTTTAGTCAGCATTTCTTCAAGGTTTTCTTGATGAACCTAGATGTACAACTGCCTTTCATTCACACCTCTATTTCTTCCTTCCTTCCTTCCTTCCTTCCTTCCTTCCTTCCTTCCTTCCTTCCTTCCTTCCTTCCTTCCTTCCTTCCTTCCTTTCTTTCTTTCTTTCTTTCTACATGGCACAGGGTATCCTACAAAAACTAGTTAGATTGTAAAGGATGTAGTTATTTGATAATGGAAAGCAAAGTCCTACAGTCCTTTCACACCCCAAACTGTTCCTACTTCATAGGAGTATTACAATGTCGTAGGACAATTACAATTCTACAATTACAATAAAACTTTATTTTTGGTATACCTTAAAATCACTACTTAATGTAATCTCACTGCACATCTATATAACAGCAGCAATTATTATTATTAGCTCTGTTTCTTATGCAGGAAAACAGACATTGAACATCTGTGCAATTTGTTCAAAGACTTACCTCAGCTAAATGGAAAAGCAATGAAGAACATCCAGATCTATCCTTAAACACATGATAATCCTGCCAGACCTGAAAAAGACATACTGAATTCTACTTAATTGCTTCTTGGAGCATGATAAAACATTCATCATTAAACTTTGATGGAATAGACACTTTCAAAGTATTAATGATTGGCCACTACCATTACTTTGTAATTATGTTATAAAGATGGAATTGTCTCTCCTGTCTATTATATGGATTTCTTTATGTATCATTCCTGAATTTCTTTGCTAAGACATTTCTATGTGCAAGTTACTTCTCAAGAATTTGATATTCTGAATACTAAACAACTAGTTGCTATATTTCAACATTTTATTCATGTTAACGTCGTTGTTTTAAAAGATTGGATGCCATTATATATTGGCTTAATGCTTACGGTAAATCATCAAACTATTCCCATTATTCCCAGTAGAGGAATTGATTAAGTAATTTGTTCTGTAACTTTCCAGTGGTCCTTGATGGAGCCTGCATTTGTACGAACAAAAGTTTTACACACTAATCATTTTTATGTGTTTCAGCACCTTGTCACTTCTGTGCAAAATCAATAGAATATGCACACATCCAACCTCATTTGGATGTCAAAAGTGCTTTCATACCCATGATTAGAGGCCATTTTAGAAAACATAGGGGTTTTCTTCCTTCTTAATTCAAACTTGCCTTCTGAGAACACCTAGCCAGGACTATGAAGTACCTCCAAAATAATCCCATTATTCCACGTTACTCTTATTTTTACGATGTATGTCTGTATTTATTTATTTGTCTATACAATGCCTTTAAATGTATGCAAATATGCGTGTCAACCTGTTACTGTTTGTAGTATTTAAAAATGTTATTTTATTTTCTGAAAACTTTAACTTGTTCTTTGTATTGTACAATGTACTGCCATTGTGCTACCTCCCTTATTTATGCATAAGCATGTCAGTGAACAAGCTGTAGCAATTGTACAGAGTCTGTGTATTTTTGAATACAACAATGAAGTAGTTTTCATTTCTAATCTGTATTTGTGGTACATTACCCCAGGGTACAAGATTATTCACAGTATTATGAATTTTGAGAATGGACTTCTTGCCTCCTGAGTGAACTATACATCTGTGCTTCACTAAGGTTGTTTTTACTTGAACAGGAAATGCTACTGATACTTAGAGAATTGTAAGTATGGAATTTCCTTCATGGAAATTTTTCCATATTTCTCCTTAGAAACATTTAGAATCCCAGGTAAAAACAATTAGAGTGCAAAGATTAGAAAGTGGAGAATTTGAAAGTGGAGAATTTAAAATTTGAAAAGACCAAACTGTAAGTATTGAACACAATGTTAACTTTATCCTCTGTCCCGAAATGTTATGGTAAAATCTTTGAAGCTATGATGATGTATCAGCCTCTGTTCAGATCCCTGGTTTTGTCCAGCTCACTGATCCAGGGGAAATTATGTAAGAGTGTTGTAGCTCAGAGACCCTTTATTTCCCTTCCTCAGGGGCTGGTCATGTGCAGGGCACAAAATATGAGAGGTTTCTTGAATGGAACAATGAAAAATGTAGTGATACATTGCTGTTTCATCCTTCTTCTCCTTACAGGATGTGAGGGCATGAGATGGGAATTGTACACTGCTTTATGTAAATAATCTGTCTTTTTCATGTTAAACACCATGATCCTACAGTGGAGTTATACCACTATAAAACTGAAATCATAACCTGGATGAAGGCTGACTGATAACACATATATACAGAGGGCAGAGCTGGAAGCATTAAAATGTCACCTTTGTTTCTGAACCTGTCTGCGTTCATCTTTAAAAGCCACACTATTATTTCAGTCTACTTTTGTAGAATCTTATGCAGACATGCATACATAGAGATAACTTTCCCTGATGTACTTTCAATGGCCATTGAAGAAGACTAGAAATGAAGAGCAAATAAGCAGTTTTAGGCCACTGTATTATGTTTAGCTTTGTAGATGTTTCTGAGTCTTAAAAGAATTTGTACTAAGATCAACCAATATCTTTGAAATGCATTTGCAAAGCAATTTATAAAATAGTATGCATTGATACTCTTCAAACCTAGGCAGAAATAGGGCTCATATGACCCTCCAAATTGACTGCTATGTTCCATGTCCCATTTATTTCACATAAGTGTCTCTTTAAGAAAAAAACAGCAAAACCAAAACATAATCAGTGACGACAATTAGGGATGTGGCATAAGTAAAGACAGTGTTCAACTGAGCTGCTGTTTTAAGACAGTGAGCAGTAAACCTGATATTCACTCCTTCACATGCAATTGTTTTTAACCAATTAATGAACAATATTTAAGGAGATTAAAATAAAGAAGCAGATTATAATTTCATTTTATGGCCAGCTAGTAAGAGGGTTAACCAGTTTTGCTACATTTGACAGCACAGAGTAGTAAATTAATATCTTGTTGAATATTAATTTTTAAATGCTATAAGAAAATACAGTTCTGCTCATGGAACTACCATTCAGCCTTTTTTTTGAGTTCATCAGCCACTAGACTTTTATATTTTTACTTACTTATTTGGTTGTTTTAGAAAATTTCTTCACTGCATTAACCACATTAAAATCCTTCTTTAGAATAAGATCAACACCCAAGGCTAAATTTAAACCTCGGGAAAGGTAAAAGAATCTTTAATTTATGAAACTGAACAAGTAGACTTATCTAAACATCTCTAGGGCTTTAATGGGGGATATCTATAATTCTCTGAATTGTATTCCTTTCACAGTGATATTTTGTAATTCCATTCTATTACCCTTGCTTAACATTAATGAGATAAAAAGATCACATTATGGCGATTGATGTTCTTCAAATTAAATGCACGTTTCCATGTACAAAGCTGTCTGCTAATTTAAAAAACATAGCATGTAACATAGAATCATGACCATGGTCATCACTCAGCTGGGATCAGATAGCATTTTTTATCTATTCATTGGATTTAACAAGGCATGAGATGGAAGCAGAATACCAAGTGTGGGCAGATTATCCCATATTCCCCCTTTTGGCCACTTCTTGGCAATCTCAGCAAGGAAACTGAGGCTTCATGTTGCCATGGAAATAAACCTCAAGGTCAAAGGGGCATATGGAAGGTCAGGCAATGACAAAGGAACATCTGAGAGGCCATCTGGATGAGTGACCTGACATAATTAGTCATTAATCCCACTCTTGGGAACAATAGAGTTAGCCGAGAATGTGTTTGGACTTTGATCGTGGCCAGGGTGATCTCATGGGGAAAAGGGAAGAAAGCTCCACTTGGTAACTAAGCAGATTACCCTGGCATGCTGTTAACTAAAGAAGAGTAGTCAGAAGAGGCCAGTGGGATATGCATTTTACATATTCTATGTTTTCCCTTTAGTTACTACAAGCCGCTCTAGAGCCATGTGGCTCTAGGATTAGCTTCTGGGTAGAGATTTTTTTTTTTCTTACAGTTTTCAATGAAAAGAGAGCAAGTGTCCCAAAATACTTCACTTAAAATTCCCAGGCAACAGATGGGAAGAGAGCTGAAGAGCCAAAGGCATCAGCCAGCTTGGTTTACAGGTGTCAATATTTACTAAGTAGAGTTGGGCAGGGTGTCCTCTGGGAAAAAAAGGGAGAGAATGGATAATCAGTAAAACAATAGCAATCATCCCTGTTGTCTGCTTCATACTGAATAGTTAGAATTATAATATGACCGAATGTGTGGCAAAAGCTCCCCATCAGCATCTGTCTTTTCATTCCCACTGCTTTCCCTGTCATGTCATGTCTTTTCTTTATTGAGACGAGTGCCTTGATGAGAAGATATCCCTCACATGTATCTGAGATTCTACTACTTGAAGAGTTGGTGATATTTGATGGTTGACTGTCTACAATGTTGTGGGGTGTGAATTTGATAATGGACTACAGTCAATGCATGCAACTCAGCAGATGCAGAAATTAATTTTTCCCTTGGAAAAAATAATATGCTCTTTGCTGTGTCATAAAATGAAATAAATGAAATAGACTAAGAAGGCTGTAGAGTAAGAACAGAGGGAGATTTCAGAGATCTATAATTTCTTTAACTAAAGTGAAATGCAGCGTGTAACATGCTCTTTTTCAGCAAGAGTTTACTTGTTAAAAATTTTCCTGTAAAGTAATTCCATCATATTGAACAATCTCTACTTAAATGTGTTGTCTTTGCCTGTTACAAATGCATTTTCCTAGGCTAAGAGCAAAGGATAAGCCACTGATACTTCTCTATAAATAAAAGTAAGCATCTGGGAATGTCCATAGTGAAGGTCAGATATGACATCAGTAGCTGTGATCCCTTGCTGTCTCTAGGTAATGAAAATAACTTTTGCAAATAATTTCCACCATCTACAGGTTCCACACTTTAATTTAAGTCTTTAATAATTGACCAAACCCAGGAAGAATATGTGCTGCTTCACTGTAACTTGTACTTAATAATGCTCAGAGGAAACCCAACATTCTTGCTTTTGTTATTGAGATTTTGACACCAAAGGTTACTATTATTTCCTAAATCATATAATTAATCAGCTTTACTAATAAACAGTAGTCACACTCCAGCAAAATATATTTGTCAGGTAAAATCAGCAAAATCCTTGGAAACTGTAGGTTTATCACTCTCTTTATTCCTTTTAAAATTGCCAGGTGAAAGACTGACAAAGCTGTATTGTTTTGTACTTTCTAAGAGCTAATATGGTGGTTGCATAATGAAGATGTAAATCCTTTATCCAATGAGATAGATTATTTTGGTGTTGTGGTTTTGTTTGCCTAATAACTTGTTATGGACTATAAGAATTTAGAAGGTATCCTTCCAGAAAGGAAGGTATATAATCTCAGTATTCCTTGAAGAAGAAAGAATATCACTAGTAGATTGAAACTTGATGAACAGACTGTATGAACAAACACAAACCAAATATTGTCAGCTTCATAAGAATATGAACACAATTTTGGCAAAATTTCAGCATTACTCTTCAAGGAATAATCCATCTGATGTGATCAGTAGTGTTCACACAATGGAAAAACTCAAAACTGTAGAGGATGCGGAAGAGATTAATTTGGAAAAATCTATGGGCAACAAATGGCCTCTTTACTTTTTGTGAAACCATCTTGTTTTCATTTGAGAGAATCATGTTATGCCCAATTTATTAGGGGAAAAACATTTCCACATTGTCCTATTATATTTTTTTAATTATTTTTTTAAAGAATAAAAGTGGAGAAGAGGGGGATTATGTAACATGCTGGCCATTGTGCATGACTTTAGTGCACAATTATATTCTCCCTTCAGCATATTCAAACACCAGCACTTGACTTCAGTAACAGTGTTTTAGCTTTCACAGCTAATAGGTGCTAGCATGGAACCACTTGAGAGAATCACGGTATTGACAGAGATGACCTTACAAATCTATACATTCTAATATTTCCTATTATTTTACTATTTTAGTAAAAATATAATGTTTTCATAGGACTCCATCCAGACTTCATGTACCGTACTAGCCATGAGTAAGTCAGAACAGAATGACTGAATGGGGATATAAACAGGCCATTGTTTTATAGCATTGTTGGATTGCTTAAGGTTTGACTTGAAGTTGTTAAGATATTGTGTTTCAGGATGACTCATCCCAGTGACTGTGGTAAGAAGCTGCATTTGGTTTCATTTATCAGTACAACTAAATAAAATACATCTTCCATGTCCCCAGTACTGCCTAGTACCTAGACAATACTCAAAAGGACAAGCCCGTCCCTTCTGTGGTGAGTTAACAATGCTATATCATACAGGGCTGTGGTTTTTTCATACTTTTCAGTTTATTTATTGGTTGTGTAGAGTTTTAAAGATAAGACTTTCATCTCCTTGTTTTGATTAGCACTTGGGGAAATTTGGAAAGTGTTTAATTGGCAATCTTTTTGTCATCTACCTCAGACATGTTGCCCTGCCATTGCATTAATGAAAAATTTCTGCCCCTGATGCAACAAATAAGAATGACATTATGATCTAATCCTGACTTGCACAGGTTTCTGATGTCCCTCTTCAGAATTACTAAAGCTTTGCCTGCAAGAAATATGGTCCCTGCATGTGCCAATACCTGACTGGTATCTTCCTGGTTAATCGAGGTGGCATTTCGGGTTAGACCATGAGCCTTGTTTTCTGGTGGCCTTCTACAGTAAATCTCACAAAGTGCTAAAGAGGACATAAACTAACTGCTGAAAACAACTAAACATTCTTTATTTCAGCTTTCCCTCCTCTGTCCTGAGGGCATCTGCCTGAGGCCTCCTTGTTTGGTTCAGTGCTCCCCTTTCCCTGCAGGTCAATGAAGCTGGTGGGGAAATAATAAAAGCCAACCACTTATTTCAGCTTTTATCCTCCACTTTCCAGCCTGGCTTCTGCATGATTCAGTGTTGTTCTGGCTCACCAAAGAAAGCCCAGGCCACCCAGAGGTGCTAGCTGGTACCTTGTTTGGCATCACTGAGTTACAACACAGGGCTGGGGATTGCACTGCTCAGGCTGTGCTTTGTTTAGGGCACTGATTTAACTGGTGATGGATGTGTGTGTGATTTCATACAGCAAAGCTGCAGGACTGGTGTGTTCATTTCTGCCTACCTCTCACAATATTCCATAATCCCTGAGCTACTTTATTTATTTTCACGATACTTGATTGAAAAATGGCTTAGAAATACTGAGAAAATTCTGGTGATAATTGAAATATCGATTGAGTACTGCTATTGATATTCTGCCTTGGAAGATTCATATCTCTCTGAGGTTATTTCCAATCCTGTTATTTGTTTTCACAAAATGGAAGCCAGAGGTTATGAGCTGATTTCTTATGACCTAGAAACATTCCAGATATAGACAAAGTTTATTCCTTCTGAATTTGTCATTGCATGTGAATGAGAAAGAAAAACTCTGAACTCAGTTTTTATTGCTTATCTTTGAAGGCTGATACATTTATATAAATATTCTTAAAGAGAATTTTGAAACAAGTTTTTTTTAGTATTAAAATTTTATTTAAATATTTGAAAAATTAATAAAAAGAAGAATTAAAATATCATGAACTCATAGCCTGATTGTCCTGAGCTGAAATTCACAATCTAAAAAAGGAAGGGAGGGATTGATCTTCAGTGTTTTTCATGAGCACACCTCATTTGGGGGCTATCTCACCTGCATGTGTAGGGAAACTGCTTCTCCTCTATCATTCTTTAAATTGACAATTTTGAGCCTCAAAGTCAAGCAGACTTAACTCCAAAAGACTTTAAAATTATTTGACATGTTTAAATGTTTCTTTTTTATTAAAACTATTTGTAAGACATGCCTTATATTCCCAAGTTTGGGTTTAGTAAGAGTATTTTTTCATTTGACTGTGGAATAATGTCCAATAAATATCAATGCATTCACACTAAAACCCATAGAATTTCCACAGATGTAGTATTTGGCAAAATTAAATTAATACTTACAAGACTGTAGCATAATTTTATGTATAAGACTATAACCAAGACACTAAGAATGAATGTTGTTTTTAATTAATGTTTATACTGCTTATAGCAGCTGCTAAGCATAACTACTTTTTTAATTTTAACCATTTTCAAGCTATTTAATACCATACATGAGTCTGGTTGAAGGAGGAATTCTGTAGAACCAATCACTAGGAGACCTTTCAATATACTAGGAAGATGTGTAGTTTGCTCTAACAGAACATTTGTCTCAAGAAGTACCAACAGAAACATCAACAGTGTAAAATTCTAAGTAAACTGAAAAGCTATTAGGCTTGGTGTAATGCACTTTAAAACAAAAAAATAATTTGTATTCATTTCAGAAGGGTAGATAAATAGAATAGTGCACAGTAGAATAGTTCCTAAGAAATCACAGTAGAGCAAAAAGCTATAGCTGAGTTGTATTTTTTCATAATAAGAATAGGAACATCTACTTGCTTATAACAGAACTTACATCTTGAAGCTGACATTTCAGATCAAAGACCAGTTTGGAAAAAGTTTTACTGTATAAATCTGTTTGGTATTTCACATAGCACTTTAGAAAAGAGAAATCTTGGAGAAAAAGTTATGTTTGAAGAAAGTTTAGTGTGTTAGAATTCATGTTAATTCAATGTTTAGATTCACACAGCAAGCCTTAAATTTTCTAGTTAGTAGATAAAGCTTGTATTCATATTGTTGTACTATCATTACAGAAATCAGAAACAGGACTGAAAATTCTTTTGTTGACTGGGTTAGACAATTAAATAAACATGAATATGCATTCTTGATACATATCTGCAGTGTTCTATATATGCAGCTGCTACCATAAAAGAAAGAAAAACAATTTTTTTATATTACAGTTTGTTTGAAAGTATACCTGTGCTAAAAACGAAATGTTCTGTGACCGATGAACTGTCCTAAAACCTTCTGAGAAAAAACTGTGAACTTTTTGGTCTTATGATTTGGGAATGTTTGAACAAAGTACTATACAAATTCATTCTCATAGGAGAAACAGTTTTCTAATATGGTTGAATTTACAAGAGAGCATGATGTATTAAAATTGTCATAAATATGTATCTGTCAAGAAGATCCACCAATATGGTGTCTAAACATTCTTATTCAAATTCACAAATATTTTACAACACTAAAAATCACTGTGTCTGATTTACAGTGCACTTAAAAGGAAAATTTAAAAGACTCTAAAGGCAGTATCAAGCATGCCAAATATCATTCAGAAAAAAATAAATATTTTGAAAAGCCAGGTGAGGTATTTCTGCCCAGCTTTCAAAGCCAATCAGTTGGCACTAGTACAGCTTTTGCTATTAGGGGTGGGTTACACAAGGCTGTAGTTAAGTGCCTTCTATTCTTATGAAGCAAATTAGAAAAGGTAGAGCTGAAAGATGAGTACTACAGCAGGGAATGTGCTCAGAAACAAAACTACCTACACAAAGAATCCCTAGAAGAAGTCTTGAAGAAAAGGCATCTAGCAGCCTGTTCTGTCTAACTGACCACATCAGTAAATCACCAAACTTATTCTATTAGTTCACCATCTTTGCCACACAAAATAAAAAAAATCTTCAGGGGTGGAGTGCAGAGGAGAGTCTAGAGAAAAAAATACAAGTGTTCAAGGTCTGAAACTGGACTTAAGTATTTTTTCTGTAGAGTGCAGCTGGAAAGAACTTTTGTGCCATTTCTGAGACTAACATATAACAGGTTGGTCTTTATTATTTCTTAGGTTTATATTACTGGTTTCTCAGAAATATATTCTGCTCTGTTTCAGAGCAAAGTTAAAGATGCAAGTTTAAACCCCTGAAAGTCATGGAATTTAGTCTTCACCTGTTTGATTTTTGCTTTCAAAGGGAATGCATGCATCCTCACAGTCAGTTATGAGCTCTTAGCTGGGAGCCAGGATCAAACAGCTGAGAGATGATAGAAAACAGGTCTGTAAACTCCTTCTCACTTATTCCCAAACATATGAGCACTTCCAACCTGCTTGTTTGATTCTGGCATAAGGCAAGTTCAACTTCAGTTTTAGTCCTATGTTATCATCTTGACTCTGCCTTGAAAAGGAAATGCTCCTAGAGGTATTGCTGGGAAGCAGTTTAGGAAGCTGCTCCTTGTTGCCTCTCAGCTGAACACTAATGGCTTCCAGCTGAACTAACTGCATCAATGCTTCTCCCCCAACCTGTCCCCCTGCAAGCTGCTGCTGGCAATGGACACATGCCCAATCCCTCTTAGGTGTCATGGCCAGGAGCCACTGTTTTTAACAATGTCATTACTGCTTTCCTGCATATCTCCAAGTGAGTCCTGCTCTCCAGCTCTGCACCTTCAGTGGTCTTTTGTGGAATGGGGTTAGCACTCCCCTCGGCGGTGTCTGTGCTTCAGCTGGGAGTCATTAACTGACAGCTTGTGAAATGGCAAGGAACAATTTCCTAATTGCCTGTCAGCTGTAGCAGCCTGAGGAACTCTTCCAGCATGTGTCACAGTAAAGTCAAGCAGGTTATTCTGGTTATTTCAAACAACCCCCAGCAGTGATTTAGGCTACTCTGGTTTCATTTTTCGTGATGGGATTGTCCAAACAAATGATCACTCACAAAGTCCAGTGATGAAGGAAGCCATACATCCTTAAAAAACTCTCCACTTTCATTTACTTGCTCTTACCCAGATGCTGCTACCCATGATCACACAGGCACATTCCATGCACATGAGGCAGAGATTTAGAAAGCCCCCTGTGACTGCACTGGGGATGGAGACTCTACACAGAAAACCGTGAAGCAGCACGTTTGGCAGCAGCACAGGGTACACTCTGGACAGAAGCACAAGCATTGCAGACCTGTGTATAACTTGATTGCTGTTTTATGGGGAAGGCAGTGGAAAATGAAGTTAGCTTGCATGGCAGCTTCCTGATAGAAGGATCCATGCAGCTCCAGCAGCAGAGACATCTCTTCCTATGCTAGCCACTCCAGCCTCAGTCCAAATGGCTTTAAAACCCCACCTCACATGAGACTGCTTCACCTATCAAGGTAAGAGGGTAGTCTGCACTGGCAGATGCTTCACTATTACACTTCAAGCTGAACATCAGCACAGCCAAGACTGCAAGGATCTTAAGGCCAGGAGAAGAGGAGGAAACAAGCGAGTCCCGTGCATCTGCAGTGTATTTGTTAGAGCTATGAGGTGTCAGACTGTGTTAATGTTCCTTTTCCCTGAAGCGCTTGTGTATTTTATCTTAGGCACTTTTATGTTGTTGCCCCAGGAGCTGAGCAAGTGGGAGTTAAACTGCATTTTGTTTTAGTTTTCAGCTGTACAAATTCCACAGTCAGGGATCTTCTAGTTAGGCTGAATGGAAAAGAACAGAAAGATCATCCAAAATACCTCAGACTTATCTCACTCAGGGCAGTACACGGACAGGGATTCAGAGCTATAATTTCACAAGCTCTGCACCCACAAAGACGGAAAGACTTTTTCTATACCAAGACCCAAATGTGCCCTGATGGTTCTGAATAAAGAGAATGAGCTATTAGTCTGGAGGTGAAAGAGCAGGATTTCCAGCAACTGATCTTCATCCAAGAGCTTTGTGTAGTATCTGCACGTTAAAGCTTAAAAGCAGCCTTTCTAACTCTTGTCAGCCTGCGAATGTCTGACTTTTTTCCTTTGTTTCAGAAATTGATTTTGCTGAATGGGTGGAGATTAAACAAATTGGCAGACTGCAGAGGCTCAGGCCCTTGCTTAAAAGTCCAAGAGGTTTCCAGTCTGGCACCCAAGTAGACAAGTGGCCAGGCAAAGCTATTTTTGAGAGGTAGGTGTTCAGTTTCCTGCATTAATTTAGCTGATAGCTTAAAAACTTAGTTCCATAGATACCTAGGTTTCCACCTCACTGAGAGGTACTCCTCAGTAGCAGTCTTAAAACAGTCTGAGAGATGAACCTCACAATCCAGTGCATATATGTTACACCATATTCAAACACCAGACAGCTTTGTGCTTCATACTGCAAAAAGACCTCTCTGATTTGTTTGCATATATTGGACTTCAGTGGTGAAATCAGCTATCAAAACCAGCTGCATTAAGAGAGCAAACCATCCGTGGCCTACTGGAGTTCCAGAGTTGCTGTGTTCTGCTGTAAAAACACTCAATTATTGGGGAAGATGCAGAGTTCTTAAATTCGTATCGCAAATAAAAGGGCTTATTTATTCTTTTGAAAATGCTTTTGAGCAAGAACTAGTTCTGCTAGAAAAGGAAAGAATTTAAGACTGCTCACACAGAGTGCTCTAATTGCCAAAAACTAATGAAGTGTCTTCAGTTGTGTCTATATTGTATCATTGTTTACTTGGCTCATTCACACTCAGTTGTAGGTGGCTCTTCCAAACATTCCTGTTTCAGTATGGTTTCTGAGGAGAAACCATATTGGCCAACATGGCAAACTTAAGTTTCTGTCTTATAAATAGATGCATTGAAAACATTTGTGGAGTGACATTTCTGTTGCTGGCTTCTTCCCAGGCAAAAATTTATGAATTTTGTAGTAAAAATCTAGCTATTCTAAATTCCCAAAGCTGATGATAAGCCAGTGTCTAACTCATTTCCAGTTACACTATACCTACATGTAAGTCAAATATCTTTTGGAAAACTACTAAGCACATAGATTGTGTCATATGACTAGTGAATAATGGCAGCTAATTTTGATTAACCAACTGACTAATTAGACACCTTAAATTAGATATGATGAAAAAATCCTTATAAATTTTGTGCAATTTGAAATCAATTTGGTTTTGTCTATGAAAAAGAAGTATGCAGGGCATTGTAATGAGTTTCTTGCCTTTTCTTTTTAAATAGAGGTTTCAAATTATGTAGATAGCTGAAAGAAAAACAGATCCAAAGTGTGGCTGCTCAGAACTGCCATCCAGACCAACACACTTTTTTTCCATTGTTTGACATGCAAATTAAAGAAAACTTAGCAAGGTGTGGTTTGTAGAAGGTTGGACTAGAAGATGTCTTGGGGGTCCCTTCCAACCTGAATTAGTTTATGTTTCAGAAGGTGATGAGTAAACACAGAAGATATAAAATCGGAGTAATCAGCTTTTTATACCAGCTTTCCTCAGTGTTTTGTAAGAAACTACAAAATTATTGTAAATTTATCTTTGACTGTGAGCAAGTCACAGCTACTTTACTGGAACTGTATTCACTTTTAGGAGAAGCTACTCCTGGAAGTTAATCTGAAAGCCCTGAGCAGGGTCTAACTCCTTCCTTCTGAATGGACAGATGTCTTATCAGTCTTTTTTGGTTTATAGGGGCAGCACTAGGTAGAAGGGATGAGAAGTTGGTCAGTATTTGAAAAAATCTATGATCTGACTGTAAGTTTGGATGAATAGGCTAAAGTAGGAGAAAATGCACTGCTGCTGTCACCTGCAGTTTGACTACCCTAGGAGTAAGCACATAGGATCAGAAAATTTTGTACAAAATGGCTATGATAAGGATGAGCCATGACCGAGAACATGGAATAACACTGAAACTCTACATTAGCTAACCCATGTGCTGCTGAGGTCCTAATCCAAGGGTTTGCACAAGCTATTTTACCCCGTATCTTATTTAGCAATAATTCTGACATTCTGACTGGGGCCTATCAAGCAAAGATATACCCTCGGTCTCTTATTGAAACTGTCAGGGGGAAAAAAGGAAGAAAAGCTTAATGGGATGACATTTCTCATTGTTCTCAAACTGCACCCATATACAGTGGAATCATTCCACTTCTGGAGCATGTGTTCAGTGGTTACACTCATGGGCAACAGTAGAAAAGCCTATGACAAATAGATGTTGATTACTTTTGAAAATCTCAGTGATGCTTTTAGCTGAACACTTCTATAAGGAGGCTCCTTTACGCTCTGCAGCACAGCATTCAGTGCAGGAATGTAACAGTAATGGAGTATGTATAACATTTATATGTTATTATCATCATCATCATTATCATGATGTGCTATCTGTCTGGCAATCTGCTTGCAATATGAATGACAATTCTTCATATTGGTCATGTTTTTCCATGAAGCATCTAATTATTGCTGGCAGAGAAAGGCAGCTTGGATTTAAGAAGGCACCAGATGTTGGTAAAACTGCTTTTAAACTCCTCTTTGTTGCTTCCTGGAGCTTGCAGCATACAGAGAAATTGCAGCAATTTGGTAGCCTAATCTCTTCAGATGTATCTGTTATGTTTTAGCACCAATGTCTGTGTTGTGGACACCTAAGGAAGACAGTAAATTTCATCCAGGTCTTCCCTGTGGTCCACCAGTATCAAACAAAAACATTTATGGCAGCCAGTATCTACCTTATTGAGAATGACCTTGAGTGGGACTACTACCAAAGGACAGCTCAGCTTGAGGTAAGAAACTGGAAAATTTGAAAACCGAATGTCTTTCCTTTCAGAAAAATATTTTGCATTGAGTTTTAGCAGCATAGGGTCATAGTTTTCACTGAGTGTCCATTTCAGTGTCATCTTTTCAAAAATATAAATATTTTAAACCAGATATGAGCTTCAGTTTCCCACTTAAGAGACTGCTTCCACTTGTCCAAGACTTGTATTTTCCATGGGTTTATCCTAAGGTCCACATCATTTAGAGGCAACTAATTCCTCAAATGCTCCTGAATAGAGAGGCCATCAAACATAATTTTATTGCAGGTTTAACATAAAGGAGTTGGGAAGGGAGATAAGGAAGAAAATAAACTGGACTAAACCTTTTGCATGAGTGTACTGTCTATGGCAACAACCAGTATCAAACACAGTATCAAACAATAATTTATGGATTTCAAGATGTACACGTTTTCAATTATTTTTTCTAGTTTAACACTTTATTTTTTTCTTTACTTTTCTTGTTAATACTTGTCATCTTTCTAACTTTCCAAAAAATGAATGACACCACTTATCTTCTCTAGAAAAAAGACATCTTTACTTAGCTAAAGGACCTTTTGTTAAGTTTTAAAGAGAATTACAAATGGCTTAATGTCAGAGTAAGTTTCTTTTAAGGATCCCTTGGGTCTGATTCTGTCTTTACAGACACTAAATTATACAAGTATGATTACTTTTGTGATATTTCACTGGAGATATTCCCAGTCCTTCAGCTGTAAACCAATAAAGAATCAAGTATGTCAGTTCTCTGGGTTATGTTGGTGTACAGTGCAAAATCGGCAAGGAGAGAATCATTCTAAAAATAAGCAATTCCATTTTAACCTCATCAAAGGACAAATAAAGTTCTTCAAAGAAATCATATCATCAAGCAATAATTTGCATGGATAAAATACGTGGCTATCCAACTGAAATAATGATTTCTATTGCATTTATAGATAGTCATTTATGGCCAAGATACATTAATGAGCCAAATCCTCAGCCAAGACAGACCACATTACCTTCATCTTCTGTATCATTATCAGCCAAACATATCACTGTCCATAAGTGGAGAAAACTTTAGTGGAATAAAAACTTAGACTGTTAAAAGTATTAAGATTTCATTATTTTTCTTAATAAAAATGTCACATAAAATGTCTTCTACCTAGATGCCACAATCTCGTTTTCTAAAATGCTATGTCTAAAAGACAAAGCTAAAGGTTAAAATTAAATGCAATTATATTCTCCAGGAATAAAATGGATATACATTAAAAGTATAGTTAGGTTGTAAATTCATTTAAGTTTTTAAAAATTACAAAGGAATATATAAAATGCAAATTAAAGGAGAAAATCTTATTTATCTCCCCTGTTTGTATGGTAATTGGCTCCTTTTAATGAATTAATCTCATGCACAGACTCCTGCTAAATTAGACTACCTATAATGTACTGTCTTCAAGTAACTTCACATTCTCATTATGGCCTCCCTAATTTCTAAAGTAAAATTAATATAATTAGGGAGCAAATCAATACATATTGATCTTGAGTTACTTCAATGGAACAAAAGAATAACAGATTAAAAGGAGATGATTTTTGTTAGCATTGATTTTGTTAGCATGCTGGAACAACAGTGTTGAAGAATTAAGTCTTAAAATATTTTCCTTCCCTGAATGATATCCTCTGGTAATTTTATATTCTCTACGAAGCAAACATGTCTGCGTTTGACAGAAATGGAAAAATAATTTTTTCACTCTCTGTATTTTGGTGACTGTTTGTTTATGGCATAGTTTTCCTATGACAAAAGACATTGAGTGTATTTTATTTTCTTGGAGATCAATTTTGGGCTGCAAATTATTTCATCAACCGATGTTTCCGTTTCCAAGTGTAAATTAAAGGTGGATGCATGTTGGCAAACACTACCTGAATAAATAACTGGTAGTATACTGGGATATAATCGAGCATATGCAGTGAGGAACTTGAGGCTCATAATGAGAAATAATGGAAGATACAAAGAAATCAAAGAAACAATGCTTTCCTAATATCCACTGACTTATTTCATGTGGAAGAAAATGGCACTTCCTAGCAGAAGAGAGTAAGTTCTTTTTATTGTATTCAGGCAGACTTATTGCTATCTAATGGCTTTAGACTGACATTTATTAGTAAGGTGTGAAGGAAAAATAATAATGTGCTACCTCAGTAGCTGAAGTCCATATTCTCAAAGTTCCTACTGGGGATGGAAAAGTCTCAGGTGGTTCTAGACAAATACTTTTGCCACTCCACATTTCTCCGGAGCCTCCACAGGGCACTAGGCTGCTGCAGATGGTAGACTTTGCCCAAACTCATAAGAGCACGCTGATTGAAGTCAGGGGCAGCTAATTTGGTTTTCACATCCTAAAGTCTCTACAGAGCGTAAACCTTTTTTCCTAACTCATATTTTGTTTCACTATTTCACAGCAGCTTTATAATATGTGAACAAATTCCCTTGCTGCATGTGATAAATCCAAATTGCTTTGCTTGAAAAGGTAATTAATTTAGAGTTTTCCTTTCAATTTTCACACCATATGAACATGAATAAAGCTTTTCATGGTGTATAAATTTATGTACAGTGATTACCCAAATGAATGGCAGAAACAGCTGCACCTTAAATCTTTACACTGCATATTCTGATTTACTTGAAGTTAAATTGCAGATTCTGATTGCATTTCACACATTTGTTTAAATATAGTTTTAGGCAAACAATAGCAGGACATAAAAAGATGCTATAAATATTAGAGGAAGAAGAGCTTTTATGTGTCATTTGCAAATATGCAAAAGGATTTGCACTATACAATTTTGTTTACTAAAAATGGGGTTTTGATGGAGGTAAGGTTATTTGATTATTTAACATTATTTCATATTAAGTTATATATTGATGCAATTCAATTATTTGTGTAATAATCCAGAAGTAAAACATACCTGGCCTTTTACATGATGGATTAGAAAGCTATTGTTTGATATTAAATTTTGTCATTGAAAAAACGAGAATATTTTCGCACAAAATCTTAGTGAAAACAATGTAGATGTACTGTAGAGGCTGCCATCATTAAAAAATAATGCTTTTTTTCTTACATTAAACACTGTCAAAGCAGATGATAATGGCACTCTAAATAAATTTTTTTAATTGTTAATTTCAGAAGAATAATCTTTGTTACTAAATATAAAACTGCTACAGTTACACAACAGCATGAAATTACAAGGAAAATGGAAAGACTTCCCCTTTTCTTCTCATGGAGTAGTATTTACTGTAGATCTTGAACCTTATTTGAACAAATGCAGTCTTGATGGCAGCATATTTTGACTTGAGGCAACATCTGGGCATCTGTGCTGGAACCAAAATATTCTCTCCCAGTCTTGCTGGAGGACAATTATTTTTATTTCAGTTTCTGTATGGAATCCCCTGAAAAACCTTCAGGGAAGAGGACACCATTTTCAGGAACAGATTGAACTCTGAGCCCAGCAAATAAATGGCACTTTTTGTACCTTGAGAAAGAAATCAAATTTGAGGAATATCCCCTGAATAGCTATATTGGAGGCCAAGGATATCCAATTACTACCTGAGATCCTGTTTCAATCTCAACTTTATGTTCTCTTAAGCTGAAGTGAAGGACATGAAGAAATATTTTCACTGAGTTCACTGGCTAGTAAACAGATTTACAGGGAAAGGGAGATTTTTGTATCTGAGTTCTTTAAGGAAAGATTTTTTTTAGGTTCTTAATGACAAGTGATTTTTCATTTTTCTTTCCACCCTCTCTCTTTTCTCCCCCCACTTCTGGCTTTCTTTTCTGCCTTCATTTTCCCTTCCCTCTCGTCCTTTATTCCATCTTCCTTTTTTTCCCTGTTTGTTCCATTCTCTTTTCTCCTTTTTTTCTGGTTTTCTTTGCCACATCATTAGCAACCTTCTCTGACAGAGCAGTCCCTTTGAAGATTCCCATGTTGAAAGCAGAAAACAGGTCTTCTTCTTAGAAGTGGAGAACTGTCCTTTGTGGGCAGACCATGTCCGATGTGTCACGCAATTGCCTAAAAAGAAAAAGAGGTAGAGAGAGACAAGAAGTATAGGTTCATTCAAAGACAGAAAAAAAGTAGAATTTATTCCAGAGCCATAAACTGAGAGAGAGCTAAACTTGGTGCTGGGAACTCACCCATGACACTGAAGTTGTCCAAAACTGCTGCTGGTGCCAGGAGTTCATCCATTTTTGTGCTAGGTTAGTGCAAGGCCCAGTAGTCGATGTAAAGTTCACTCTCGTGACCTAGAGATGATTATAAAAGTATCCTGGAAATGGGAAAAAATGTTTCTTTTTGTTGTCTCTTCTGTTCCTAATTTTTAAGCTATAGCAAATATACTACTTGGCTGGAGAAAGATACAAAATAGTCAATGGTCAAGAAAGGCCCTGAGAATAAATGATAATTCTCTCTCAGATCACAAAAAGCTAGAAGATGGAAGACTTAACAGAAAAAAAACTGAGAGATTATCCTCCTCATTCCATATCAACACCTGGATGTATTTACATTCCAGAGAACTGTTGTGAAGGATATTTATCAAGAAGTTAATTTTAGTTGGAGTAAAACACTGAGCTGGGCTTAAGTCTAAAAGTAGACTTAGGTAGTTTTTTAGCTTGCCTATAACATCTCTTACAGGATGCAATGAGAGATTTTTTTTAACATTTTTGTGAGCCTTGCTAGTCCACTGAAAAAAGCCTTATAACAGCCATTACCTCATGGAGTGGTAGAGAAAAGATTCCTTCAAAAATGTTGAATGAGATAAGGGGAAAGAGAATATATCTGGACATGGTGAGAACTGAATTAAGGAATCTAAAATGAATCACAGACATGGAGAATTATGGAAGATGGATTGAGTTCAGTGGATTTGGTGAAGCTTATTGCTGCCACTCATGCACAGATTATACTATTTTAAACACAGAATCCCAGAAAATGCATTTTTAGAATTTTTCTTCTACTTTAGGTGAGAAATAAATCAGATCCCTCAAACTTCATCTTTCCTGGGAAATATCAATATTTTTACAAACACCTCATTTATGGCAAATGAGCATGGACAAAACTGTATCAGGAAAGGGTGTCTGGAGGCAAAGACCTCCTGAGCTATAACAGCAAGACAGGTCAGGGACATTTCATGTTTAAATGTTGGTAGGATTCTCAGACTAAGAGTTCTCTGATGTATCCCAGCATAGCCTGGGTGTAATATTAGCAATTACCTTACTCACATAATACTTTTGGAGTAGCACCAGCCATACACTTATTTAGGCAATCTTGCCAACATAACCTTAATACCCAATAAATATGAGGGTACTCAATGAGTTCACAGGGCCAAAGTCACCAGGGAGAAGTAGGGTACACATAAAATAATTTCAGAATTAACTTAAGGATAGCTTAATTTTGAAAGTATTCTATAAAAGAAAGTTATTCTTCCAAATAAGAGATGGGTTAATAGCCAAGATTTCATGAGCAGCCCTTTATGCCTCATGTGCAGAGTTTCTCATACAAACCCGTCCAGCCTGTCCAGCATTCCTCATTATTTCCCAGAAGGCAAGAGAGAGCCCTGGTTATTTATTGGCTCAAGTTTTTCATCACCTTGGTTGTACATGGCTAGGTTCCCCTTGGATGCCATAATAGGATTCATGTGTGGCCCTAAGGTATCTGGTAAAGGAATTAATTATTATTTCTTCTGCAATGCTTGAATGCCCAAATTATGAGGATTGGTAGTATCTCACATGTTGAGTGCAAAGACAAGTGAAATTTGAAATTGTTTTTTGAAAATCATTATAATGCAGAAATTTAAAACTTAAAACAAAAACAAAATTTTAATACAAAATCAGAATTCCCCTAGAGAAAAATTTGCTCTTTGTCAAAATGTTGATTATTACAGGAAACGTATTCTTTGTTCTATCAGTTTTGGTGTATTGCTTTGAAAACACAACCTTTCATTGCATTTTCAATCATTTGGTAGAGTGTCTCCAAAGTTCCATCTAGATTTTGTGACAGTGACTATTTTAAATCATCATTTGAAATTCCTTTACCAAAGCAGATTTACAGTCACTGTGGACAAAATTCAAATGAACTATTGCTACTTTTATTTTGTAGACCACTTAAATAATTCTAATAGGATAAAAAGAGTGGATGACCAAAAAGCCTGCTTTGGCTCTTTCCCATGTATTCTTTTCTGATGGCATAGGAAGCTAAAAATTTTATTTGACAATAGAAAAAACAAAAAAAAACAAATAAAAAAAATTTATGGGAAAAAAATAAGAAAAAAAATACTGCAAGTAACCTATTCTCTAAAAAATCTTCAAAACTAAAATGAACTTAAATGCAGAACATCAAGTTTATATAACCAAAGTCAAGAAAAGTCAAGAAATTCACAAAGTTTTCAACAATTACCAATCATAAATACTCCATTCCTAATCCTGTTTCCTTGTTAAATGTGAATCTTAATAGATTATTGATTTTGCTGTAAAACCTAGACCATAAAATATACAAGATATGCGCAGAGGTAGCATCAAGGTTGTTCTTGTAGCATTAACTTTTATGTTTCCCAACTCTCTGGATTTTAACTACAACCCAAATTATTACAGTTTTGTATTTGCAGTTCATGTAGTTCTTACTAAAATAAACTGCACCTTACCTTTAATATTTACCAACAGACTAGAAAAGTAAGGCAATGGTCTTTTTACTCCAGATCTGTTGTGACAGTCGTGACAAACATATGGATAAAAACAGTCTTACAAGCAGGATGCTTATCTGTTTTACTAGTTCAGAAAGGTTTGATTGATGTGAAAGACCAAGGTCTCTCTAAAGATAATTTAGCCATTTCCATACAGTTTACGCTTGTGTTAGCTGTATCCTGCAAGGGGACTCCCAGGGGGATTTTCTCTGACCTTCCCTCTAAAAGGTAACATATAAGAGATTCCTAAAGGAACCATCATCTAACAAGACTAATGATAGCTTCCATGCCTATTATCATTCAGTGAGAGTGAAAGAGACTTTAAAAATGCAGTACCACATTCCTCCCTTGATGTTTCTCATGATCTATTAAGGTATTAGATGCCAGATAAATTAATCATTAAAAACTTACAGTTAAGTCTTTACAAATAATAACCAGGTGTACTTTGATTATTTTTTATCTCACTATATATATTTATATATTTCTGTCACTAAGCACAAGTGATAAAGGACAATTTTTTTATTAATGAGTGATGTCTAGTTGCAGTTCAGAGAAAGACCTATATTCTTCAGCTTTACAGTGCATTAGAAGGTTGGGAGGATTAAGGAAACCCATCCATTCTTCATTTCTGAAGTAGCTCATGGTTTGTCATTAAACTATGCTTTCATGCTATTTTAGGGAGTGTGAGCTATTGTGCTGACTCTTTATTACTGCATATAACCTACCACTTGATTTATTTTTTCCTGATTGGTAGTACTTTGCTTAAAAGTTTCTCCAGTACAGTTGCTACACAGAATATTTTGAGAATTAATTTTTATTAAAAGAGTCTTCCTAGGTTAGCTTTTTTTTTAATATATAAGAGATGACTTGCATTAATGTTTAAACTCTTGTCACCATAATGTGATTATTGACATATTTTTCCCTGTTATCCAATGTATTTTTTAAATAAAATAAAAGCTCTTTCAGAGCAGTGATGACTTGTTGAATTGCACTGTTGTCATAAAGACCTATTTATTTTCTTCTGGGTTTGCATTCACTTAGTCCCATGGGGACCATGTGCCTGCATTTCTCCAGTGACCATGTTGCTTTCTAGAGATTTAAAGCTTTGACTTTAAAACAGGAAATTATTGACCTGCATGATTGGAACTTGTTTCCTGATGTGAACTAGTTCAGCTCTATTTCTAGATCCCTAGGTAAGCATGCATTTGCACTGAATTTGAATAATTCTTGCTGTTCCTCCACTGGAATATGACAAATACAAATGTATTCAACAGACTAACTTTAAATACATTTTCAAATGCTGAAAATGTATTCCAAAAATGTTGATTGTATTTTATTTGATTTCATAAGCCAGTATGTTTGTATTTTTCAATATGATGCCTCAATATCTGCCTTGTTTTATTTTATTAAAAGCCTTGATTTTTATCATGGAAATTTGGAAAAGTTGCACCAGAACCTAGACTTTGTTTAATCAATGGCACACAATCTCCCAGCTATAATAATTTCTCAGTATATAATAATAGTTATAATAGAAGTATTTGTGATCTCCTGAATATTTCTAGTGGATCTATGTCTGCCACAGATTTAACAACATTTATGGCAATCCCTGCTAAACGATAAGATGGACTGGTGGTAAAGGCAGTAAGAGCACAGCTGATTTTGGAAGTGGTTGCTCTGCATGGAAGTTAGGCAGAGAAGTGAGGTCGTGTGGAAAATATCTCTTACCACAAAGCTAATTTTCCCCCTAATCTACTGATTTCAAGCATACAGGAATGTGCATGATATGTAAGGAGCTTTATTGTGTGTGGTATCCTGGAGAATATTCAGGAAGAAAATATACACTTCCTCAATCTCCTTCATCCATAATCAGACAGCACGACAGATGCTCTGCTGTGCAAGTCTGTAACTGCCAACAGACACTGAGTGTTTGGTACTCGCTCCTTTGGCTGTGCCAAAGCTCTCCTCTGCTGTCCTTAAAACTGTGCAGAACACTGTCCTCATGGCTTTGGCAGAGACAATGCTAAATACACATCAGTGCCCCAGGTATCTACATCTGTGATGTTAAATGACATAGTAGCTTCCCTTTCTGAAGGCTGCAGAATTCAAATGGAAAAGGAAATTAAGAGATCAAATGAAGATTAGTGAATCAATTAATAATTAATTTAAATAACTGCAGTTCCCTGCCCCTCCCCTCCAATTATTTGAACATGAACTTCATTTTCACATCTTCTTTGGCAAGATTGTTCTTTAGTTCTGGGCATAATCCATAGCCTGATGAATAAACAGAATTAATACACCTGACACCCAAAAAGATATTTTTAGTGATGAAAATTTTAAGTGATGAGCAAACCTATGAAGACTGAGTTCTGATCTGTATGCTTATTCACATAACTTTAGATTTTACTTTACTGGGTTTTTTGAAAGATTTTACTCTGTTTCAACGGTTCATGTCTTCCACCCCACAGTAGGGTTCCAGTGCCAGTAGGAAATTCTTGGTGTTAGAGTAGTGCAATATAGAGCTTACAAAAGAAAAAAAAAAAAACCCAACTATTTTCTGGAGGATATTCCTGGCATCACACTTAATCTGTTACTATATTCAAACAAAACATGAGAAATTAATGAAAAATTAATGAAAATGAATTAATGAATTAATGAAAAATGTCCTTTAGTTGGTAAATCTCATGGAGTCAATGGAGGAAGATTCTGCTCCAAGAGGCGTGAGCTGGGTAGCACAGAATATATCTGAAAGTTAACTACAATCCATTGATATGATTTAAGTCGGTTTTCATGTTAGGTGTAGGCTTTCTAAGAATCCTAAGAATCTACCAGAATAGTCATGTAAATACTTGAAAATATTTTTGCATTATATATTATGAACCACTCACCCATCTCTATCTCTGGCACTTGATCAAAGAAAAGGAGATGTGAAATACCTTTACAGAAGAGCTGTCCTCAAGATTACACTTAGTGGAAGAGATAAAACTCCAGCAATTGTTACACTGCTTCATAGACATTCCTCTTCTTTCTTCTAATCCATTCATTTAGACAATAAGCTGAAGTGCCTTTTGTGGCAATGAAAATGTTTGATACACAAGATGAACCACCAATAATATTTACACATACATCAGTGGGCTTCATGTACCTCGAATTGGTGACCTCAAACTACTACAATGCCTGAAATGCCTTCCCTGAAGGTGAAAGGCCTAGTTTAATACTGGTCAGTAAAAGGAACAAAATATTATATATTTTTCATATTGTTGTAAAGAAATATTGAAAACTAGGAGTTGCATAGGCTTTTAGCCAAAAAAACTCCTTATCTAGAAAGACTGTGAGACAAGAAAAACAAGGTGAAAGACAAAATTACATCTATAATGTTGAGAGTCCCTACAATAAAGTAATATCACAGAAATTATAATATTAGTCAAAATTAAAAGAATTAATGATAGCACCTTTTGTTTCCTCTTTTGGATTCTTCCAAAGCTGGAAACCATCTTCATCCTATGCCTCTCTGGACATTTGCCTGATTAGAAGTCTGATCTAAGGGTACCATCAAGGACAGATCAGTTCTCAGGCAAGCTGAATTGCTTTTGAAGACGCTTTCCTCTCTCTCTAGCAGGGAACAGCCTTAAAAATAGAAGTCTTAATTTTAGCATTTATTCCCAAGAAAGAAATAGAATAAATGGAAAAGAATACCCATAATGTATCAATCTGTTCATCTCCTTCAAACTGGATTCAGGTACAATGGTTAGCTGTAGAATGGCTTGCTTCTTATTCTGAGAGATGAAAGAAAAACTTTGTCTGTTTTTCCTTCATAGAGAGGGATGAAATGCAGCTCTAAATGTCTCAGAGACTATCACTAAAGTTATTACACATTGTCTATTCAAGCTGGATACAGCAATGAAGAGGCTCAAGAGGCCATCATGCAGTGTGGTAAGAAAGGCAAGAAGAGAGAGAAGAAATTCAGCATATTTTAATGCAGAATGTTTTTCTCTAAACAAAAGGAGTTCACTGTTGAAGATAGCACTGCATATCCAACATTTTTCCTGTTATCTCTGTGCAAGTATTCTGTGCATTGATTAATTATTATTTGGTAACCATGTTGCCCTTTCTAACATTTCTCATTTGATTTCCTAAGTACCCTGTTGAAGACTTATGGTCAATCCTATAAACATAGAATTAATAATAGCCTGTAATGTTAATAAGCAATAAAACCTCGAACATAACATTTATAAAAGGCACATGGGAATTTAAAAGTGTAGTATGGAGGAGATGTGGAATTGTGAGTGTGGAAATGATAGAGATACAGGGCACTGTCATAGGAAAAGAATGTTATATGAACAAAGGGCAGCGAGGAAGTGACAGAAAAGCACATCAGCGAACCATTCTTTTGCTATGTGGCCTGGCTGTTTCTAAGCATAATAAAAAGAAGAGATACAAGGGTAATAAAATTCATGCTAGACACATTTCTAAAGCGGGAACTGTCTGAAGAATTAAAAAAGCACTTTCCTCCTAAGTGTATTCACCTCCAGTAGCAAGGTACAAAGGTACTACTGGTCCCTAGCTAATTTAAGGTATAGGCAGCTCTGTAGAAGGGCAATGTACGCATGGAGGAAAAACTTTAGGGCCATTCTGAGGAACATTTTTTTTCTCCTCTGTTCATTTTACGAATGTCTGTATTGTCACAAAATACTGTGAACAGTTTAGGAAGGGATTAATTTTGGATGTCTAGAAACTGTATGTTTCAGGACTTGTGGGTATCATTCTTAGCATCCACAAAGGGTTTAGATCAGATGACTGTGTCTTGAGTTCTTCATTTTGTAATAAAGTCTAACCTCACGTGTCTGTTAATGTAGAATTATGCTTTAACATCAGCTTCAGCATTAAAAAAACCATGGAGCAAGAAGTGTTCGATTTGCCATTAATAGTAAATAATTATTTCCCCCCCCCATGTTCTACCTATTTCTTCTCTGCACCATATCTTGAAGCTTGACATTTACTTGCAATGAAAAATATGAATGTAGAGAAACCAATTTTCATGAAACTTTTGAAGAACTCAATCACTTGTGTGTTAACACAGGCATATGGAAAGTGTTCTGCAGCATCTCTCCAACAGACAACTGATACACCAGCTTTAGGTCTCAGCCATGCCTTGACCCACTCTTCCTGCCTATTGTTTAGTTTTAAGGAATACAGAAAATGTATGGGGGTAACAAGAAAATTATCAGGGAGATTTATAAAGAATCTTAAAAATGTCTTGATCACATCCTTACTGAAACCAGCCCTGCTAACCCTGAATGGGTAGACTTATTGCTACAGTAATTAAAGCCAAAACCAGTGCTCCAATCAGAAGAGCAGCTATTGTAATGAGGACTATAAATTTACACAAGGGCCCTTGATTCTTCGTACCAAGAGTAGCAGAATGGAATAAAATAGACATACACACTCAGATGCACATGCACACACTCTATTGGAGGTATGAAGATTTTATTCAAGGTAAGTGTTTTAAGGATACAACTCAGAAAATTGAGATTTTAGTTCAAGTGCTTCCAACTGTTCTGTGGCATCTTGCTGTTGAACTTGAAGATGTTAGAGGAAAGAATTACCAAGAAAATAACTTAAAAGCATATATTCTAACAACAGTTTTTTGTATGGTTTCTCTGAGGAACTGGATGCATTCACATAAAAGAGGTCCTCATTCCCTCCCTCCCTCCCACCCTCCCTCCCACCCTTCCTTCCTTCCTTCCTTCCTTCCTTCCTTCCTTCCTTCCTTCCTTCCTTCCTTCCTTCCTTCCTTCCTTCCTTCCTTCCCTCCATCATTTTTCCATAGAGCTACACATAGTTTACAGGAGACAGTCAAGTCCTGCTCACATTGAAGTCAGTGGCAGAAAAACATATTTTGATTTTAGGGAAATAAGAAGTTGATTTGGAAATATCTGTAGGAATTTAATTGTTAAAAATTATTTAGAAATCCTTTACTCAAACGAAAAATTATTCAGGGCATTTCACTATCTGAAAGACTTGAGGTGACTAACATGTAGTTATTAATATAGAAATATTAGACAAAAGTTAAACATCTCAAATTAAATGGTTCTATAGAAACTGGTAACTCAAAAACATTTCCAGCTTTAGAAGAAATACTTCTCCTTGCCCTTGGTGTAAATACAGCAGTTTTGAAAACAACAACAACAAATACTTACAAAACCAAGAATTGGTGCTGAAATTCCTGTGTAGCCAACATGAAACTGGTTAATGTCTAATGTGGACATGATTTTCATGGAACAATATGCACCAACCATGCAGTAGACCTCAAAGTATAACTGTCTGGGCACATGAAAACAGACACAGTCAAAAATCAGAAAAAAAAATTGGTTAAAGAGGATTTTGAGTCAAAGTTAACAGAATTGTCTGTAACTGTAGCTCTTAACACCTTAAATTAGGTGAAAGAAGGCATTAAGTTCTGTTATTGAATACACAGCTTAAAAACAGGGACTAGTAACCCACAGCATCTCCTCCAGTGTTGCAACCCTGTGTCATTTGATCCACAGGCTGGGAACTGATTGCACTGAAACAGATGTGCCTGTGCATGTGAGAGAGGAGCAGGGGAAATGATGTGGAAGGAGTAGGAGCAGTGGAGACACAGTTACAAACACAGAGCCTGTGTGTCACTGTGTACTAAGTACTGCCTTTAAAGGAGCCTGCAACTGCAAATACGAAAAGTCCTTTCTGTTGCTTGATTCTTGTTGCTGTCTTGAGGAAATAGGTCTGGGTTCCTTTGGAAATAAACAGGAAGACTTCTGAGACTCTGCTGATGCATTTTTTCCTCCCAAAAAACAGTCCACAGGGTCCTGAGTATTGGCTAAATGCTTAGAACAATTTAAACTATTTAATATTCACATTTTTTAATGATAATATGTCTCGTTCAGCTTCTCATTTACATATATTAGATGTCTTTCCCAATGTGCAATCAAATATTTCTATTTTGAAATATTTATTTTTCAATTTTTTTTATTACTTTTCTTTATATGTCAATACACTACAGATAGGATGCTTTGATACTTCTGGTGCATGTTTCAAGATAAAAAAGGATGAAGTATCAGTCCATATATCTTATGACACCACGTTTTTATCACATTTAGAACAGTAGATAGCAGTGGTGTCACAGCATGTGTTAACAATTAGCAGATGATTCATTTTAGTAGCAGCTTTTCTGTAAAGGCTTCAATATTTCTCAGCACTAGGACTGTGTCCTTTGACTAATCTGCTTATTTTACTGTCCAAACCAAGGCTTGCCCATTCTTTGAATTTCATGTTTACATTCAGAAGCCTTTTGACTGCAGGTTTGGGAAGCACCAAATGCTTCTCCATCTGGAAAGGTAATTTTAATCCCCGAGATGGACTTGCTGACATGAAAACAACATATTTGGAATCACTGCCAACTCTGGGCCAGTCCTTTGCAAATGGCACTTCAGGCACAGGGCATGGGAAATAGACTTTTATTAACCACACGTCCTATTTATAGAAAAGAAAATAATTACTAAAGCATATTATTCACTTGTTTTGTCTATTTATTAGTGCCATTTTCCCCTTGTTTTCCACAAAGTAACTTTAAATTGGGAAGCAGGATCTTTGAGTAGCTGCCTGCCACCAGAGCCACCAATGTTAAGTTACATAGGGAGATGCTGAGTCCATCCTCTCCCGAAGGGAATGATATATAGGCTCATATCTGACAAGAACAGAAAATAAAAACAGGGCTGTATAACCACACAGAGCAGGAGGTTGCCTCAGGCAGCAAAATATAATGGGCTGCAAAGTGTTAAGAGACTGTTTATGCACTGGCTGCCTATTGTGCTGCCCCAACACAAATTATTTCATCCAGATAAAATTGCTCTGAAGTATGTAACCATATCTATGTGTAACTGTAGGGAGGTGTCCTAGAGCAGAATGTTCTGCTTTTCTTACTGCAATTATTTGTCTCTACAGCTTTACCTGGGAGGCAACACTTTCAAAATTGTCTTGGGTAGAGGTATCCACATATTTTTTCCAGCTGGGGAACATGCTGGTTTTTTGCTGCAAGCCGGAAGACCACATATAGACTGTTTAGGGTGGAGCAAATTAAAGCTGCTCCCAACTAATATGAGAACTCGTGTTTTAAAGCCACAGCTCCCACCTCAGTTTGATCCAAGCAACTCTGCTAGAATCAATACAGCATATGGAATGCTGGGATCTTGTCAGAGTGGTCTTATGCACCATTCATCCCTTGACTGTAGCTGGCACTCATAGCTAGGACAGCTGTAGGGCCTCGAGAATATCCAGTGTTTGACTGGGCTTCTGATATGAATGTACAGTGTTAAGTCTGAGATCAAATAATTGGTTGAAGCTCACCAGTAGACGGAGCTGCTGCTAGAACAAGAACTGTCTTAATCTAAAGTCTCAATAACGTTGTGTCCATTCTATTTGAAGACACTTGTCCCCATCTTCAATGTCTATACACCTTTGTTATTTATATATTTGCACCAGTATTTCCATCAATTTATCTCATAAAGTTGTAGGGGGGTTTGGGCATTGCAGTCAATGCTTAATTTATGGAGCAGTAACTGTCCAAAATTGCCTATAGCTTTTAGTTCACAGTTTTCATTTTAGAGTTGAAAAAACACATGAAAATCTGCAGCAATTTGATTAATAGGCCCAGGGTAAGATTTTAACTTTTTTCCTCCTTTTTTTTAACCATAATTTTTCCTGTAGAAAATCTTTAATTTTAAGTTAGTTCAGCCTTCATACTCAGATATGCTTTATCTCACAGGGTGAAAAGGTGAAAGGTGAAGTTGGGTTTGAAAAGGGCTGGTTATCAGTTACATGGTCAAAATTTTAATTTCCAGTGCACAGCAGCCTGAACGAAATGAAAAGGCATTTCTACAAAAATAACAACGGGAGCTTGACAAATGAGACAAAACTTTTCCATTAATATTTTGTTTAAAATTTACTTTATTTTGTACATCAATGAATATGCTTTGTGTGTGTGCTGATTTACTGCAAACATTGGAAAAATTGAATTTGAATGTCACAAATAGAAAACCAATTTCAGAAAGATATGTTTAATTCCAGGCAGCAACAATCCTCTAAATCCACATGCAGAAGTAGCTTGTGCTGGAAACTCTAGGGGGCTCATCCAAACATTGGGAAAAAATCTGTTCTATTCTAAGTAAGTTTTGAACACGTACATGCATATGTACTGACATTGTAAGAACCCACTAGTGTAAATTTCCGTACGCATCCTACGCTAACCTACAATTTGTAGTATAAAACACAAGTCCTCTTTAATGTTTATTCTGTGTTTGAGAAAACAATTCATCAGTCATTTAAAAGCCTCAATTCTTTCAGCATCAAACTAACACAGGAAAGGTAAAATGTGAAGGAAAGAGAACCCTCCAAAGCAGCTCTTATAGAAGAGAAGAGTGCTGAGGCAAAATAGATGTGAAAAGTCTCTGCTAGATTCAAATCATCAGCTTGCTGTAGTGTTTAGCTCCAAATAAACATTTACTTTTTCATTAATTCTAAAGGTCTAGGACTATACAACCACATTCTTCATTTTGTATTAGTGATCCCATAATTTTTGTTATTTTTCATTTTTTGTCATTACTAAAACCCCTCAAGGCTCTTCTTGTATTCTGAAGTTTCAGGAAATCTTTGAAATCCTCTGGGGGCCTGTGCTCTCTGATGAGGTATCATAGAGGCATCAAATAGAGGAAGGAAAAGAAAAAATAAAGTAAAAAAACCAGGATTCAAACAAAAAGTACATCGACTTTCTTTTTTACCACAGGGTAGATTTTTAAATCTTGAAACTATATTAGTCATAGTACAGGAGGATATAATATGAAAGGTCTGATTTATCTTCAAATATGCCAAAGTGTACAGTTTCACAAAGAAAAATTTTATAATCTGCAGGTATTAAATAAATTAATAGTTTTCTTACTTGGAAATCATTTTTCAAATGCTTACAAGAGCTGGGACGGGAATGCATTTAAAACAATGGGGGATCAAATCTTAAATTAGAAAATTGTATTCAGTCTATTATTATTTGATATATTAAATTATAATATGCTAGATTTCTACTTTTATTTTGTGCAGGTATATTGAATATTTGAACAAGGAACATCAGGAAAACAAATTAAATATTAGGCTTATTTAAAGATAACTGAGAAGTAGGTGATGAGATGTCTGTTGAAATGAGTCTAGACTCAAATACTTCCACTGAGAAAATACAGTCATATAACAGAAAAATTAAGGCCAAATGTAGAGTTATATTGGCAAAGGCAGAAAAAAAATTTTTAAGCTTTAGGTTTTTACAGCTCAGATGACACAGTGTAATATCCCTGCTCCTAGTGTAAGTAAACATGTGTTATCAATATTCACAGTCTTTGGCCCATAATCTTAATGTATTAAAAAAGTTGTCTAATTGGACAGCATTTTGAAAACTTCTTTGTCACTACCATAGGAATAACTGAGTGTACCATCCTACTCTAAGTCACCTCAGCCTTTGGCAAAGGCTCTCCTTCCCCACAGACATCATCAAATTATTCCACCTGTCTTCATTATTGCAGTAATAGTAACAAATGCTACTGGGACAAGTCAGCATTCATTGACATCATTGATCTGACATGTTGAATTATAACAGTAAATATTAAGTTACAGTTAAATTCCCTGCACATGGTCAAACAGAAATCCCATCACAGTGTTTAATAGCTCTGTTTTACTGAGCAGAATGAAAACAATAGGCAACAGATAAATATAAACTTCCCTGATATGTCTCTATTCTTAAACCTGAAGAAGTTAACAACAAAGTGGTGTCTTGGTTTCTACTCAACTCTTCTAGAGCTGAGCTAGACTATTCTCCTTATTCTTCTCTGTTGTCAGACAATGCTGATAATTCTATGTGTAGTTTTTCCTTAAGAGTCTTGAACAAATTATACGAGGGCTTTTTTTTCCCCTTCCTAACAGACTTTTCCTCTGAGACTTGAAGTATAATTTCACTCATCATCTGCTGTCACATTCCATTAGAAGTTACAGATGAGTATTTTCTGTGTTGCTTCATGGCACAGAAAAACTATGGTTTTGCATAATCTTTTACGTTTAATAAGAAATGGAACATCTGTGTGATTTTACTTGACTCTGGCCTTAGCTCAGTGGAAATGCTGAATGTCTTGTGTCGACCTTCCAGGGTGAGGGTAGAGCTGGGTCAGAGATGAGTTTGAGAACGTCTGTTCAAAATTCACTGTACTCTCTAAAAATGTGAATGCAAAGGCGTCAGGTGACTCCTGAGTAAATGCTCAAGGCATTTTTTTGGGAGTTCCTCATTTTCAAAGCTTGCAAGGAAAAAGGTTAGTGAGGAAAATTGAATGCCTAAGAAGGGAATGAAACTAAGAAGGGCAACAGAGCTTTACTTTTACTTTTGTTTTATTTCAAAATGGAAGTTCCCGGAACTATTCAAAGGTTCATATTTAATGTCTAGATTTCCATTTCACATGTCTTCCTGAATTCTGCTTCGTTTAGCGACTGATATAACCAAGCCTGTGTCCATATAAATATAAACAAAGTCACATGCAACAATGAGTGCCTTTACATTCTGCTTTCAGATGGCTCTAGTCCTCTGTTTTCACATAGAATTTCCCCTCAGACCTAGCTTTGAGATAAATAAACATTGTTAAAGATGTTCATTTTACTCATTCCAGTATAATAAAAATAATAACACCTCATTATTTTCTTTGGAGTTTGATAACTGGATCCAGATCACATGCACTCTGAGTCTTTCCTTTTGGTGACCTCTTACTTTTTCTATTTATCCTAGCTTTTGGTTTTAATCTCCTTTCATTTGTTTCATGTCTTATTCCTCTCCTTTTACTCCTGCCTACCATTTGCAATGTGAAAAGAGCACACATCAGCTGAGCCATTCAGGTAATAAACTTTTTCAAATTTTTTCCAGCAAAGCCTCTCAATTTTTTGCTTTGGATATTCAATAGAATTTCAAAACTGAATTCTTTCCAGATATCAAATTTTAAAATGTCTAAATTGAGTCTAGATTAATTTTTAAATTCAACTACTCATTTATGGTGGAAAACCCTCATCAAAATTTAATTTTGTAGTTAATTAGAGATACAGAATATATTCAGTACCTAAACTTCAAGTAGTTAAAGACCAAAGAAACAATTCCCAATCTTGCAGTTCTTGAAGAGGAAGCAAAATGTTTTCATTACTACAATGAGTTCAGATTGCATTTAAAAGAATCAAAAATAGCTAGCTCCTTTTTAAAATAATTATCTGATACTCCTAAATCTTGGCATTTTCAACTCCTGATACAGGCAATAAGAGAAATTTAATCTTGACTCTGCAAGAATATGTTGTGTGTTTGTAGTTTTTCACAAGTCAAAAGACCACTTGTGTATGAGGGAAAGCAGGGGCAAGACAATGAGGAATCAAAAGTCTTGAAAACCGGAATAAATTATGTTGTCAGTGTTGTAGTGGGAGGCAATTGAAAGTTATACTGACCTCAATATTTAAAAATACGTCTGTGTAGCAATCTACTTTTATACATAACAAAGAAAAGGGAACTTGAAAATAAACCTTAAAACTGGCATAGTAAAAAATATATTTCAGGCAAACTAATTCAGAAGGGGAGAATAATGTTATTTTATTTGAATGAAATGAAAGCCAAATAAGCAGAAGCATTACTGAGCTTTGAAACACAATATAAAATAATTTCTACTGTAAATGGAGAAGAACAAAAAAATCAACTCAAAACCAAAAATAACCAATGTTCATTCCTCTGTGTGCTACCTTATTAAAGAAAACTATTTCAATTTAAAGACATCCAGTTGGAAAAAACGAGCCATCATCCTTGTAGTCTTAGGCAGTCAAAGAGCACAAGAGGAAATCCTGGTTAACATCCATGTAATATTTGTATACAAATGAAAAAGTATACTATTAAAGCAGAAGAAGTCAATGAAAGGCCAAATGTAAATTGAGAAGCTGAAGACTGCAATTTAAGCCCCTGGAGATATTTTCACAACAGATTCTGCAGGGAAAATGAAGGGATAGCCCTAAACTATATCAGCATATTGTTTGTTAATTGGCTGCCATGTGTGGCAAAATCTTTTTATTTTAATCCCATAGCAGATGCTGGTGAATATTCAGTATAAAGTAGAGAAGAGTTCATGTTAGCATTCCTAGAGCTGCGATTATAGCCCATAAAATCATGGTTGTAAATGGCCTCTTGGGAAAATCTGTGTATAAAAGAAGGACTCCAGATTGAGAAAATAAATCATGATCAAATATTATATAATTTACACCATTTGCTAAGAGAGAACATTAGGTCATTAGTCCATGTAAATAGAAGGACAAACAAACAAAAATGATATCCAGGGGCATTTGAGTATTCAGCTTAATTTTGTATTTGACGTGATCAATGATAGGCAAAAATCCATCTTGCCTTTTGCCTCTGAGTCCTTTTACCTAGTATGGTGGTATGAAGGAAAGAGGCAGTCCTACATTACTAATGGTGATTTGTGTGCCGTGTCAGCTATGCTAGACAAGTTACGAAGCTATGCCCCTACCAGCAAGCTGAGCAGCTGCCATCCCCACAGCCAGCAGAAACAACTCCTGCCACAGCAGGCAACAAAAGCAGAGCTGTGGCACCTGCTGCCTTGGCCAGCTGAGGCCGTGGTCAGCCATAATTCAAGGCAGTGGCAATGGGGCCACATAAACCAAACACATGCTCTGGCTTACTCAGCTGCTGTCCTATCTAGCCACAGCCATGTGCCCAACAGACAGCTTTCCACTCCCAGTTGTGGCTCTTGGGAAGGATCATCTGAATATCTTCCTCCTGAGAAGGAGAAAGGAAAAGCAAGGTGGTCTGTCCATGTGACAGAGAGCATCTCCCAGGACTTCAATGGGATGCCATCAACTTTTGTCACCTGAGCACTTTGTTCTCATATAATACCATGAAGTCATGAAATAAAGACCCTGATGGGCTTTTCAGGCCCTGACATAACATTTAAACCTACGCAGGTTATTGTCTCTTACCCAGTTCAATGTCTTTCATAATTATTTCTTACAGAAACAGGGGTGTAAGACTATAGAGTGCCCTACATTGTGTCCACACTTTTTCAGGATCAGAGGGATGTTTAGCATGACCCTCTGCAGGATGGCAGCTTTTGTCCTACATCCAAATCTTAATCTTAGTGACTGTAAAAACCTATGAAGTGAATGCAACTAAATTGTTTCTGTTCTTTCTGTTGTGTGGAAATAAGACAGCAGCTGAGCCTGAAGTCCAGCCAGCTTACCTGATATGTTGGTTGAGACATCTGGGATTCGTGTCTCTGTGTCACAAAGATGTGTTTGAGTACCAAAGCATCCTGGTTCACACCCTCTGAAGCCAATTCCTCTTTGTCCTAGGAGTGCTGAAAACTATAACTGAGACTAAATTTTCAGAACAAAGTAATTTGATTATGCAAATATTAGGGCATGTCAGGATTTTTCTCTCCACGGAAAATTACCAGGGAGTCTCCGTATACAAATTTAGGTGGATGGTTGTTATTTTTTGCCTGGAATCTTCTACTGAATATGATGTCTGATTTTTGATCAGGCCATGCAAGAGCTGGTTCCAAGGCAAATCCTGAAAAAGAAGAATTCCAAGCTGTCAAGATGATTGTTACACTCTGAAGGATGGTTTTGAGGATGAAAAACTATATTTTTTTCCAGTCCTTAGAGTTTAAATTAGTCTTTATGATACAACTGACAGACTTTGTGATACATTTTCCACCACCTGAGAGCTTTCTTCTAATACTTAAGACTGCAAAACTCAGTGGAGACATTTTGACATGTGCTAAATATACATACTCAGAATAGGGTAAAGTTGCTCTGGTTTCTCTTCTTGCCTCTTTCTGCCTCACCTAAGCCCACTTATAATCTCAATTATTTCTTCAGAGACCTACCTTGCTTCACAGAGCAAGTGTCTATGGTACTTCCACCATGGAGTAATTCATACATGGTGATATTCATGTGGCATTTGTGCTATTTTTGCAGCTAAATTAACATTGTATTTTTGTTCTCTATGTATAGCTTCATTTTCCTTTCACATTCAGTTTCTCCCCACATATTTATCCATATTTAATTCTACTTTTCAGTTATTTTTTATAAATACATGGTGAATATATCAGATTAAAAAGCAAACATTTACCATTACTTGGTATAAATACAGTCCTGTGGTACACATTCATTCTAAATTTAGGAAATACTGTGGTAAAAGCAATGCCACAGAAGAGTATTTGTTTACCTTTCAGAGGCGCCCTGGTTATTTAAGTAAAATTAAGTTAGATTCTTTTTTATAGGTTTTTGTCCATCACTGGAAAATAGTATTGGCACTAGCAAAATTAACAACAAAACCCACACGTTTTCCACTATGCCTTAGAAAGAAGTTTTCACCCACATTAAGAAACAACGTGACACATTCTTTGATGGTGTTTCAGCTTGGAGGGATTGTTTTCACAGCTATGAAAAGGGAAATTGTTAGAAACACGGGTAATATGTCTAGGCTGAAATGAAAATAATTTGATGCATGATCAATTTATTGCTAATATTTATTCTTGTGGAAAAATATCTTTTGGACTTTTAATTCAATATACACTTTGTGAACACTGTTTGCCTGTCAAAATTTTCAAAGGGTGTCATTAACTGGTGAACCAAAGCTGATTGAATTATTTGCTTAGCAACTTTTGGCTAGCAAATAATTTCCATGCCAGGCCATGTTCTCTGGAAACAATCTTCCTCTGGTATTTGCCAAAAAAATTTCAGTCAATAATTTTGGAAATTTTTTTCAAATTTGTTTTCCATAGTGTTAAAGTCCTTTCAAGTCTTGTATGACTGATCACTTCAGATACATAAAATTGTTTCTGATGTATAATTTTAACAGCATTTTTCTCTTAATATCTGTTTATTGAGGGAGTTTAAAAGTAACATGTATTCCAATCTATTTCTTTAATGAGTTTTTAGTTGAGCAATATATTGGTATAAAATATGAGCATAATGATTTGCAGCATTCTAGCCCAGCAATGAAGAACCACAGGAAAGAACAGGAAAGAACCACACACCATTGCCTCAGGTGAAAAGAAATCACAGTAATCCAATTAATTCAGATCAGAAATGTATTACCAATAATTTTTTTCTTGAGTTTATAAGCACAACTCCACTTTTCAATGAACACAATCAGGTGAATGAGATTCCTATTTCTGTGATTTCTTTCCTAGGTTAACTTGAAAACTTTGATTATTCTTGAGTCTTTGAGGAAGAAGTAACAGAAAAGTTACTGATCTTTCACATTTGAATGCATAAAAATATCAGCTGTTTTTATATTTTTACTCATTTTTATTTGTGTTTAAAAGACCAACAAGATATCATAAAAATATTGCCATTTTCCCAACAAAGTTAAAAATGCAAAATACTACATTTTTAGTCAAGAATATTTTCTTTGTTTCCAGCAAACTCTGTAACAGAACTTGTTAAAATTTTCCTTTATTTCAAGGATGATATGACTATAATCTGTTTCTTAAAGCAATCTGTAGAAGACACTGTAATACCCAAAACATACATGCTTTGGCTAGGAGATATCCCTGCATGCATTCCTTCGCTACCTGACATAGAGTCTGGACTGAAGAGGGTTTCCTGTATCACAGGAGATCGAGTCAGGTGTTGGAATTGCAAATATTTCACTGTCTCTCTACTTGCAGAACTCTGTTGTTTAAAGTCAACCATTTATTACAGTATTGAAGAACATAGGAATGACCTTGACGGGTAAGAGCAGAAATCCATGCAGCTTTGTGACAATGGCCAGCAAGGGACACATCAGAGAATGGCAGAAGTACAAAACAACCTTTCCCTGATAGTCTCTCCCAGTTCCCAACCTGCAAGATATCTGGAGCCATAAGTGTATCGGGCTCATGGCATTTAGTAGCCCTCAACAGAATTTTATTCTCTGATATTGCCTATCTTTTTGATCTCACTTATACTTTTTGCCTGTGATTTTTGCTTAGGAACAAGGACTTCCTTTGGTTTTCTTTATACGTGCTATCTTTTCATTTCATTTGGTGTCTTCCACATCCTGAGCTATGTGAAACATCGAATAATTGTTTCCCGTTCATCTTCTCTCTGGCATTCAGGATATTATATTCTTCTTTTGTATCTGTTGCCTGTTCAGTTGAGTCATTTCCAGACTGATCTGTTCTGCTCTGTATAATTTCTTCTTATCTCCTTGTCATGGCTTTCATCCTTCTCTGTACTATTTTTATAGTATCCTGTTTGATATGGTGCAGCCACAACTCCAAGAAGCATTAAATACATTTTTGCTTAGTAGACTATTCCATCTTCATACAGTAGTCTTTCTTTTTAACCACGAGGAATACTGAGGTGATAATGTCAGAAAACTACTTATAGTGACTACTAGGTGCCTTTTATGAGTGAAAGCATTTGATTTATAATCCATTGTCTCATCTCTGGCTGAATGTTTGCAGTTAGTTTTTCATTAGTGCATTATTTTGCATTGAACTGACATTGAATTTAATCCGCCATTTCATCACCTGCTCATTCAGTAATTTCCATCAATTCTCAGTTCTCACTGCTGCACACTGACTCTCTGGGCATTGATGGGTTAAGAGTTCACAGAACTTGCTGTGCAGAGAGACCAGAAGTCTTTTCAGAAAAGATGCTTTGACAGCAGCTAATGACTTCTTTGGCTGTAGCTCCCAACTGCCATGAACACTTTGATTTTGGTTTGATCCAAAGAACTGATCTGTCACAATATTAACCACAACAGTGTAATGGCAGGTGTAGTTTTAGTTTTTAAATATATTCATGGGTAAATAACATCAAAATATGGGTAAATAATATCAAAGTTTTCTGATGGAAACATGGCTTTTAGATTAGGGGACTGGAATGAGAGTGAGAATGGAGGGAGAAGCTGGTAGATGAATTCCAGCGATATTGAAGGCCAGAACAGCTCATGTGGGAGAAAGTTCTTGCAACTACTCCAGGCAGGGAAATGTTTAACTTGGTGTTTGCATGGCTTAGATACTAAAGTCAGTGAGAAAGGTGCATGAAAGCAGGCTTCACTAACTCTGGTGGTCATCATGCTATTTGTCAAACAGTCATACTGTTGAGTTACTTAGTGTTTGCCTAATACATTGAAATGTAGAAGTTATACATTAAGGTTGCATGCATTGTTATAATAGGCATGAAAAATTTTATGATGGGGGGGTGTGTTGGTTTATAAATAAACCTAAGGAGTTTAATTACCTAGAAATCTTAGTTTCCCACCTCCTTTTTGAGAGCAAAATTGAAACCAACAGCAAAAGTGTCTTCACCTCATCTGGGCTGACTGTGAAAGGATTTATAACATATTGTTGTCAGAGCATTGTGACCAGCATTGAAATAAGTGTGCCTGCTTGAGCCTCCTGTGTGTGTGTCTGTAATCTTGATGCTAAGATTGAACAGCTGCTGTGTACCTGTCAGTAGTGTGTGTTTGCCATGGTAAAGCAATCTTTCTTTCCCTGCACTTTCCTCTGCTGGAATGAAGCCAACCAAGTTCTGCAGAAAGAAATGGGAAGAAATTAAAATATGTAAATCAGCATCTAGTACGGGGGTTATTATGTGAGAAAGCTACTGACATCCTTCTCTAACACTGTTCTCTCTCTGTACTGCTAAAAACTGGGCACTGAGCAGTGGAAGCTTGTATTTTTGCAGTAGGAACTCTACATTACCCTGACTAAGCCTGTGGTGACAACTAATGGCTCAGTATTCAGAAAGTAGCCTAAAGATTTTGAGAAAGAGATCTCCAATCCTGTAAAAATATTTTAGATGCCTGTAGGGAGCATGTAAGATTCTAATAATTGCACATTCATTGGATCAAGGGAAGAGAAACATTCGAACAACTTCACTGCAGATGACAAGGTAACACAAAACAGCATTTTTTCTGTCCATGCATTATAAAGGCACAGCCAGCACAAGTCTGAAAAGAGGAAAATAGTACGTATTCCATGCTGTAAAGCACAGGTTTTCTCAGGGTAAAATTTTTGAAACTAAAGAAAAAGGTATTATCATTTTTATCTTTGGAAGAGAAAGCTTCAAGCATAAAAATAGATACACAATGGAGAAGCACTAGTAAAGAAGTCTTGGAAGTAGTCTAACTGAAGCAGTTCAGAACTCCAACATGTGCTAAAAAATGCTTTATCATAAGAAATAAACAGCTCACACAAGCATGCGTGGCAGGAATGTACCTTGCAATTCTCTGTGGTTAGAGCACATGAGTGGGAGGTCAGACACAGTCATTCAAACACCTGTGAGGGAGATCTGGACTTTTGCTTGCTTCACCCGGCTGAGGGCTGCAACCATTGCAGGCTTAGCATCATCATGTGAATTCTAATCCCTTCAGCTAAAAGGGAAATGAAATGCTTAAAGTCCTTACAATTGGGGCACAGTTCAATGAATGAAGTCTCTCTCTTCCGTCACTTTTGGTACTCATATTTTGACTTAATATATATTCTTCATTTTCAGTAAATTATTCAATAAATTTGACTTTAATTTGTAGAAAACTATGAGATAAAATGAAATATCTTAACATATTGACTTTTTCTAAAAATGGTTTTCCTTGACTTTAGTTATCAGGATAGCAAGAAGAGTGAGCCACAGAATCAGCAGTGCAAATCAGGGTAACCAGATAACATGTTATCTACTGGAATGCAAATATGAACAGCAACTGCAAGACTGGAAGGGGTTATGCTGTGATCTACTACAGATGACAGTACACACTGATACCTAAGGCGTTGCATCACCAAGAACTGCAAGTTTAAAAGATGACTGTGGGAGTTTTGGAAGGGTTATGAGAAAGAAATAGAGAAGCTGATTATTTGCATAAGTACAAAGATAGGAAAAAAACAAACAATCACAAGCATCAATTGTGATGGCAATTAAGGGCCACTGAAGCCCAGACCAGGGGAATAGTATGTGGCAAACGGTGTGGATTGTCTCTGATGACAACGATAGTTAATCACACGGGAAAATGATCAGAAGCAGCCATGAGAGCATCAGACTAACCATAAAAAAAAGGCTAATGCAGTCTTGAGTCTAACTCAGCATGTGGTGAACAAATTGAGCACAAGATGGAAAAGAGCATAAAATGAAGAAGCTTTGTAACGACTGGTATTACTCCTAAACATCTGAGAAATGAAAAGAAGAAAAAGTGGTTCTGACAGATGAAAGGAAACCTGATGCAATTGCCATTTTTTTGAAACTTAACTGGACAATTCACATACCTGGATAGTTAAAAGTACTGGTCATAATCTGTTCAGGAAGTTTGGAATGCATAAAAGGAGGTGCTGAGACAGACCTTTATTGTGAGAATGCCACCACATATTTCGCGTGTTCCTGTGGCTTCATGTATTAACTAACATGACTCAAGATGGGGCTTGGTGGAGGAAACAGAATGAAGTCCAAAAAAAAGACCATTTATTCCTTCAGCACCTGTCTGCACCACATAGAAATATCTGTCTGGGGGATGTTAGTTTGAGCTGATATTTTCCTAATGTAATAAGATAGATAACTACATCTAAAGTAACTCTGCTCTGGATTTCATTACATAGATATCACAGATTTGTTTACTAGATATGTGTGGTTGCCGGAAGGAGCAGTGAGACAAAAAAAGAAAATTACCTTATAGAAACTAAGAATGAGATACAAGAAGACATGAAATGTCATGTCATTATATGCAGAAGATACCTTTCCATTGGAAGGTGCCTCAAAGGGGAGACATAGTCTCAAAGTTGTAGGTTCCCAGTCTATCAGTTGGGAAGAATTGTTAAACAAAAGTTTGGAAAGCTGGCATTCTGCGGACAACTGCCTCTATCAGGCTGATGGGGAGTACCTGAAGGCAGGAGGAACACCTGAACCCTCACTTTTCCCCTGAATTCACACAATTGTTTCTTTGTTATTTATTAGGCAATTCTATCTATTCCAAAGTTAACATAATGTCTTAAGATAAACAGTGAAGAGGAGCTCATTCCTCTAGAGTCTTTAACAAATAAAACAGTGACACTTGCCTATCAAGGAGATGACTTGATCTAGGCAAGTCTCCTCTAGGTTAATGGGCTCAGAAAACCCTCTTTTATAGGATGTCGCCATAACCCCTTAGTTCAGGAGAAAGGACTCTCCTCCACATTGGCACACTAAAATGAAGGCCGGAGTTGGACACGAATGGATTATTTATGCCTTTACTCTGTGGCATATTGACTAGATGCCTGCTAGATGAGGTAAAAAAATATTCCTGTAAACTGATTCCTGGTTTATACTTTGCTGTTGTTGGGTTTTTTAATTTATTTTTCATTTTTATTTTAAATTAATTAGAATTGCAAGTTAAGCACTGTCCACCAGGCTTCCTCTGCTTTCTAAGGAGCTGTATGTTGCAAGTGAGTATTTAAGAACACTACCTGGAAGGTGGAACCAGTACAGAGCCCCTTCCCTGTCTGCTCACCTCTTACAAAAGCAAACTTAGAAATTAATTTGATTAAAACAGTCACATGCCTGTACCATGTTTGGCATGCTATTGAAAACTGGTAGAAAATTCTGGTTTTAAGTGTTATTGGAAAACTTACATAGAAGAATGATTACAGTATGTTCTACTGGCTGTAAACCAGACTCCATTATTAATGCTAAAAAGGAAGTTGCAGAGTGACTTGAAGGCAGTGCAAAAATACTATTCTGGGAAAAGGGGGAAAAAACACCTAAATGCTCAAGCTTTTATTAGTCCAGGAGAAAAGAGTGTAAAAAAAAGCAGTGGGTGAGTCTGAAACCAGGCAAGTTCAGACAGAGCGGCAGTGCTTCCAAAAATTGCTTTCTTAATTATGTGGCAAACTATGAAGACAGAAGATCTCTCCTATCCTTGAACCCTGACACTTGCACATCTGGGCATGTTCTGAGCTGAACCAAGACCTTCAGCATAGGTACTAAGCAATGAAGATGTTTTGTTTGCTAACAGCTTTAGGAAGACTAGTGAAATATTTTCTGGGCATTCATGGTAATACAGCTTTTGCAGCCACAGAAATCTTTGGGCATCAAGATTGCAAATAGGCTTTGTGATTCACTCATTTACATTGTCCTAGTGTTGTATTTGAGGTACCACAGTGATATTTGAAAACTTTCTGGATAAAACTATGTAGCATCAGAATAGTGGTTTACTTTTATAAATTGTTTTGGAGAGTTCAGATCATGGAAACAGAAACAGCAGACAGTGCGATTCAATTTTGGTTTTTGCCATCACTTATTTGTTGTTATTGACATCTTGAGGTAATTCCACTGCTCTGAATCTGCACATCATGCTGCAAAAACACCTGGATCCACATCCAGTGTGGAGCTAGGCTCTCTGTGCTCCAGGAAGCCAGGTAGCTGGTAAATCTCTTGCTGTAGGATGTAGGACTTAACACTCCACATCATCCCTGCCAGGTAATTTGTGCACTGGCATGTAGCAGCAGTTAAATGAAAAAGCCTTTAAGCAATCCTCTAGAGTTGAAGGTGAGGCGCCTGTTGCTCAGGAGGCAAAACTGAGAAATGAAAAATAAAAATGTCACTGCAGAACAAGTAGATGAAATCCATAATTATTTCTATTTTAAGAAATGCTACAGGAAAATCCTGCTGAGGGAATAAGCAGGGTGACATTTCATCAGAAGCTAGGCATATGTTCTTTATTTTTCAGAATAAAAGTTATCCTTATTTGATATTATATATCATGTCTCTCTTAAAAGATTGTACATTGGTACATTAAACTTTGTTTGCATTATTCTGAAAACCCTCTATTGCTGCCATGTGTGGATTCTTTTGTCTCTTCTGGTATTTTGGCATGTTTGGGGACAAGCATGGAAACCATGCCCAGTAAAGACTCATCAGGACAGAAGAGCAGAGCAGACAAAGGGAGAAAGAGCTTCAGCCACTTGTGGAAAAAGCAAGACTTGCAGTACCATTCAAATGTACCAGAGAGCAGAATTTGGGAATTTCAAGTCAAATGGCATGAAACTAAAAATTACTGCCATTTTTCATTTTAAAAAATCATTAAAATGTCTGGGTGTATGAATTTGGCTTGATTCTTTATTATTTGTCTGAGATATCAGAAATCTACATTTAAGTGCCTTACACAGTGATTCTTTATCTCAGATATGAGTCCATTAGCTCTATAGTTTGAGTTAATTAGTGTTTCCAGACAGACAAATACTTTCTCAAACATTTTTTGATCAGTTATGACTATGCTAAGAAAGGTAAGCAGTCTGTGTTGTATGAAGGGAACTTCCAGGCAAAGATGTATTTCTAAGTTAAGATCGTGCCATGGTAATCCTTGGCAGCTAAAATAGTCAATAAAAGGTGAGGCAACTCTGCTTTGGGCCTCTCTGAATGCTCAGGGCCAGGAAGGCACAAAGCTACCTCTGCTTCTGCTTTGGTCCTTCCCTTACCCTGTGCACTTGTGAATATTCTTTCTCTCCCTATGGTGAGAGATCTTGTACTCCTGGCCCATATAAACCTGAAAAATTATGCATCCTTTCTCAAAAGCAAAAGTATGAGCTCAGGTAGTAGGAAATACAGAAAGCATTTACTGTGATTTTCAAAGCTCCCATTAGTGAACTGGGAGAAAAAAAAAAGGGAAATTTTCTCTAGCCTAAATAATTGTAGATGTACATAAAGAGTTTGCAGGACCTTTACACTTGTTTGAACAAAATAAATGGGCTAATAAATGGGTTTTAGACAGTAAAAGTTTGCTGATACCTGGAACTTCCCCAACAGACTATCATGTTATTCTAAGAGTAACAAGGGGAAAGTCATGTGTGAGGTTGCCAAATGTCTCAGAAATCAAACTGTATATTAACATCTACTGATTTCTCCTTATCTACCATGTTAGTAATGTCTTCAAACATGAGATCCCTTGCCTGATTTTATGCTTCCCATCTTTAATCAAGCTGTGTCTTCCCAGCTGCTGTCCATCTTTAAGACAGTTTCTAGAGATGAGCTCTGTGAAAATACAAACTCTAAGGTAGCGAATGAGGCTGGCTCTGAATTTGCATTTGTAGCTACTTTGCCCAAGACAGCCCTTATGAATGCCAAGACTGGAAAATATAAAAATTTTACTACTATCAGACCAAACTGGTGGGTTTCCAACTGAATTCTTTAGTGATAAATGTTAGCTGCTATTTTCAAGCCCTTTTGAAATTGAATCCTCTGATAAAAAAAGATTAATTTAAAAGTCAGTGCATGAATTTCCATTTTCATTTTATTAAAAGCATATGGAGATAAGAAATATGGATGGTGTTTTCCCAAAAACAGGTGGGCCAAACAAGTTTTCAGATGGATTGTTCACATATAGTCATGAAAAACTAAATATCTACTAAAGTTTATACCTGTTCAGTGTTCAAAAAAAATAAATTTAATAACAATTTTTGCTACTAGCAAAAAGGTAACCAAATGTGCAACCTAGTTGTTTCTAGTGAAAGTAGAACATCCAGAAAAAAATAAATCATAATGTTGTTTTTAGCACACACATCATTTCGACATTTATAGTTAAGCAGATTAACTTTAAAACTATTTATTTAGAATTTTGGATGATTTTAATATGAAAGGATATATTTCTAAAAGAAAAGCAATGAAAGATTCCAGCTGTTTTCATCATTGTTGGTGTCTGCAGGTACTGTAGGAAGATTTTCTTATTTACAAATGCAGTCATGTTAGTGATAATAAAAACCATTCATGAAAAAATGTTCTCTTGCAACACTCAAAGCAATTTGTAGGATTAGTTCTACACAAAAGAGTGCAGGATACTGCACACTTCCAGTCCCTGTATTCATTATGGCTAAAACTGAATTAGCCAAGATTATATTTAAACAATATTAACTGTAGCAGACAATTTAGATTAGTGAAGAGATAGTGAATAAAATGGGTTTATAAAATAACATGGAGTGTGGTGGGGTTTTGTGCAATGGTTTTTCTGTTGCACTTTGCTAACCAGATCATTTGTCTGAGATATAAGAAGTAGTAGCAACTATGAGAATAACAGCAAGAATGCAGGATTAAGTAAAGAGAACCATATTTTGGAGGGTTTGAAAGATAAGCTTAGGTGCATGTTCCCAGCTAAAATTCCATAAATCCCATTTGTCTCATGTCTATGTAGAAGAGCAAGCATCAGTTGTATTTTAGTTACACTGCCATATTTTTTGCTATTTTTAAAGGATGCCTGAATACACCTACACTTTAAAGTTGACATTTTTCAGGCAAAAAAAGAAAGACAAGTTGGTTGATTAATAAGACCCCTTTAACACCACTGGGTAAAAAGTATTTTAAAAGAAGGTCCACCTCACCAATGCATTGTTTTCAGGCTGGGTTTTTGTTTGGGTTTTTGTTGTTTTTGTTGTTTTGGTGGGTTTTTTGTTTTGGTTTGGTTTGTTTTGGTATGTTTTGGGTTTTTTTGTTTCGGTTTTTTTTTGGTATTTTGAGCCTGGAGTGTGAGCTTAAACACTGAGATAGTGCTGCCACCTTGAGGATTTTCTTGAAGAATGTCCCTCAGCAGAAGTGACAATTAATTGCACACACTAGTGGTACAGTTTATGTTCTCGTTTGTGTATGCATATGGCATACTAAATAATAGCATGTTGAAAACATGTATTCCATAGAAAATTCATAGAAAATATAATAATGTTGTGGCAAACGTCTATAAACTTAAGCTTAGCAAATTTAGAGGTGAGCTGTTTTATAGACATATTTTAAAATATCTTTACTTCTCATTATCCAGTGATCAAGGTGGGAATACTTTTCTTGGCAATGCTAGGTACCACTGGTACATAGAAGCAACAGATCTGTATGTGAAATACAGATGGATTTCTGAGTTCAAGGGAAAACTGGCATTATTACAAGACTAAGCTCCTTTACATGACCTGGGACTTAAGTAAATTCACTCTAATTATGGAATGTCTTTGGTTTAGGATATTCAGTCTAAGATATTTTTTGTTTCTAACCAGCTGACACAGGAACTATATCCTGGAAGAGGACCCCCAAACTGCATCCCTACATCAGAAAACATTAGTCACTGCTGCAGATCCACATTTGTGTGAGATTTATTGAGGTACATCCAAGTGCAGGATTTAGGGTATTTTTTCCAGAATTTTGTCACTGTACTTCTGATTTTCACTTTATCCAATGTTTTCACTTTGTTCATCAATAAAAATTCATAGGCTGATGTTAAGTGTCTGTGGAAAGAGAAAGTTTGCAATGGAATCCATAACACAAAGTACTGATGAATGACAAAAATACATGTCATTACAAAAAAAAAAAAAAAAAAAAAAAAAAGGAAGGGTATCAGGAACACTCTCCCTCTTGAGAGCTGAGTCTACTCTGAGAGACTTAAATTCACAGTCTGGAACTTCTTGTCTTTGGTATCTGTATCTGCCATTTAGAGAACAGAAGATTGATCTGGTCTTTATGGATACAGGAGGAGATGGTGCTGACACTACCCTCTTCATATTGTTGCTCAGTGTCAACCACACTCACTCAGGAAACAGAAAGACCTTTAGTTCTTCCTCATCTTGATTTGGAACAATGCAGTATTCCCTACTTCCCAGCCATCTAGCACCATTCTGCTGGGACTTTTCCCTGAGTGAATGATAGAGGATGGTTCTTCTTGCACCTCTTTTTTTCTGGCATTATGAAATGAGAAAGCTTACCTGTTAGTTTCAACAGCAAAGATGAAGGGCGGCCCTTCCCTCCCTATGTTTAATTGTGTTATTGAAAGACCAAAATTTGAACTTGAATAGGCAAATGAGATGCTTTACTTCAGAGGGAATGTTCTTTTGTTAGAGCACCTATTCCAGCGATGAGTGAAATTGAATAGTTGCCACGTTTTGCAGCAATTTCAATGGTTAGGCCTAGTATGGTTTAAGAGCAATGATAAAGCCAGATTGAGAAGAAGGTGAAGAGGGACAAAGGTGAAGGGAAACTTTGTGCCTGGAGACAGCTGTCTCAGCTACCAGTAGGCAGGGAGCTGCTCTGGCCCCAAGGGCAGTAGATTGGAACACTCGCAGAAGAAAATTTCAAGAGATGTGAAAACTTTGGTGATAGAAAGTTGGAATCTACAGTCCCTCTAAAGCTGAAGAGATTTGGTGGAGCTGGAGCAGAGGTATTCAACTTCAGTGTTCAAATTCTCACCAAGTCCCACTTTAGTGTCTAAATCCCTTAAAAACCTCAACTATGTTTAATGATTTCAAATTTCTTGTTCTCAAGAATACTGAGGTTCATTACCCTAGACAGACATTCTATTAATAGATACTATAATTAGCTTACATTTATTTTTAATTTGGCTCAAAAAGGAATTCATCATTAACCTACAGCAACAGATCTACAGGATGTTTATCATGAATGGATCATTGCTGATAAGAGAGTAAGCAGATAAACAGTCCTCTGCCAGGTCATGAGGGCTGTGAGGTATTCTGAATGATTTACTGATAGTTAAAAATACTAAATACCTGCTTGTACTGCATATAGAGGGCTTTGGGCCTGTAAAAGAGAACAGAACTCTAAAGATACCTGGCACCAATTCCCTACCTTTGTCTGAGGAGATCAGTGACACAGAAAAAGATTTTGTGGAGGGAAATGATAATACTCCTTAAACTCCAGTTGAACTTCATTTCTCCATGCATCTCAAGACATAAATATGTTCCAAACAAATTTTAAAAGCTTTCAATTGCAATCAGCAGATGAAGTTACATCTGCTTTGCATCCATCCATTTTACATCACAGCAGAATTTGGCACTACTGCTCTACCAAGTTCTTAAGGGAAAACATTTCATTACTGGCATGCTTTTATTTATTTGTTTTTGCTTGAGATAACAAAATGATGAAACAACTGGATTTTATTCCCTTACTTAAATGCATTTCTTGGGCCACTCATTAAACAATAACATTAAAATAGCAGGGAGAACCATCTGGCTTTTTGAAGTTCTCTTCCAATACGTTACCAAACCACACGGAGTATTTTACCAGGAAATAATGTCTTCCTGGACAGTCTGGATTCTTTTCCACATGTATGGAGGGAAATTGTTTATATTTGTATCCATTTCTCACTTCAAAATAACTGGCTATAATGTGGTGAGGAATGCAGAATTTTATTGCTGCATTTTGTATCTGTGTATCTATAGGGAAAACAACTGGTCGGGTTTTGTGTGCACAGATATATTCCATATATATTTTAAGCTGACTCTGCTTTATGCTGATTCCTTGCCTGTATATTATCTGGTCACTTGACCAGATCTGAAGGATGGGAAGAACTCCTGGACTGAATGAGTAACTAAAAATCTACCATGAAGTCACACAAAACTTTCAGAAGCAAAGATATCTCTGCCTGAAACCTCTCAAACCTGGAAAAATTTTATTTTAGTAGCTCTACATAAATAACTGCAAGATAGATCCTTATTTCTTGTTCTTAAATGTAAAGATACAAACTTTGAATTCAGTGCTTAGAGCATTCAAGTAATAATATATATTTGGGTAATATTTTGAGTGATTTGAAAGTGCTATCACATAACAGAAAGGAGAGTCCTCTACTGAAAGCTGACTGAATTTAAGACTGGCAGCTCTCATATAACCTTCTTGTGCCAGAGGATATGAGGGAAGGAAGGGAAGAATCCAATAAAATCTGATGTATTGATCCAAAAAGGGCTTAGGAACACACTCCAAATTTATAGTAAAATGAGAGAGGTTAATAAAATCTTCTGATTCAAAACTCAAGCTCATCATCACACCACCATGATTTAGTTAAAATAGGAATACATGAATATACTTACCAGAAACACCCTCACCACACTTTCACTTTTCTGAGAACTCATTCTCCTCAGTGATTCCATGTGAGAGTGCTTGGGAAACATGGAAGGCACTACAGATTCATTGAGTCAATTGGAAAATTATATTAGAAGTTCATTTGTCCATGTTTCACTATCAGACCAGAAGGATGTTTTTGAGGTATATTGGCCAACACTGTGGATGTCAAAGTAAAAACGTGCTTATTACAGTTTTATATATGGTGAGTTATACAAAAGGACAGGATTTAAACTCAAAATTAGCAAACTGATGAAATTATTTGGAAAAAAACAGATTCAACTTGACAGCAATTTTTTTCACATATGCAGGAATAATCAACTCCATAAACTAACTGAGGAATGACAGGTTGTGCAACAGTTCTGCTGAAAAGCACCTTGTGGTTATAGCAGATAACCAGCCAAACCCAAGTCACCAAATTTGGGATGTTGAGAACAAGATAAGTATCATATTTATGTGTAGAGAGTGTCAGTTGCAAGCTGCACAATTTCCGGCACTACTGCTTTGTCTTCTTTGGCTACCTATATTTCATCCACACTAAGGGTCCAACTTGTGCCTAATGTCTCATCCATCCAAAGGGCATAGACCAGTTGATGAAAATGTCAAGAGGGACAGGAAAAGTCAGGGATATGAAAACCACAGCCTGTGAGAAACCGCTCCTGGTGAAGTCAGAGGAAACAAAAACTAAGAGAAACTTACCAAAGAGAAACTAAGAGAAATTTACCGAAAGTCTTGAGATACATAAGCTAGATATGTAAAATCTAGGTACAAAGAGGAGGGAGATCAACTGTACCCTGTGCCTGTATGAACCACATGACCACTGAAGAAAACTCTGAGGGGGTTGAGGCACTTACCCCACTGGAGGTTTGACAACAGTTTGAAAAACATCTGTCAGGATGTGTAACTCTCTTTGCATTTGATACATGATATCTTTTCCTAATCTATTTCCATATTACATTATTTGAAAATGCAGCAACAATCTAAATTTTCTAGACTAAGAGAGTCCAAATTGTAATAGGGTACAGTGGTTACTACCATAGCAACGAAAAATTTCTCTGAGTGTTCATGGCCAGGAACTGCCACTAATGCCACAGGAACAATTGCCAGCAGGTGACCAGAGCACAGCGGGCTCTTTTAGGCCATCTGCTGCCATGTTTCCCATTTCTTCTTTGCTTTCTTGATGAAGTACACAGCAATCTTGTCTATCTGCCCCCAAGTTACTGTCTAAAGAGACAATGACAAATGGTGAATTCCCCATTAGCTACTAGTGGCATTTTACTATCCAGGAATTCACACTGGGATATTTATGAATGAGCTTTCAAGTCAGTGAACACACAGCATCTTGAGGTTGCCTAAATTCCAATCATCGCTTGAGACAGCTGCAAAATTGCTCTTTTTTTGTTGTTTGTTTGGTTTTTTTTTTACCAGAAGAAAGCAGAGATCAGTTTGAAGATGTGGTCTGCATTTTTGCCTACCTCATATTTTTGGGTAATGTCATTTTACCCAGGGGGAAATGCTATTCTTTTAGTAAGTGCTTGTTGCATTTCATCTTCCTCCTTATTTTGCCCTGTAAAACTGTGGGTATTTCAGCAATATAGTATCTTGAGTCCTTGGGAAAAAAAGTAATCTAACATCTGGGGGAAAAATAATTGGTTAAATATTGAAAGAGGAGGCAAAACTTGGAAAGTTCAAAATTATTACAAAACACAATAGTGGAGTTTTGTTTATGTTCTTTCCATAGAACATTTGAACTAAAAAATACTTTTAATTAAAAATTATATATGCATAAGTATTTGTATTTGGTTTCCACACATACTTGCAAGTCTGTTTATGTATGAAAGCTACTGAAATATTTCTACATTATTCAGATGTGCATATTATTTGTACATTAATATATACGCATATTATGCATCTCATTGTAGTTCAGTGCTGGCTCTCTAATTTGAGAAAAACACAATTCCATTTGGCCTTCTATAAATAGAGCAGATATAAGTGAGTTTTTCTCTCATAAAATTTTTGCAATGAAAGACTAAGGTAAACATGTATTTTTTTCCCCCCTATATTTTGAGTTAATGATTTTTTAAAGAGAACATCTTTGTCCTAAATCAAAACCACACAGCCTGTCAATGGCTTTGGTGATTTAGAAAACAACTGTGGATCATATGGCACTCAAAGGAAGAATGAGTTCACTGAAACTACTGCCAAACAGAATTTTGGAAGCAGAAATAGAACTGGGTAGGAAGTGGTTTTCCTGTCCCGCGAAAGTTTTCGAGATCTCGTTTCTCCCATTATGCCTCAGAATGAACCCAAGACCTACCAAAGACGAGAGAGGGGGAAAGATAAAGCCCAGCAGGTAAGCCCACAGCATCCTTATTCAAGTAGCTGGTTGGGTAGGGCACTTCCCCAGGACAAGGAGCACCAAGGTCAGGCTTCTGTTCTGGCCCCAGCCTGTGTCCTGAAACTCCCCCTGGGTGACTGAGGATGTTCGGGTCATGTCGACGGCACATTGGATTGGTAGCACAATCAGTTACTAGAGTGTCAATTATTTTGTTGCAGATATCTTGTTTTGCCTACCAAATTTTAGTGGTAAACTACTCTTTTCAACAGAGTGGTTTTCAATTCTGGGAAATTGCTGCCCTTTTTTAGTTCTTACAGAAATAATTTTACTCTCATTGTCCAAACCAGAGGATACAAAATTTCCTGTTAGTGTTCTAGTGGCTGCACATGCATAGAGAGAAGATCTTGGTCCCAAATCCTCAAAGACATCTACACACCTAACTCCCACTGAGAGACAAAGAGCAGACCAAAAAAAAGTGCACTTTGGGTATTGCCACTGCAAGCTTGCAGACATATGGGACCTGCAATAGAATCCAGATGGACTATCTCTCCCTCAGTGTCTGAAGCATAGGTGTACACTGGACTGCCTTTGGGGCTTGTGCTGTCAGAGATCAGTCATATGCTGGGGATGATGGAGAACCTCCTGGCCTGAAGAAGCATTTCAAAGCTTCTCATAGCTTCAGAAGGTCTGTCTATGCTGTACGGCAGTACTGGATGACAATAGCCAGCCCAAGTCGGCCCACACTGCCATATCTGCACTCCCATTAATATTTCAGAAGACTGAAACCAATGTATTTCTTTCTACCCAAGGCTAATTCTGGACTTGTACTGCAACCTGAGCATCCACAGTGCAGAGAGGAGCACACGCAACTCCTCTGCTAACTCTGCAGGCTTGAAATGGAATGAGCACAGCAGCAAAGCTCTCTGACAACAGAGCTGCTATAACTGCACAGTGATGCTGCCGACCTTATCTTCCAGTTAAGACACCTCCATATTCAAATCCAAATGTTACTCTGGAGCTGTATTGAGAGAGATTGGCAGCACTTCCTCTGCCCTCCCCGCATCACAGCCTCCAATTTCAGCCATTGCAGCGCAGGGCTGAGGAAGGCAGCCCATCCGCTAACAGCAAGCCTGACTGCAGTTGATAAGCCAGATCCCTGCTGCTTCTTTTCCGCTGACATCACCGTTTCATGTCTCAGATTTCTGCTAACAAGTCATGCTCACGACATCGCTGCAGCAGAGGGCGCTGGCCCCAGGCAGCAGTTCAGAGCGATGCTAATGCTGCAGGTAAAAGGGGTGACTTCCGGAGAAGCAAAGCGAAATGTGTTTGCCCTCCTTTTTCGTTTGATATAATTTCATTCCCAAATCCCTTGATGCCAAAAGATGACTGGATATTTTAAACAGTAACCCTCTCACAAAGCAGAAAGAGAACAACTGGTCTGCTGCACAGCTGTGTTCAAACCCACCCACTGTACACAGAGTCTAGTTCAGCCTTACTTTCTTATGAGGGTAATAAGTGTGCACATAGAACGAAATTAAGAACCCTTCCAAGTTCCGGGCCAGGTGCTGGGCAGATGTACTGTGAGAGGATGGAGGGATTGTAAGGAAGCACTGAGAAGAACTCTTCTCTCGTAGACCACCGGGCAGCTGCAGAGCACCCACAAAGGAGTCACTGCAGCCTGTGGCTTACCTGGGAGCCCACGGCAGTAAATGGGAGACGGGAGACTTCAGTTCAGCAGAGGACACAGCCTTTCCACACCCGTCTCCATTCAGTACTTATTCCTTTGCTCCTTTGTTTTCATGCTGCAAGTGTATCTCTTCCTCTGAGTCAGGCTCTGACACGTCTTTGCAGATTGACTCTCAGAAGTGAGCAAGGGGATAGATTTGTCTCCTGGTAGTTGTTACTGACTTTTATTAGTACCTTGCTGTCAGACAATGGTATGAAAAGGACTATCTGAAATCTGCATTTGGTTGTTGGCAGTCAATACATAAACTTTCACGAGGGAGATTTAATATGAGTCACGTAAAAAATATTGAAGAATAGAAGACTACACCTACCTTTATACATTCACTATACAGTCCAGATCATCACCTTCTGTTAACCAGCTACATTGAAATTTGCAGTGACTGATTGAACTTCTAAAGAGAACAGACATGTTCAGCTGCTGTGATGAAGTGTCCATATAGTTCATTTGGCCTCATGAAATGCATTGGTATTAACACAATTTACTATTTTTTGTTAATATATTTTTAATGCCATTTAAAATGAAAAATATGGAAATGGTCAGAAAATGTTTATTCTCAAGTCCCAATCTTAAAATACCTTCAAATTAAAAAAAAAAAAAAAATTAGTTAATTTTTTGTAGTTTAAAAGAACAACGACAACCAGTGGCTCTAAATTTCTCCAACATTTTTACTTCCATATTTGGCACCACATCTGGTGTAGAAAATAGATTTTTTTCTTCAAAAAATATTCAAATAAAATATTAATTTTAATGCATGCTGAGTAGAGGTGCAAAGCCTTAACATATAATCTTGAGACATTTTACATTAGATATTGTTCTGGAATGTATGAATGTTCATAAGACACTTTTTTTGTAACATTGAAATAAGTACAGTGAATTTGCTCTAGAACTCTGAATTCAGTTAAAGTTGGAATAAAACTATCACACGCTTTTTAAAACTACTTTACATCTATAAGTACTTATTAGTAGCAGCCCTTTTTTTCCTGCCTCCTATGCCTGTTCGGTGTATTTAGAAACCAGGAGTACCTGGTAGCTTTTCTATAATGATATGAACCATAGCAACCCTAAAGATAGATATGCCAAGGATGAAGAATGTAATTTATCATTATTTTACCCTTCCTTAAGAAAAATAAAATACTTATTTCCATAAATATTGGGGCGGGGGAAAGTGAATTGAAGAAGTCAACATTATTTTCCAAGGTTCTGTGAACCAGGCTGAAAATGAAGGGGAACCTCCCAGCCTGAAGGCGCATTCACTAAAGCCATTTAATTTTCACTGCTGGTAAAGGTTCAAAAAGTATTAATTAAAATTATATAGGCATTTATTTGAACAAATCTTTTTTAGCAGATCAATTACCAGAAGACTCTAGGAATAGTACCACCCTATTTTTTTTTCTTCTATGGACAGTTTTTCTTCTCATTTCTCTTAGTACCTGCACTGTCCAGCTTGCAGAACCCAGGAGATGAGGCTTGCACCCATCCAGCTCCTGAGTCACTGGGGTGACCCAGTGCTACTCATCACCACAGGGCTACAGAAGCCCTGCGCAATGCCAGCTACTGATGGCATTCTCCATCTCCACTCTGGCTCACACAGCACACACCACCTGAAATCCCTCTCCTGATCTCAGACAACTTCAAGGCTCCCAGGCTCCTGTTCTGCAGTAGGTAAATCACTTTGCTTCAGGAGCTGGAAACAATCTAGGAACTTCCCCAGGGAGCCAGACAAACCTGGACTTGCAACAGGGAATGCATGGATTTCAGTTAACCATCAACATTTAAGGCAAAGATGGATTTATGTGGAGGGAAAGGGATTCAGCAGTCTCTCCTGTGGCCAGTTGGATTTAATGAGACAGCTCTTGCTGTGGAGATTTCATTCCCAATCTAGCAGCCCAGCAGGGATGAGTTAATAGGTGGGCTTCTATTTTTTGTTACATAGTCATTCTCCTTTCCTTCAGCTTAGCTTCAAGTTGTGCATGTCAGTACATTTGAGAACAGTAAAATCAGTGTGAAAAATGACCTTTTCTTTAAAACAAAAAAAAAAAAATAAATACAAATTATGAAAGAATAGGGATGCTTCTTCCAAGAGTCCCAAGAGCTTTGTGTTCTGTGAGATTTTCTGTATCAACAGTATATTTTATTTTCACTTATCTGTCTGTATTTGGCACAGTTACAAACAGAATGGTTTTATGGTTTGAGTACTGTACCTGGATTGACATATAATCTGCACTAGAAATTAATTAAACTAATCTCAATCTTTTCTTCTTGCTGGTGGTATCTGACAGCTTCTTTTACCTAGCATTCCTTGGAATTATTTACTAGCTTTTATCAACAAATTTCACTCCACAACCTTCTAAACACCTTGAAAATATCCACAGTCAAAAACTGAAATTGGGACAGTTGGTTTTAAGAGATAAAGAATGTGTAACTCTTTCCCCTAAATGGATTAGCATGATAGTAGTTTCTCAGGAAAGGAAATGTATTTACAATCTTCTCACCTACAGAGACTGGAGAGTAATTGATGGTTCTCCTGGTGTAAAATGCATTTGCAAATCAAAGAGAAACTTAGCCCTTGATTTGTTCCTAACGTGATATTCATGTTTCATGGTGAAGTCTCCTCCCAACTGTATGCAGGCTGCAAGTCTCTATAGGAAATGGTCACAGACCTGCCAAGAATTGTATATGGCTTGATGGAATTGAAAGTATCATTACTGAGGAAAACTACAGAGTGAAGGGAGGAAACGGCTTGTTGACTTGCAATGTGATCTTCTCCTCTCTAGTGACCTGCCTTTGCTACACACATTGATAGCGATGAAAGGCAAAGGCAAAATTAAAATAAAAGTGTTCTAATTGTCAAAACGTGTACCAAAACCTTCATTTTTGCATTTTTACAAACATAATTATGTTTATGTATGTATAGTATAAAACATATACAAATAAATTTATACAAAAGTTTTGAGGTATTAAGGGAATAACTGTAAAATGATGCAAAGTCTCTGACACTGCATAGATTTTGCAGGGAAAGAAAAATCTTCCTTAGTTACACACAGCGCAATTCCATCATTGTTCTGCATTATCCTTCATTTGAGACCAAAATGAAGCCAAAAAGAGAAATCCCTGTGGATATCAACTGTCATCATTTTATTGTCTTGAGTGAAATCAATTTACAGCTATCATTTTTAGAGCCTCTGTGGCCACTGCCATGTCCACCACTCACACTGGAGCTCACCTCCTTTCTCCTCCATCTCTTCTGCTCCCTGAATTGTCTCCAGGGTAACTGCCCACTGGAACAGGAGGGGCAGCACCTCTCCCAGCAGACAGCCAGTGTTTGTCAAGGAGGGCACACTGAAGTAAATTTTGAGGTTTTGATAAAGCATGAAGCACTTCAGCAAGCCATGTCACTGGGGAATTAGCTAAGAGGTTCCCCTCACCAGTGGGAGCCATGGGTTAGTTTCCAGGTGCATCAAAAGAAGAATAGCTGTTCTGTGAAAACAGAAGATTAGTTGACTTCACTTGCTGAAATATGTGCTCTCTCTCCCTTTAAGAAAATTTTTAAAAATCCATGAATACTTGCAGACACAGAGCAGCAACATTTCAGTTTTTATTATTGTCATTAATATTACTTTTGTGTTTGCAGTCCAGGCAAGGCTGAGAAAGAGAAATTTGCAACCATAGAATAAAAGTCACATTCCCATCCTAACAAGTTTGCAATTTAGAGGCAGCAGATGGACCCAGGCAGATGGCAGGGCAGAGGCACTATGAGACACAACTGATCTCAGAGCATCCTCCTGCCTAATGTTGCTGACCTTGTGTAAGCCTAATGACCAGTTTTGGGATGGTATTTGAAGAACAGGGAAATCAACATCTGGAATTTGCATCCCCTTGTAATAAAAACAAGACATAATTTAGGAGCAGAAATACATATATAAAAATGTGCATATATTAATCACTTTTCTCAGATTATGGTGTCATATGATATTCGTCAATAGAAAAAAATTTCACAGAATCATGGAATAATTTGGGCTGGGAAGAACCTTTAAAGGTTATCTAGTCCAACCCCTCTGCCATGAGCAGGGACACTTTCCACTAGACCAGGTTGCTCAGAGCCCTGTCCAATGTGGCCTTGAAAGCATTCAGGGGTATGGTATCTTCTGCCTCTCTGGACAACCCGTTCTTGTGTTTCACCCTCCTCATTGTTAAAAAATTCTTACTTAAACCTAGTCTGAATCTACCTCTGTTAATTTTAAAGCATTATGCCTTGTCCTATTGCTACAGGCCCTACTAAAAAGTTTACCCCCATCTTTCTTGTAGGCCCCCTTTAGCTGCTGGAAGGCTGCTATGAGGTCTTCTGAGTCTTCTCCAGGCTGAGCAGTCCCAGCTCTCTCAGCCTTTGCAGGAGAGGTGCTCCCATCCTCTGATTGTCTTCATGACTCTCTCCTGGACTTCCTCCAACAGGTCCATGTCTTTCCTGCACTGAGGACCCCTGAGCTGGATGCAGCACTGCAGATGGGGTCTCAGGAGGTCAGAGGAGCAGAATCACCTCCCTTGATCTGCTGGCCACCCCTCTTTGATGAAGCCCAGGACACAATTGGCATTGAGAGCTACAAGTGCACATTACTGGCTCTTATCCAGCTTTTCAGTCACTAGTACAACCCAGTCCTTCTCAGCAGAGCTGCTCTTAATCTCTTCATCCTCCCATCTATGTTGATTCCTTTGAGTGTGTTATCACTATGAAGGAAAATAACTTCACCACAGCCAAAAGCAGTAGAAACTCATTTGTAATAAACTGGAGATTACATCTGAATCTGGTCTTAAACAAAAAAACTCACAGAGTACAGAGCAATTCAGTATTTCAGGAGCGTTTTTTTTTTAATGGATCAAGTGATCTGTAGTTACTCAGATGGGTACAAAGAGGGGGAGATGTCCCTGACCATACTGGGTAGAACAAACCCTTGGAAAAGAAGACCAAGAAGAGGCCAGTTAAAGGCCCCCAGCCATTGCTGTGCCTCAGGAAGAAGGGCTCTGTTGAAGCTGAGACTGCAGTGAGTTAACATGCACAGGGAGGAGTTCTTGGGGGCCCTAGCAAAGTGGGAAAGACAAGACAGCATTTTTTGGAGCCTGGTCCAAGGCAGCTTCAGTGCATTTTAATCAAAGAGGAATATGACTTTCTTCTATTTCTTTTTCTTATTTTTCCATTTCTTTTAAACTCTGGGGGACATTGTAATCCCCAGCTTCTCTACTTTCGGTCTTGCCCTTGCTGCAGACTGAGAACTGGTGTGATCTATTGTTAATGTTTGAATGGATTTCTGTTTGGGGTGGGATACCAAATGTAGGCCTGCTGAGCCACAGAAAATAAATAATGGACAGGAAAACTTATTTTCCAGGCTGAAGTAAAGAGGGATGGAGAGTAAGGGTTAGTGAGGGAGGGGCTGGAAAGGTAGTTGGTTAAGATTTATTTGGCAGACATGTACGACTATCCTGTTTGAGTTGTATTTGAATTAATTAACTTCATCTGTGTAAACTGGGTCAGTATCCTGTAATTTCCTGAGGGTATGGCAGTATCAGGAAACTAAATAGTCAGCAGAGCTGGTTGAATAGTTAAAATAACTGATTTACAAATAGTTCCAGGAATAAAACCACTGAGTTTCATTTCTTATGATTTATTGGGCAATATAAGAAAATTTATCTTACCTGAAAAATGTCCTTTCTGTAAGAGGGGAAGTCCGCAGCTCCTTGGGTTTTCCTCTCATACTTTCCACTCTCTGGAGGCAGAGCCAGGCTGGTCAAATGAGGCCATACATCAGCAAATCTCACAAGTTTCCAGTGCAACTCCATAGAAAGTAGTCCTTTACAGCTTAATTCACAGCTAAGCTGATAAGGAAGAGAGGATAAAAAAAAAAAGGAACCACACAATTTCTGCTGCAGAAAAGTTTAAATTCCCTGACAACTGCTTTTATGTTCCATAGCATCTTTCATAAAGATACAAACATTTGGGAGGCAGAGAAAGCATTTATAATGAAAACATAGTATCATCTGCAAGTTTGCTTGACTCAGAACTGCCCTTCTTCTACCGGGTGGGTAAATCAGGTCTTCCAGTTTTCTTGCTAGAAGAAATGAAATGCATGCAACCATCCTCCTAGGAAAGACTGCAGGTTTAAGGCAATACAGAACCCATTAGGTGTCAGGGAATGTAATAAAATAGTGAATGCAAAAAGTATGTCTTGCTGCCCTCCCTTTAAAAAAGAAGAATATCAGTTCAGAGACAGCATGTGAAATGTGCTGCTTCCTCCAGATTATGGCAGGATATGAGGAGGTTTGCCTGTATGGTTTTGAGACCTGAAGATTATAGTGAAAAAACTCTTCATACATTTTTTGTGCATGTTGGAAAAGAGCTGCCTAACCTGAAGGCTTCTATGGCTCATAAGGAAAATCCACAAATATTTAAAAGAGTGAAAGGTACTGCTGTCTTGTAAAGCTTTGGCAAAGTACTGATTTAGTCACCCACTAACTGGAGTCTTGCCAGCAAGTTGTTTTTTTAATTTTTAATTAATGAATAGGATTACAGACTATCATGACGTGAGGTTTCTGAATGAAATATTTCATTTACTTGCTTTTTAGAGTTTTTTCTGACATCAAGGTTTCTCAAGGATTTTTAGAGGATTTTTTCCAGTGTTTGTGGGTTTTGTGAGGTTCATATGTGGCTAAATAGAACATGAAAGAAACGGTCCTGTTAACTCATACTGTTTCTCCTAGACTGTAACCTTAAAACACAGTCTTAAGTGAAAAGATGACAAGGCTAAAAGCCTTCTAAGAAGAAAATTTAGCAGAATTTCTGAAAGAAAAAAAAATATGTAAATAATTGCATATTCAGTGAATTTAATTTCCAGGTAGGAGCTGTTTTCATTAGCAGAGGTTTGAGAAGCTTTGTATCTGCTTTTGAGAACTGCCCTGAGGCTTTACACAGTCTATAGTGATCTAGAAACCGAGCTCATTTACCACCTGTGGTAAATAAAAAAGACATATTTTTATTTCTAACTGTATTTCTGTTGCTTGATAAATGAGAGAGATTGATAAAATCTTTGAGCATATCCTGTTTCCTGATTATATTCTCAAGGCTGAAAAAAATGTGGTGAATCTGTGTGGATAGCCTGCTTTACTTCTTCCTCCTGTATCTTAATTTTTTCTATCTGAGAGTAAAATTATGTTGATACACAACCAAGAAGAAATTCTGAGTGCCTCTCGTGTCTCAAAGGAATTACAATATGCAAGCAATATTTTCCTTCATCTTACGCCATCTTGCTTTCTTCACGGACTCCAAACACAAGGACAAAATGAAGAGCCTTGAAAATTAATTTTGAAGATGAATGACCAGAAGTTTCCCTATTTTGCTTTTTTTAGCAAATCAAAGCTGTATCAGAAACAAGCTACATGGTCTTGCAGATGCAGACACAGATGTAGAGGCCTCTGAACTACTTCCAAAACTGGAAGCAGCACAGTCACCACATCAACATGATGCCCCATCATAATTAACTAATGGCTATATGGCTGCCACAACCCACTAAAATATTGTGCACAGCTCTATGCACTGTAGACAGATTGTATTTTTGCCAAATTTTCTGGCTATATCTATCTGTACACTCTCACTGCAGTGCATGATACCAATAGTGCTGCACGGATATGTGAGAAAAATGCATAAATCCTTGCTAAAAATGAAACCAGTGCAAAGTAAACCTTGGATAAGAATAGGTTACTGGCTCATCACACTCCCCTAAGATATGCTTCTTCAGTCTAATTCAGAGCAGGCTCTCAGGAGCAGTAGTGATAAAAGAAGCAACATAAGCAGTGGCATTTAATTAAGTATTCACAGTTAATTTTTCAGATTTAAGCTTCATTTCCATCTATTTTTCCTACTGTTCTGTGATATTTAGTGGTTTATACTCAATAGTAACTTGTGTGAATTTCTACTGATTTCAGGGGGATTTCAGGTCAAAACTGGGCTCCTGTGTTGACCATGTTAACACATAACATTGTATTTTAAGCAACAGCTTTGTGTTCCTGGTTTCCAGTGTTCCTAGATCCTGGATCTGGCAGCTACAGTATTAGCTACTAATTACCCCACAAGACTGATCACCTTTGCAGGAGAATTTGCTGCAGAATTTATGATAAGCAGTTTATTTCAAGGCCATTCAAAAAGACTTATGGTCGCAAATATTACATTTTAATAGCAGTTGTTTGAAGCTAAAAAATAATTTTGATTTCTTGGATCCCACTGTGTTTACTCAAAGAGCATTTGAGTTCTATTTGGTCTAACAGTTTACACATTTTCAAAGAGCCTTTAAACTTCTTTTCTGTACTACAGAGTAATAAAGATCAATCCATTTCCTCCATAGCAAAGGGGCTTTTTTGTTTGTTATCCTGCCCTACGTTCTTTAGGTATTTTATGATGAGGAAAAGAAACCCGGTACAGTCAATTTGTTCAATTGACTGAAGCACAAAAGTAAAGAGCTATTTAAGACATTGTTTCTGAGTATGATGCCTGTTTCTGTTGAAGCATTATTACTTAAAAATATTTAAATATTATATGTATTATATAAATATTACAAATTTATATAAATACATAGTATAAATATGTATGTATGAAAGTGGTTCCAAATTATTTTTCTTCCCATCTAGTAGGTAAAAGGTAATTTTGTTGCATGTGAGAGAGTTAGCCTTTAAATCCCTTTACTGATAACAATTGTGGACTTTCTTAACTTTATGCTAAAATTTACCAATTTTACTCCATTTCCTCCCATAAGGTATTTCTCATGGCCTGCTGGAGAACTTCTGAGCATCCTGTCTTTCTATTTTCTCATCTTTCTTTGATTACTGAGCAGCTCTACCCTCATATTACCCAATTTTTTTAATTTCCCTCAAAGAAGACCTGAGAATCAACATATCTGAAGGAAGTGAGCTAATAAGTTAGTACACTTAGTATAGAGGATTTTTTTAACTCTGGGTGAATGAATGAAAAATTGGTTGAATTAAAATATTGAAGAAGGTAATGCCTATTCATTATCAAAGTGGAAGAGTATGCTGAATGCAGTTTGCAAGGGACTCAAGGCCTGTCCTGAGCCTGGCAGACTTCATTGTATATTTCAGTCTGGAGGGTGGTGTGAAAATGCCTGCTAATTTGGAGATGATGCAAAAATTATGGCAAGTACATTAGAGGTCAGGATAAAAAGTTAAAAAAAATCCTGACAAGGCTGAAGGAATGATCTGAAAAAAACATGATGTGTTTCAATAAAAACAAGGAGAAAATACCATGGTTAGACAAAAAAAAACCCAAAACAGTAAGATGAATGTACTCTGAGAAAGAAACACCAGTTAAACAGAAGGTGATTGAGATATTATGGGGGACTGTGAGCTGAAAGTGAGTCTTCATTTTAAAAAATTAAGAGGAGGTTCTGGGACAAAAAGCAAAGGTAATGCTGAGAAATGTGAGGTAATCTTTCCACTCTGCTTAGCTGAAGTACCATCTCCACTCTGTGGCAGTAATCCTCAAAAAGGATGCGAACCAAGTGGGCCAGTCTGCGACACAGCAGTGATGATCTCTGTGGGCTTAGTCATATAGATATTGAGGAAAAAAATAAAGAAGTCTTGGGGAAGAATATGAGGAAAAGAAAAGAATAACTTGAATCATGCTACACATGGATATAGAAGGCAGAAACATTTGGCTTAAATTAAAATAAGAAAACTCAGGCTATATATTGGAAACACTCTAATGGAAAGATGATAACTGACCCCCTGGACAATTTGGACTATGTGTCTTTTGACTTTGGAAGTCTACAAGAACAGGCTGAACATGAGCATCAGGAGTTGTTCCCTACAGAGATTTTTCCAACACTGTTCCTTTGGGGTTTTTTTCTGTGACATATTTGCTATAAAAAGAAGCTCTTTAATGAACTTCCAATTAACAAGACAGAAAGATTAAAGTTTATTGTCTATTGGCAGATTTACAGACTGATGTAATATAAATTCATGTTTTAATAAGATTAGGGAAATACTCCAGGTCAACATTACAAAGAGTAACACAAAAAGACTTTGAATTTTACCATCTTTTTGATTATCTTGTTATTTAAAAGACTGATGGGAACTAAGAATAAATGGTCTTTGTAAAACTCTTTTTTCTGCAGCTGTTTTGTTTCTGTTGTTTGATACCCATGCTAAGTCTTTCAAGAGAGTGAACACAATTAAGTTACAAATTTCTGTATCAACTACTTCCTTTTTATTTTAAGTAAATTCCTTTTTGTTTGTGCCATTCCGAAGATACAGGGTAGCAACTCATCCAGGTATATCCTGCTGGCAGAATTTCTTTATCTTTCAGCATGTGTTTTGGCACAAAATAAATATATATGAATTTTAAGTTATCTTTCCTTTAACTCTAGTAAAAAAAACTTTCAAAGACTGTAAGGGACCCGGAAGGTATATCCTGATATCTGGTGGAAAGCAGTGGGATTTTGAAAAAAAGAAGAGTGCTTGAATTTGACAACTGAACCTGTTCATGAAATTATATTTACCTGCAACAGTTGTGGGTTCCAGCAATTTTCATGCTCACCAAATAAGCTCTAAGCCCAGTGTTTACTGAAAAGGAAAAATATGTTCACAGTAGTGGTAACCAAAGAAAAATCTGAATATTGCTACAAGGGGAGAAGCTCAAAGTAATCTGGAACTTCTGCTTGACATGTTTCAGGCAAATAGAGATGCTGTAAAACTGATCTTCATAGCTGGACCTTACATAAAGACTACAGAATTTGAGAGCACAGTTCTGTAGGTCATTTGCTTACCTGAATTCTTGATCATCTGTCTTTATGTCAGGTAGCCAACCTACTTTTCCTTCTTCTTCTGCTCCTCTTCTGCATTCACAAAATAAAAATCAAGTGATTGGAAGAGTTCAAAGCACAGATTGAAACTTGTGACTGAGCCTTCACAAGGAACGATACAAAAATGGCTGAAAGGGAAATTAATCAATGAATCAGGTAAATTAATTCTTTTCAGCTCAAGGAACATGTGTGTTTGCCTTTTCCTGTTATGGTTGAAATGGGGAGGGTTTTTTTGATAACCAGATGTGTACAGTGAAAATAGTTCTTATTCATTTTAATATCATCCACACAATTTAAAAATTCATGCACTCATTTGATTGTACCCATCCTCTGTCTGTAGACTTTGCCTTCACCAGATTAGATTACTCACAATCTCTGCATTATTTAAATCCATCTGGAAAATGAAGCCAGTGCAAAATCTGGCTGCCTCAAACCTGGCTGCTCTTCTAAGAAAGTATTGTGCCTTTGTGAAGTTCAATGCATTTTTGCCATATGATCTCCATTGGCTACCAGTAGCCACTTGGGTGTTTTGACCTTTTAAGCTCTAAATAATTGTGTACTCAAGAGTCTAGCCTGCTCTTGTGTTATTCCTGAACCAGCTGCAAGGAGCAAACAGGCTAGATTCATTTTCTTCTACCAAAGACAGAAAGCTTGGGAAAGCATGGGCTGGGATACCTCGTTCAGACTGCAAATGTAGTCATCCAGCTAATCCTGACTTGCTCAGTATCCTGAAATCTTTACTGTTTTGGCCTTGATCTTCAAGATTGTAGTACTAAGCAAAATAAAAGAGCAAATATGATTCATGATTAGAAAGAGCAGTCTATCTAAATCCTTTTTTTGGCTTCTTTCTGATTGGGGACCATATGGCATTGCTTCACATAAATTATGAATCTTCTCTTATGCAGAAAGATATTTTATAAATGCGCAGCTCCCTTAATTTAAAATCAAGCTTATTCTGTTTATGTTGTCTAAAATCCATAGGTTTTGGAGCACTTTTTCTCCAAACCCTTGTCCACCTTCCCTCTCCCTGCCTACATCAGGCATCAGTTTGATAAATGCAGTTCAAAGGAGCATGATGCAGTCAGAAGTTGAAGCACCTCTTTGACAGCTGAGATTGGCATGAGAAGGGTTGACACGAGGCACAAATATCCTCCAGCCACTATGCACTAAGATAATCGAGATTCAGCAAGGGCACAGTGAAGTTTAGAGAAGTCAGCTGCTCTGGTGAAGCTGCCAACCTTCAGACTTATCATGACCATCTCACTTCTGAAGAACCACTGCCAGAAAGGCCAAGGTGAACAAGCAGGCTGACTGCTCTGATCTGACCTTAATCTGAGAAAAGACAAGATCAAGACACCACAGTCAGTTTCCTGACAGCCTCTTTTTTGTTGATGGTTTTGGTTTTGGTTTGGTTTTTTTTTTTAATTTTACTACCCTTCTATACCCAGAGTAAGAAAGATGAAAAATAGGCTCCAGTTCAAGAGTGTAAATGGATTTTTCAAAAAGACAAAATGTAGTTCAAAAGTAGCTTAGGAGGATAACACACTAAACAACCAACACCATCTAGAAAGCTGTTTGTTGCACAGTGAAGGAGAATAGTGCAGGAACATGATGGGACATCAAAAGCAAGACTAAAAAAGGTAACAGCTGAGCTGTAAGGAGCATTACATACTAGAGAGTGGCTGGTCTTCAAATCAAAGGCTGAAATGAGTTATTTGTCATATAAGCTCTAAAAAGGGTAACAATTCTAATGTCTCACTAGGCATGTTAAATATTAGAGCTGTATTTCTGTTCTCATCTACAATATGATGTTGCCTTAGAAAGTGTTCATTTCACTAGTTTAGGAAACAGAAACGGCTTTTGATGAAATATTTACCAGAGACAGGCTCAGTTCTATGTTTGCTTTAAAAAATGTCATCATTCACATTTGTTTTGACTTTGTATTTGCATAGCAACAGGAGACCATTATCCAGCAACAGGAGACTATTATCCAGCAACAGGAGACCATTATCCTGTCACAATACTGTGGGCTCTCCAAGGTATATGGCAGAGGGGCTACTCCAACAGACTATTGATTCAGTAACTTCTGCTGCAGTTATCTGTGCAGAGTAATTAGCAGCAGTGCTAATCACACAAAACCTGTGTACCGAAGGGAAAGGACATAATGTCAAATAGCATGCAAGAGAATGGTATTTAACCTCTGTCACATTGAATCACAAATATGAATAAAAATAGAAGAAACAGACAAAATATCCGAGTAGTGAGCTGTGCAACCACAGGATATTAGCTTGTGCCAGACACCCCATTTTGGTACAACGAATGTCAAAAGATTGACGTTTTCAACACTGAGTGCAAAAGCTACTGGAGCTGAAGCTTTTGCCAACAACATTGCTACACCATTCTAAATTCATTTGTGAATTGGAGGCTAATAAAGGAGAAAAACTCAGAAACTGAGTGCACATATAGCAGAACCACTTTTCCCCTCCTGCTGTGTTTACTGGCAAGCCAGTACTGGAATATGAAGTCAGGGAGTATTGCAGTGTGAACACAGTGCATCAGATTAATACACCTGATAAAAGCCTCAGCAAATTCAGTGGGTTTCTAACTTTCTACAATGGACATAATATCATAAGATTTGATATGTTGCCAGGCAGAGATTAACATGGTGTTTTGTACAGTGCCTATGATGAAACACTTTTCAAAATTCTGTAACATTTTCCGTTAAATCTCTTGGTACTGCTGTTAAATAATTGGCATATTAGCATGACAGCAGAGATTAAAGCCCTGTGAGATAACTGTGCTTGGAACTTTAGATAAACAAAGCAGTGGTTGAGAGGGGAAACGGAGACACGGAGGAGTAAAGGGTCTTACAAAGGTCCTCTAAACTCCTAGCAAATATCTTTTTGCACTCTGGTTCCCCCACAGATGGGCGAAGGGTTCCCAGATGACATTGTGGCACAGCTGTTCTCTGTGCCATGCTGTCAAGTTGAGAAGTGACTTATTTAGGTAAGGATCGTACTCGCTGTGTGCACATTCATCCATAAAATAATATCTAATTTGAACAGAATTAGGGTAAGAACAAAAAACATTGAACATATACACCAAATGAGGGACATCTAGCTTCTTTCTAGTTCTAAAATATGTGGTGCACAGAGAGGAGAGGACAGGAAAAATAAAAACAACCTGAAGGATTTTGTCCTTGAAGAATCACTGTCTTCAGTAGCCACATACTGTCTTTGTAACGGTATAGGAAAATTGTTAGTGAAGTTATGTGACATGTTAGATGGGAAAAGGTAGAAGGACTGGAAAAAATGGGCAAAAGAAGAAAAATAATACCATGACGAAATAATTGTTCAGAAAAAATGCTTTGATCAGCTACGTGAAGGTATCATTAAATACATATTATGCCTTTCATCTTAAATTATTTGTGGAATTCTATTACCAGATGGAAACTTGCACTTCTTGGTACTGAGCCCCTGAAAGAAATAAAGGCTAGAAAACACAGTCTTCATGCTGAAGACATCTGTTGATCTTTTAGTTTGATACCATTTCATATCATGTACTTCTTGAAGTTTCCTGCCAGCCTAATTCTCTTTACACTGCTTTGTTTTCTCTTTCTGTTTTCAGGGATTTGGTTTTTTGTGGTAATTTTCTTTGTAAGTTACTAATTCTTACATCCACAAAAGACTAAACCATTTCATCAGGGAACTGAGGCTAGTTTGAGTATAGTTTCCTGCTAAAAGGTAAACTTTCAGATCTAAAAACTGGAAGGGTTCACAGTCTTGTCCTGCTATAATTTAGAACAGCTGCGGAGCAGTTCTAAACCAATCTGTCCTGCCATTTCCCAGTAAGGAAATTCCTGGGTATGACTAATGGTGGTATACGTGGGAATAATCAATGCAACATAGAAATAAAATCAATTCTATTTCAAAGTACCTGTCTGGCTGGCTATAATCTACTTTGTTCCAAGACAGAAATATAGGAAATATGTTCTTCTTAAAGCAAGAAGACAGAGTGCTCTACACAAAGGTTTTATCTTGCAATTTCTATGAGACCCTCATGCTACAGAAAATCTCCTGAAAGGCAGTGTTCCAGCATATCAGAAGCATGTAAACCAAAAGAAAAAAAAAAAAAAGCACACAGCAAAAATCCCCAAAAGCCAAAAAAGAAGATGTTGTCAAGCCTTACTGCCTTATTTTTGGGGGGAAAATGACTAATTTTCATGTCAAGACATCTACCAGGCTTGCATGTTAGGAGCAGGAGACAAGCCAGTCCCTGATGAGTTGGTGCATGATGCTGGAGGAGCAGAAAGTAGACAGTCAGTGAATGTATTGGATCAATGCAACTCATCTCTGAAATTCTCTGCTGCAGCTTGAAAAGCATTGAAAACTTCAGTCCAACTGCACCACATCGAAAATCTATGAAGCAGAACTTTCAATCTAAAAATCTGAAGTAAAGTGGTTGTTATTGATGAACATGGCTTGTAATTCAGTACCACGGGGAGCTGTGATTATTTAGAATCCGCCACAATTGTGGTAATACACTAATTTCATTTGTCATTTCGTCATTAAAAGCTTTGTTATTAAAATGCTCTATGGTTGCCATAGATGAGTATTTTTTTTCTTCCAAAGAATAGCTTCTTAGCTGCATGATATAGAGACAAATGGAGACATCGGGGACGTCATGTGAGGACACACAGAGGAAAATACAGGAGGAGGCATGTGGAAAGGGGTTATTATTGGGAACACAGTAGGAGCCACTCTTTGCTTCTCAGTACCCAAAGCAGTAATTAACCATTTCAGTAACTGGCAAATAATTAAATGAGATAGAATTCCCTGCTTCCACTCTATTTTACCTGCACATAACTCTGGTGTAAAAGCAAACTTAATGTACTTGTTTTTGTCACACCACGATTTCAGGGGTAGCTCCAGGGGTTAAAAGCAGTATTCTCATGTTATATGTCAACACCTTGAACTGAATTGACAGAAATACATGAAAAAACTTGGCGAGATATGAGAAATTACATTCCGGTGAACTGGGAGACAATGGACCTATTTTAACCTTTAGTACTATTTCCATCTGAACTTGAACAATTTAATTCACATCTCTGTGAAACCTGCGCTTTCTTGCTCTGCTTCTTGGATTTTCTACTTACGAGTATAATTCTTGGGTGGTTTAACCATCTCACTTGATCTGCATATTGTATTTCTTATGTCAGAACTGTGATCTAACTCTGGCCTGCTACATACTACTGTAATGTAGATGGAAAGATAAAAAGCCTAAGAAAACTAATACTTAAGTATGCAAATGAATTAAAAGGAACCATAAGCAAGTGAGATTTCTAAGTCATGGCAAAAGACAACAAATCTCTTGTCATAACATGAACTTACAAGAGAAAAAAAGCGCATGAATATTGATTATGGTTTGTCTGTTCCTTCTTAAGAGATTGAGATATATTAATTCAAGACTACTCTACAATTTCCCATGCAATCAGGCAGAGCAAAAATTACAATTCCATAGATGCAAATGTATTTGCTTTAGAATTCCAGTTGTATACGTTGATTTCATGTGCTTATTTCTCACATACATGTAAAGGTACTGAAATGTTAAGACCATTTTAAAAAAATTCTCTAGGAAAATAAAGTAAAATCCAAGAAAACAGTAGTTCCTTAGCCCTAATTTTGATCTTGAAAACTCTAGGGCTTAGTACTAAATCCAGCTAAACTCTATATGTTTTTAGAGTTGCAATATTTCATCTTGACAGAACAGATCTCTTCTTCCAGGAGACCATTAGCTATAAGTGCAACTCACATTCTTTATTTCTACTTGGATGGTCTTAGCTTTAACCGTTTTTTAGGAGAAAAAGACAGTCAAAAGTTTTCTTCCATTTGTTTTGATGATATGTAGAAAAAGTCATCACTCTCTGGAAATGTGGGTGTTGCTAGTTTCAGTTTAGTATCTGCTAATTTTGCTTCAGATGAATGAGAATTAAAATGAAATGCTTTCCATCTTAATTTTTGGTTCTGACAGAAATATTTTTGTTGGAATGGAATCTAATTTGGTTTACTGCTTAAATGGTGTGTTTATATTAAAACTATGAATTTCCAGAAAATCCTTGCCTGTAGTAAAATATACAAAACTGTGATCAGTTACAGAATACTTTAAAGGCACAAGTCTGAGCTGGTAGGGAAGAATTCTAGATAATGGAATGTCAGACCCAAGTCAATAATTTAAAGGAAATTTATATTCCTGTGTAAAAAAATTACTCTATTTCCAAAGTTATGATACAAAAAGATCGTTTCTTAATTTAAGACTAGAAATGGTGATTAGCATCCTTGAAGAAAAAGCAAGAAAAACCCCCAGTTTTTTGCAACTAATATAATTTAACCACTTTCTCATGAATTACGTGTGCTAATTTTGCCTACTGGTTGTGTTCTGAGTGGATTTCCTGATGAAGAATAACATGAAAGAAATTACTTTCTAAAAATATAATGAAAAAATTTAGGAAAGGGGCTGCTTATAAAATACACCCATAAACACATAAGGATCAATGTGAAAATGTGTGTGGGGGCATTCAGTCCACTGAAACATTTTCCATATTGCCTATTTTTTGTCTTTGATATCAAAGACTCGGAATACTCTTTCAGAGTAATTATTGCTTCACTGGGAGGCTTTTCCTACTGATGCAGTAGTCAGCAATTTATAAATGCAGTCTCTGCTCTTCTGGAACACTTAGCTCCCATGTTGCTGTCACTCACTTTGAGCTGTAAAAGCAAAGTAATTCTGAAGGGACCAAACAGACAATGTGGAGCTTACCTGGTCATCCAGTGTGCAAAAGGAATCAAGTATGTTTTATTCAGACAACACATAATGCAAAGCCATCAAACAATTTCAACTTAGATTCAAAACCTTTTAGAAGAAAGAGGTATGACTGAGAGGCAGTGTTGTAAAACCCCATTTTCAGAAGCTTAGTACTATCAGATGAAAAATACCATTTGGATAAAGTTTCCAATGCTTATGGTCAGTCCAAAGATTTGGAGCGCATGCTTGTGAGAATAGTTGGTAAAAGTCTATTCATTTACTCTAAGAAAAAGTGTTTTTCAGCTGTTTTTTGTTCTTCTGTCTTTTGTATTCCTCCTCCCAGTGAAATGAAGTGCTGTCATCTGTCAAAAAAATGCCAAATACATCATGATGGATGAGGTAGAAATACAAGGAGGAGTTCATACAACATGAGAAGGCAGCCGAAAGTGAGAGAATTGCTTATCCAAACTGAGGAGAGAGAGTGAAAGAAATTATTTTGCTGTGTTTAAAGAAGAAATGGTTACAAAACTGAACAATAAGTCTGTGAAATTTAATCCATATGGATAGTATTATTTTTTTCTGAGTGTTGTTGCAGTAACTTACACATTTCTGCCAATTCTTGTGAAAGATATGTGGGATATATGTCATATTATGAAATATGAGCTTATAGAGTTATACAAAAGAATTCCCAGTTTGCTTCTTGTTGTTGTTATTGGTTTGTATCAACTGAAACAGTAGCAGATCAAAACCAAGCAAAAAAAAAGTTATTTTTAACACAAGTTCATGAATTATACCTCTGGAAACCTTGCATGTTTGAAGGAACCACATAGTACATGTCTTTGTCAATACTAACAAAACTGCTGCTTACTTTATGGCAAGTCCATAAAGAAAAAACAACAAACATCCTCCTCTCAAAGGAAGGTAGGTATGAGATTGATGACCCCAGTCTGCAGTTAGGAGCTGTGTCCTTAGCATGCCAGGCATTATTAAATTGGCCATTATCTAGATTGTGCCACTACACTAGTGAAAAAGAGATGGCAGAGAACATAATATTAGGACTCAAACCATTGCAAAGTCAGTTATCTTGTCTAAGTAGGTCCAGATTTTCCTATTGTCAGAGAAATACAGAGATAAGAAGAGCATCCCTGTAAGGTAAGTCATATAATAATAGCAACAGTGTCTAAGGCAGACACTTGCAGAGAAATTTCATGTGGATAACCAGCTTCAACTAGATCCCTAATTTTCACCTGTTGAGAATAAGACAAGGTGACAGCCAGTCTACCTGTACAAGCTTTAAATGTAATTTACTTTAGCTATGGGGTGCTGAATTCTGTAATCCATCACATCCATTTTATTTGTGATAGTTAAAGATTCTTAAGGCATATATCTACATCTTGCAGTCAGACATGTAATTGCATCACCATTCCATCTGATATTGACTCAGGTGAAATAAACTTCAACAGCTTTCCAGTTAATTGATTGAGACCGATGCTCTATTTAAAGGGAAAATAATGCTTTGGAAATGAGAACAGAACCTGGTGTTTGTGAGACGCTTTCAGAAATGGTTATCCTAGATAAACAAAGTCTGAAGTGATTTAAGTAGGCTGAGAATTCAGTTGTTTCTGCAAACCCAAATAACACTTCCCCTTGGAGGTACTGAAAACAGACTTCTAAGGTGCTAGGAAGATATAATTAATCATTAAAATGTCATTTACACCTGAAACCTGGAAGGTGGTCAATAATTGATATTAATAATCAGTTTTAGATTTGCAATGGGTATACCTAAGCTAGGGCAAAACATTTTGGAAAAAAAATAAAGATGAATGGCTTTCCTACAGCACCCAAATGTCTGTAAGAATCCACAGTTAAATAAGTGAAGTTTCTATTTGCTCTGTTGTGCAGCTGGAAAGAGCTGTCTCTATCATGCTGCACCTCTGTCACTGGCTGATGAACTTCACCAAAGCAGGGAACACACCTGGGCCTGGTGATCACAAACTTGCAGAGACCACTACAACCACCACAAAGCCAGAATACTCAATAGTTGCCCAGAAGTCCTCAAATTCTGTCTCATTAAAGTTTCTATCTGGAAACAAAATTTTTTTCAGTTGATGCAGAGATATAGTAGCCCTTTCTGAATATTTGTCGGGGAAGTGCTGTGATAGGATTCTACAGTGTGCAAGAAATAGCAAGAAAATATTAATAAATAATACGTTAATAAATGTTAATGGCATGTTTATAGCAATTAAATATTCTGTATGAAAAATACTTGCAGCTATAAAATAGTTCCAATTGTGTCTTATTTTTAATATTGTAGTATTGGGTAAAGTTGGATAGATGAATTAACTGCAATTAGAAAACTTTTTATTGTTATTGATGGCTGTATTTTTCTTCAACTTTATGGAACACTAATGAGCTATGACAGTTCTGTTGTTTCTCTCCCCTTTCCTAATGCAATTTGAGTATTTTAACGTTCAGCCTTTTTTTGTAATTTAAACTGATACCATTACATTAAGTGCATGACAGGGTCAGTACAGCACATCAACCTAAATTATAGCCTCTGGCAATTACCAACTCCCAAAGTTCCATAGCAATGCCAGATTTCAGTAACACTTTCTTTTTCAAGCAACCTTCAATAATAAGGCATTTATAATATATTGCAGAAGGCCATTAATTTTAAGTATAGTGTCTATTCAGCCAGTGTACTTATTGGTTGCAGCAATTCTAAACTGATACTTTACCAAGAGAAATAAATTCTGATCTCTCCACTCTCATGGCATTATGACCGAAATGCAGAGGGAGAACAGTAAATTCTCACATACTGAAACACTGCTCTCCTCATAGATGTGTCCTAGAACTCAGTGGCAGAAGGAATTCAGTTTGTGGGGTGACATCTCAGCCCCACTAAAGTCAGTGACAGAATTCCCACTGACTTCAACAGGGATTTTACTGATGCATTTCCTTGTCAATGCGGTAGTTCTTATTACTTTATATGTTGAAAAGGCATCGTCCTTCATGCAGTCCCAAACCACACACCATTTTTAGGATTAAAGACTGCCTTTGCTGGTTTTAAAAATCTTGTCCATTAGTTTCTTTCACTTTTTTGGTTTTTTACTGGTAGCCCCCACATATCCGTACTCAGAAGTATAAATAAAAGGCAGAAAAAGGCAGAGGCTGTCAGCAGGACAGAGAGCACAGCTAATCCATGGCATGCCTGGTTGATCTATGCATTCCTACCACCTATCATACCCTAATCAAATGCACATTGTTGTGACCTTGGCCAAAGGGCACCATCCTTTCCCCTTCAGCAAAACATAAGCCTAAATCCTTGTGGTGCTGTTTCAGCTCCTATCTGTTGTACACGATTTGAGTTTTGTTTTGTCACATTTTGTGACAAAAAAAAGTGTTTGAAGAATGCATCAGAATGAAATAAACAGGTGCCTATATTTGTGCACATTTATAAGGAATTATTTGGAGAGACAAAAAGAACATACTCAGATGCGCCTATATACACAGATGGAAATATTTAGCTACTCGTTGTCACACAGGGTTGTTCTCTAGGTTTGCATTAATACCTGGTAGGAAGATTGCAGCATTTCATAGAATCTGCAAGTATGTAGTTCAAAATATTTACAGAACATACATTTAAAACTGCCAGGAACAGGAAGGCTAGGTCTCAATGTTTTGTTTGCAGGAGTTTTGTAACTGTGACCTTTTAAAGCAATGTATAAATTCTAGATGAACTGATGTCATAAAGTTGGCCAAGTAAGGAACTAATTTATATAAACTCACGTACAAGATATCGAGCATCTGGCTCTTGCTGTAAAATGCATAAAAGGCACCTAAACCCAGTATTTATGTTGGACACTAGAGATCCAGTTATCAGGCTTTACGGTGATTGCTGTCATTTTACTTTTTAGCTGTTCTTTATTATACATCCTCTACTGAGTCCTGGTTTTCCCCAGGTAGCTGGAATTCCAGGATTTTTTGATCATCAATCAAGTCCTGTAAAATGATAGAAAATAAAATAGAACTCTTTTTGAGGCAGCTGATATATATCTGATTTCCTGCAGTTCTCACATAAACAAAACTTCTTTAAACAGCTAAACCGTCTTAAGCTAGAGAAGTGGAAGTTAAGGGTTGCAGCTGTGGTCCTACAGCGGGATGTCTCTGCGTGAGACCATGGCAAGAGCAGAGCTTCACTCATAAAATCTTTGCATACAATAGAATAGTCAGTAAAGATACAACACTGAGCTAATCTATGTAATGATGAGGCTGGGAATTCATTTAATAATGCTCACATTTTTAAGAATGCACTCTGTGAATATTCTTTAGAGATTTAAATAATTGCCAAAATGTCCATCATGGTAAAATATATTTTTTCCCCACCATGACCGTGAATTAGAGGAATTAGTAAATTTATATCAATTTATCTAACCGTAAATGTGAGCAAAATATAATTAGCCACAAATCCTTAATATAAATCTTTTTTATAATTATATGAAGTAGCTAACTTTGTCTTTTTCTATTATTTTATATATGCTGCACCTGTAGGATCACCTTCAATGAAATGCGGCCCAGGATAATTTTCGTTCTTCATAGCTCTGTGTGGCTGAGTTGCTAGCTAGGGTTAAACCATGACAATGTTCCACTGGAAAGAATGGAGATTTGAGTTTCAGTCCCTTCTCTAGTAGATAAATGACTGTGTATCTCAATTAAAACAGATACTACATAAAAAGAAAACATTACATAATTCAATTGGAATATGGACAGTTGTCCTTACAACCACGACAACTTTACCATTTTGCTGACTGTTTTGAAAATCATTTCCAGGCATGTTCTACTGGTAGCTAAGGAGACTTATTCTCTATTCCTACTTACTTGTAGTCCAGAATCATGATTTATTATTTGAGGATTGTCCAGTGACCCCAACTGAAACTTCTCTTTTAGTCAAAAAACTACACATTGCAAATAAAAATCTTTTCCATTAAACACTCTTCTGAATTGCAAACAAAAGCTAATTCCATTTAAAATATGGAAAGATTAGTGATCAATTTTCCTCTACTGGTAGAACACCCAAGTGAGACAGATAAATCATATTCTGAAATTTAAAACTTCACAACATCATCATTTATTTGGGGCAAAACCATGCAGGAAGAAAGTAGGTACTACCTTAGTGCTGACTGACCTCAGTTCTGGCTTGCCATAACCTGTTGGATTTTGCACAAAGGAGGCACAGTCTGATATGAAAGAGCACATTGCCTCAAGTGACCATTCATCTCAAATACACTGTCTCAATCCATCTCATCTGCTTTAATCTACAACCAATGCAGCCATTTATAATGGGATTCTTCAGGCAGGAAATGGATCACAGGCAATCTTCAGAGTATCAGTATGCTGAAGACAGGCCAGAAGAAGTTTTTCAGGCCATGCATCCACACTTTCTCAATCCACTTCATCTTACCTACATTTTTTCTCAATTCAGTTTTACTACATCTAATCACTACCATTTCCATTCATTAAAATGAGATCCATAAGGAAGGAGAACTGAGGACACCCTTGGATAACTGGTTGTCTGAAAGCAGTCAAAAGAAGTGTCAGAGGTTATGCACTGGAATTCATTCTTCATTACTGGCCAACACTAAGCATTTTAAATGACAGGCACATTTTCTTGTGTCTAAGCAGGTTCCGTAGGGCTATGGCTGAATGGTGACCCAGTGGGCCACTGTCCTTGGAAGACTAGCACAGCAAGTTCTCAAAAGCATTTGTCAGCTTCTGGCTGCAACATACTCTGATCTGCTCAATACAACTGCTTTCCTAAAGAATATCCCATTCTCACACAAAAAGGCTAGATTTTTCCCTCAGGAATTCAGAAGCTGCTTCTTCTTCCCACGTATGGGCTGCTTGTACATACACATGTCCACGAGGATGGTTGCCATCCTCTGTGGCCAACCTGTCTCAGCCTACCAGTACATGTTCATGGGTGAGCTCACCTTCATTTTTCAGTAACACTGTGAAGAAGAGCTTGCAGAAGAGTTCTGTCTCTACATGGACTTTCTACTAAGAAAGTGTTCTTCCTCCCTTTTCAGTATATATATATTTTGTCCTGTGCTCCATCAAGTATAACACATGGGCAATAATAATCATCTAAAAATATATGGGGGAGAGGGAGAAAGCTGCCAAGACATTACTTACGAAAGAATATGCAGATTTTAGTGGTTCACAAACTGACATATGTTTGCAATGTTATGCCGCTGATGCTGCAAAAAAAAGAAATTGAATCCAAAGATCACACTGGGATGTATAAAAAGGAGGGTAGCTTGCAAAATGCATTAGTAGTAGGGCTCATAAAGACAGTGCACCTCAAAAAAACTTCATTTATTGAGGAGCAACCTTAAGGAAAAGTGTTAGTCCATATGCCTGCTCTCAGAACAGAAGCTCCAATTCATGCACTGCTGCTTTTCTGGGAATAGCCTTGGGACACATCAAGCTACGAGTGACTGTAATTTCAGCAGATCTTGTTTTCATCATTTTATGAGTTTGCTTAATTCTTTATTCTTGAAATACATTTCTTACTTTTGCTGGTTTCCGTGAATCATGAACTCTTACCATGTTCATTGTCACTGTTGTCCAATGTGCTCTTTCTTTTGGATTCTCAACCACTTCTTTCAAACTCTGCTCTTCAAAAGTTGTAGGTCTGTCAATATTGTGTACCTCAGATGAAGTGTTTGAACCCTTAATGTTTCCTTCTCTCTCCCCTATCATTCTGAACAAGTTATACTTTTTCTATGGAACTGTCAGTAACCAGAGTTACCCCAATAGCTTTTATTGATGCCAGTTCAGTCATAGTTTTGGTTGTGCATTAAGCATTCCAGCAACTCTTGCTTATTTCTCACACTTCTTGCCTTACTATCAAGTCAATTAAATTTGATTGATAAATTTAATCAAAATAGGACAGTGAATCAATCTCCTCTTGTTTTAGATGTTCAAGCAGCTGCTTTCTTCTCCTAGTTTAAAACATTAGTCACTAGATTAGTAGACAGCACAAAGTTGCTTTTCCCCTTTCTGTGAAGCAGAATAAACCTTAGGTCAACACAATATTACTACATGTACAGGAAACTAAAAGTTTAGTGGTGACATCTTCTCACTGCATTCATTTTCTCACCTATGAGAACATCTCCTGAGCTCTCTATTCTAACCTGTGTTCCTAGAGTCAGGTGGAATAATTGAGTGACTCCTGAGAAAATTATTGACAATACACATCTGAAAAAACTACAGTATACATATTCATAATGCATTTTTCACTAAATAAGTGCTCAAAATGTTTATTCAAAAATTGGACTACTCATTACACATGCAGCATTCATCATTGTGTATATGCACAATTTGTTCTGGCACTTCCCACCTTTGAAAATGTGACTATGCAAAAGTAATGAAGTTGTTTAATGTGGTACTGAATAATAGTACTTATCATTTTAAAGGAATATTTTCAAAGACAATTTCAGACTTGGTCACAAAAACAACCCTAAAATAAATGTACAGTATTAGTTAATCAAACAACTTCTTTATATTGGAGTATTCTGAACTAGGGCCATACTGGTGTGACCAGAAGGACCTTATAAAATTTGACTATATATTTGAGCACAGATAATATCAGCAATAATTCACAAATTTCAGGATTGCAAAGTCTGGTTTAGTTGTGCATTTTTTAAAAAATCTAATCACAGGGATCAATAATGGAGGCAAAGGAGAAAATCGAGTATCATTTTCATTCAACATTAACAAATCAATATGGGTCTATATTAATAGTGGTCCCTGCAGGCAAAGTTCACTGCAAAGGTACAGAGGATGAGGAACCAGTTGAATAAAGTCACCTGCTGGGCTAACAGAATTGAAAGACTTTATCCACTCTGGCATTTAACTGTGCAGTTTCCCAGCCTTTGTTTCTGATGACTCTTTCTCACTTTAACAGTGCATGCCTCTAACCCATTAGATTTGAGAGTCACAGATGGTTTCACAGAAGTTTTTCTGGTATATTGGCTACAAAAGCTGGTTTGGATTGGAATCAAGCTGTTTATTACTGAGTATGATGTAACACATTGATGGTGGTGAATCAATTATGTGTTTCTGCAATAGCCTGCACGCAAAAATAGCATTTACTGCCAAGCAGTAAAATTATTAAGTAGAAAATCTGGAATCTATTTTTTTTCAGGTGACTAGAGAGAACATTACCTTTTAAAATCATCTGGAGTTTCCCATAAGACATCCAAATTTATGGCAATGTAGGCGGGATGCTCATCAGCTGATGGGTATAATGATGAATTATGTGCTAGTGGCAGTAAATCTGGGTGTACTGTCACACTCTGCACTCCAGTGACCAGATTGTCACAGACTGTTTGCATACCTTTCCTCCTCCTCGGCCCAAACATACTTTATCTTGAGCACAAAGTTGATGGAACAACAGTATGTGCTTGTCCGTGAACTAGGCTGCTGCTCACTTTTTCTGCAGAGGATAATTGAAAACCCAGGGAAGACACAGACACTACCATATGCCTTAGGGCACACCTTTGATGTGGGCTTTTTTCTTCCCTACCTTTTGCACTCAGAAACTTTTGTCTGCACAATTTAATGCCACAGAAAAACCTTCATTTGTTCTCTTCATTGCTCTTCATTACATCTGAACAGAATGAATTTAGTCCAGATTCTATCAAGGTACTATTTCCCATACTGGTAAAATCTAAGATAGCAAACTGTTCATTTAGTCAGACATGACTACCAGAAAAGCAAGCAAACAATCAAACAAACAAATCAACATCTTAATTTGATAGTAAAAAAAAGTAACATAAGAGGATTACAGCATCATGCTTTATTTTTGTTTTTTCAGAATTCCTTTTCTTACACCATTGGAATATCTGGTGTACACTCTGTTGATTCGGTGGAAAATTCAAACCTTAAAAAATGTTCAGATACTGTCTTACACTTTCATAATCATTATATGTAGAATGTGATATGTTCTAAGTCATTGTAAAAAATTGTCACCCTCTTATTTCTGGTGAACAACAAAGATTTAATTGAGTTAATTAGAAAGTAAATTTTAAAAAGGTTCCGTCAAAATCAATTTCTTAAACATAGTCACCATTAAAGGTTTTTTAAGAACTCTGCATGGTTAGTAAAATGGGAGCGCATACAAAGAGTCCCTTAACATACACTCCCTCATGCAAACAGTTCTGTGTAGCTTCTTTTAAGGGACATAGAACATTTCCCAATGAAGATAAGATGTGCAGATGGGTTTTTTAATTTTTTAAAATTTGCTCCAAATTATGGAAGAGCTAAAAAGACATTCCATGTTTCCTGACCATATATTCTCCCCAAATATATCTATTACATCTCTCTCTCTGCAACCCACCAGGTACTGGTAGCTATATTCTATGTACTCCATTCTTATAGTACTGGCCACTTGATAGAAAAAATTCCCCTGGCACGAAGTCTTACTCCAGCAGCCAGACATATTAGTGAGTACTAATCTGCATCTAACATTACTTAGATTCAAATAAAATTTGACAAAACAAGCTCAAGTTCAAAATTCTCTTCCTCCTAGTCATTAGTGGCCCAATTCCAAATATGTTGATGGAAAAACTCTCAAGAGCTTTAGTAGTCTTTGGACTGAGCTGTCAAATAACCACATTATAAATCCTATTCTTTTTTACAGTCTCTTTCCTTTAGACCCAACAGAAGAAAATCAGGCTATTCAAAATGCTTACCACACACAGCACTTATTTTGCAGTGGGAATGAATCTCCATTTCAGATGCAAAACCCTTGGGTAAAAGGACGTGATACAGTTCACTAGCTTTTATGTATTCATTGGAGAGACGAGGGAGGTTCTGATTATACTTTTCATTTGTCAGAGAAGATGCAGTCTAAGGTGGCTTTCCTTAGACAAAGCATTTAAGAAAGTCAAAAATCTATGAAATATGATCCAGGCCACTTAATGTAGGTATCCAGCTACATTATTGGCAGTATATGAATTCTACAGGAAAGACTAAAGTGGCTGTAGCTGCATGAGACTCAGGCTATTTAGAGGTACATATACACTCTAAAATGATATCTATTGGTTAACTCATAACATGGTGAATTCTTTGAGCAATAGAATGTGGGGATGCACTCTATGACATTCTCAATAGCTTTGTACTTAGAAGACTTACTTCAGAAGTGTAGACCTTAGCTGCAGAATCTCCACCTGTGGGTAATGAGGTAAAACCAATGCCCCCTACATCCTAGTATCTGTGGCATTCTGCTAGGAGCAACCCCTGTGCTCTAGATGGTTCTGTTTTGGATCCTCAGCTGTTTTGGCCACCATCTCTTGAAGCTGATCACTTCATTTGATGTAAAAGAATTATAAAGCCTTATTTGCTTGACATTTACAGCTTTTATTGGAAAGTCCATTCACCTAAATACTCACAAGATAAAATCTGAAAAATCCACTAGGACTAGGACCATGGCAAACTGTAAGTCTCTCCTACCTTGTCCAAGAACCCTAAAGAAAAGGCAGGATTAGGTGTCCCCTTGTCCACTTTTCTCCACCATGATTCTGCTCTACCAGGTGACACGGTGGTTGAACTTGAACAGCAGCACCAGCCCACCAGGAACTCCAAGTATCTGCACAATGATCACCTGCACAATTTCCTGACAGTGTGGGCACATACCTACCAAACTTGAGATATGCCCAGAACCCAGAACAAAGACAGATGTTTATTAATGCCATTATACAAAGGGTAAACATCCCATCGCTGTGAGCTGACATGCTTACACAGTAAAGCATCAAGGAAAATATGTGACAATTAATCTGTCTGCATCTGGCCTGTGAAAGGGAGATTCAGCTCTGTGCTGACTGGAGAGCTTGCCCACCTTTAAAGCAGTCTGCACAATCTCTTCCACTAAACCTGCTCCCCTCCTTCTCCATTTTGCAGAAGACTAAACAAAAAGAAAAAACACTGATCCTTTGCATCATCCACATAAGAAATGCTTATGTGAGTATGCTGCACTCTTGCCATTTCTGTCGAAGACATCTGTTCTTATATTCAAATATTTCTTGGACCATGTAAAGGCATAAAACTTTAAGTTACACTACAAATCAAATTAATGTGGGGCAAAACATCACATTGTCACACATTTTCTAAATTAATAGTATAGTACATGTGGTGTTGTTCAAAAATCAGGCCTTTTTATTTGGAAATTTTTTTATTATCTTTTTTTTAAATCACAGTTTTTAGTAATTGTTTTATTATTCTGCATGTCTAGCTTTATTTGTTCTAAAATATTAAGTGCATCCTTCTGAAGCAAGTACAATGCCCTGGCTGCAGTTAATTGATTGAAGATTCTCCTACCAGAATTATTCTGAGATTTGCAACAGAAATTAGGATATGTCAATGAAAATCTTCATGAAGTTGTAATTTTTCAAGTGGTAGGTCTATAATAAAGTCTCCTTACTTATTTTGGTAACTATGTTTGGTGGTTCATAAGTCACTGGACTTTTTGTAACTCTTAATCATGAGAAGATCACAAGGTTCAGTTTAATTAGGTAGTGTCACTGGATATATTAATTTACTGCAATAAATTACAGCCAGGCTGCATTACTCTCGATATAAACACATTTTACTATTCACTAGAAAAACTTGGTGGGCCTGAAAAATGCTTTCTAAAGCTGATGTCTGTTGTGTAACGATTCATGTCACCATTTTTCTTTATCTATTTGGTCTTCCCTGACAGAGAATATACTGTTTTATAAAAGTCTTGGCTATGGTATTTCATTCAAACAAAACACAGCTGTGGCCACTACATGCAGTTTGAACTAAGCAACTTAGTAAAAGTTGGAGCTTTGATGATCTAAAATTAAGGGACAAGAAAGATGTGCTCCGTTATCTCCAGATAATAAAAGACATCAGGTCATACTTCAGCTCATTCTGTGACAATCTTGTTTATTCATAGTACTGAAGAAATGATTAAATTTTTACAGGGTATAAGTACTAGAGCTTTCAAAGCATCATCTTTCTCTGAGACGTTGATGAAGTCTGGACACTAGATTAAATTAGCTAATACTTCCACTGAAACATACATGTAAAAGTCATGTTCAATGAATGAAATTCAGAGTACTACTAAAATGTAGACTACTGAATATAAAACCAGTCTTGAAAACTCTCCTTCATCAATGCTTTTGAAATTGACCTCCTGCTTTGTGACTTTGAATATACTTAGAAAGTACACAGTTTAGACATGTCAAGGAACTCATGGTTAAGCTCAACCGTGGCTCAAGTTCCAAAAAGCTAGATAATCCACTGACTAAGTTTCTGGAGATACCTACCTTGAAATTATGCATTGAAAATGGATGTTTATTGCACTGACAGACTCAAGATCCCCAGAAAGTGTGTCAATAACACTTTTATTTTCTTTTAAACCAGAAGCAGAACTAACACCACACAGTTTGGAAGTCACAATACAGAGGACATTTCTGTGGGGTAGTCCCTGCAGAGTTTCTTGCTGCTGTTTCTATGTGTTGGAGTTTGGATTTAGGTTTTTTTCCTCAAGAATTTTTCTCCCATGGGTTGCTAAGAGACAAATGACTGAGCTAATATCTGAGTACTTAAGAGAACAAAGCACAAGGCTAGAGCCTTTCTCCTTGGCAGGGTGGGGTAGAATTGCCCCTCATGGAAGCAGGGCCTGATAACGCGAGATTTTGGAGACTGAAAAGCAAGGGCAGGGAGGAGGTCCCTCTCTTGCTCAAGACCCTCAGAGCTGCTGTCTGCTGAACCCACGGCCCCTGAGAATCCAGCACGGAGTTGCCGGTCTGTCTGCCGTGGTTTTTTTTCTCTCTGCCCATCGGGAGCTGCCGGCCACCAGCCTGCCTCTGCCCCGCTCCTCCACGCCACTCCGATTTTTTTGCTACATTGTAGCGGGGCTCCCCCTGCCCGTCGGGACCTCTTACCGTCCCAGCTCCCTGTGTCCGGGGATCCTACTGTGGCACCGACACCAGCTGCCCCTCCCGAGGGTCTGTGGAGCAAGGGCTCTCCTCCATCCCTCCGTGCCTCGGGCAGCCGCCATTGCCGTGTGCTACCTGAGCTCACGCCGGAGCGCCCCCTGCAGGCACCGGGGAATCACCGCACCCAGAGCGCCCCCTGCAGGCTGTGACTGGAACTGCACCAAAGGGAAAGGTGCCTGAAGCCGAGCAGGCTGCCACTGGGTTTCTGGTTCTGTTTGTTGGTTAACGTTATAGTTGTTGTTATTTGTTAGCTTTGTTTTAGATATTAGTAAAGAACTGTTATTCCTATTCCCATATCTTTGCCTAAGAGCCTCTTGATTTCAAATTTATAATAATTCAGAGGGAGAAGGGTTACAGTTTCCCATTCCAAGAGAGGTTCCTGCCTTCCTTAACAGACACCTGTCTTTCAAACCAAGACACTATGAGAACATTCAAACCATTTTGCTACTGAATACTTTGGCATAAGAGGGATAGGAAAGAGAGAAACAGAGGAAAGTTTCACCATTAACTAAATTGAGGGGTAAGAAGACAAGCTCCGCTGTACTTGAAGGACAGTACAAGATCAAGTTTAACTGTAAATTACCTGTGTTTGAAGGGATACTTATATTAAAGACTGTCCTTTTCAATAGCAAAAAAACCAAAATAATCTCTGGAACACAAACTAGATTTTTCTGAGGGCAGGATGTCTTTGGGCTGATGGAGTAATTAGGTCAGTAGCTCTACTTTTTCACTGGACAAAGTTACAGTGAAAGTTGCTGTAAAAACTGGTCATAGGACAATCCCTCCAATATGAAGCAACCCTCACTGTAGTGTTGGTGTCCCGCTCAGTCACACTCACACCAGTTCCCAAAGGAAAATGGCCAAGGGGTTGTTTATAACCTAGTAGCCCTTAGTTTATTATATTCTTTCTTGACAATAAGAGGTTGGTCGATTAATAGAGTTCATGCTTCACAATAAAAAAAGTGCTTTAGTTTGTCCTAATAAGAACAATAGAAGTAATAATTCACTTTGGAAATTAGAAAATATCTTTGTGTTAGTGGAGAAGTTACACCTCACCTAATTGCCAGGATCGTAGCATTAATTTTAGAGTAAAGCACTCTAGTTTAGTTCTAATTATCTTGCAAGTGAAATGTGTATAATTGATAAAATCATGTGTTGTTTTACAGAAGAAATACAATCTCTCTAAGCTTGTTGTAGGTAGTGCATTTTACACAGTGGATTCTTTCTCCCTGTTCTTGGTAGTGGCCCTTCTCCACTCTGTTCCAGTAAGCGGACAGCACATATTGGGCACGTCACTGAACAGCAAGTGACAGACGTTTGGAAAACATGGCCAACAAGGTTCAGTGAAAGAACCAGATTTGTCTGACCAGCAAAAGAGAGTATTCTTGATACAGGTCTTCAGACATCTGCAAGGATTCTCAGTAGATTTGGTCTCCCCAGGAGGCAGGTGTTACACACAGCAGCAAGAGGTAGAGGTTACCAAAACAATTTGTTGGCTTTTCAGTAGGTTTTAAAATCTATGTACAAATGTTCTATGTACCTTTGAGACTTATCAGACATGTATCTTTCAGTATTTGCTGTGTTTTTCTAAAGCAGTTGCATAGTTGAATGATCATTTTCCCCCCATATTTGCTCCTCCTATTTTATTCTATTCCATTGCAATTTAGCACAATAGAAATCACAAGAATGTATTCGGTTTTTCTGAAGAGCTAAAAATAATCTTTAGTAATACCAATGCTTTCCCTAAGTATCCATTTAAATCTAAACTGCAAATGTAATTGAAAAAAACTTGAGGTACTCTAATTTTTACTTAACATTAAATATTTTTAAAATGCTATACTTGATCTTAGGTTTTATAAAGAATCGTGAAGCTTAAAATTTCTTTAAACTTTCTAAGAAGAATCTGAAAAGCTGTGAGAACTCTTTATTCTGAATTTTTCAGTTACAGTGCAATTTCCTCAAAATACTTCTGATTTCCAAAGATTTATATTTTAAGTAGTCTAAAAAAAAAAAATTGCTCCTGAACTGAAATAAATTGCTTTCTTCTAAAAGTGCTATGAATTATCATTACCAGATTTATATATAATCTGAATTTCTTATCAAGGAAGTTAATATCCATCAGCAAAGTTAAATGACTGCAGAGCTATCCAAGCATGTACTGCTTGTTAGAAATTTTTTTACTGTTCTTAAAATAATTTTTTACCCTGGGTTTGAAGAAATCCACTGTACTCAAAAGAAATACCTTCCGGTTTGCTGCAGACAAAAATCTGAAACCTTATTAACTGCTAAGACTTACAAATCACACACTTAGATGAAGTTTAAAATGCAATTACTATTATGATTGCATTTTTATCTTTGATGGCAATTGCCAGCAACTGCAAATACTGAACTTTTCTAATAAAGAAGTACTTTTCTTTTTCTCATTATTCAGGAGATGCTTTCTATATTTTTCCTTACGATTGAAGAGCCCATTGTTAAGTGCTTAATAATAACTGGTGGTGCCTAATGTTTTTGATTATTTTTTCTAAATCTAAGAAGTAAGGTCATATGAGTGTTTTCATGCTACCATTCATTATAGGCAAACACAATTCTCTTTCATTAGAGACTGATTTTATGTAGGTGTGTTAGCTTGGTATTTCAAAGACAAACAATGGTCTAGAAGAAAAAACTTTAGGAGAAGCAATATTCCTATATTTTCAGTGTAGAAAAAATTATTTCACAAAGTGCCTAGCTAATTCAAACTCCTTATATATCTGTGTGTATATCACTTTGTGTATAAAATTTTACTTTTCCAACTGCAGTATAAGGCAGTAAAGCACACTTCCCTGAGGACTCAAACCTTCTGAGTGACTCTCACATTATGATCTCATTTTGATTTAGCCTTTTATCCTTGTTCTACTGGCATTCCTGGGCAATTCCACTTCTATTCCTTTGCTTGAGCAGAGCTGGCTGTCACAAACAAAAGCTGGAGAGTGGTAATGGGTCTCAGTCATGCAGACGCCTCTGCCAACAGAAATAGAAATGTGTAGAACCCTCTTCAAGGTGGAAAATTTCAAAAAAATAAGTAAGACAGAAAAATGTGGAGAAAAAGAAAGACATTTATAAAACTAAGTGCGGGACAATTAGAAGGATACATTTGCACAATAGGAACTGAAGCTTAATAACATAGCTCTAATGATACCAGGTGCACGCTCTAGGAGGACCTAGATGTAAACTGGAATTCATTGTTTCAGTCACACAAATGCAGCTGAAAAAGATTAAATTGGCACAGCTCTCTAGTGTCTTTACTAGTTCAAATTGAAAGCTTTCCCTTTTTTATTTTGTAGCCTATTCCTAGCTCTACTCTGTCAGTGGTTGTTGTATCAGTCATAGGAAAAAGAACTCACCTGCAGCATAGTCAGCACCTTGGTGTGACTGCAAAGAGCAAAATATCCTTCCTTTATAATGTGGCCAAAGATACATCCAAGGGGTCTGAAGGAAAAAATTTTGTTGTTTTATCAAAAAAGAGCAATCACTATAAAACTTTGTGTTTTACTTTACTCAAAGGCACAGAACACTTGTCAAAATGGTTTCCATTGGCAAGTGTTGACTGAGCCTGCTCCACAGGTATCCTGACATTGCAAAAGGTTAAAATTAGAGGGCAGATTGTAAATTTATTCATTAAGAATGTGCTTAGACAGATGATTAAATCAAGTGGGTTGTGACTCTAGGGGGTTCTCTTAAACACTATAGAACTGTTTTCCATGAACCATTTTTATTTTCCAGGTGTGTTCTGATTTGTCAAACATGAAGCAGTAGCTTGCTGCAAATTTAAATAAAAATCAACATTAAAAGGGAAAAAATGATAAATAAATAAAGAACTTTTGAGAAGCAACTTTCATGAAGCTTTCAGATAGAGACATAATGAAAAAAACTTACAACTCAAAAAACCCCAAAAAAGTGGCAAAGGAGAGATGTTTCTTGGGCAGAGCCCTGGAGGGCTTGGCTCTGAATTTAGATTATATAAGGCTGCTGCTGTGCAGGAAAATATGCAAATAAATGCCACAGTATTTCTTTGACTTCATGTCAGCAAGGAAAATAGCTTCATCAAGTCTCAAATCATGACTTTCCATGCACATTCCTGCAAGTTTTTTGGCTATAATATCATAAATTATATGAGGAAAGTCAACTTGAAGGAGAAAAACCAAACAAACTGGATAATGAATATCTGAATGACCTTTTATATTTCTCTCAAAATATTAAGCAGAGCATAAAAGCATTCCTCTTAATGTCTCTGAAACCTTTTCTGTGAGAAAAGATCACTCGAAACAGATTTTTTTTTACATAATGTGCCATTGCTCCTAGCCAATGGTAATGTGGAAAATAGAGATTCAAGGAATAAACAGTTTCCTTGCTGTGAAAACATTAGTGCAAGAAATGTACAAATGAGCCAATAAAAGTTTGTAGTACCAGTTAATTAATAATAACAAAAAAATTCAAGGAAGAGACATAAGAATTTATTAACATTTGGTACTGTGTTTTCAAAAAATATTTCTCATTGCATGTGATACAGGCACACACTTCAGAACTGATGATAGTTCCTTGCAATTAGATATTTGAAAGATACAAAGAGCTTGGGAAGGAAACCTGATAGCATCTTCCATTAGATATCTGGAAGATATAGAGAGCTTGGGTAATAAACAAGAGATTTATTATGTAGTACTGAGATTATATTGCTTTTTAACTCTCAGGCACATTGGAGCAGCAGAAATATCTAAAGGAATCACATAAGAATTCAGACTCAAAAAAGTGCAATCTGTCCTTTCTCTAGGCTTGGTGACTCATTTCTTTATTCCCTTTAAATCATATCTACCTGAAACACTGCTATCTGGGTAGGGCAAACTATTAACAAGAATTTTTTCCCCAAACACAGGATTCAAGCTCATTTCTACCTCTTGCTCTCTCACCAAGAGTAGGAAATGCCTGGACACTGCTCACTGCCTTGGCTTGACAGAAGTAGCTGTGAAACATGCTGTCTGTGACAAGTGGTGGTTATAATGTTTGCTTACAAAAATGCTGACATACCAGGCAATTTGGCTCAGGCACTGATTCTTCTTGCGCACCCAGGCAGAGAGGATGCTCTCCTGCTCTCTCCTCCCCTAAGAGAATGATTTTGGTTTTTTTTTAATTGAGCGAGCTAAAGCATGGCTTATTTTTAAACTGAGCAAGCTAAAACCAGTGGCTGGGTAGATCCCCTTTAGAACGCCTCAATCGCAGGGATTAAAAGGATGTGGGAAATTGTGATTAGCAGCACCACCTGGTGGTACTGATTTCTTGTAGTTACTCGGTGCAGTCTTGGAGCTATTTCGGTTAAGCGTCTTGCCTGCGTGTCAAAATATTGTGAATTGTCAGAATATTGTGTCAGGACAACAGATGGAAATAATGTAGTGGTGTATTACTACTCTTAGCAGTCCATTTTCCTGGGGAAATGGGAAAGTAGACTGTAGGCATTTAGAGCATTGTACAGAATGTCCCATGAAAAAACAGAGTTTCCTCCTGCATAGAAATGTGGCTGCAGAGGGAACAGGGTGTCAAACATGTCATTCCATAGAAAAAGCAGATGTTTCAGCCCTGTTCTCCAACCTGATAAAGAAATCCTGGCAAACAGGGTCCATTGTTTTCAGAGAAGTAAAATACATTCTTTCAACACCTTAGGAGAAAAACAGCAAGTTTATCACCCGTGAATTAAGCATCATGTTTGCTGTTGGTTTCCAAAATGTCAATGAGTGAGAATCAGAAGCTAGGACAAAAACCCTAAATTATCCACTTTTCTTTAGAGAAAGGGTTTTTTTTAAGAGAAACCACTATGAGGAAAGAAGAATTATTGCAGGAGGCACAAATTACTATGGGGCTGTTAAATCACTAGACTGATAGATAACCTTAGAGAAAAAAGAAACATAAAGCTGAACGTCAGCCATTGGGAGAATTCTCAGTGAAACTGGGGTTTATTCTTTTTTTTCTTTTCTTTTTTCTTTGCTTTGCTTTGCTTTGTTTTGCTTTGCTTTTTTCTTTTTTCTTTTCTTTTCTTTTAAGTTGCCTTTCTTCTTAGTCATTTCTCAGATTAATATATCCAGAAGTTATTCTCAAAAATTCACAACCTCCCTTAAATCCTATTGTATAAGATTTACATGCAACACATGAGGAAAGCTCTGTGCCAAACTCCAGCAGATGCAGAAGCCAGAAATGCTAAAGAGAAGGGTTTGTCATCTAATTCTCCAAGGGAATGAGGATCCCAGTACCCACAGGAGGGAAGCAACACTTTCCAACCAGGAAGCATATCTCTAGTGCCACCTGTTTCTCTCCCTCCAACTCACCTCTGCAATAATTTCTGGCTTAATTGCCTTCCTTAGAAGGGAAAGATGATGACAAAATCACTCCTGTGATCATAGAGATGCTGGATAACTCTTCTGGATTTGGTAGATTTGGAATAAATTAATTTGTGTTGCCCAAAGATGTTTGTGATAAATGTGTTCTAACCATGTGGGCACTCTGAGGTAGGAACTCTGTCTCCTCCTTGGAAGGAGGATAATGGAATTATAATCATTAAATTAAATTATTTAATTAATAATTAAATTATAATAATTAATTGTGACAAAAGGAGAGCAAAAGAAAGAATCAGTACACAGAGTCCAGAGTACCAGTCTCTGTTCCAATTAAATCTCAATTCACAACACCTACACCTCTTGTTGCAGTGTTCCAGGTAAGCATCCCTCAAGTCACCTGAATGCCGTTCTTTGTTTTTCACTTCTTGTCCCAAACCAACCCTCAGGTACAACATTTTGTGTGCAGTTTAGATCCGTGAAGGGTTTGGTAACTTACACAATGCCAACAACTGTGAGTCAAAACTGTTACAGAACAATAACATCTGGCAATTTTCTTTATTAAATATTAAAAATAGAAAGAAATGAAGTAATGGGTGGGCACATAATGATTAAGACAAACAAATAAAACCTTTCACAGCCATAAATAACTGCCAGATTTTGAGCTGTATCATGGTAAATGATGAACAGTGTGATTACTGCCTTTACAGACTGGCAGATATTAATTTTATCTTGGAGCAGTTTGGTTGAGATTTAAGATTTTCCTTTTGAATGAAAAACCTTTTATAGAATTGCCCTAGTTGTACCATGTCTGGGCAAGAGTAAAGCAGTGATATCTTTCAGTAAGACATAGAAGTTTTCTGGTAGCCTGGCCTCAATTCACCTTCACTAGGTATTTTAATATTTAGCTGCCTTACTTGCTTTAAGGTACTTGGCATCACAAATTATCAAATAATGGAAAGGATTTCAATTCTGATACTGTCAGCAAAGTCAAAACCTATTAATCCATACCCAAACTTCATCCAAAGGGATGAGTACCACACTTCCTAATAGCCTGTTAGCTTTCTCATGGATTAGAAAGCTAGTGCAGAAACTGTTAGCAGTAGTGAAAAATATTGTAAATATGCCATTTGCAATTAATACCCATTTGAGCAAGAATACATATATTGCAGAAAAAATACCTGAACTGCTCTAAGAATCATTTCAGTGTTGCAGAACCTGCCTTTCAACCTGGTGAGTTGTTTCAATGACTAACCACCAAGCTCTTAGCTACAAATCAACGTCTTATTTCCACTGTGGTTTTTCTCTAATTTATTGTTCAGATTTTCACATCATGATTTAAGCCCTGCTGACAACACAGTCACTCACTGAACCCCATCCTCTCCCACCCCACTCCACTGAAATGGGGAGGAGAATCAGAAGTAAAATTTTAGGTTGAGACAAGAACAGTTTTATAATTGGAGAGAAAAAAAAATAACAATAGTAAGAATAATAATAGTAATGGGAAAGAAAGACACCTCCACTCCCTAAATACAAACTAAAGTCCTTGTCTTTGGCTGTCTGACCACATTTGCTCAGTTTATTTGGACTTCACAGAGGACTCTAACTTTTTTCCTTCCAGTGCTCATGGAGTACAAAGTGCCATGATCATTTCTACTGGAGCAGTTACCATTCTCACTGCCCATCACCTCACTCCTGCCAGAGGTCACTTTTCTGTCAGATCTGCAAGTGTTACGTGTTTAATTACTTCTGTCAGCTTGTTCTGTTGGAGTGACAAACATTCATTTAAATTCTTCTATTGCCAAATTTTTCTAACCCAGATTTTTTGCAAGCACGTAAGGGAGGAATGAAACCTGCAGTTTTGTTGGCACATCTGAGGAGACAGGAATCTCTAGCAGGAATACCAGGGACAATAAAGGTAACCAGGCTGGTTGAACCACAGGCAAGGGAAGGCAGCTGGCAGCACACTGAGAAATTCCAGAGCACAGGGCTGAGAAGGGCTATGTCAATGATAAATGCATCACTGAGGCTTTCTCTTTCTTTTGGATGCAAAATGATTTTCACAAATTTATAGTGTTTTTCTTACCAGCCTTTCTCATACATCAGCCGAACTGACACTGTTCAGGTTTCTCATATTCCTATGTGCACTGCCATTCCCTGAGAGGGTAGTGGGGCAATGTCTGGGTTTTACAGATATTTCAAAATTCTAGGGTAATATCTTTTTCCTACAGGAGCTGAGATGGTAATGTTGACTACAAATATATTCAGTTGAGATGCATCTTTGAAATGAGAGAAATCAGAAATGTTTCAAATCAAAAATAAATTTCCATCTAATTTGAAATATTCTTGCCGAAAATTCAGTGTGAAAGGTAATGACAATAATCCTCTGTTAGCACTACAGAACTGCTTTTTCTTGGCTTTTATGGTCTTCCATTCAGGTATTTATTTATGAAAATTTACTACCAAAAAAATGGACTAACCCTACACTTAAAACAAAGCATGCATTCCTGCAGTCACGTGAGATGAGGAAAATAATATTTAAGCAACAACCTTTGCATATGAGAACCAGAAACATGTCATAATTTGAAAAGCCTGAATCAGAGGTGTCCGGTCATGTCTGCTTCAATACAGTTCAGCAATTACCAGGGTTCTTTGACAATTACTGTGATGTCACGCAGAAAATTGCCATTTCCCTCTGTTCTTTCCTATTTTGTAAGAAAGATTCCCTGAAATTTCAGGGGGTGTGTCAAACTACAAAGCTGTAAGTGTCGTGGAACTCGGAGTAGGCAGCAAAACAGGTATCATAATTTTCCATGATTTTTTGGTTTTTTTACATAGAGTGGGATTTAGTTTGTCTATTTGTCTGTTTGTTTGTTTTTTCGCCAGGGTCACTGCGGCAGCAGGTTGTGCTCTGGGTGCGCCCCGCTGCTCTCTCCTGCTCCGCCGAAGGTCGCCGGCCAGGGCGGCAGGTCCGGGATCAGAGGCGTCTGGGAGAAGAGACACGGCTGCAGGTGAGCTCTCACAGCGGGTCCTGGGGCAGCACTTCCCGGGGCATTTTTCGGTCTGCGAAAGCAGCCGGGATCCCCGGGCAGGGCGGCGGGAGCGCTCCCGGGATGCGGGGAGCTCCAGGGACACGCGGAGCGCGGGGCCGGCAGGTGGATCCCAGGAGGGTACGCTGGCTGAGGATGCTGCGATTTTCTGAATTTTTGCTCTCTGTGTGCCATCAGCCGTGAGGGTTTTTTTCCTTTGGTTTTTATTCGTTTGGTTTTGTCTGTTGTTTTGTTTGTTTTGTTTTGCTTTAGTGGTGAGAAGACAACAGACTGCTTTTGGATTGATGTTTCCCTTTAGTGAGAAGGCATGCCTGGGACTTCAGTGCATGCTGAAGAAGCTTACTTACCTGGGGAAACAGTGAGAGTCTATCTCTCCAACCCTGTCTTGGAGAGAAAGATGATGTGGCATTATTTAAGGCAAAGTGCTTTGGATAGTGGCTACAGAAAGAAGCGAATAAAAAAAGCAAGAAAATTTTTTTGTGATATGAAAGCTACGCTTCAAGTCAGTAATTCAAATTTTTGAAAAAATTATAATTTTCCTATGTTTTCTACTCATTAGAACAAGACAGAATTATCTTTTTTCTAGTCATTAATTGACTCACATTTACTGAAGAAGACACAAATATCTTTAATTTGTGGCAGAAACTGAGTAAAAAATTAAATATAGAGGGGAGTTTTTAAAAGGCTGTAATGCAGCATAGCCATCAAGCATTAAAATAAGGGGTAAAAATGAGGTATGGCTATTGTGGTTGGACACTCTTTCTTCTGACACTTTGCCTTATTTTCTTGCACTTTAATATTAGACTGATGTGAAGTAAGAAAAATATGTTCAATCAATAGTTTAACTCAGATACAATAAATATCTGCTTTATAGTACCAGCTAAGGAGTAGCTAGAGTTCTTACAGAAGAAAAGTCTGTGAGAACATTTCTTTTATTGAATTTGCATTTGTCTTACATAGAAATCTCCAAGCAAATCCTCTGCTACAGTGTCATTAAAATTCAGTGGCCTAAGGGAAATGTCATATATTGAGCAAAATTTTCAGTGTTTTCTAGGTTTCTGTCATTGTAATCCAACTCTACCCCAGTCTCACCTCACCCCCCAGCCCACCTTCCCAAAGAAAGGGATCTATCAAAAGGATAGATGTTTGTCTATACCACCATTTGTTAATTCAAAGTTATTATTTTGTATAGGAAGCCTTATTAAGAACATGAAAATTTAAATAGTTGTTTGGAAAGTAACAGTTGTTCTCTTGGACGAGTACTTGTGAAAAGTGTAAATCCAGATCACCTGCAGTTGTCTCTAATACAACCCAGAAGGCAGTAGACTACATGGGAAGTCAAGGAGAGAACGAAAGAATCTATTAATACCTCTCCTGGTGGTAGGCTGTGCATAACACAGGAAGAGCAATGATTATGCTTTACAAGGAAATGGAATATCACTTGCTTACCTGGTCTTGAAGTTTTGTCCATCAGGTTGTTACATGGGGGCACAAACACTGCGGTACAGTAAGTGCAGGGAAAAGGAAAATATAGATGTGTGGAGGATTGATGCTGGCTGAACTCCCAATGCCCACCTAAGCCACTCGATCGCTTCCCCCAGCAGCTGGACAGAGGGGAGAGAATATAGCAATGAAAGGCTTGTGGGTAGAGATGGGACAGGGAGGGACACTGATCAATTACCATAATGGGCAAAACAGACACAGATTGGAGAACATTAATTGAATTTATTGCTAATCAAATCAGTGGAATATAATAAGAAGTAGAACAAATCTTAAAAACACCTTCTCCCCACCTCTTTTCATTCTCAGACTCAGCTTTATTCCACAGTTTCAATCTCCTCCCTGCAGCAGCTCGGGGTGGGGGCAGGGAGCAGGACGTTTTCTCTGCTGCTCCTTCCTCCTTAAGGGAAGACTCATTACACTCTTCTGTGGTGGAAATCTGCTCCTCCCACAGGCCAACATGGGCTGCAGGAGACACTTGCCTCACCATGGTCAGCACCATGGTCTGCAGGGGAATCATTCCTCTGGTGCCTGTAGCACCTCCTCCTCCTCCTCCTCTTTCTCCACTGACTTCGGTGTCTGCTGAGCTGTTTCTCACACAAACTCCTGTTTCTTTCTGGCTGCAATTGCTGTTCCACAGCTCCTTTTCCCCCTCTTCTTAAATCTACTATCCCAGAAGTGCTACCATTGTTGCTCACAGGCTTGGACTTGGTCAGAGGTGGTCCCATCTTAAAGCAAGCTTGTACTGGCTCTGTTGGACATGGGGGAAGCTTCTGGCAGCTTCTCACCCCTGCAGTCACCCTGCTACCAAAGCCTTACCACAGTAAACTCAATACAAGAAGCATAAATAACAATTCTCCAGGTTCTGTGATAAAATCTCAGTGGGTTAAAATACCAGGACAGACACTAACCAAGCCAAATATTAATGTTTCTGTGTTCTCATTTAACTTTGTGTTCAGTTCATTGGTCATTCCAAAATTTATTTTCCCAAGTAATGAGAAGTGTCCTGTATCCATCCTTATAAAAATTCATGTCAACTGTTTACATTTATGTGCTGCCTCAAGGTCTTCAGCCTCAGTGGATGTAAGAGGACGACCTAAGCAGTTACATTTGCCTGACATTTCCAGCACTGATCCTGTCCTCATGGTGCAGATGGCCTTGTTCCTCGATGGTGGAAGGGTTTGTGCTAGTGATGCTTCGCAGACCTGAGGCAGGTGTTCTACAGTCCAAATTTGTTCTTCAGTTCTTCAGCCAGGTAGGTAGATCTCTGCTTAATTACTTTCTTTTTCTTCTTCTCTTGAGCACAACTACCCTCACACAATTGTTAATAACCACCCCAACCCTGTTTATGAACACTGTCATATATCTTATTTATTTAACAATCTCATATATTTTATTTATTTTATTAATTTCATTTAATTTTTTCTCAGAAATAAGAAAAAAATATTCACTGCTTGCAAGAAGGGCACAGTTGATACACAGGTAAATTGCTATTTCTCTCACACTTGTGTCAGCAAATTAAATTGACCTGTTCCACAGCTGCTATTTATTTTGACTGCTTTAACAATAACCCAAGGGGTTACACATGGCATGCTGCTCACAGTAAAAAAACGCTGCAGATTCTCCAAGGGAAACATAGAAACACAGTCAGGACTCTCTCGCTAGAAGCACCCCAGCATCACCTGAGTCCTAGCTTGCCCACTCAAACTGATTAATGATCCAAGATAACAGTTTTGTTTGTGTAGAAGATGACTAGGTTAGACAGTGCTCAGAGCACACTTTTATAAAAGAAATTGTAGGCAGATTTTTTAGGGAGCTTAAACAGTGAAGTCTTTGCATTCTTCCAATAACCTCAGACAAATATCCACTTAATCTTTTCCACTTTTATTCCCACACCAACAAAAAGGGAAAAATAATTCTCAACCTCTGTAACGTTAAAGTTTAGTGATGAACCTCATGAAGTTCCACAAGGCCAAGTGCAAGGTCCTGCACCTGGGTCTAGGCAATCCCAAGCACAAGTATGGGCTGGGCAGAGAAGTGATAGAGAGCTGCCGTGGGTAGAAGGACTTGGGGGTGTTTGTGGACAAAAAGCTCAACATGACCCAGAAATTTGTGCGCTTGCAGCCCAGAAAGCCAATTGCACCTTGGGCTCCTTTAAAAGGAGAATGGCCAGCAGGCTGAGAGAGGTGATTCTGCTACTCTACTCTGCTCCTGTGAGACCCCACTGTAAGTACTTTGTCCAGCTCTGAGGCTCCAAACAAAAGAAAGGCACTCACCTGTTGGAAACAGACCAGAGAGCCACTAAGCTGATCACAGCTGGAGCATCTCTGCTATGGATGCAGGCTGGGAGAGCTGGGGCTGTTCAGCCTGGAGAAGAGAAGGCTCTGGAGAGACCTTATAGCGCCCTTCTGCTACCTAAAGGAGGCTTACAAGGAGGCAGGAGAGGGACTTTCCACAAGGACATGGAGGATAGGACAAGGAGAAGTGATCTTAAGCTGAAAGAGATGCTTGATTAGAGGGTTTGATTAGAAGATTCATTTGGAGGCCTCCAGCCAAGAGAAGAGAGTGCACTTGATTAGAATAAACACCGTGTTACTGAAAGGTGTTTCTTAGATGATTACAAAACTGTTTAAGCTGTAATGCAGTTATTTCATCACAGATTTAATTTTGAAAATAACATCATCCTGTTCTTTCAAGTACAATCCTGGATGTACAAAATCTTTCAGTGAAGATTTTTTTACAAAATTTAGACAATAATTAAACAGCTACAACTAATTACTTTCTCTTGCTATGACAGAACCAAGTCCTAAAATCACTGAAGAATGAGTGAATTTCAGCCTCTGTGTCAGGATTAAGAGATCTTGGAGGGGATGGCAGCATTACCAGGTGATCAGTGTTGCAGAGACAATCATCCCTCCTTCTCTGATTGGGACTATCTGTTCAACAGTCTTAGCTGGAAATATCCACATTGTGTCCACAATAATAAGGTGTGAAGTCAAATACATTTTTCAATGAGATTTATTGCTTTATTGCCGACAAAATAAAGGATGATTGCACTAAGGAAGTGAATTGCCCAGCAAAGAAAAGGAGAGCAAGTTTTTCCCTTTAGTCATTGATGTTTAGTTCTCATTAAAAAATAGTTAACTCATGACTCTACATAGCAGTAATTTACACCTGCTTACCCTCTTCTGCTATAAGAAAGCATTGAAGTGCATGACTGACTTCAAACATATTCAAGGAAATAAAAATCCATGCCTTTTTCCTGTGTTTCCATTAGAATTGGGAGCAATCTTCCCTCTAGCACAGAAAAAAGCTAGACTGATCTTTAAACTTTAGTAGTGGTAACAGCAAGGGATTATAATGTTTTGCAGAGTTATTTTAAGATTAGTTGAAATACAGTTTTTCCTGCTTTGAAAACTGCATTTCTGCCCAAGACTATTTTAATAACAGAGCTTTATCTAAGTTTTGCCAATTTACAGCAGCTTCCTAGAACTCATTGCTGTTTTCCAGCATCATCTTACTTTTGGAAACAATGCCTTCTTTTGGTACTGTTTCCAAAAGCATCTTACTTTTGGAAACAGCTGAGTATTTTCACATGGCAGGAATTAATACCTCAAGATATTTTTGTTGTATGCTGAGAAAGTAAAATTGCTGAAGTTGCTAATTTCTCTGGGGGTCATAAAATCTGACTCAACCATCTTCATGCAAGAAAATACCTTTTAACATCTTAATTTTAACAGAGGGGGTTTTTTTCCCAATGTAGGGAAAAAAGAAACACTACTTTCAACCAGCTGATGCCTCAGCCAAACAAACTCTAAATCCATAAGAATGCATCTTGAAATAGTGGCTTTTATCTCTGGTGCAAGTTTTGCATAAAAAATAAGATGTATAAGGCAAATAATCATCACACTCTGTGAGGACTAATAGATGGACTTCACCCCTACACCCTGTGCTTTCATAGGAATGATTTCCAAAGGCCAACCGAAGACTAAGTCTGTCAGCCCCTGAGTTTTAGTAAACTTCCCTTGAAACTAAAGAAAATTCAGGTTCTGGTACACTCAGGAACACTGTAGCTCATAATTTGAATGAAGAAGGAGACAAATATGAAAACAGTACATCTGAAGTGAACATAATGGCAATATGACTTTTTAAATGGATGAATAGAGAGGGGGAAAATTTAGTTATAGTGTCTCCAAAATAATAGAATAGAAGGAAACTAACAAGGAACAAAGATACAAAGATTATTATTTTCCCCTGGTGAAAAGTCTTTGTCTAACTTAAATAAAAATATGAGAGGCAGAGGAAAAGGACACAGACAATGACTTGAAATAAAAAGAGTATAATTTAAACCATATTTGTTTGAGAAAATTACAAGCATTCAAATTTATGGGCATGAACATTTATACTCAGGAAAATAATTTAGAAATGGTGTGTTAAAAAGTTAATGTGATGTTTACCAACACTACAAAAGACAGGCACAAAGCTCAGATTTAAATTTTAGCAACATATTGAAAAACAATCCTGTTGAATTCTCACCTTCCACTGACAGAACTCACTGTACTCAGTGGCTCTGCCTCTGAGTTGTGTCTTCTCTCTTCATTGAACACATTTTCCCATGCCTACATTTTACTTTTTTAACTTTACAGAGACAACTCTTTTAAGAGGGAAAGAAGCTAGATTATCTCTCTAATGAAGTAGAAAGTTATTTCCAGTAGCAAATGCTTTACTGATGGTAAAAAATAATAAAGAAAGGACCTTGGAATTTCAGCTCCCCAATTTCATTTGCAAGTCTGCCAGCTAGGAACAGACATTTTTAAGTATAAATTAAAATTACATTATCCACAATTTATTGGGAGAAAATATGAGAAAGTCCTAGCAAACCTTGAGTGTAATATATGCCTGTGCAGTGAAATTTAATTTAAAAATTTCTAAATCAACCACTTTTGGCTGGCCCTCCTTGTGCAAATGACTTTCATCCCTAGGGAATAATAGAGGGAACTGAGATATGTTGCTATTTCATTAAAAAGAAAAGTGCTGAAGAAAATCCAACAAGGGTTCAATGTCAGCCTGAAGTTCCAAATAATCTTCCTCCCAACAACCTGGAAAACTGGTCCTTAGACCCACAGTTCTGGAGACAAGTATTTTATGCAAACCCACTGAGCTGGGTGCAGCAGCTTCTAGGATAACAACTGTGACTTTGTACGAAGGAGGCAAATATCATCCAGGCAACCCCATTGACCTGACTTCATAATTTTTAAAACAAATAGGTTAGTGAAAAATAAAGGGAATCTAATGCTGTTACAATTATCTGTAAGAACTTCTTTTCAAATTAACTTGATTTTAATAAGATAACTAAGTAGCCAGTGGTAAAAAACTATTCTTAGAAGTGTCACAGCACTTATTGCATTCCTCAGCTAGAGAAGGTATATTTGAAACTAAACATAGAGTCACTGGCAGAAAATTTTTGAAACCTCTACAGAGATTAGATCTTATGATAGAATATTTCATATGTCATCAGGATGGAAGTCATTGAATCAGCTAAAGAATAATTTAATGAGTAGAAGAGTTACAACATGATAAAAAAAAATAGCTAAAGCGTGGAGATATTAGGAAATGTTGATAAAAAACAAGTTTCCTGAAAAGATTTTCAAGAGAAAATCAGTTGATGTGGAATTTTCAGGGACTGATTGTGGGACTAGGCAGATATAATATTTTTCCCTCAGAGACCTGGGGAAAAGTGTAGGACTATGTCAATAGTATTCCCAGGGACACCCACTGGGGAGATGTGGCTGATGTGAAGCAGTAAAAGGCTGTCAAAGAGAAAGAACCAGATAAAGAACAGAGGAGGGACTAGAGCAATAGAAATGTGCTCAGACTGAATTGCACAAACCCATAGAAATTTTTTTCTTACCAGTATTCTTTTATAAATAGGAAGCACTGCTCTCAGTTAGAAAACAACAGAGGAAAAGCTCCTGGGATTACTGCGGGCTGTTATTAGGCTAAAGCTGCGTGAGAAGCACACACAGCTGTAATACATGTAAGGCTTTGCCTTTCCAGGGGAAAGAGGGAAATGCTAATGCCCTTCTCCAGGCTCATAACAAGGCCTGAAATACAACTCTCACCAGCTGTTTCCAGGAAAGATAAGATATTCAGACTGGAATAAGAGCAGGGAAAAGGACTAACAGAAATTTACTAGAATCAGAAGGGAGAAATATCTAAATTCACCTAACTTTATTTTTTTAAAAAAAGGGCTCAGAGGTGTGTGTTTGCTTTCTTTACTTTAGGATCAGAAACTGCAGAATGGGTAAAGGATTGTTTGAACTAAAGGCCAAAATTGGTGCAAGAGCAATTGGGTAGAACACAGTCAGGAGGTGCTAAATGCTGACAACTGCAAAGTGACTTTTACCTTTCAAAACAGCCATCTCCAATGATAGCCTTTGGTAAGAGTGGTGGAAGTAAAGCCATTATTTCTGAGATGAAATTACTTTGTTATGATGATGTCTTTGCTGGTCTTGTTGCCTGTGATAGCTGATAAGTTGACACTGTGACAAGGGTTGTCTCATTCAATCTGAACTTCTTTGCTTTCCTATATCTAGCAAAGAAACCACAACATGTTAAACAATGTTCCTAGTGCCCTACAATATATCTCAGCTGTTCTGTTCTTTATTCCTTGTGGAGATGGAAAGCTAAGTGTGAGACAGCATGCTGTCAATTTTCTCTGATTTCTAAGACTGTTATAGGTCTGTTTCAGAAATCCAAAACTATTTTTTGTTAGAAACGTGGGACTTCCCATGATGACATTTAGCACAGCATCTGATACATGCCTCTAAGTGATGCTATCTGGCTTGACACTGAGACTTAGGTAAAGAGTAATATATTTTTGGACCAGAATATCTTGGACAGACTTCTGTAGCTATTGTTAATCTAATGCTAAATATCAGATAATACTGTTATCCAATAACCAATTAATTAAGCTATTTGTAAGTATTCATTGTTAGATACTGTTAAATGAAGGAAAGCACAGAGGCAAAGATGTGGCCATTTCTTTGTGCAGTTTCTCATAACAGGTACTAAGCAAAATCCAATCTCAAAAGATTTTATAGGGCTTATCCAGTTTGAAAAAAATTCAAGCAAAATTTTTTCAGCCTAACTTTGATTGCCCAAGCCAATCATCTTGATCTCTCCATGCAGAGACACTTCTGGGAGTAATATGATTCATCTTTGTCATATACATATCTAAGAGAACATGAATTGCCCCTGGACTTCTGTTACCCTGCAGAGCTTATAGGAGCCAAGATGATTCAAAGACATTAGATGTCTAAATCTTCGACTGAGAAAATTAGCTTGTAAGAATCCCAGCCTCAGCTGAAAGGAGAAAAGTCTTTCTTGATAAACATTGATATGTTTTTTTCATCCACTAGTGGAAAGTAACACATACAGACATGATCCAAGAAGACACACAAAGCATCTGGACCAGCACTAAAGGGCTGAAACATAATGTAAAGCGGTATAGGACTGCTGCTGTTGGAACTGTTCTTCTCAGGGACTGAGGGTCTAGGTAAATTCGAAGGGAGTGCAGAAGGAAAGAGGACTGTGATTAATATCAGAGCTGGAAATCTAAAATCACTTCCTCCAACTCAAGCTGCTTTGCTGAGAGCAGTTAGAATTTGTAGGGGAGGATGGACCTAGGTGGGAGGATGACTTTAAAGCTGGTTTTACTTGCTATTGCGGATGCAGCCCATAAGAGATGCCATTTTCACCTTTCCTGAGTGAAGGAAGGGTTTATGCCTGGACTTTTAAGTCTGTGACACCTATAAATCATCTTGTCTTTGACCTGGAAGATCACTTCCAAATTAATGCTCCATCTTCAAGTTAATGAATTCTATCCAGGAGAGTCTATATAAATTCTGATGGCAGTATATAATGCAGTCAGAGGGGCTAAATAATGTTAGATGATAACACATTATGCATTTGTCATGTTCCTTGAAGTGGTCAATGGAGTGACAGTCAGTATATGGATTATTACATTGTCATGTGCCCTGGGTTTGCTGCTAAACACTTATTTTTATAAAGGATTGAGACCATTCAGATCCATTCTTAATGAGTTTAATCTGTTGAAATTGAGTTGAAGAAAAGGTAGGACAGATTTGACATATACAGAACAGCAATTGTACTTTTGTACATTTTCGTAGGCTGCTTCAGAGACGAAATTAACTTGGCATGGGTGGAACAATGAGACCATTAAGAAGCTTTGATATTTGTGGGAAGAGAGTAGAAAACACTGAAAGGACAAAAATTTAAAAAAATTAAAATTTAAGTTATCACTATTATTTTTAGGGGGTGGGGAGGAAGGGTGTGGAGAGGTGGGTGTCTGGGACTTATTTTTGTTTGGTTTTTTGTTTTTCTAAAGTGTTAATTTTAGCAGAAGGAAAGCACTTTCATCTTAATGAATGATGAAAAAGTTACAAATTATAAAATGTGGCAAATATTTTTTGAGATTATAAAATTTACTACATAAGTTACCATCTAAATATTGTGGCTCTGAGACACAACAGGCAACTATACAAAAACCTGTGCGAAAATACATGTCTCAGTCCCTGGACACTGATTTAGATGGCACTGCTTTCTGAACCTCAGCATAAAGCAAGAGACAGAGGATATTACAATATTTCCCTTTACATCAGTGGCGAGAGCACAGATATTCAAAGTGTAATTTTTGTTGATTAAATTTAGCATTGTGCTGCTTTTGACTGGGGTAGAGTTAATTTTCTTCATAGTAGCCAGTATGAAGAAAAAAGAGTACAGGGAACCCAGGTGAGTTTGAAGACAGAGACACAAACAAAAATGAGCTGTGAGGTTGGCCCAGTCATTCACACTGCCATTTCTTGACGCATGGGTGGGCTGAACTTCTCCTCTCCGTCTTCTTCAATGATTTAACTTGCATGCCCCAGTGCTTGTCTCCGAACTGCATTAATTCACCAGCATGACTAACCAAAAAACATATAAACAAACAAAACACACGAAAACACACCAAAAAACTTTACAAATAACTGGTAAGTGTGCTGGTCTTGTAATACCTTAAACCATGGAAGGGTCTGGTGAGGTTCAGAGCAAACAGGAGTGTTATCCTATTGCTATATTTTGGGGTTGTGTTTTGGATTTGCGCTGGAAACAGTGCAGATAACTGTTCTGATCCAACTAGTGAGAGATGCCTCTGCCCGAATTAAGGCGCAAATAAGACCCTATGCTGAAATCAATAATGCAGATTTTATTTAACAATAGGGTAGAGAGAGAGATCAAGTGAAGATAGTCACCAGCTGTGGATCTGGTGGTGTCCCATTGGTCCTTCTTCACCCTGGGCTTCTCAGTGGTGGAAGACCCAAAGTCATTCAAAACTTTTCATTATTTATAAATCTCGTCAAACAAAGGAACTAATGCTAATTTGCTACACAGTTCTCTAATGCTAATTAGTCTGCATGCTCTGTCTCCCTCTTCTTTTGAGTTCGTGGGTTTCTTGGGAGAAACCCAAGTGAGAGTTTCAACCTCCCCCTTCCAGAATTACATTTTTCGCAGTTGGAGCTGATTTCAGAAGTTGTTGAATTGGCTGTCCTTGTGGCCAGTAAATCCTGCACGCTTTGTGTCCATTATTAGTAATATATTCTTCTCCCCCAGCTGTGTTAACCTCCCCTAGGTCTGAGTTAACACCAGAACAAAAGTAACACCTTTATCTTATTTCAAGTTGAGTCCAAGTTACAGGTGTCCATATCCATGGATGCATATCTGGGGGGCTTTGGTGGTGGTCACAAATGCCATCTGTCCCATAACTTGGGGTGATCTTTGACCAGAGATATGTGCACAAGCAGTTGCTTCTTTACATGGTTTTCCACAGAGACAATTTTTGTCTGGGCACATTACCCAGGATGGGCTGGCCAGATCTTTCCTCCTCCAGGCCTGGAGTTAACACCATCTCGTAGCTCCCTTCTGTGCTTATCTCATAGAAAGTCCTCTTGTGGCCTTAACAGTGTTTGAGACAGGCAGCTATGCTCTTTAATTCCTTATATAACACAGGGATATTTGCATCACTGCTCTGCAGTGCTTGCACAGTGTAAAGGCCTGATCTGTCTCTCAACCCACCAGTGAGGAGGATGAGGGTGTACAAGGAGTTGTGGACCCTCAGAGGGGACACAGACAGGACAGCTGACCCCAGCTGACCAAAGGGATAGTCCATAAGACATGGTTGGCAAGAATGTTATCTGGGAAGCCACTGCCTAGGAAATGGCAGGACATCAGTTGACAGTCAGCAAGTTTTCATTTGCATCATCTGTCTTTCTTGAACTAATTTATCTGTTATTTTCATCTTCATTAAAACATTAGTCACTTATTTTACTTCAGTGACTATTTGTGTTTATCTTGACCCATGAGTTTTCTCACTTTTATCCTTCCAATTCTCTTCCTCTCCTCGCTGTGGTGAGGAGTGAGCAAGTGGCTGTGTAGTGCTTAGTTGCTAGCTGGGTTATACCATGGCAAGAATAAGGTGTGCAAGTTTACAATTTGAGATTCTCATTTGGAGTCCAAAAGTAATTTCCATTTTAACATGATTTATCCTGCTAGTATGAAAGAAATAAAGCAGAAAAAAGGTTTTAACTTTCTCCTAAAAGGCGTGGACCAGCAATTTTCAGATGCTTGAAACCTGTGTGTTTGAGCATAATGGGCATTTGACATCTTGCAGAAAACACAGTTTGAGGCTTTTCTTTTCCTGTAGAATTTGCATCCTTCAACATTCACAAAGCTAAAGGCACCGGAGGAAAAATATCACATATGCGTCATTCTCTCCATGAGCTCCAGTCATCAGTGCCAGCAGATACACTTTATAGCAGTCTGGCCTTGGTTTCAGTATCATAACCAGATGACAGTGAATCATACTTTGTAATTTGGTTAAAATGTTTGTAAAATAACCCTTTTGTCTGGCACATTCCCTCTAGCTTAAATTTTTTCTTTGAAAACATAGCTATTTCATAACTTGCAGCATGCAGTGAAGACAACATGAAAAGTGTGAAATTAGGAACTCTTCTCACATAGGCTCTTTTGGGAAATGATAGTCATACAGTTGGACTTCTGAATGTGCTTCATGGGTGGCCAGGTGGAGTTCTCCCAGCTGCATGTTCTTCTGTGTTTTTCAATAAGATTGACAGATAAACTGGTACTTTGCAGTAAACTGGGGGAAAATAAATTTATTAGAGATACTGAGAGGCAGCAGAGACAAAGAGCTTAGACTGGACACCAAATTTGTATGTGAATTTAAGTATGGTGGTTTCTATGTGGTAACTGTGGATAAGGACCTTTTAAATAAAATCCTGTAACTAAAAATACGTTATAAATATTAGTGTGTTTTAAAAGATACTTCACATAAATACTGTCAGAAACACTATTTTAGAGTCAGGGAAGTTTGTCAGTCAAAAGATATTTGAAACTAAACATTTTATTGTCAACAAAAATATATTGTTCACGATTTTGCTTTCTAGTGAGGTTGAATGGGCTATTTAATTTATTAACATCAGCAAAATTACTCATATTCTCATTTGAAAACTGGGGTGTTCAAAATGAACATAGGTCTGGTGGACATCTAGAAATAGCAGCCTAACATAAATACAAGATATTGGAGCTTTCCTGCAATGCAGTTGATCCAGGGCTGAATTCTGCTTAAAAATGCAGACAGGAGATTCTTGAATCTCAATGTAAAAATAGGAACTGCTGAAAGAGGAATGACTTTCTGGAGGAAAAAGAAAATAGCATGTAATCAAATATTTAAAGAGAATGCCATCAGTCGTGGTTACTGACTTTTTGAAAACTATAGGAGTTATTTCTGATGTTTTTGGAGGTGGCAGAAATATTTTAAGTCTTAATAAAGCATCACACATTGTACGAGGCCTTAAGGGATCCTAATCCAGTGCTACTATTCTGGCACTTATCTTCAGAGGTACAGCCTCTAGTAAAGACTTAATCTCACCAAACCTAGATCTGTTTTAACCATTCTTGTTTGAAATAAAAGGTTGGCTTCCAGGCAGAATGCAGAAACCTTTAGTATCTGCTATTTTTTGAGACCTTTATTAAAATATTGCAAGACTATGCCAAGAATTTTATTTTGCATCATTAACTGGAGAGTTCAAAACCAGCTTCTGTATATTATTGATCTTAAGGAAAAATGTAATGAATTGAGGAAAGAGAAATCTACTTTGGAACAAAGTCATCTCCTATTATATGTCAGAGTGAGCATGAAAGAAAACAGAAGTACAAACTTTCCTGCACAGCACAAGGCATTGATCAGTCATTAAGAAGACATGGGGTTAAACAAATAGGATCAATGGGAAGAACAGATGATACTGAACTTGTAGCATGAAGGACAGCATGCTTCCATGGTAGTGGAATGTAGCTGCTAAAGAGAGGGAGAGAAAAGTTGTCAGAAAATAGAAAGAAGAAAGTTATAAATAATTCAGTAAGAAAATTGAAAGTTATAAATAATTTTGAAATGGATAAAATATAGCTATTATAAAGAGGCTACACTAATGCATGATGATAGAAATCTAATTTGGTTGACATGCAGTTTAAAAAGAGTCAAGAAACTATCAGTTCCTTCAAAACTCAGTTTTGAATGCTCATTCTTACATTTTAGTAATGAGACAAATTACAGTCTTTTCCCATATTCATAAAGAATTTACATAAAGCTGTATCTTTATTCTCATTCTTTAGAGAAAAAACATATGCAAAAGACAGTAAGTGTTAAGGCAGGAAAAAGACATGACATCTTAAATAAGGAAAGAATATCAAGAACCTTTTATGAGAAATAATTTAGCTACCAAGTAAAGCCATGTCTTAAAACAGATTTTTTTTTTCAAAAAGAAAGCCTGTGTCTTCTTTTTTATTTTGAGGCAAGTTTTTCCATCTCAAATACTCTTGCCAAGGGAAAGCTGGTCAAACTACTTCTCTCCCAGTTTTATCACTGCTAACACCAATTATGACACTATAGCCAAGAAACAAAGGTTTTTCTGATGGTCTTCCACACTGTTTAGTGCTTGATAGTTTCAGTAAAGCACCTCTGAATCCACCTAGGAGCTTTTATTAAGTGAAAATACTAAACCAGCAGTTTTGCCAAAAAACCACCAGCTTATCAGACTGAGTTTAAAACCACCCTGCATTCACAATAAAAGTAAGAAACATAATTTAAATAATTTATCTTAGTAAATTATATGACTGATGCAGCATTGGACATCTTCATGTTCTCTTTCACATTTCTCAAAAATAAAAACCCTTAGAATTAAAGACAAGAGCAGGTCAGACCCAAGAAGGCACTTCCAGAAGAAGCCTGAGCTGAATAAAATGAGCACCACATGCAAATTAATATTTGTCATATAGCTGGATAATGCTTTTATTCCCATAAATCCTCTGCTTCATAATAGGAGTGAACTATGTCACGCAGTGGTCCAACAGAGATTTTAGTATTTCAGCATTTCTTTTTGCAAATAAAATGTCTTTATAAGGTCTTAAGAAGTGGAAAAAACAGCTGTTCTTGTATGGAGCTTTAGGGGTCAATTTATGAGGGGTAAAATGTAAAAAAAATTGGTTTTAATGACTCACTTTAATATGAAATAAAAAGCATTAAGAAAAGCTGTAAAACTATGCAAGTTGAATATGCATGTTAAGATCTATGAGAAAGTTTTCTAAAATGACATCAGACACATATTTTAATTAAAGATTGATATTTGTGCCACAGGCAGACAACATAAATTAGGCCTGGATGTAACTTTGGTAGTACAATTTTTGCCTATGGGTTAAAAGAAAATTTTGTAAGAAGCAACTCTCAACCTCTGGACAAGGATGAACATAGTTACACATAGACAACAATCCTAATATAAGTTTACTCCCACATACATGAAGCTTAAATTTGACTGTCCAACAAAAATATCACTATGCAAATCTGGCCTAAGTGAAATCAGAACTGTGTGTGCTGCAGACAGCATCCCTTGAGCTCATATATTGATGTACTTTTATGTTTTTGTCTCTGGTGAAACAGGAGAAATGCTGATATGGGTGAAAAGGGAGTCCATTATGATGTCCTAGTCATCACTTGGAACATTCCAGTGGGCCACTTGACTTTAATTGAAGATGAACACTGCAAGTAGCAATGTTAGTGATTAAAATGGCAAGGGAATGATTTGGCTAACGACATTTTGAAAAAAGAGCCAACACTTACACATTCAAAACAATTGATACTTGTTCTTTCACGGCACAGAGATGCAGCAGGTAAAGCCTGTGCCAGACTTTCTTTCTCTGACAGGACCATGTGAGGCACATCTCATTCCCTGCAGCATGAATCCACTGGAGCATGTAGCAGGAAAATATCACCATTGGGTCCCTTCTTACAGAGTTCACCAGCTTCTGGCTAATTTTTCTATGAACTTTGAGTCTAAGCATAGGTGTATTCCCCTTGATAGGTGTTCAGTTGCCTGTGATTTAAGCTGTACTTTTATTATGGCACAGTTACCTAATCTTGTCTCAGAATCCTGAGAAAAGTTGCTAAACTCTAAGCTGTGTGAAAGTACCTAGAGCAGAACCATGTGTGCTAAGAAAAGTAAGATGGATTGAAACCCAAGACAAGATTGTTGAGGTGGAGACAGGCCCTCCAGGGTTCAAGAAGAGAAACACTGGCATGAGGAAATTTAAAATGCTAGTGAAAATCAGGAGGTCTGAAGGTACCCCTTCATTCCCATTGATACCTGTCCAGCAAAGACCCAGTGGGGTCATACAGTGGTGGTAAGAGTGCTAACACTTAGCCTACGAGCTTGCTAGTCCTAGCTGTCTGTTGCCCACTGTACTAGACAATAAATAATTGCTTTTTGTGAATATCTTGTTTGCAAAGCATCTCTGTGCAATGGAAAAGTTTCCTGAGCAAGTTCTTAAAGTCTAAAAGTTATGTAGGTACCAGTCAATTTTGAGGGCTACATAAACATTTATTTAGCCTATATCCTTACAGCTGCAAGCACATAAACAGAGAAGTAAGGTTGAGAAGATAAATCTGGAGTAAGTAGTTCTGTGACAGCTGAGAAGGAACAGACAGGTGTTCCAAGCATTTGGAGCAGCCGAGACTGACAAGCATGAGAAATGTGTTCCTGGTTTGTCCAGTGTTGTAATGTTGCTCTAAGAAATATTTACCAAGGCAGTATCACTGGTAGGGTGGAGCCACAAGTCTATAAAAGTCATGGGCTTTTAGTCATTTAGAACCAGAACCACTTGATTTGGCATGGACTAATCCATTTACTCATTCCTCACACTCCTTTTTCAGTTGCTCCTTGCTTCACTTCACATGTAGTTACAAATCACCCTGCCACAGGAAAAGGTAAAAGCCTTTTAAAAGTTCAGTCCCTTGAGCAGCCCATTTGCCTTAGAGTGTAATACACCCAGCTGCCTCTTGGGCAAGCCTAACAGAAGTGTATTTTAAGCCAATTCAAACAATATATTAATAATTAACATTAATAAGAATATTTATAGCAATTTGTGATGGTGGCAATAAGTAGTATCAGCATACTATATTGTGACAATATACAATACATAGGAATAATGTTATGATAGGATAGACCATAGAATAAATTATGTCCAGCAACAGGAAGAAAAAAAGTGAGGAAAAATCAAGCTCTAAGAAACACTTCCCCTGTCCTTTTCCTATTTTCATAACAGAAACACAAGCACATGTTTATGCCTTCACTAGAAATCAGATGAGATGATTTCTAGTTATATTAACTAGAATCATGTGCTCTCATGAAATATTTTCTCTTTCCAAGTGTCACCTTGGCTTTCATGATCACATCGTGTACTTTGCTGGTGGCTGTCTCAGAGATGTTCCTCCAGGCAGCATTGTAACAGGAGGCTTGGCAGAAAGGCCAGAAGGAATGCACAATAAGCACAGCTAACAAGCATCACATACCTTGTGCCCTGGACTTTTTGAGAGTTCAGCAAGTTCCATCACTGCCTCCTTCTCCTGTTCTCTGTGTCAGAGACCCATCTCAGACACTTCCCTTGTTGTTTGTCTCAGGTAAGTATTATTCAGACTTTTCCTGACAAAAGACTTTTATTGCTGATAATTACTTTGTGAGATGAGGACACATCTGCCTTTAAGTTCCACTCTGTTTGAAGAGGAAATTAGCCCTTACTTGCAAAACAGCACGTTTTCCCAAATGTACCATTCATGCTTCATTTCACAAATTTATCATCAGACAACAGACAAGATGGAAAATTACATCCAAAGTGGAGGAAGGAATAGAAACCTTTCTGCTACAAAAGAAAGGAGACAAAAGTTGTTTGATAAGTGTTTAGGGTGAGATTAATTTCTTATTGTCTAAAGAAATCTAAGTTGGAACAACAAGATGGAATAAGTTTGAGATCTATCAAGAAAAATAATCATTTATTTTCACACTGAACTGGATTTGTGGTGGTGTTTTCATTCCACCCAGCCTAATTATTTCCTTTTCATTTTTAAGTTCATTAAATCATGTTTTTTCCTTTGGTTAGATGAATATTAAAAGTGAGAATTAGAAACCCAGATAAATTATCCTTTATAGATACATATGAACATGTCCTACAATGTATGTGATTCAGGAGGCTCAAAAAGGCTTCTTACAATACCTAGGGAAATACACATATTTGACCAGATTTGAAGGTGTAGTGGAGGCCCACCCTCCACATTTGTGGGAACCCTTAGAAAATTCAGCTGTGTATCCAAGAAAATGGTGTCCACACAGAAAAAGCCAGGATCACCCTACAGACAGGTAGTGATGGGCATCTCTGGAGCTGGAAGACGTGGATTCAGTAGCATCTCAGGCTAGAGGGTTCCTATGCATGTGCCATGCCTTCCCTGTATGATCTCCAGTGCCTGTTTACACACTTAATTTCATTACAAACTACATTATTCTGATAACCTCTGCAGCTGCTACTGAAGTGAGTTACATTTGCTGCTGTTAGGTTGTGCTGGTCTCTGGTCCTTGGAGCAAAGGCAACACCATCCACTAAGCCACACGTCACACGGTGCCTTAAGAGCCTCAGCCTTTTGCAGTGCTTACAGCCCTCTCTCTGAAGCTGCATAGCTGGCTTTCCTCTCTGTGCCTGGTCACTCAAGCCGTGGCAGCCTTTCCCAGAGCCTCTGGGGCAGCACTTTCTCCTTGTTCCCACGCTGCAGCCCTTGCACTGTTATCCTCCCTGCCCCGCACCTGCGAACCCGACAGCGCTGTTACGGGGGTTTCTCGTGGGAAGTGATGGCCACCAGCGTGGGAATCACCCCTGCTTCCCCTCCCTCTTCCTACCCTGTGGTCAGAGCTCCTGCTCCACATTAGTTGACCCAAAAATATGCATGCCCCAAATTTAATAGTCAGTCCGTGTGCAGCCTCAGCAAAACATGTTTTCAGCAACACCAACAACCTCATAGGCAGGAGCAACTGGTGAGAAGAAAGTCCTGATGAAAACTATGTTGATACTGTAGAAAAACCATTACAGGCGGAACCATCAACCACTGCACTGGAGCAGAGTCACAGAGAATGATGTTTGCCTGGAACACCCTTCATTGTTCCTCTTCCATCTTACACACTTCCTTTAATTCACAGTTTATTTACTGGTTTGTTGGTTTTGGTTTTTTGTAACCTCCATTGTAACTTTTTCCTGCATTCATTCTTTGGAAGCACTTCTGTTGACAATTTTAAAAATAGTTGTAGTATTGTCCCCTTTCTTTGCAGAGAGATGTTGTTGCTTGCACTGCTTAAAAAAATATATAATCTAGCTCAAAGCTTGTTTACACTGTACTTACATGGAGACTAAGAGGTCAAATTTTGTGTAAAGGAGGAACAATCACAATTTAAGAACCTGAGAAGCTTGTAAATTACTCTCAATTACACAGATCCTGTAAGCAGTATCAGTGTCAGAAGCTATTTCCATGAGGCAGCCAGTGAAACAAGAGAGCTTGCTGTACCAATAATGGTACAAAGTAGTTCTACCATGACAAATGTAGACGATTTTTATTCTTTCTGTCACCATCATGAGGACTGAGAATAACTGCGTGAAATCATACATAGCTTTTTAAGATATCATATGCCAGAGAAGCCTTTTGCTGATTCTAGAATTGATGGCTATTACTTTGACCTCATTTAGTGAAAGAACTTGATTGTTGCAAAGCTTGAACACTGAAAAAAAAATCTGTTTCATACTCATATTCAGGCAAGACTGAAAATAATTTATTGTCACATGAAATACCACTCTTTCTTCATCTCATGAAATGACTCTTGATTGTCATTGGTCCAAGGGTAATGATAATAAGCAACTGAGATTCTGCAGGCACCCTGTTCTGGCAGACTGCTGAACCTGATCTGTGAAAAGCAAGGACAGGACATTGAGCAACATCCCAAGGTCTTGCAGGCATGTTGCCAGTACCTACAGACAAGGATCATCTGATTTGTATCAGCTATTAACGTTGAATAAATGTAAAAGTATGTTTTTATATCTTAATTCACTGCTAACTGAAGGTTACCTTTAAGGTAGCAAAGTCTTTCTGTTTTTTTCATCAGTTATGTGGAGACTAAACAATTAAATTACAAGTTGAACACACCTAGAGCTCAAGTATATCACAATGTTCCATAATTGTTTTAAAATTAGCAGTCTTGATTGTATTAAAATTCCTCCAGTCATTTTCCAAAACTAACTTCATCTCAGGTTAAGTCTCTGCTTGTTTCTTGTATTCCTGAATTTTTAAACTTTAACTCCTGTATGTTAATCTACTATACTTTATTAAAAACTCTTATCAAATCAGTCAAAAGATGTTGTGACCCAAAGCCTAATCAGTTATACCAACACTTATTGAATGTTAAGGGAATTCCTGGAATACAAGCCCTTCTGACATGTACTAGACAACTTTTTAAAAATGTGTTTCCCTTCCTTTGCAATGACTTTTCTTAGAATTTTCATTTTGCATGAACAATATTAACCTAAGTATTTTGTTGGTTTATCATTGCTGTTACCTACTTTTACCTCACTCTTGTCTAGCCATTTCACCTGACCTACCTGAGAACAAAATCCAAGACAATTTAAGTCAATTTATGTTTACGGGTGGCATCACTTATTCTGATGTTCCCTGTGTGGGTATACTCAAAAAGTAATAAAGTTCAAAGATGGTTTGGAAAGCTGTGCTTTTGATCTAATCTCACCTGGTGATGTTCTCTGGTAAGTATTGGTTGCAACAGGAGGGCTTGATTTCCCTTCCTTTGTGAAAGTGAAACTCAGAAGTGGCTTTATTACTGGAATCACAGCAGTGTCAAGCTAATGAAAGAGGAGGATCTGCACCACTATTTCCAAGGTTAGAGCTCCTAGAATAGGGATCAAAAGAATTCTTTGCTACTGTGACATTGCCTTTTTTATGATGATTTGCACATAGGTTTTCTGCAAAAGGATCGAGACAAAAGTCAGTTTTGAAAGATAGTAGTCCTCTGATAGGAAGATAAAATGACTGTGGAGGGCATTTGGGATCTGACACTGTGTGTGAAGTCATGGAAACTGTAAGTTAATGACAAAAAAACTTCATTACTGATGGCTCAGAAAGGGGTACTATTGATTTTCATCCTAACTACAGCTGCCTCATCTGGCACTCACTTCTGAGCAATTAAAGTCAAGGGAGAGGCATGAAAAGCCCTTTTGGAAGAAAATCTCTTTTGAATAAACCTTTGTACATAATCTTGCAAACAAAGAAGTGAATTCATGGTGTGAGTCACTGGAAGTTATTAAACCTAAGTTTGGAAAAGAACTGTATGTGTCAGGGATATGTCTTTGCTCCTCTTTTCTCAAAATCCCTGTTTCTGAGACAGCCCCAAGAAGGGTGTTCCATCCTGAAAGAGCTCAGTGCTGAGTGCACTACAAAAGCCAAGTGGAACTTGGTGTTTGCCCAGGATGCACTCTCCCTCATTTCAAGAGGGGTAGAAGAATGCCTACTTGCTGTCAACACTTAATCTGCAAGGTTTCTAATAGTGGGTCTAGAGAAAAACTGTAGAAGGCTATGAAAAGGCAAAACAGTGTTGAGATCAAACTGGAACACTGAGTCCATTCCCTGATGACGGTATGTATTTTCTGTGCTGTTTTGCCACTATGTCATCATATATAAGCTGCCCAAAAACTGTAATTTCAAAAAGTTTCTTTCAAAATGTCTACTTGTACTCTGATGCATAGTAGCTACGTACAGATAAGGCATGGGCCCATACGTTCAGATAGGTTTCTTTATCATTCATTTTGCATTAAAATCTTGGTTTGAAATGCAGTATTTCTGATCAGGATTGTTAATATTGTGCTGAAACTGCCATCCAGTTCAGCATTTCAAGCTTTTATTGTATTTGAACCTATGGTAATAGGTGAAGAGTACAAATATTCAGTCATTATATCAGAATACTACAGCTGAAAGTTTCCAAATCATCAGGAAGCCAGCCTTGACTGTATTCCAGGGCACTGTAGACCAGGAACTTCTTCCAGTAAATTTAATGTCAAAGATTTGGGATTTAATATCATATCACCTGCTACATACATTGTGATTACTATTTAATCCCATGATCCAGTCTAAAACACTGCATGCACTAGCAAACTGGATGCCTGAGTGAAACTGGATAGCTTAAGAGTTGGTAATGGTATGATACATGCAGCATTCCCTATCCAGAAAAAGCACTTAACAGACTTATTGCATTTTAAGCATGTAGATAGTTCCACAGAAATCAACTATGTGATTTGCCATATTGGGGCCCAAACCTTCTGTCCAAATGCCAGCACCGTCTGGAGGTGAATTCACAGAGTGTAGTCAACTTAAAGGTATCTACAAAGGCAGAAAAGAGAGAGGAGACATCTATGCAGCAGATAAGTGTTTGGAAATAGTTGCAGGTATAATTAGCACTCCAGAGGTGATCTTGCTGAGAAATACAATAGGAAGACTATCTTTGCCTTCAGAGATATTTTCTGGGGCTGAATTTCAAAGGGTTGAGTTTATAACCACGTTTATATTTGGCCAGGATCCCCTGTCGTGGCCATGATGCTGAAGAGCAGTGGTGCCTTCTGTTCCTTGTGCTATCAGCTTCCTCTTGCCTTGAAAGAAATTCATCACCTGAGTGGCTCTTTAAAGGAGAATAGCACCATCCAAGTCAACATGAATCTCAGTAATGTGATGATTTCCTGTTTGCTTGCACGTAGAAGGCTTTTGCACATGGATAGTTTTGGGGGAACTTTCCACACAGCTAAGTGTATTGTGTAAAGCTAGAAGTGTGTTTACCGTCCAGTAATTCAGCTAAAATATGTGCAATGGATAGTCTTGATCCAAATGTAATGACAAATAATTTAAGCATTAAGTTATTGGAATTAATCACTAAGACCTGTAGGTACACTAAGAATCCTGATACTGAAAGCAGTTCCAGTTTTGTCTTTATGCAGAATTACTTCTTACAGCTAAACCTTTTTCAAGTTGTTAACAATGTCCCAGGCCTGTTCATGGTGCTAAATTAGAAATAATAACTTTTTCTGTCTGACTGGTTCAATGTAAAATAATAAAACATATTTCTTCATTGAGTGTCTTACCATAGAAATTGAAAAGAAACATCTCTGAAAGTAACAAGAGAACCATATAAACTGTTAGGCCCAACAGGTTCAGTCTCATCTGAAACTTCAAACTTCATCAATATGCTTTTTTTGTACAATGTTCTATGTAATGGGGCAATATAAAGGCTAACGTGCTTGTTTAGGTCATTTGGACTGAAAAGTAAAATATAGTAAAAGCCTTAGTCAAAGAATTTTTAATATGTTCTATAAGACAAAAGATAGAATTTCTTCCTTTTTATCTATTCTAAATATACTGTAGTTGCAGCTCTGATTCTGTAAAATACTTATGCACCTGCTTCTGCCTGATCAGATGGTGTGGATTTAGGAAAAGGTGTAAATATTTTGAAAGGACTATCTTCTGGTCTCTTGTAAAGAAAAGAATACCAGAGCTATTTCTCTCATTATTTTGCAAATCACTCCTTGAAGACAATGAAACTTTATCTTGGCTCTGTGATATGATGACCTTCTTTGTTCCTTGCGTGGTTTGAGATGTGGAGGGGCTTTGGCCAGCTTTGCAGCCTCATGCTAAGAGGGAACAACAAGACACTTAAACCTGTACCCATTATTTCAGCAAATGGGTTGGATAAAGGTGAAATTTGAACAAAGATGCACCTCACAAGATTTTAAGCCATTTGTGTGACTTAAGATGTAGTATCAAAATAGAAACCATGCCTGTGAACCTGGATTTCCCAATTTCTTCATGTACAAACACCTCAGAAAAAGATAGTTTTGAAATAGAGCCCATTGGCAAGAAATTAAAAGCAGTGCACGTGTGGTGTAGAGAAAGCAGCACAAGGCCAGCAATGTTAGATGTTCCAGGCAGACAATCCTTCCCAGTGCTTCCTCCAGACACGGAGGGGTGGTGAAGTGTTTTTGGGCTGGGAATGGCAGTGGGCAGCAAAGCCAGCTCTTGGCAAGGAAGGACCTGGGGGCTGGCGTCTTTCCCTGGGTTCTGGGAAGACAGCAGCAAAAAATTACTTCCTATTCTGTTTATCCATCTCCTATTTAGCTTCAGCTCCTAAAATTTATCTTCCTCTCCATTTCTGCGATTCAGAAATCATAGCAAAGGGCCATTGATGCAATATAGCATGAATTGACTTATGTCCAGGTATATCAGCTTACTCACAAAATATTGTGAGCAATAAGAGAGAGCAGTTAAGACAAAGTACAAAGATGCATTTCTCCAGTATTAGAAGAATCAGAGCATGCTGTACTTGGAAGCATTTTCACTATGGAAGAGAGAAAATGCAGAGAAAGAATAATTAATAACAAATGTGTTCATTTAAACTTGAGGATGGGGTTTTTTCCATTTTTTTCATTAGTGGTATTTTTAACTGCTGCCATCCATTAAGCCAGAAGCAAAAGAGAACAAAAGTAGCTTGAATAGTCTCATAATCAGCTCTATTTAAAATAATTGGGGTAAAATCTCACAAAAAAAATTAAATCCCATTAAATCCTTGCTTTTAGCTGGAGAGAGAACTAACAGTTGCATTCTTGGGACATAAGCCATTTTCTCTAAAGTATATATATATATATATATATTCTAAAAGCTCAGTAAGTATTAGTGATATAAAGAAAATTGAGAGGAGAGCAAGGTCTGGCTTTTGTGAGCACTGTGATCTATACCTTCTAATTTCTGTGGATGTAAAATAGCAATTTAACTACAGAAATAGAGATATAATAGAGCTATGCAAGCAGAAAGGGAAATTAATTTACTTTTTTTCCAATGATACCTTGTACAAGAACCTGCAAGGCTTTCAGCTTCAAGGCCTAATGCTAATAAATTGTCAGCAACAACAGTGAAACATTTAATCTTGCAGTTTTGGGGAGAAAAATAAATTTATTGCTGAGTTGTAATCAGATCTTTTTGTAAATGTACACACTGCTTGTCATTTGCTTGCATTTCCTTGCAACCACCATATTCACCAGAGTTTGCCTTTACTTTGACTTATACTGCAAGCAGAGACAACTGGACTAATGTGGGTGTCAAGCTGTAGCAGCACCAACTCTTCAGATGTATTTACTGTACCTTTTGGCCCTCTGGGTCACTTTAACAACGTCTCTGATAGAACATATTGGGGAAAATTCACATGACTTTTCTATTATAGCAGGAGCTTCTCCTTTTCACTCTATTTTCACAGCATAGAATAGCTTTGTGTATTTGCCCAACTGCCTTCAGGAGAAAGCACAAATAAAAATGTCCTAGTAACCCTTTTTCTAAATTCCAGTATTTCATTAGTGAATTCTGAAGTACAAGTTTTTTTAAAATAAATAAATGACTGTGGAAGCATATTTAATTCACCTTTAGTAAGATAACTAGCCACTTTTCAGAGCCTCATCTATATAAACAGAAAAGCAGCACAATATATTTTTAGAAATCCATTACAGATTCAGATGCCATCAGTTTAGACTCTAGTCAATGCACCATAAGGGAGATTGCTATTACAAGTTTCTGAGCACTCATCTTTTGCAGTGGAGAATTCTACATGTTGTCAAAACTTGTAGTGTGCACACACATACCCCTCCTCCCAATTATCACCTCTTTTCTCCCAAAAAATGATAACATTTTAAAAAGTTGACCATTTTCAATGAGTCAGCTCAAAACTACAACAAAGTGAAAAGGTCCTGCAGCTTGGAGAACTGCTCTGTTTTACCAGAACAGGTTCCAAAATTTTAGTAATTATTTTGTGTTGAAAAATACCATCTGTTTCTTGGAAAAGAAATAAATTGTAATGAAATTCAGTGTGAATGCAAGCTGCAAGCAACAATAATGAGCAGTCTGGTGATGAGCACCCAGTAAGTCAGTGAAAAACCCCTGTACAATTCCAGTCTTCAAGATCTGTTGGAATGGGCTCAAGTGATTGAGAAAGGGAGTCTGCCTTTTTTATTTCATGTTTAAATACTATTTAAACAATTTCCTCCAAGGAGGCCTGAGTTTTTGTTTCAATACCTAAGATTCCCCTGGGTGTATGGGAAAGGAATCCTTAACTTGTGACCTCCACTACACACAATACTTGAACCAGGGTGCCATCCCACCAAAAAGGGTGAGTAAACTGACAGTAATGAATGCAATTATGTAACTTACTCTCAACTGCAGCTCAACAATATTTTGTGAGTAAGCTGATACACCTGGCCATAAGTCAATTCATGCTATATTTCATGAATGATCCTATTTACATTAAAAGGTCTATTCAAACTACTACTCAAAGTCACTAACATTGGGAAATAATTGTTCACTCCTAGGAAAGTTGCACTGCATTTTGAATCGAACCATCATTTGTTATTTCACACCTCACCAGTATGTAATTTAATGTCCTTTATTAGATTTGTGGTGAAATGGGCAAGAAGGTTTTGTCATCCTTCTGCTAACCTTTGAAAGCTGTGGATGGGAAAATAAATGCCTGGCACAATTCATGTGATTTACTGTAGTCATCTGTATAGGAATGAGATGAGTCATACCCATTTATTACTGTGCTTCCATTGAGTATGGTCTAAGGGCTCCATTCAGATTAGACACATCCATCACAAATGCAGCATTTCATTAGATGAATCACACCTAACGAGTCAATTTATAAGTAGAATATGTATATACTACCCATATGTACTAAATATTATGCCATTTACTGCACTATTAGCATTTGGGTGCTCTCGTGATGACACTAAAATCAAAATAGAATAGAATACAGGTGATGATTTATACCAATTAACCAGTTCACGATGGTTATGGTGATCCAAATGAAGCAGATTGTGTGTCCTGAGAAAATATAGTTAACCAAAAAAAAATTGACTTCTTATCTGTTTTAATTATTTGATCCTTGAAGGCTGGGGTTGGAATATAGCCTGAGAAAGCAGATCTCATAACATCTCACATCACTTTGTGAAATGTATGTCTCCACGCACATAAAAAAGACCAAAAGGTTTTAAAGAATTTACACAATACAAGACTTCTGTATTGAATAGCATAAAATAATTATTTTTAATGTAATTTTAATGCAAATTAAGGAAGTATATTTAAAATTTTTTGTATGTTGTTACAAATTTGGATGAAGTTAGGTGCATGTAAGGGTGACAGAAGAGAGGGTATATGTCAGTCTTTTTCACCTGGACACCCAGAAATACACAGGTGCATTTTAATTGGTTATTTAATTTTAAAATAACTTGATTTTTAAGAGCTGATATTTTACACTAGTATGTATTAGCACATAATTTGTGCTAATATATGCAACCAGTTGAAAAGTGTAAGATGGTGAAGTGAAAATAAATCCTTCTGCTAATTCAGACCTTATGAAAAGCAAACTGTGTTCAGTGACAGATGGAACAAATGTCAGAATAAGAGCTAATATGCACTGTGGATGATCATAGGACTTATCTCAGTGTTCCAAAAAAAAAATACAGGAAAATAAATATTGGAAAAGTCTTCTAAAATTATTTCAATGATTGTTTGAAATTGAGATTTGAGCTGATTCTTGGGACAAACCTGCAAGATATTTAAAAGTAAAAATGTATTTATTGACAGTGGGATATACAGGATATACAATAATCTCATTCAGACTGCCCTGTGCATCTTAAGAGTCGAAGGACACCTGTCTTGCAGCTGTACTTGGATTGTACATCACTACATTTCACCCCACCAGTCCCTAAACAACTGGTCAGATTTGGGGCTTCCTTCTGCTGTCAGCAGGCCCTGGGAAAGGCCACCAGCTGGAATTGTATATTAAGCACTTGTTCTTTTTCTGTTTTTCTGACCCATTCTGCCATGTCCCTTTTCTGCCATATCCATTTTTTGTGTTGTCCATTTGCTGTCACACTTTGTGAGCTTCCTGAAATTTAGAGCCAAATAAAAGGATTGTCATAAGTCAGTTAGATGTGAGTATTTCATCTTGACATTTGATGATAAATGGCCAGGGCATCCTCTCTCTGTAGAACTGCAGATCTAGAACAAAGATTATTTGTCCAATTTGGACCCAGGAAAACTGGTCCTGAGTCCTGGTTATTCAGCCCAGACAAATGTTTTATTTCAGAAGAAATCCATGAGAGACTGTAAAAAAGGAGGTAAAAACATTTGAAGTGTGCCCAGGTTTGCAAGGACAGATTAACTCCATCTTTTTAAGAGTAGAGGATTATGACACCCTCAACCAGGGATTGTACACGACTGCCCAGGAAAACACCACACAGTTTAACTAGCTGGCCTATTGATATCACTAAGCTGTCCCAAAATGGACATGATTTGCAGCAGTAAAAGGGCCTTTCCACCTTCCTGAGTTATGCTGTTTGGAGTGATTTTTAGCTGTGCTGGAAAATGAGTCAATTTTTCTGTGTAAGCCACAGGCCTATTAAGGAGATTTGCTATCAAGACCACGCTGTGACAGACACACCAGAACAATCAAAAATCTCAAGATATGACCATTAAGGAGAGAAAGAGAGGGTGGATTTATAAAAACGAGTTTTCAAGATAACTGACTGTCTTCTGTTTGGAAGATTTGGGTGTCTCAAGCAAGCAAAATAGGCTCTGAGAGCAGGGGATGCAGAAGTGTGGGCAGGAATGGAGGCTGGCCAAACACTGGTTCTCAGAGTTTAGAGCTGGCCTTCCAACAGATGAGGAGAAGGGAAAGGAGCCACCTGCCACATGTGGACAGCCAAGGCCATGGAACAAGTGGAGCAGTTTTACAGAGGTTATTTTCTCAGCTAATATCTTGGTAACCAATGCTGTCTTAATAGCCCACACTGCCTTCATCAATGACCTGAGTAAGGGCTGCAGGATTTAGATATCCAAGTTCAGACTGGTGTTAAGAAAAGATATTCTGCTTTCAAAGGTTTTTTTCAGTTATCTCTTCTTAACTAAATTTGATAGCTCAATTCAAATTTATCATTGTTCAGTACTGAAAACCTGAATTTGATATCTGCAGTACAATGATATCTTCACAATTGTACATCTGTATATGTAAGCAGTATAAAAAATATTACTGTCAATCTAAGAAAAATGTTTTTATTTTCCCAGTACTCTGAGCCATGTCAAAGGTGAATCTGAATTTCCAGTCCCTGGAGTCACACTCAATGAGACATCAGTGTTACACCAGGGACAGCACAACACAAAATATTATGGTGTCAGAGTGGAAAGATATTTGCTTCTGAACAATTTTATGAGCATACAAAGCTACTATGTATGACTTTTGCAATGAGTTTATACTATTGTTAATCATTGTATTGCATGAGTTTAGTGTTTTTTCAGTACAGAAACTGTACTGAAACTATACTCCTGTAGGGACAACACAGGGAAGATGCTGGATTCCTCAAATTTAAAACAAGAATGGACTGCTAGACAAGGACTTTTAAAAATTAATTCCAGTTACAACTGTAACTTCTGTTTGACAAAATGTAAGCTCTACTCAGCTACAGCATTTTTCTTAAAGGCAAAAAGCATTCATATGCAGATATCAAGAGACAGAAAACATACTGCCTCTCTCGATTATCCAATCAATAGTCACCTTCAGTACAAAATATATGAACCAAGTCAATCATTTGGACATATCTGATTCCAAATTTTGGCAATTGGTCTTTACCCTTAGATCCTAGCATCCTTTTCTGGGATTGTTGACATATTTAAAATAATATTTTGTATTAAACAGATTCAGAAATACATCAGCCCTAAGCTGGTCCAAAGCCATCAGATTTGTTGCTTGTGCTTCTTTTCTCTTTATCTTTGACTTTACATACTTCTGAAGCTTCATTTTTAGCTCCTCGCACCCAATCCCACCGATGTCTGTAACTTGATAATAGGACATTCTCTCTGAGGGAATTTTGACTAATTTCAAGTAAATAGACTTCAATTCCTGCCTTCTGTGTTCAGTGTGAGTAGGGAGGCACAGGAGTAGATATCTTTGGCAAAGAAATAGCTTCTCTAAGAATGTCTTCTAGCATAGAAATGGCATGAGTTGCCACTTACTCTTTTTTTAAGAATGCTCATAATGAAATCTCACCTTGTCTGGTTATCACTGTGTGATGGAGAGTTTCCATGGTGATCAAATAAAGTTTAATTAAGATGCAGAAATCTTGACACTGTGTTGCCTGGCTCAGTTTTATGACATTGGTAATGCCCCTTAGCTTCAAAGAAATAGTGCTGCAAGTAATTAGTGACAAGTGGTAGATCTCAATGCTACTTGATCATGGTCAGTTCTCCTGGAATAACTCATTTTTTGAAAAATTATTCTGCAGAACACACTGGTATTTCTAAGGCAAAAATGAGAGAAAATAAGTTTGAAGCATTGTAAATATATTAAAAGGAAAGGTTTGATGTCAAGACCTTAGCTAGTGTGAGTTTTGCACTGAAGAGATGACTGAATGTCATTTGCATTTTTTTTAAGCCTTGTAATTGTTACTGTAATGAAAAACAAAACAAAATTTTAAAGAAAATGAAGCAAATTTTTATTATGTGGCATATACTTAAGTTGTTTGCTTCCAGCTTAGACTGGCCAAGTTACAGAGGAGTATTTTCAGAGCCTGAGTCCTGTTCCCTGGGCCAATAGAGCTAACTCCTGACCCTGTACAGAGCCATCCCCAAGAATCTCGCCATGTGCCTGAGAGCATTTTTCAAATGTTTCTTGAGCTCTGCCAGGCTTGGTGCTGTGACCACTTCCCTGGGGAGCCTGTTCAGTGCCCAACCACCCTCTGGGTGGAGAACCTTTTCCTAAACCAACCTAAACCTCCTCTGACACAGCTTCAGGCCATTCCCACAGGTACTATCACCGGCATCCAAGAAGAGGTGAGAGCCTGCCCCTCCACTTCCCCTCCTGAGAAAGCTGAGGCTGCTGTGATGTCTCCCCTCAATCTCCTCTTCTTTAGACTGAACAAGCCAAGTGACCTCAGCTGCTTCTCAGAACGGGCAGTTTATTTACTGTGATTTTTAGATATTTTCTTTTGCAGCTAAAGCTGCTCAAACATTTCAAGTGCCACATGATGACATAGGGTAACTGAATAAGATACTCCAGGGTGGTATCTACCACTCCTCTGCCAGAGGCTTTTGTTCCTCAGCCCCCTCAGAATCAGCAAAAACAGACCTGTATTCACTTGTCTGTTGCCATACTTCCCAGAGTTCATTAACCTCACCTCATTGTCAGGCTGAGACCCATGGAGTATTAGATATGCGCACGTGCCTGCTTCTACTCACTAGAACAAAAGGAAGCAAACTGAGGTTCATAACTCCTTAAACTTTCCTGCCAAAAACTGTGATTCTTTTTCTGAAAGTTTTCTTATACCCCCAGTTAAAACAGCGCATCATACAGAGATACAGCAGCACCCTTCTAATATTCAAATAAGTTTAAACTATGGTCTAGATTAAATCAATGTCAAATCAAAGTTAGTGTTGAGGGGAAAATGTTCCCTTGATGGAATTTCAGGATCTGCTAGGACTTCTCTTCCATTGTGTTTAAAAATTGGGTGCATACCTTTGGATAGATGCGTGTTGCAATAACGCATAAATCTAGTAAGAGTGTATCCTGCCTTCTCTGAAACAGGCATCTCTATATGAGCAAATCTTTTGAACGCTTGCATTGAAGACAACCTCAGCTTCAAAGAGCAAACCACTGACCTGGGTCGGTGCAGAGAATTTGAAGGATTTACTATACAAGCCTGCATAGCAGCCTGAACTAAGTACATTTGAAAACTCTTCTTTTCTGGAAGACAAAACAATTAAACATCATATGAGTAAAATCTCTATGACTGAAAATTACAGGTGTGGAACATGCCTTGTATTCTTTGATATACAGCTGAGAAAAACCTAGCCAATATTATGGTAATGATTCCTTCCTACAGTTCTGTTGCAGACTAAAATCAAAGATCTAAGGAATTTCTCTTGCAGCAGGAAACAAGTATAATGTTTTAGAGCCATCTGTGTCCCCTACACACCTACTCTTTTAGGTCTTGCCTTAGTTTAGTCTTGGACCTGAAAATTATTTATATTTTTATTCTTATAATACAGAAGTGGTTGAAACATTTCTGTTACGACAGCTTTCATTGTAAAATTGTTTCATTCTAAGTGTCAGTGGGAAATCTTTGTAACTTTTTAGACAAATCAAACCAAACCTCTATTACTTTCTGCAGGATGAAGAGAGGACGATTTTTCAACAAAAACATCTGAATTTTCAGTTTTCAAAAGAATAGACAGAAATATCATCTGATTTCATATACAGAAGGGAAAAAAATGGGCCAGGGGAAAAATTGAAAAGGTAGCAGTGTTTCACTTGAAACCAAAAAAGTTTGGACCATCTATTTCATATCATCCCCAACAGTATCCAAAATGCAAACATCTGTTGCAAACATCCCTCTTTAATTATGTCTTTGGTTATTTTTAACTAGACAAACTTATCTCAGGCATTCAGATCCATGCTGAAAACTTTTCATCTTAGATCTTTGCTCATATCCATACTTCAAGCGCACTGCAACGTGTTCTCTGCTTTTAATGCACCTACAGTTATATTGATGCTTTGGGGAAGGGAAATCTTCCCACGTCATTCAGTAACTGGTTTCTAGTCAAGATTTTAAAGGAAAAGGTAGATGTTAAGACAAATAAGGTAAAGGCATGTGGCATAAGTAAAAGGATGCTAAAATGAGCATGCTCTTGTCTTAAAATACTCCAAAGTTAGTTATGAGATAAGGTAATCCCTCTGGTTTTTAAACTGCTGCTGTTAGTAGCTGAGATGCACTTTATATACCTGTAATTGCTTGGCTCCTTCCCTATTGTCTTTACAAAAATATCTGAAGAGGAGTAAAGTAAATTCAAAGTAATTTGTGTCATCCCCTTAAAATGATGAGTTACTTATGAGTCTCTTTTATTATACTTGCCATTTTTACTACATTATGATGATTTTAATCCATCTATCATTGTCCCTGTAAATTCATGGAAGGCACAAAACTACAATTCCCAGAATTAATAGTTTAAGCTTTTTTATATGAAATGTTTTCTTTCTTCAGGTAGTACACTCTCAGTTCTTTTCAGTTCCCCTGGGTAGTTCTTTCAAGCCTATATAAAATTTTTGGATCAATGCTGCCTTTCATGTCTGCACATGTGAGTTGTGTCAGAGTTCTGTGACTCCCCTTCAGAGCAGTGGCCAGAGGGCTAGATCAAATTAAAGGGTTTTAAACTTAAAATTTATATAAAATATGAGAAACTGTATTGCAACAAAAATGCCAAATCTAGACAGACTTCTATTTTCTAAAAATTAAAGATGAATCTGCAGCAAGTGAAATCCCTGTTCTTAAGCACTCTCTGCAGCAGAGAGGTTTTTCCTTCTATAGCCAGTGTCCCTTACCTGTTCTAATAAACTGCTGCACTTTGTTCCAACTTTTATGACCCTTTCAGCTCTCATCCACACCCTCTCATTCCTGGAAACCCTGCCAGCCCGAGCTCTATGGCTTCCCTTATCAATTTTCCATATTTCCTAACTCAAGGCTTTTGATTATTTCCACATTTCTTCTTATTATCTGGGGGGAGGAAATATATATATATATATATATATATATATATATATATATATATATGTATGTATGTATGTATTTATGGCTATAAATCACTGTGCAACGACTCAGAGCAAATATGCTCTTAAAAGACTGAAAGTGCATGCTGTCTGGGAAGGGAGTACCTGATGATTCAAAAACTGCAAGGACGTACCCTAACATGAATGGCTGAGAAATCTTTGTCCAAGTCATTTAAGATTACCTTGTAATCTAGCAAGATTTACAAGGATTGTATGTCTTTAATATTGAATGCATATTGATATGCATAAATGAAGCAAGCTATTTGCTTTGTTTAACAAGCAATCCGCATAGCTTTAAATACATATGCAAAAATAAGAATGTTATATTAGAAGTTTTCTGTTGAAAATTGGAGAATGTTCCCCACTGTGTTCTGTGACTTGAGGATATGAAAAGTTTAAACGAATTTGTTTGCCACAAGTATGTATCCAGACCAGTAGTTTTTGATCAGGAAACTAAAATAAATTAAATTCACTTCAAAAAGGCCATTTGATTTTCATCATATTCACAGAATCCAATGACTTGCAAAAGTTTTAAAGACTTGGAAAAATAGATATGTTTAGTAAAAAAAACCCACTAGGTACAAGAATACAAAGTCCAGCTTCAATAATGATGAATAGTAGCCTGTACGAATTTCAGAAGACACAGCTGGTAATTATTTCAGACTTTATGGAAGCAATTTTTCATGTACAGACAAGCTTTTGGCAAGCCTTGCTTCTCAATAAAGTGCGTTGGACTGCAGATGCAACAGAAAAACTGAAAGTTAGATGCACATTTTGCAGAGCATGAACAAGATGCAGCAAAAATTGTTATGGAATGTCAATGACGCTCTACCAATGAGTGATCGATGATGGAGATTTATGAAAGATAAGACTTTAATAGTAGAAAGTAGTTATTCCTGAGTTGTGAACCAGGTATGAGGTACTGAGTCCTCCTGTTTAGCAAAGCATTTATTCAAAAACAAATTAAATGTTCACCCTGAATTTTAACAGGCTTGGTGTCAGACTCCTCACCAGTTCTTTACTTAAAAGTCATTATTAATTCCTCTAATCTCAGCTAGAAAAATCTCACTATGCCCTTAACACCAATGTTTAAGTAGAGTCTCAGTCTCATCATGTGCCTATTGATTGCTGAAATCTCACAAAATGTCTTACTCCATGAAAGACCAATTACCGTGCTTCAACATAAATCTGTCATTTTAACTAAATTATCACCATTTAAAGCCTAATTCCATAAAGGAAGTATCTAAAACTTCTGCAAAATTTGGACAATGAGGAAGATAACAAATTATTGTTGTCTTCCATACAATTCTAAATGAGGGATAACTGGAAAGCTTAACCCATTCTGTTGTGCATCTCCCTCCAGCTGCCTAAAATACTGATCCTCTTTTGAAGCAAGTCCTGAACTTCTGGAGTTTACTGCCTGACATGACAAGCCAAACAGATCAGAGGAAGTTTTACTAGCAGATATCTATGCAGAGGTGTTAGAGTTTAGCTGCTCCATGTGAATCATCTTGACCACTGTTTCATATAATCACTTTTTAATCATTATGTGAACAGCAGTGAAGATATCTATTTTCTTCTGCAGGTAGTCACATGGAGAATCAAAACAATCATGACCACCATTTGATTGGTAGCAATTTTGTAAGCATGGAGCATATATGCTGTGGCATTACAAAGGACAATTACTCATATTTTGCCAGAAAAAGATATTGTGTTGAATCGGTATCCAGTGGATTCTTCCAGGAATGGAGAAAAGATTGCATAGCACATGAGACCAAAATGTTGTAGTTCCTAGACAAAACAGAATTCAGGAGTCAAGTTCATGTCTATGGTGCTAAGAACTTCTGGGGGTTTAAAATGTTTGTCATAGAAGAAACAAAAGAGTGTGATTTTGCTGTGAAAGAAGAGACTGGATGAAAACAGAGAAAAGCTAAATTGCAGTCTACTGAAAAGTTTAAAATACGCAACAAATTTTATCCTACTTCTCTTATTGCCCAAGTGCTCACAGTAGTTTTGTTATCTGTCCCAGAGCAATCCTTCAGCTGATCTTACCAGCAGTGAGGCTGACACTCAACTGGAGAAAAATTCCCCATGTATAGCCACCAGAGAAACCCCTCAGGATTGTGGTTTATGTACATCAATTACAGAGTCACAGAATAGGCTGAGTTGGAAGGAACCCTCAAGGATCATCGAGTCCAATTCCCAGCCCTGCACAGGACACCCCAAGAGTCACACCATTCCCAAGAGCATTGTTCAAACACTTCTTGGACTCTGTCCAGCTGGTGCTGTGACCACCTCCCTGAGGAGCCTGTTCCAGTGCCCAGCCATGCTCTGGGTGAAGAACTTTTTCTTAATATCTACCTAAACCTCTCCTGGCACAGCTTCAGGCCATTCCCACAAGTTATTGACCTACAGCTAGATTCAAGCCTAGAATTAGCAATTGGGTGCTCTAGTCTAAATCCTTATGTATCACAGACTATAAAAATTTAGCCAAACACCCAATCCACAGCTTGGATTGACTGATTCTCTCGGTCCTCCCGAGCTATTCAAACTTTCAGAAATGTAATTCACCAAATAAACCTGCCTCTTCTGTCAGTGATAACTTGCCAAAATATGTCAAACACTGGTTTTGTTGGTATTTCTGTCAGATGCAAAGATTTGTGGTGACCTGCTCAACCTTTCTAACCTATGCAGAGAATATCTTGTAGGAATTCTGCTGCAGTGTGTTATGTGGCGTGTCATCCTATTTTAATATTCTATATTGCACTTTCTCCCCTCTCCTTTTCTTGTCCTCTTAGGCAAGTCAAACACATGCAGTGGCTTCCTCAGAAAGAGATCTAAAATATCTTACAGGTTTACTGAGAACACTCAACAGGGACATCAAGGACAAATTATTAAAGACAAATGTGGCAGATATAAAATGCTTCCCTACGCTTGCAAGTACACAATACCTTTTAAAGCCTTTAGGAGGCCTACTGCAGAATGATGTAACCATACCACCTTGAGGAGATGGGATGGCTTTCAGTGATGCCAGAATTATCACAGAAGGACAGGAGATTTACCGAGCTGTATAAAGTGTCTATCCTAACTCTATGGTCCCACAGTACAGAACCAAGGTCCAAGACCAAAAATAGAGATTTTTGCCCTTGTTCTCTGTCAAGATCTAGGTGGTGAACTGTGTGTTTCTGTCTCTAACAATTGCATCAGGTAGAGCTGCAGGCTTTGGGTGCCATTATTGAACTTGCTTCCTTTTAAGAACAAAAAACATACCTCAAACAGTAACTGTCTTTCAGAAAATTAGATTGTTAGTGGTAGGCCTGCATTTTCCCGAGGCCACCATATTAATTGTGCATTCTGAGGGAAAAATGCATTGTGACTACTCAGTGGACCCAGTGGTTTCCAAAAACAATAGATCAGTGCAGAAGAATGACACAACAATTCTGTACATATACAGCACATGTTGCATTTCCCGCTCATAATGGATTAATTATACTCACACAGCAAAGCAGTATTAATATTTGTGCATCACAGGCAGTCTGTGTGCATATGGTCAATCTGGTGCTTGAAAATGTACTCTGCCTTTGTAAAATGTCTTCTACATCTGTACATCACTAATATGGTGGGAGAGGTACACTGGGTAGCAAGGAAGCTAAAGAATATAATTTAGTAAATGACACTACAGGAAAAAATAACCTAACTTGTCACTGGGTCCCCAAAATTATATCTAAGAAGTGAATTTTTCTGGCTGAATAAAGTGTGCTCATAGTCTTCATGGGGTCTGCTTTCTGTAGGCTGCCTTTAGCTATCACTTAAAGTGGCCAAGAACAAGCAGCTTGGTACAGAGAGTAAAGTGCAGGGCAGATTTAGGACATTATAATTTCTGCTCTTAAACAAACCAAAACCCTCTTCCATTAGAGTTATATTGGTAGGGATGGGAAGATGTGATCCTCTTTCTTTTGGGGAGCTCCTCTTTTTTGTCATGGTTTCTGAAACCAAACATAGATAATATGGGACAGTCTAGAAAATTCATATACTTGCAGTGACAATAGAAAGCCAGCCTGGAAAAGCTGAAGGCAAGAGAGACATCTCTCCACATCATTGTATTCAAACAAAAAACACTCTCCTCCTCCTCCTAACACAATGTCTCCAAACCAAGGGACTTTTTCTGAGGCACTGTCACCTGAAATGAACCTGGACATTTGGGTTTCTTTAGCCAACATGCTCAACTAGAGTCTACTTCCCTCTTCAGTACAGGGTCCCAAGGTCAAGAGGAAAAGGAATGGCATATGTGTTTGCATTCACAGAGGCTCAAATATCTTACTGATTTGACATGCATATGGATTGCACATTACAGATATAATACTCTTTTACAGATACGAATTTTTCAAATGCCTGTATTATTTGTATGCTGATTTTTTATAGGTTTTAGATACGTGGTATCAGCTGACTGTAAGAGGATGATCTATTTTTTATTTATATGTCATTTAATAGATCAATGTGTCAGATGAGTTCAGGGGGAAATGTCCCTTGAAGTATTACAAATATCTGATGGAATTTTGTTATGAGTTTACCATGGCTGGAAGCACAGTAGTTGCAGTCATATTTTGACACAGAATACTCCCTGCAACACTCTAAAAAACTCCCATTAGAAAACCAAATGTTTTTCTTTGTGCAATCTCAATGCTCAGTACCTTGCTGGTAACTAGCTTACAGACCTCTGCCTGACAGGGCATGCTCATCACCAGCATCCTCTGTGCTCCAGCCAGGCTGTGTGAACTCTTTAGCACACTCCCAGAACCATCTGCCAGGAAAGCTGCCTTGGACAGCTTATCATGGCAGCAAAAATTTCTGCTACAATTGCCAGCCTTGTGACAGGATCATCCAAAGGCCTTACATGCTTCCTGTCCCTCACTTCCACACAGTAGAAACATCTGCAACTTGGGAGAGAGACAAGGATTTAAATACTGTATGATAAAGTGCAATATCTACTTCCAAGAAGTAATGGCTTTGGGACAGAGGAGCTGGAAGTGACAGAGATTACCCAAGCATAGGATATCAGATGGTCCTTAGTCTAAAAAATTCTGGAAGGAATAGATATAAAAGAGTGCTCTGCTCAAAACTGTGAGCCCAAAAATTACATGTACATAGAAAAAAAAATTATTTGAACATTTCAAAATGGACAGTTTTACTGTTGGACTTGATAGTGTAAGTTAACGTTGAACTTGATGATCATAGATGTCTTTTTCAACCTAAGCATCTTTATAATTCTAAGAAGGTCTCCCCACTGCTTCTCTTGGTAGATTGTTCAAGTGGTAATCAGCTTTGCTATGATGTTCTTGACAGTTCTTAAGGAAGACAATGCTGGAAAGATCTTTGTCATCTTCTTTTTTATGAGTTTATCAAATTCCTCTCTCTAAATACAGAACAGGAATAGTGATCGCCACTTCTGCCCTTTGAGTCTTACCATTCCGTACAGTTTCCATTATTATTTTAGACATTTCTTTCATCCTTCAAATTTTTCTCTTCCTTCTTTCTTTGTCCTATAAGCCATTGGTTGCTTTTTGTTTTTTTCTTTCTGAAATCTTGATTCCTGTAGCCAAAGCCAGAACTGTATACTGTGAAAAGCGTTTGTATAGTTGTTCTGTTTTTTACACTATTTCTTTAACCACCACTGTTGACCTGTGCTCTTCCACAGACTATGTGAGTCTGAATCAAACCAACCATTTTTATTGTCTACTGAATTTTTAACAACTTTGTGCATATCAAACCTACTAAATTACAATGTCTTATTTTCATTTCCTTTACTTCTGGTTGTGGTAAGTGGATTTATACTCAAATTTATGTCCATCTCAGTTTATTAACAGTCTTGTCATTGCTTCCTCTTTTCTAGAGGAGCTACAAGACAGTACAGAAAGTTTAGGTTGCTTTCAACAAATGTTTCCCATTTCAAATGGCTCGAAGTTTTCAGTGATATCAACCTGCAAATTTTCCTATGCAAGTGAAAATTAGTTACATGAACTGTAAATGGGAGACACAATGTAAATCTGAATCTGCTCAGAGCCTTTTAGGCATCTTACACTTCACTGAGGGGTGGGGAAGTTCATTATTGCCTGGTGTTACATTTATGCCAAAGGCATAATCCTTCCCTCATCTAAAATCCACCCTCTTGAAAGGGAATTGGTCTAGTTATGTATTCTAATTTGTCCTTGGCAAAACATTTTAAGAGCTCTCACAATGACTCTCAATGGGCTTGACTTATTTACTTCTGACACTAGAGCTTGTAAACACACCATTTGCAAAACACCTGCAGAATCTTTTTCTGCAAATCCTACTGCTAAAAGCAGATCTGGCAGTGGTCAGCCTTGTGATGCTTTATGTGGGGCCTGAATTTGCAATTTAAACACGACAAGTCTCAATCAGAACGAGATAGGTGTTTTGGATGTTCCCATTTCTATGTCAGTCCCATTTTACTTTGGGTTTCAAGTGGGATATTTGAACACTACTAAGTAAAAACAGCTGACTGGTTTGGACGCACACACAGGTTTGTTGGCTGATTGCTTTTATTTCACCTTTTCCCTTTAATTTCTGAGTGAACTAATATTTATGCTCTAAGTATGTCACCATTGCTAGAGATGCCTTTTACAGCCATTACAGGTATGAAAGGTAAAGGAAGGAGCAATGGTACTTCTCCATTCTAAAAAGTCTTCCACAATTGTTTCAACTTCCCAGTCTGGAACTCGAACACTTGTCAAGGAACCTAGACCTGAAATGAATTCTTCCTACTACCTGTGGAGACAGAACACATCTGTTAAGATGGTGCCCTAACAGCCAGGCTGTGCTCCTTGCATTAAAGATTCTCCATCCTTCTTATTGAAGCTGCATCATCACACAGAAAAAAAACATGATTCATTTGGCCAGAGCAGTCTGGCCCCTGTATGAATATAAGGCACTCTTTCTGTTTCCAGATACCCTTTAGAAGCAATGGGCTGGAGTCACATTGTGCAGGGGTATCTTGTCCTAGTGGCTACCAAGTGTGAAGTTTGTTCTGCAAACAAGACCCAATAGAGGACCAAAATGAAGGGGAGTCTGGATTTAATTTATAACTTGATTCATAATTTCTGAATTATGACTAGCCATACATTTGAACAAGACATTGGGATATTTGAACTGGAGTAGTCAGAGGTGCAAGCACAATTGCAGCAATAAAGTGAAGGGTTTGTTGTTTCAGTGCACTAAGATTAATCAGCAGACAATAAGGCAATGTGGAATTTTCTTTCATTTCCCCAGTTTTAGACTCTGATTTACCAAATTCTCACTTCAAGAACTAGGGGACAGGGTTTGAACTGCATTGTTTGGGGAACAGGTTGAATTTAGGTGCCTAAATCCAGGAGAACAGCTCAGCAAGTTTCACGTCTCATACACCAGTGAAAGTTAATAGGACAAGGCTCAAGATTAGAAATTACTTGACTGCATGCAGTAATCATAGCTGATAGCACTTCAGAGAATTGCAAGAAGACAGCAAGTGTGACTCACAGCAGTGGGCCACTAAGCAGGCTGAAAGATGTGAGAGGAAAGGCATTTTGGAATCACAGTCTTGTCACTTTGAATTTTGTTCTTTCCCTTCACTAAATTAGTGTGAATGTTTCTTTCATGGCTTTTTTGATTAATTTTTTCTTGTGTGTTTTTATTTCAGATTTTATCTGTGTCATATTCCATCTTTCATGCACCTTTTTTCTCTTTTCTAATTTGCATTAATTTGTCTAGCAACATAAAAACTGCCTTTTACAGTGCAGGCATATGCTTTTTTCTTCTTCGAAAGTTGTATAATGGGCTTCTAAATTTCCATTTTTAAAGCCTGCAATATTTCCAACAGTACTAACTACAGCTCACCAGCAAAATGTCTTAACAGCTCTGGAACACTGACAAGAGATTCCACTTCCAAAAACTAGGTTATGGTTTAGCTCCACAATATTTTCAGATTTTTAAAGCTCAGAATGTGTTTAACATTTCATTCTTTAAGAAGGAAAACAAACAGATTTAGACCATTCCTTGGACAAATCACAGTGATATATTGCTGTAAAGTGAAAAAGTATCACAAGCTTTTACAAGCACATTTGTTCTTGCCAACATCATTAAAACAGTATCCAATTAGTCTGTGAGCATACAGGGTCCGGTGACAAAAATGAAAACAAAGCCCATTAGGAGTCTTAGAGCACCAAAAGTCTGACACTGAGTATAATTTACATCACCAGTGTTAGCCTGTGACCCAATGTTCGTGCTGGCCCAGTGGCGTGTGTTATGTGAGTGAAGTGCTCCATCTGCTGCGTGCGCAGGCAGGCAAACCAGGCACATTCAGGCACTTTGTGATGTGTGTTCACACACCCCTCAGGGCTCCAGCACTCTTTATTAGCTGCATTTGCAAGCACAAAACTTGCAAGTGCTCACAGTCACCTGGTGTTCAGCTAAAGCAAAAAACAAACAACAAACAACAACAACAACCAGAAAAACCAAAACAACAACAAAAATAAGAGGCATAGATGATAGGGCTGCTTGTCTTATGTAGGCAGTTCCTACAATGCTTTGCAGTTAGCAAATGGGGCACTTGGGAGCATCACCTACCTGTGTGACAGAGATATTTTTGCATTGACAATTGAAACTTAATGTCAGTGTGCAGTGATTTGAATATGCTTAATTATTTTCCCACCAGATGCCATTGCATCGTCCAGTACACCAGGTATGCAACAACCCAAAATTCAATTAGTACTAGAGCTCCAGAGGAGTTCAGGAGGCCGCATCCCCACTTTTTTTTTTCACAGTTCTTTGCATTTAGATCTAACATATATTTCAAGGTAGATCATTTGTATTGGTTTATTCTGAGATTCTTATTTCTACATTAGCAATTTCTAAACTAGCAACTTCCTCCCTTGTCACAGCAAGTTCTGCTGCATTTTACCCTTTGGAGTAGCTTTGGTGAACACACAAACATTCATTTGGTCTAGACAGAAAAAGGAGATTCTTTCATCTTTGAAGTACAAACTGTTTTTCCCATTTGAAAAAAACCCCAAACTACTATCCCTCCAAATAAATATATAACTGCAGTACCAAATTCTTAAGCAGATTGTTGTTTCCATTGAAGTTAAAACTCTGTTAAAATAGCAGTATTTCATACTAGAAATAAAAGATGCATTTTGTGTTTTGTGGTCATATTGAGGCTTGGGAAATACGACCTACTTAATAAGGCTAGAACAGGCAATATACCAGCTGGTTATTCCAGATTTCTAAGGTTTTTTGTTTGTTAAATACCAGGTGGTGCCTAAAACGTGCTGAGCAAATAGTTGACACTGCTGAAAGCTGATTTTTCTAGCTTATGAGAAAGAATTGTGACTTTGAAAATAATTGTGTTTTTTTTCATGAGTCTAGGTAAAATAGAGTTTATGTTTGGAAATTCCTTGCTGTGGTTATGTTTACATCTGTTGCCTAGTTTTAAACTAAAGTGAGAGAGACTTAGATTAGATGTTAGGGAGACATTATTTACTCAGAGGGTGGAAAAGCTGGAACTGGACTAAGTTGCCCAAAGAGGCTGTGGATGTCCCCATCCTCGGAAATGTTCAAGGCCAGGTTGGATGGAACTGTAACTTGGTCTAGTGGGAGTGGTATCCCTGTCCATGATGGGTGGGGGGAAGGGAAGAGGGTAGAAGGAGGGTGAGGGGCAGGGGGATGCAGCAGGGAGGAGTGGGTGGAATAAATAATCTTTAAGGTCCCTTCCAACCCAAGCCTTTCCACGATTCCATGATTCTGTGATTTTCCTTTGGGTTTTTTATTTTCCCTTTGATTTTCCTTTCCACACAAAACAAATCTCTAATAAGTTTTCTGTCTTCTGAGAACATAGAGGGATCAGAAATGCACAGGATGTCAGATAATATCCAAAACAGAAGGCCTGCTTATAAGTCAGAGTTCGGTACAACTCTCCAGTCACTTGAAAATAATGGATTGAGTAGAACTGACTTGGTGTCCCAAGTTCTTGCTGGGCCTGTCACAGAACTGACATGAGAGGTTCATGGTTACCTGTGTAACATGATCACCTCAGTCTGAATGCTGAGAATAGAGGAGACAGCCAAGATTTGGATGTGTCTTTGACAAGGAACATGGTTACAAAGGTCAGTGATGGGTACTCCCCTTAGAGACCCCTTAGGTGTCTGCAATATCAAGCATTCTACTTGTATTTGATACACAATAAATCAGATATAGGAAGGAGGAAACATGGAAAGGCCTGGCTGGAAATCTAGGACTCTCACTTTTCTCCCACACCACAGATTGCACTTCATCCCCTCTCCCCCTCATCCAGACGTTACCAGCTTCCAACAGGCTTGAACTCCTCTCTCCTGTATCTGTACATCCCAAGAGCCTGCAAGCTGTCACTTCCAAATGCTTTAGCAGGATAACCAGCAGGCTTCTTCATCACCACCAGAGAGTTTGTGTGGGTAGCCAGCTGGTCTGTCTTCCTAGTTAAGCTTCAGAAAAGGATGGGGATTTCAGAAATGTTTAGCAACACAGGAAATAGTTGTTCATTATTTGTCAATCCTAAAAGTGATTTTCCCTGTACATACTATCCTTTTAGATTCAGTAGCAAGATCAAAATGGCTGTATTGACTCTTGATACTGGCAAGTAAATTGTTCTGGGGCTACATAGGACCCATAAGATATCACAATATAGTGAATTCATCACAGTGAAACAACTTGTTGGAAATTATTCAGAGATTTTCTTGGAGAGCAGTCGTTCAAATCTGAAGGAAACATGGGTTACATCTTAGCAGAAACCCAGATTTTAATAACTTGACTAAAGGACTCCTGGATCACTGTGATCTACTCAGTAAATCTGTAACAGCCCAGGAGTACCAAACATGATGAGCTTGCTATTTCTTGAATTCCTAAATTATTTAGAGAACGAGAGCTGAAGTCTAGGTCTCAGATCAAAGGAGTTATTAATCTCATATTTGTATAAACTATATGGTTTTCTTGAGGGTCCTTCCCCTAAGTTAGCGTGATCCAGCAGGCATTCTTCTTGTCTCCCCATAAAGTTTTGGCTTGAATCAGATTCCATCGTGGAGGAAAATATTTTTTGAAAAAAAAGAAACACAACAAATAAAATAGCGGTAGCTAAGAAATACCATGCAAGCTATCAGGCACCAAAGTGTCTGTATACTGTATACTGTTGTGCCTGTCCTGCAGGGAACAAAGTTGTGAGCTGATGTGAAGACATAAATTTTTCATGAAACAAAATGAAACAAAGGTTTGTGGGAAAAATAATGGTCCATTAATTCAGCTGGGGGGTGGGGAGGGGTGGGGAGGAGAAAATAAGGCAGAGAAGTACTTGGATATGCAAGCTTTCCTTCAGATTTGGACATCTTTTCTCTGTTTCAGTAGAATTTTGTCATATCCAGTAAGTATCCCTAGGGAGAGCCTGGGGTAAAAATCTGAGAACCATAATCCCAGCACTGCATTCCCCAAAGTTAACTGGGTTTGATCACAACACTGTTAAAGTCAAACAGCCACACAACACATGAATGGAACTAATTCTCACCTTGTGAGATGGTGGTACAGCTGTATCCTTCACTTTACAGCAGAGATTTCTGTCCTTTCTGGACCTTTAAGCTTCAGATAAAATTTTCGGGTGGCCAAGACTCACCTTACTACCCATGATTCAGAGAGAGGGAAATCTGCACACACTGCACTGAAATCCATGGATCCACACTGGAGGGAAGGTGTCCCACGACACCTTTGTCAAGCTGTATTTTCAATATAGATTCACTTCATGCTGAAGCAATTCAGAAGTCTTCTATAATCAGAGCGACTGGGAATGTGTATGTATGTATGTAACTAAGACACACACAGCAGGATGGAAGTTTCTATTATGGGTACTATTTGTCTACTTTGGTTGTTTAAAAAAGGGTGAAATGGAGAGAGAGTACAAGTGTGATATGAAAAAACTTCTTAACAGTGACAAGAAAGCTTCTGAAGAACAGTGACTGTGATTCAATTTAAGGTAAAAACACCAAAGGTTATGTTTCCACACTTAGATATCCATGTGTGATTCAAGTGCCTAAACTCACCTCACTATCAGCAGATAAATGATCAACAGCATTTAAGTTATCAGGGAGAAATTCAGTTGACCAGCTACTAAACATCTTATCCTGAGATTAGATCCTACAAAATGAGTTCAGGAAAATATGGGGTTTGCTGATAGTGATAAAAAGCTGGTCCCCACTTACATAACACCTCCAGGAACCAGGACCACACAGCAGTACAAATGCAACAGTTATCACCATTCCTGAGAAAATATAAAGTGTGCTCTCTGTCTCTCCCTTACTGACAAAAGTGCCCTGACAGGAGCAGAAAAAGATACACAATCTTTGCTACAGGCATCTGAAAATTTGGCGATATTCCCAGGAAACAGGGATACTCTGGGCAGAGACAGCATTGCATGGCCATGTGTGCCATGGAGCAGAGGGTCCCAGGGGATGCTCTTGAGGCAAGAGGCTCTGCACAGCGTGGAAGGCCAGCCCCTATCTGAAGCAACATAAGGCCCTGAACCTGCTACACATCCTGTAGAAATCAATGATAATCCTTTCACGTTCATGCGTTTGATATGCCGTTGCTGTCACTGCCCTGTTCCTACACACTTCATCCTGCCTTCTCCCTACCTCAACTGCATCCACCCACTGATGCCTCCCAGGAAAAACAAGGTTGCATGAATTTGCAGGCTCAAGCTTTGTGTGAGGAACTGAGATATTTAATATGCAGCTTGCAGTCATTGCTCCCAGCTTCAATAGCCATCTGGAGAAAAGTTTTGAGGCTCACTGACATGCTGGAGAAGTGGACTTGATTGAGAAACGATGTTCAACAGCTGCCAAAGGGGAGGGGGATTGGAGTTGAAAGTTTTCACCAGTGGCTTCAGCATTGCCCCACAGTGCTACTAGCAAGTAAATATATGTCAGAACATACTGATCGTGCCCAGTTTGCATTTCATAAATTAAAATGTATCAGCTGTTTCTTAACATTTTATTTTCAGTCTTCTTTTGGTCATAATTTGGCCTAAGGACTACATCTGTGATGAATTCCTTGTAACAGGACCTTGCCATTTGGACTACAGTTGTCATCAAAATATTCTAGCATGCTCACACAGGCTGAGAGAAATATATTTTTAAAAATATTCTATCACTCAAAAATTAGTTTAAAAAATCACTCTTGCTTATTGAGTTGAAAAAATAGTCTGTATTGAAATTCCATTTCTGCCTTGCTCTTATTGGAAATGTCCATGTGTCTGAGTGTATATATATAAACATAAGCACAACCACACAATAGCAGGGATCTGTATAGACAGTAAATAAACCCATGTAATGTAGTTTTCCAAAATGCAATTTCTCCTCAATTTTAATATTACATAGCAGGTTGAAGACAGCTCCAATTGTTTGTTTTGAAGCATTATTTTCTCAAATCTGATTCTTATTCATATTTAGAGATCATGGCTTGCTTTTATCAAGCTGTATGCTCAGTGCTACAAAAGGTGGCGATTCTGGTGCAAGGCTCTGGAGAGAGATTTTCATGCCACATTGAAAGTTCCCACCTCCCCTCTGAACACCCCTGTGCCTTTCACAGCCCTACACCAGGCCATGTGCATATCAGTCTGCCCAAGGCTGCTGAGAATGGTGGCCCACCAAGGCCAGCACCTCAGGAAGAGCTCCACTTGCAGGAGCTGCAGCTGAGGTCTGCTACAGATAAATTGCAGGGGTGGACAGGGAACATGTATGAAATGGAGGTGACTCATCACTACTGAGCATCTAATGGATTTCAGGAGGGCTGTCCCTGTGGAAAATGGATAACCAAGGTTGTCAGGAGATCAAAGGAGAGCCTTAAAGCCAAACAAGGACGGTTGTGACATTATTGTCTAGCAGACCACAGGCCAAAGCCACCCGTTGTGCTGTCCCCATTGGCTGTGATCACACTGACACAAACTTGGGAGCTGTGGCCAGTGTGGAATGTGGGGGTGAGGCCATTGCTTTGCCTCTGCGTAGCTAGGCAAGTACACTGTTGTCCTGGTTTCTTATGATTCCCTCACACCTCAACACGTGTTTTTCCTGAGTATTTGAGCCAGAAGAGATCCAAAAAGCCCGTGAGATTTCTCAGCATCCTTCCTCTTATCCCCTATGTCTGTCCCTGCTGGGGAAAGGCAGGGTGGGAGAGGCTGTGTGGGCGTTTGGCTGCCAACCAGGGTTGATCCACCACACACCAGAGTGGAGGTCCCAGAAGTTTGATTGACTGATCCCTAGACAACAGAAGGATTTCAGGTGTCACCACTCCTGCTTCAAGCATGAGCAAGCAAGTCAGGCAGCAAATATTAGCTTTTGTTTTTCTAAGTGCTTCTTCAGTGCAGCGTCACTTCTCTCCCATTCATCTGTGGAGACCTATAGTGAAGTGTCAAGGCAAACACAGCATGATGTGGAAAAAGGCTGAGAGAACCAACATCTGCCCAAGCCTTGTTCTTCAGCTGCTCACCACAATATCTGTGCAGAATAATGACTATGATTTCAGACTGACAGTACATGACAAGGAGGCAGGAGTTGTGCCTATTTGTTTTTCTTCAGATAATAGATGTCCCTGTACCAGTGAGAGCAGCAGAATAGGACAGCATCATCCCACTGTTCCAGGGGTATGTTTACACTGTCAAGTAGCTCTGTGATGTTTGTGCTAGCTCTTCACAAACTAGTTCAGGTGCTGCTTCAGAGCTCTTGACCTGTAACTACAAGGCTAGCAGGAGAGATTAGCCCCATGGAGCTCTTTAGTGTGCCTAGGCTTACTTGCAAATTACAACATCTTTGCCTCTGTCTTTATTGCACAATTTTTTTAAGGCTTCATGCTATCAGTGTTTTTCACAGGAAAGTCAGGCCCCACAAAAGCACAAGTGAGAAGGAAAAGACAAGCAAATCTAGGCCCTGAAGCACTTACTAGAAAGTGATACCAGAAATACTTTTCTGAGGAGGCATATTTCCCTTTAAAAAATCCATGGAAGAAAACACCTGTTTGTCTCTATCCATCCCCATTCACTCTACCAGCCACTCTACAGCATTTTTCATGCTTCGACAGCTTTGACATCTTAGCTGCTGTCATATGCTGGTATGCACCGTAGTCCATAGGTAATAATCTCCCCTTATCCAAGGAATCATGTAATTGTCAGGGACAGGGAGCAGGGAGTCTCTTCATGACAAGGTAGCATGGCCCCAGTTCCAAGACAGAGAGGAGTGGTGGGTGTAGGATGGCTGAGGGAGATGCGGGGAATTGCCTGTTGTCAGGGGTTTCCAGGGGTTTCCAGGGTGAGCAATAGTGTTCCTTTCCTTGTGCACTCTGTCATTAGTATTGCTGCTGTTACTATTCCTTTTCTTATCTCATTGTTGTTTCCAGTAAATTTTTCTTATCTTAATCCATGATCTTCACTTTTTGTGTCTCCAATTCTGCTCTGCAGTCACCCTCAGGGAAGGGGGAGAGGAAAGCAGGGGGAGCAAGACAGCAGTGTGTGGTTTGGAGAGTCTTGGTGGGGGCACGGAATTGGGAAGCACCATTCTCAAACCACAACGCCTCTCTAAATGTGAAATAAATAGAAAGAAATGACAGCCACCTCAGGAACACTCGTCTGAGACGTGGAAAGCCCAGTTACAGAGTTTTCCTCTTTTGCCATCTTCAGCTCCTCAGCTAAGTTGTGCCATCATTTTCCTTTGGTTTACACTGAGGTTCAAACATGCTCAGTCCTTTTCTGTCTTCACTGATATGTTTTACAGCCTGCAAGGAAGAAGTCACTGCTCACAGTATTTAAACAACTGATTTTTCTTGGTTTCTCACTGGCCCAGTGAATATTTAACATTTTGTTACACGCTATTTTTGTTACAGCTCCCGGAGAAGGAATTAGGTAGGTAGCTACACCTTCAGGGCTTCCATTTAGGTGTTTGAGGCTCAAGTCTGAGTCACATGGGAGTCAGAGACCAGGCATCCTGGTGCTGTTCTATTAAACATCTATTCTAGCTCTGAAACTGCTTCACAGTGCATATCACCACAACTTCAGGATTCCTGTACAAATTTGAGTTTTTAAAATAATAAAATCCTGACCAAGTGCCTCTCCTGCGCACTTCCACCTCTCTGGCTTTTGGTAACTCTTGGCAGCTGGGAATTGATATGGAAAACCTGACAGCAGATAAAATTGCTTAGTTGGATGAATGTTCAGCTTCGGCTTCCATTTTTTGATCAAGCTCTCATTTATCCTCATAGTCTCTGAAGTTACTGATTCTTTGAACCTGACTGCTATTCCACATAAGCAGTGTTTTATGTGTAATCAACTTCTTTATTACATAACAACCAGTAACATCTGAAAGCTTTAAACAAATTCTAACATTTTTAATGATAGCAAGGAAAGATTTATGAACAGAGTAAATATCTTTTATTGGCCCAATGATGTAGCTGGAAAAATGCAGACTTGCTTTTGGGCACCCAAACCTTTTTCTGAATTTGAAACAGAAGCTGCAAAATTGTGGCTTGATGTTTGCCATTTCTTTAGGGACTGAAGCAGATCATGGATGTCTGAAGTCTTGCGTGGTTTCCCAGCAGTGCAAGTAGACCAAGTATTAAGTTCTTGCAAACCTTAATTTGGTTATACCCTTAGATCATCATGGTTACATTACACAACTATATTAGAATATTATCAAATTCATTATAAACTGAAATAACCATATGCTTGATGATTTTGCCTTTGAATTGTCATATTACATTAGCATGTTTTGAAGTAATACCTTACCTCAAAAATCTTTATAACCAGCCTCTGTAGATACATAATATTTGATGTTATTGTCTAAGTTATACTTCTTTTTTTAAATCCATAAAAAATGTTTACTTGCTTTTAGGTTCCCTCTGTGAAGTTTTCTCCTTGAAGAGAAGGAAAACACACCATCTGTGGCATAATTTGTAGCTGCTTATTTGAGGCAGACTGTTCAGAAGGAAGTAAATCTTTCCACATTTTAGAAAGCTTGTGAGGGAAGGAATTTATCCACATTTAGCAGACACTGGGGTAAGTACATTCTTCTGGAAGCCACAGGTTTGGGGGGCAATAAATCCTTCCATTTGTATTAGACAAGAGGCAATAAATCCTTTGATCTCTATCACACTCAATGATTTTACTACACTCAGAATGTACATTTTATTGAGGTACTGTCTTCATTTTCCCATTTTCCTGGGATTAATTTATCCTTTCCTAGGTTACTACCCCTTTTTTTAATTAATTGGTTGTAGTTCTCAACTGTTCACTATAAGGGCATGGCATTCGGTTACATTATCTGTTAAGAGAGAAATTTTTTTTTCTACTTTCATCATCTGGGTAAAAGACTCTGAAGTTGTACCAGTGTATTCCCTTTCTTAAGAGTACCAAAATATTTTCTCTTTTAAATAGGAAGACATCCTTAAGCTTTTTGAAAGAAGGTTTTTCTTGAAGAAGGTTTTTACACTTTTGGCCAAATTCACATCCAACATTTTCTCTTACATCTAGCTACAAGCGTCAGTAGGCTTAGTGTTGGCCTGAGAAACACTAGAAATCTACTGCTTTAGGTTGAAAATCTGGAGGAACAGGTTTTCCATATTAATTCAGCACTATTTTTATCTGCAGCTTGGATTATGATGCCTGTAAATAGATGTAGTTGACGAACTTTAGCAGCACAGCATGTCTCAAACTCTGTCCTTGTTTTTCTCATTTTTCCCCTGCCTTTGATATTTTTATTAAAAATGAAGTCTTTTTCCAAAATCCATTTAAAAAAAAAAAAAACGCTCCGAAATATCCTTTAAAATTCCATCCACTGAGAGACTATATGGAGAAGAGGATTTTAGAATAAAATGTGCATCTTCTAGCATATAAGAAAAGGTATCTGGAGGTTTTCAGCTTTCCCAAGTTTATTTCTGTCAAACAGTGACACCCGGTGGTGAGTCAGGCAGAGGCACTAACCCTTCCAGCCCCAGCCCCAGTGCCTGCCTCTGCCCTTGAGACAGGGCACAAAGGAGGAGGGTTTCTGGCAGTCAGGTGCCTAATTAGCGATGACGGGGACAGAGCAGCGAATGAAACGAGCGCATGGTCGGATATATAAAGTGTAAATACACTGAAAGATCCATCTTGCATCTTTTTTTTCTTCTGGTGTTTAATAGCATCATTTTAGTCTGGAAATGCCTATCTACTCCCCGAAGGATATGAAATAATTACAATTTTGCTTAGAAATATGTCAAGTATTCCCTTCTGCCACTGCATTGTTGTACAGCTGGTAAACCGGGGACAGTTTCCAAAAACTGCTCTACAGGGTGAAACAGTGTTGTCAGATGTTATAAACCATCTGGAACAGCAAGCTGCTTTTCATGCCCTGAAATTCCCAATCCCTGTTTTTTTACATCATATGTAAAATTGATATCTTCCTATAAAAGTATAAGACTTAACCTATGAAATTACAATATGAAGTTCCAGACTTTTAATTAAGTTTCTGATCTTATTACCGAGGTGGAAGGCATGTTTCACACATGACTTGCATCACCAAATGTCTTGCAGCAGCCACAGCAATTCCTCAGCAGTGCCAGTCTCCAGCTCCCCAGGGCTCTTCTCCGCCCATCACTGCCCTGACACATGGTACTTGTAAACAACAGTTCCACAAATTAAACTTCTGGTCCAGTTTACCATCTTGCCTAGAAAAAAATCTGAGAGTGAGACTGAGACATTTCATGACCTTTGCCAGAAAATTTTCTCTGGACTGCTTGTAGTAGGCAATATTCATCCAATACATCCACGACTCCTTTATGAAGGGTGCTCCAGATTAAGAGTTAAGTTGCTGGTGACAAAAGTGCCTTTCAAGTACAGCCAGAAAGGGGACTAGTGGGAGGTGGGAGCAGGACTGGTGGGGTCTTGCATGAGCTCTGCTCTCACAGCCAGTGGATTCTTCACTGAAAAATAGAGACAAATCCCTGGTTTGTTCACTCTTCTACAAAGCTCTATTTTTATTCCCCATGCTAAAAAAGAATTAGGAAGATCCTATTTTCTGGTTTTATCAATTAGGAGAGCTAACATTCTGTTAACTCGGCTTTACCCTATTAACTCTGCCCTTTCCTTCTTCTATATCCCTAAATGAATGGCAAGACCAAGTGTGGTTATAAAACTTCTTTGCTATCATGAAAGATCTACCGTTTTCTCTTATTGATTCTTTTCTGATTAGCTAAATCAAAGTTGTGAAATAGAATTAAAGATGAGAGGCTAGCTGAAATGTATATGATGTATATGCATATGTATATGTATATGGGTATGTGTATGTGTATGTGTGTGTATATGTATATGTATATATATATGTATATGTATCTAACAGAAAATTTCTGATTTTCCTCATAGTCAAGATTCAGAAATATACTGCTATATTCAAAAGAAACTCAAATATACTATTTCATAAGTACAGAGTAAGACATTCATCTAGCCATAAGTACTTCAGAATGATGCCAGGCAATGCCATGTTACTGTAGCAAAGATATGCTGATAGTGTCTGAATGGCTTTTACTGATTTAGAGAACTAACTTTCATGCAAGGCAAAAATCAATATTAACAGCGTTTTCATTAAACCTTAGGAAAGGAGGAGAGCTATTTGACATTAGTACTGTTTGTAAATACTTTCTTTAAGCCTTTCCCTCCTTCATATATTAAAAGCATGTTGTAGCAATAACAAAAGCCAATACTCAAAACTAACTGTCAGTCCACTCTTGAATGTAGCTCCTGAGGAAATAATTTGCTACATGACATCACCAGGGCAAATGAGGTAGCTTCTAAAATGACTTTCAGATAAAATGCAGGAGCTGGTTGGACCAGTGCTCTGAGGTCCAAATTTCCATCCAAAGTAAAACATCAAGTCAATAAGAGGCCTGTTATATCTGCAAGCAGAAGAAAAGGGATGTTCATGTATATTACTTTGGCTGTGCTAAATCACTGTGGTCTTGATTTTATGACAGCAACACTTCTGCATGGAAATGCATTGCTTTCTGGGAAAACTAGAATATGTATCTGTCGTATTCATTCTTGGTTTACTCTCTTTTCAGTTCTTTGCTACTCTTCAGTATCCTTTCCTGCCTTGTTTCTCCCCCTTTTTCTGCTGCCAGATTCCAAATCTGTTTGTCCCTTTAGTCTCTATACTGCAAATCTATCTTCCCTCAGTTTCTGTCCCTCCTTACATCCTCACTTCAGTCCTTCCCCCTTGTATGACTTATTATACCTCTCTTCCCAGCACTAATTAATCCTTCATCTTTCTTTCATTTTTTTCTGAATCCTATCGGGCTACTAGCTATTCAGTTATTTTGAATGTCCCATTATAGACTCAGAGTTTCTAGACTTTAGTTAGTAGCTTTTAAAATGCCCTTAGTATAACTTGTTTGTCTTCATTTCTTTCCCAGCAGCTGAAGAAGGAAAGGTTCTTGCACGTAGACTGAGCATCTATTCAGTCAGATATGAAAGAAGAGCATAAAAAAAGATGGAAACATCTACAGCTACTAGAAATTTTTGGAGTCCTTATATATGAGTGTGCTTGCAAATATGGCTGTTCCAACCTGGTTCATTTTTATTTTTCTTCATTAATTTTCTGCCCTTTGTCTCCATTTCTATTGTCATTTGGTGTTGACTAGTTGGCTGAAATGCTTTGTGTAATTGGACTAAGCAACCATGTTGGTAATAAGACAGAGCCCTAAAGGTCCCAAATTCTGTAGCCTCAAAATACTTGCAAATTTTCTTTGTCACCAAATGCTGCCCCTGGCAGCATAAATTCATTTTGTGCTCCATTAGGCTCTGCTGTCTTCAGTTTTCTCTATCATGCCTGCCCCTGTCCTTCCTTGGCTGCCTTCTACAGGAGCTTCTGTAGCACTTAGCATCAAAAATGCAGTTCTTCAGGAAAACCTGTCAAAGGAAGAATTTAAATCTGAAAAAATTACACAGTAGTACCAGCTTGGGGCAATGTTCCCTGTACATAAAGAGACCTTTTTATCTTTGGATGTTGGTCCTTGTGACCAATTACCAAACCCGTCCTTCCAACTTATTTTTATCATGACATGATAACATAGTGGCTGTCACAAAGACCTGTAATGTTTCCAGCATTAATTCTGCTGATGCACAATTTTGCACAATTTTTAACATGCAACTCGAAAATTCCTAAAAGATGCCAACAAAATAACACATCCTTTGCTGTAATTCCAAGGGAACATGCCTCCCTTGGGTCTTTTTTTTTACCAAAAAAATATAGAATTAAGTATTTATAAAGAGAGGCTAGGAATTTCATGTGCATGTTTCACTGTCTTAAAATGTCAAAGAATTTAAATTGCGTCACTGTGCAAACCTAGTGCTCTACTGAGCTGACTGCATGTTTCTTTTTCTTCATGGTGGTGCAGCCATTTACTTCTGTGATGACTTTAAGCAAGGGTTTAGAGCATGCATGGCTCTTGGCATAATATGAGAATGGCAGTGTTTAAAAACTTTGACCCAATTCAAGGATAGAAGACAAGGGAAGGCCAGATAAACCTTTTGGATTGGACAAAGGGATAGCTATAGGTACAGATATAGATATAGATTATAGACATGGATGTCATTTATAATACTGAAAATTTGCTGAGTGCTTATTCATTGATTCTTTTCAGAATTAGGGACTATTAAACTGAACTAGCAAGTAACATATTTTTTAAAATAAGAGCTATTAATCTGCAGTTTGGCCATAGAGCTCATTACCAAATAAAGACTATTTTGATGCTAGAAGTTTAAATGGATGTTAAGAGCAAAGAACAAAAGCATGGAAGTAGAGCCTACCTAGGGTGCAGCATTTCATTCAAAAACCTGGCATCTTGGAGTGAGCATAAAGGGAAGTGTCTCTTTCTGTTTACCCTGTTCTTGCAGGTTCTTCCTTAAGATTCTGCTCTTGGCAGTACTTGCTAGATGCAATGTGTGCTTCCAACTTCCAGCCATCACTCTGACTTCAGTACAGCTATTCTTGCATCAGGATTTTATCAGCATAGGTCTTGGTTTTGTCACTAAGCATTTGAAATTTGTTGCTTTTTGAAAACACAGTATTTTAAATGCACTTCAAAAATATAGGAGAGAACACTATGCATGACTGTTGAACAAGGTCAATTTCAAATCAGCAAAGAGTTTCCCTAATCCAGGCAAGTAGTGCTTGAGCAGGATACCTTTCTTGTACTTTATACAACTTAAACCAGAGGTATGTTATACCAGCAGATTGAGACTTAGAAACCATGGTGTCCCTAGGCCAGCCAAACTATAGACCTGCTCTGTCAATTGGCCAGTGAATTCAGATCAATGGTGTAAGTGAAATATTCAGCTTCTTCCCCACAGGTCAACTTCTCTGTCTCCAAATGAACTCTACAGATGTGCTGATGGACTCAGCAAAAGTGGCAGGTGGCTTGTATTCCTGGGTCATGTGAAAGACTCAGTTCAGTCTGAGGAGGCATCTGGTACTGCTAAAGAACTGGAGAGGGTCTTCAGATTAGAGTGGGAGGTACAGGATTTCCAAAAATTCACCTCTTGAGAGCTGCAGCTTAGGAGAAGTTTCCTTACCATGGCAGAAATTACTCAGGATACTACAGGGCCCACTGGTCCCTGAATAGAGTGAGGAGGTCTCTCAGAGCTGAGAAAGCTGCATCAGTTTTTACAGCCACAGGGCATTAAAATCAGAAAACACACAGTACATCAGAGAGCAAAGATTTCAGTGAATAGGTATAATGGCTCAACTTGCTCCTGTTTTGCTATTCTGCACACCCTGCATGAGAACTATCTGCAGAAGAGAATGAAAAATGCATATGCTTGTTTCCACATGGGGAATTATCTTCACCTTCTTAAACTGAAAACCGTGTGTAAGCAGTGCCTTGAACTAGCACGTATCTTGATGAACACACACTGATCCACTCTGAGGAGATACAGAAATGATTTGGCTAAGATCTGTGAATGTCTCCAGGGTCAGCTAACAGTATCTCACTTCTGTTTGAAAGCAGAGCTGAGAACAGTTAGGGACGGTCTAGGATCTTCTGGTACAGACTTGTTGCTGTGATAAAGACTGAAAATATAAAATATACATCTCATGTGTCATAATATGTCCATGTAATGTGTCATTCAAGAAGAGAGAAACATAGGTAGAAACAAGTTGGTCAATTTTCTGATCTTGTAGTTTGCTGCTACTTGATGATCCGCTTTGAAGGAAAAATTCTTTAACAAAAATCCTTTCAAAATAAAGGGGGGTTTTCTATCATAGGCCAAGCCCATTGTGACTTTGTCACATCAATTCCTACATTTGAAGAATCCTCTTGAATAAATTCCAGGAATATTTTCTCTATTCCATTCACTCTGGTTTCTCAGTCTAGTTCTTTCACAGAGGTTAAGAAAAATTGATAGCAGGGAGAAAAATTGGGATGTGATTTCACTTCTACACATGGACTCAAAGAAGGTTTCAACAACTGCTGGGTCCAATTTAACTACCAGACATCCCATTACTCAGAGGAAAGCTTTAAGGTATACATAACTCCTTTTTTGTAGTATTTCTTACAAATTATCTTCCTTCCATAACCAAAACAACTATTTTAGCCCAATGTTCTCATTTTCTACCTTTACAAAGTAGAATTCTTGTCAACTTTCATTATACATGAGTACTAAAAATAAATAAATAAATAAATAATAAAGGATATGACGCAAAGGAAAAATAAAAGTTTTCCATCTAAAATAATATACTATTCATAGAAACAAATTTCTGAAAAACAATACAAAAGGCTTTACTTCATAAAAAGTAAAATTATGGAGAATCCACTGCTTTCTTAGTAGCTTGTTTTAGTGTTATTCATTCTTACTGTTTGCATTCTGCTATGTTCCCAAATTAAATTTTCCTGGTTTCAACTTCCATTCATTAATTCTTATGATCCTTTTTCTCTTCTGGATTGAAAAGATATTTACTAAAACCTTCATTAGTCCTTCCTTATGAGGAAAAACTTGGTCTTCTTATTGATGAAGCAAATAGATTGACCTTCTTGGCTGTAAGAAATAATTTTCAAGCCTTTATTTATTTTTTTTCTCCTCTTTTTTTTTATGTTCTACATGATTTTCCTTTCTCATGTAATATCCAGTAGTGAGGTAAACTGAGCTCCCAATTCTTATTGCCACCACCTTGCTTGTACAGCTGTAGAGGTTTATTGTCTGCTGAGCTGGGCCACACTGAGACACAGCGCAGACCTAAACATGTAAGATGCACTCCAGTAAGAATAACAACAAATAACATGGTTAGTAAATAAATCTGTACCTATCCACAAGGTCCACCTCAAGTGAGGGCTTACAAATCCAGCTGTGAGAGCAAACACTTCATGAAAATATTCCCCTAGCCCTTTCCCTTCCTTTTGACAAGATCAGCACTTTCTGATTAATGAATATTTCTAAACCTCAGATTATCCCTCTCTAAACACTCAATTGGGGTTATAGCAGAGCATGAACTGCAATTTATTTTGCTATAAGTTGTATGCATTTCTAAGATGATTGTCGGAGTATGTCAGCCTTCTGCTCACTTTTTAGAATGCAAGGAGCTTGTACTGGTAGAAAGGATTCTCTGGGTTCTGTCACTGGTAGAAAGGATTCTCAGTTTTGTGCTGAACCTGGCAGACAGCAGTACTGCATTGCCATCAACGTGTCCTTATTAAGCAAGGTACTGGAAAACCAAAAGGCAGTGGAGAGAGATGCTGGTGAATACAGTGCATGAGAGTAGCAGACAGGATATCTGCTTTTTCTAAAGACCTTCGTTCATGCAAATGCAGAAATAAACTGAAGAGATGGTGAAGCCCAAGGGAGGTTTGGGGTTATGTCACAGGATTATCCAGGAAACTTTTTCTCATATATTTCGAGATAGACGTATATCATGCTAGTGCTAGTAGTGATCTCAAGGTGCCAGGTCAAAAAAAAAAACAAACAAATAAAAGAAGAAAATTAAAATAAATGGACTGGAATATCAGAAGAGTTTTATTCTATCTATAAGTATTCCTTAAACGTATTCCAATTTCTAATTAACAACGACATCTTTACAATCCCAGCTCGTTGTGGCTCTGCAGAAGCTGAGTCTCCGCCGCGCCGCAGCCCAGCAGCAGATGGAGCTCTCGGCCTGCGTTTGAGCTGCATTTTTCGGGCTTAGTTTCATCTTTTTTTACTTTTTTTGGTACCTTTCCTTTTGTCAAAGCAATACATATATTGCAGTATTAGTCCGCTGAAATTTAGAAACAAGTTGAAATAGGAAAAGGAAAGTTGAATGGTGTTTTTCACACCAAAAAACTGTATTTCCTTTTGAGCTTTCATGCCATGTATGTCTTTTACAAAGCCACTGCTGCTCTTGTCCAACAACCATAAAAATTGTTTTTTCTAAAGCTGAATCAGGCTCTAAATGAGATCACACCTGTAAAAATTTTAGTAAATGCACTTGTAATAAAATTCCCTTTTATTGGAAGTTACTTAGTCATTAATTAGCAAAAAATAACTATATTATATCAACTATAGTATGCAATTGGTTTCATAGCAGATTTCATCCAAGGTTTAACCTGGGTTGATTTGCATTCAAAAATACTGTTTTAGACATTTTTTTAGTGCAGAGAATTTGAATTCCCACTCTTATTTGGACAAAATAGTTTCCATGTTGTTTTAAATTTAAAGAAATCAGACACATATTTGGTTCAAGACAGCTGATAGAGCAGGTGGCAGCAGCCTTTTTTATGTCATTTTAGCTAGCAGGAATCCTGAATTTCAGGTGCTTCAAAATCTTATCACTTGATTTTTTGTATCAACTGATTTAATTTCTAGTAAAATGCCAGCTCCGGGAATATAGTCTGGCACAGTGGGGTTGGAATGAGGAAGGCTGGACATGCTGTTTGCAGATAGCAGGAGAGCAGAAAAGAAACCTGAGAGTTATGGGACAAGATAAGGAATAAGTACAAAGCAGCCTGACTGTGATGCCCTTACTAGGGATGCTTCCCAGAAATGACTGGGAGGAACGGCATCAGGTTTTTCCTTACTATGGTATTTAGTCTTTCTCTTTAATTTTAATCAGAAATACATAGGCCATATTCAGGACAAGGATGAAAGCCCAAGATTTCCATATTTTCAAGGGGAAGTAAGGAGTTTGCTCTTAATGTGCAGGGAGCCTTTTGCAAGCTGGTGTCTCATATCACTGAACTGGTTTCTGCAGCAAAAAGAGTGTATTGATCCCTCTTTCTCTGAGAGTCATGTGACTTTACCAAACTTTTAGAAGTACTTTAGCAGACCTCATGTTAAAGAACCCTTGCAAAGCACATTTGGTCTGTTAGCTAAATATGTCCTATTATGTACAGATCTCTGAGGAAAACAAAATTGCTTCTTTTTCATTAAATTAATAATTCCAAAGGCACAATGATGAAAGTCATAGACATACCATGTAGCATTCCTGGGGGAGAATGTCCTGGGAGAGCAAGCTTAGTGCTTCTGGAAGACCCTTTTTCCTTCAGCAGCAAAAAGATTGTGTTCAATCTGTCTTAATCTCTCAGGAGCAGAGATGCTGGGAGGAGTATTAACTGCTTCTGGGATCAGGTAGCAGACAGAAGTCATATAACCAACTTGGTAATATATATTTCACAGAATATACTGGAGACGTCCCTTAGCTTAATTTTGATTTAAATTCGTAAAGAAACTTCAGACTCTGTCTTTTGACCTCCTGGGCAATTATCTGGTTTAAAGAATTTCCAAAGAGTAGAACCTGGCAGAGAAGGAAAATCCAGCTGCCAGGAGCAGGCTGCCAAAGGTTGCCAAGCTCTGTAGTGGGTGAAGGGTACAAAGAGAGCATGACTGGTAGGGAAATTGAGCTTTTCAGTCTAGAGAGACAGTTACGTGAATGCTGAAGCCAAACATAGAATCAAAACAGAGAATTCAGCTCACAAAAGCCTACATAAGTACTGTTACACTAGGCCCCCTGAAAGGATAGTCAATTTTGAAAGAGCCTGCTGTGTGAGGTTTTGAGCCAGCACAGGAAAATTCAAGAGGCAAATGAGCATGAAACAGGATTATGCATTTTCTCTTCACCACCACCATGCTTCTGCTCTCCAGATCAGTCTATTACTCTCTGTAAAATATTTGTTTCTGCACAACAGTTTGCCTCCATGAAAAGAAGCATACCCAACAACCAATAGTTCAATATCACATTAAAAAATTCAACATAAAGTTTTCCTTTTTTCTGGTTTCAGAAGCATTGAGAAGCTTTCAGTTTTAGCTGTATTTTTGACTCAAGATTCACATCCGACACCTTTGAGCAGAAACTTACAATAGTAAATCCTACAATCCTAAATTGTTCAGGATATATTAAATATATTACAACTGTGAACAGGTATAACAACATTAGAACTGTTTTCAGAGGAAAAGGCAGTATAGACAGGGATGACTCAATGTAAGAATCACTGAAAATTATTTCAATGCATTAATTCTGCAAATTGTTTTTCCTGGTCCAAGAACCTGTGGTTAAAAATTACCAGCAGTTTTCACACAATATTCTGTTCAGTTTCATGAACACTGCTCCACTTACACAGAAGATCCTTTAAAAGCAAGCCTAAAACATATCAGTAAATATTTAGATTATGTGTAACAAAGATTGACTTTTACATTAATTACCTGGTGATCCAAGCAAGCTGCTTATGTGCTTGCAGTAGGATGATGCACCTATTTTCAAAACATCTGTATAGATATAGAGACAGATGAGATATGTCAAGGAAGAACTTGAGTCCTTAAGTAAGGAGTGGAAAAAGAAACTATACAAGAAAGACAGAGCAGCAGCATAACTCCAGGAGCCTTGCTCCTCTGCATTGCCCCTTATGAGCATCCGAGCTGATTTGTCTTATGCCAGGGGCCAAGCAGGTTCTCAGCTAATCCAAGAACAGACAGCAGTGTGTACTGCTGTTGCCTCTGACTTCCCACAACCATAAGTAAAGTCTTTTGACGTCATAAAAATCCTTGTGTCAACATGAGGATGAATAATACAGTTAAACAGTAAAATTGTTTTCGATACAGCCTTCTCAATTAATTCCGTGCTGTCCCGAGTTTGTGACTTTAATGTACAGCACATCTGCAGATCTTCAGAAACATCAAAGCATCAGTAAAAACAAGAAAAAGCCATTTAAATTAACATCCATAAATAACAGTATACCTCATGAGTATGAGTGTTTGAAAACTGAGAGTGGATAATTGTACACCCCTATGGATGTACAATTTTAAAAAACTTTTCCATGCTTCTTCACACAGGGTGTTTTTAGTTTGTTGTGGAAATACATGCTGTAGTACACTTTAGTCCCCACTCATCGCTGGCATGGCTTTCATCTTCCTGCTTGATACACAGTGGCTTTTTTCTCTGCCTTGCTTGTGGCAGAAAAATGTTGCCTGAACTTTTATTGCCTTACCTGCTTGAGAGTGGTTGCTCCCATTTGCAACAAGATTTACCAGCACTTTAGGAAATTAGCCACTAAGCTTGTAGGTAGCTCTTCTTGTAAGAAGAAATAGGAACTCAATTGCATAATCATCAGCTTCACTGTTCTTTGTGGCAAAACAGAAGAGAGGGAAAGAGAAAACCCATGGAAGTACAAACACACTGTCAACATTTACCTCTGTGTTCATTCGACTTATTTCAATTAGAGAAAAACTCTGGTGAGTCTGCCTGTACCAAGGGCTCATCCAGGCAGTGAGACAATGAGAAACGGATCTCTGTGCTTGGAAGGATGATCTCTGAATACATCCCCAAGGTTTCCCCACGCTCTGCCATCACCACGGACCATTTCCCCAGCACTCAATCATGGAGCAGGATTCTGTCATCCTGCGCCTCTGTCCCCTCCTTATATCTCAAGGATAGGGGCTGCTATGAGCAGGTCTAGAGCTAAAATTTTTTATTCCAAGAGGTGTCCTTCACCTTTAAGCCATTTAACATGCACTGTCTGTAATTATAAGAACCTTGGCCTGGCCTAGAAAACACTCTTGAGGGAGGAAGAATATGGCCTTTTCCAGAGTGAGAAGACAGGCTTAGAAAGTGATTAACTAGTCACAAAACCATAGATCATGAAGAAACTTCTTGTGTTCTAATGCATGGCCTTTTTCAAGTCCTGAGGAATCCTGCAAGCTGTGAATATACCTGAATATTGTGATTCTTACCTCAGCATGAATGCCTCCTCCAAGTGACTACTTGCCTAGAGGAATGACTTCTACAGGACTGTAACTTTTTCCTCCTCTCTTTAGGAGAAAGATTGATATTATACAGATCAGATTCAGTTTATCCTTTTATTCTATACTTGTCTCTTTTTCTCTCTTTAGCCCTGAGGAATACCGCTCCTTTCAAACTCTGATGTTTAATTGGCTTTTTTCTGGTTTATGCCAAAGGAAATAAGCTTGCATGGAATCCCTGTCAGTAAAACACAGTGCACACTGAGATTCTTCCTCCTGCTCTTGGAAGAGCTCTACTTGATGTCAATGGCATTTGTCTGTGAGATGAAGATCCCTGTTCAGAGCCCATCCCATTATATTGTAGCATAGTGGGGGCAAGTTATATCCCTCCACAGCTTCCTATCATCACTGCAGTTGTAAGAGCTTCTGCAACCTGTTGGTGCCCATTTTTGTGAATGATAACTGGATATGACAACAGTGTCATGTTCATTATTTTTTACATGTATTGATCACATCATCCATAACAGCTTGCTGAAAACCATATACAATTATCAGGGAATATTTCTAACCAAAACCAGCAATAAAAAGTCCACCATCAGAAATTATTTGCAAGCTACTATGAGAAAAATTTTGTCGCCCACCTTCTATTCTTCATTAAAATCACTGCTTCTGTCAGACCTTGAAATTTCTTAGGTCTGAAACTGGAGACTAGCAAGATAATAACTATCTCCTATCAATTTTCTACTTGTCCTTTATCACTGCAAATGTCACATTTGTGTGGAAGGACAGCAGAGCACAATGCATCTAGGGAATGCTGCAACAAAAGTCTGCTGCAGCTCATTTCCCAAGGCTGAAAGTGAGCACCTTGAAACAAGGCTCTAAAGGCACCTGAACAATGAAAAATGTTCAGGCACTATCTCAGCATAAGAATGGCCTCACATTTTGAATACCTGAATAAAAAAACATGAAGGCATGTTTGTCAGTGTCTCACTGGTTTGATTCTTATCGTTTTTAGTCTATTTAGGGGCTACCACAAGCATAAATCAGGAAATAAATACAGCCTTCACAGAATAGGAGTTTTTGCCAGTCCTCACCCTCCATCATATCCACATATCCGTAAGTTTTCAGGCACTTGACCCTGCCTGGAGGCTGGAGAAAGGTGGAGAGAGGGTGAATAGGGATGATCCGCTGCAAGAACAAATTCTCAGCATGGCAGCCCTGTGTCAGCTGCACAGGGTAGATGGTAAGTTGGAGTGGGTGTCACCTCCCACCCCCTGGATTTCTCCACCTGTTTATACTGTGTTATGCTACTGGAGGCACCAGACACAAATGTTTCAAGCAACAAAAAAAGTCTTCTGCTATCAGAAAATTAGGGAAGGGTTCTCCTCCCAATGCTTTAAGCTAAATAAGCTGTCAAGAAGTCAAGACTGAAACATCAATAGAAGATGAGGCACTAAATGTTGCGAATCTCACAGAGCCTCAGGGAGAAATGCGTTTGTTCTCTATCACTGTACAAGACTCTTGTTTAGTGTTAGATGGGTAAATGGCTGGCAACCACATACAAAGATTTTGAAGTCTTTTGTCATGCAATATTAGTTATCCACGTCACAGCTGGCTTCTGGCTCCTGGCAGGTTGGTCAAGTCCTCTGGCAAGCTCCATCACTGCACCCACTCTGGTTGTGTAGAGAACTGTGCTGTACTGAACCCCACACACCCAGCCACTTCCCTCTTAATGTCTGGGCTTGCATTCCTGCTCAAAAAAATGCTTGAGGAATTTTCCTCAGCCCAGACGTCTCAGTTTTCCACACAAGATGTAACAGTAACGCAGCAAAGCTCCCCAAAGGGATGAGCGAGGAGCAGTTCAGCCCCCAGCAATTGTTTCCTCCATAGTTGGCTCTGAATGCCAACAAGCTGGGGTGCAGGTGTGGATTTCTTCTTATGCCCAGTGTCTTTGTTAGCTCCCATTTATGTGGAACAGAGTGGCAAAGACAACCATCTTTGGATTCAGGCTAAGTCTGAGCGTTTTCTAAGGTGTCTTGCCCCTACTTTCTCATACTTGTCTCCTAATAATGCCTCTGATTCCTAATTCCAAAGAAGCCAAGGCTTTTGCCTGTTTTCACTGTCCAATAAGAAGTGCACTATTAATATGGAAAGGAAAAAATTTCAGGGTCACAAGCCACGCTAGATCTGTGAAGAGCTGACATCACTGAGAGTTGTGTGTGTGCAACAAGGACAGTAAATAATGGCACTCCCAGTGTGTGGCTTATAAATGTTTCTATTGGCTTTTCATGGATAGGCTTAATGGTATTATCTGTGTCCTTAGCAGAATATTCAACAAATGAAAAATATGCCTGATAACTCACTCTACTGAACAGCATCTCCTGACAGCTAGGGACTCCCACTGCACTCCCTCAAATGAAACAAACCAATTTTGCCAATGTCATTTTTCACCAACTGAAGCCTTTTCACCTCATTTTTATCTCAGTGACAGCCCATCTCCAGTAACCACCATTTACACTGACAACAATCTCCTTCCACCACATGCCCCACTTGTCAACAATGGTTACTTTGTTAATACAAAAGTAGTTTCTTGGAATTTTGCTCAGAGTCTCACTCAAGTGTAGCCATGTAGGATGTATCTTCCTTCAAAATCCTCGTCATTTTCTTTTGCACTGCTTTACTCAGCCAGCTAAGGGTCTAAAAATTAGAGCCACATTTCCGCTTCCAAATATATTTATTTGTTATCATAGAATCATAGAATGATTTGGGCAGGAAGGAACCTTCAAGATCATGTGGTTCCAAGCACAGGGCAGGGACACATTTCACTAAACCAGGTTGCTCAGAGCCCCTTCCATCCTAGCCTTGCACATCTCCAAGGATAGAGGACCCAGAATTTCTCTGGACAACCTGTTTCTGTGCCTCACCACCCTCACAGCAAAAATCTTCTTCCTACTCTCTTTCAGTGCAAAGCCAATCCCCCTTGTCCTGTCACTACATGCTCTTGTGAAAAGTGCCTCTCCAGCTCCCTTGTGGGTTCCCTTCAGGTACTGGAAGGCTGCAACTGCTGTGGGCAAGTTCATGTCCTTCATGTACTGAGTTCCCCAGAGCTGGATGCAGCACTTCAGGTGGGGGCTGATGAGAACAGATTAGAGGGACAGGATCCCCTCCCTCACCATGCTGGCTACATTGCTTTTGATGCAGCCCAGGATACAACTGGCTCTCTGGGCTGGATGTACACACTGCTGGCTCATGTCCAGCCTCTCGTTTCACCAGCATGGGTGTGTGTATTTGAGGATAATGCAGAAGCAGTTGTTCTCATTTCTGTATTTCTTCTTAGCTCATAATTTCCATTTAAATTTCCACAAACCTAGGATGCAGCATCATTTAACATCTTTCTGTCTCATTATCCCTTTCTAAACCAGGCAAACCAACTCTGAAGTGGACCTTCAGTGCAGGTATTGTGAAAGGAGGAAGGGAAGGAGCATGGAAAGATGCACGTCTTCTGGTGAAAAGTGGTGGATCAGTGAGCAGCCTCTGGACACCGGGGACATTTATTGGGATGAAGGCTGTCCAATGGACTGCTGTTATCACAGCCACCCATCAGGGACACCTGCTCCATATTTCACTGCTTAATTCGGTCATCCTGGCCTTCATCTATTTTATCTGTTGTATGTCAAAGAGATGTTGCTTTGCATTTTGGAGTCCAAGGCCAAGTACAGCAGAAAAAGGGAAGCAGGACATTTTGAAGAATTTGAAGAAAGATGAGATAGGTATACTTATACTGTATAAACATGGGAAGGACAAAACATGGGACTCCTGGGTTGTCTGCTAATTCATGGAGCCTAAGAGGAGCAGAGATCCTCAAAGCAATGAATCATGAGGAAGAGGATCCTAAAAACTGCAAAAATGCTTGATGCTCCTCCTTGCAGTTGAGACCCTATGCACATAAATAAACACTCTAAACATTAAACAGAGAGTTTCTGTTTATCGCACATTTTGGCTGTCAGTCTGTCTGCTGAATTCACTAAGAAAATTGCCTATTGCCCAAAGACCTGGATCCCAGCAAAAGCACAAAAGCCTTCTTGGAAGGTTTTGAAGGTTTTCAAAGAAACAGGGAAATTGAAATTGAAATTCATCAGTGGTCAGCTTTTTCCCTCCCAAAGTCTCTGACTTCTGGTCTCTTCCTGGACCCTTGCACATCAGGAGGTATCCTCCCCTGGTCCTGGTGGATGTAAAAAGGAAAGTAGGCATTAGGCAGATTCAAGACAAACAGAGGACTAGAAGGAAAATATATCACTGCCAGACCTACTACCATAATCATTCCAGGCTTGGATTATTTTCCCACTTTTTTGTATTGATTCACTGTTGCAGATTTGTATCATTTTTTTTTCTCACAGTCTCTGTTTTACATTCTCAGCTTTCTTTCTCCTCCTCCATTTTTCTCCATCTCCCATTTTTGTACACTGTACTGTCCCTCCTAACCCTTTCTTGTCCTCTTCATCAGGCCAGAAGTATATGCAGTGCAATAGTTGTTTTCTCAGGTTTTTTCGATCATACAGGTATACATAGAGAGACAAATCCATATATTTGAGAAGACAAATCCAAAGCACTTTATTACTTCTTCATTAGGGGCAGATGATTGTAATATTTGTGATGACTGTCATGGCTCACTTAAATCTGGGCCCTGAGAGCTCTGTCCTCTGTGCAGACAGGTTTTGTCTCAGTGTAAATGATCCACTAAGAGAGTACTGCAGCTCTTCAACTGGATCCTCATCTCAAACCTCTCTGTATTTCAGGCCACTGAATGCCAGTTAGAATGTAAGACCAGCCCTGGAAGGAGGTTTGATATTCTACAAAGACATAGTGTAATCTCAATAGGTGTGATGGCCTTGTAGTAGCCATCCAGAAAATTGCCTCAGGGCTCTGTGCCAGCTGGAGCATCAGGCCTAGGAAAGAAGACTTGTATTGCACTGTTATTTTTCAAATGGTCCTCTCATTGCCTAACTAGAGAGATGGACACTGGTAGCTAATTTGAGATAATGCAAAGCTTTGCTGAGGTTTCTAGAGTGCTCGGCATCAGCAAGGAAGTCTGTTGGAAACTGAAGAGTAAGAGTAAGCTTCAGGTGAGTGGCAGCTCAGTGCCTCACTTGATAGGAGGAATCCCATCATTGCCCATCAGACAGGCTCCTGGAAGGACTCGCATGTCTGTTACTGCTCTTGGCTCTGTCACCTTTCAGATGGTAAACTAAGATTTAAATGAACACTTGTATGTTGTATGAGGAAGCAGCTTCACTTACCCCAGACACCATGCAACTGTGCCTTTAAACTTTTCTGATCTGTGCTTGTTCCCTCTGGTAAATAGTACTTCTTAACTCATAAGGCGGGGTACTAACAGATGAAATAAGAACAATTTGTCTTAGGTCATGACACAGTTGACAATGTCACTGGACGTAACACTGGAGCTTAAAAAAGGTCTAACAACATGCCAGAGCAATGGAATAAATAAATCAGAGATGACTTTTAAATCATACAAAATGAATAACAAATTTTTTTTCTTCTATAATACTAAAGCCCCTGTTCTGAAACAAATCTACATGACAGGCCACAAAGGACTGTTGATATTGCATATATGGTAGTACACACATAGAAGACTACCTTGAAAAGGCTAGAAAAGCTCACAAAACCAGCACCCACAAAATTATGCAACCCAGAATTAAAGTTTTCCATATACCCTTAATTTTATCTGCTAATGAATGATACAGTAGTTAGTTAAATTTTGAAAGTTATTTTTTCGACACAACCCAGTCTTGGTTGGTGACTGAAAAAAAAGCATTTTATTGGACTCTCTAGCCTAGTTCTTCAGGGAGAGGTCCCAGACACAGTTTGAATATGGTCTTCACAACCTGTTCACAGCATTATTAGTTTCCAATTGGGATTTTCTCTCGTGTTTTCTCTTTGCTGTATGAGGGCTCAATTTCCACAGGAATTCAGCATCATATGATCTCTTCTTGGTACATAATCAGTAGGACTCACAATGTCGAGTTTGGATTGAAGTGTTGTTCAAATTACTTTGAACAGTATAAATCATACTGTTAGAGCTAGGCATCAGCAAATGGGAACCACAAAATTAGCATAAGGGTATCCAATGGAAAAGGTCAAGAATATGTATAAGGTCCTGAAGGAACATTAAAAGAGAGAGCTCTCAGAAGTTAGAAGATCCCCAAACTTAAGGGAGCCTGTCTGCACCCAGATGGAAAGGTGGTTGGGACTTCCATCTTGAGTCCAGCACAGGCATGTCCCACACTCCAGTCTAAGCAGAGAACTGTGCTGTTAATTATTGAAGGGCATTTCGATAAAGTGACTGAAAGGTGTGCAGACTCTTCACCCCCACGATCATGCCTGAGGATTTACTGGGGAAAGATGTGAAGTGGAGCAATTCAAAGCCATGAGAGCACTATTCCCACTTTCCATGGAATTTTGTGAGACATTAATTCAAGTCACTTTACAGAAGGATCTTCAAGCCCAGTCTCTATAGATTTCTGTCTGAGTGTTTTCTAACTGTTACTTACTTTAAAAATCCTTCTCTGAGAAGTCTATTGCATTGAGCCTCCAACATGAGACCAGCCTCATACAGGCATATTTTATGATTCTCTGCAGGCCTGGAAGACAAAGGGGACAGAAGATAGAATGAGGACATCATTGTATGACTGTATATGCCTAGCGACAGAATTTAGAAACATAAGTCACAAAATTCGAAAAAGAATTGTATATGCATCTAGGCATTTCCAGGATGATACATCAACTAGGTTGGCTGGATGAGGATATGAGCACTGAATTTAGGCACCTAAAATGACAGGTGGCCATTATGTCTTACCTATACTCCTTCTTTAGTCCTTCTGTGCCATATGGGATTCCCAAAAGGACAATTTCTCAGGCAAACAGAGACCATAGTGACACACTGACCACGTGAAGACATTTGCGTGTGTACATGGTATTATTTACACTTTTAACTTTGTGTTTATGAAAGACTGTGTTTTATTTAGTAAAAATAATGTCAGGAAGTGGACTCAGAAGATATTAAAATCATCTTTACATTGTTCAGTTTATGTAGTCTAATTGAGGCAGCAGGGAATTCAGAAGTGCTACAGGGGAAACTGCAGGCTGATCGTACCATATGCTTTGGGGTATTCTGAAAGGAAAAAAAGTAGGAATATTTTTTTATAAGACCTTATGGTCTTTATTTTCGTGAAAAAGTGCATAGAACAAGGCATAGTGAAGAAGTTGAAGTTTTGTTTCCAATACGTGGCACACAAATACCATTACTCTTTATATAAACAGTATTCTTTATAATGTTTTATATAGTTTCTTTTCTACTATCTATTCTCTACTATGTCTACAGAACTTCCATAAATCTGCTCGTTTTCTGCTCAATGTGTTGACATAACTGAGTTTTACCTTATTTGGAAGTCATAGAAAGTTTGTGTGATTCTACCAAACAATTTTTTGGTCCAAATATTATCAACCCATCCAGTGTTCCACTTTCAATATTGTATTTCTGGAACAAACTTCCATAAAATCACGAAATACGGGTGGCTGTTGAAAGCAGTTACATATATCCAATGGGATCTAAGGAGTTAACAACAAATAAAAAATATGTTTCCGTGTGCATTTTATTTTTGTTATATATGCAAAGCTGATGTTTTTTTGGAAGTACAATGTTCCGTTTTATTTCAAAGTATTCTTGCTTAGGACAAACTAGTATAATGATTATATATTATATTAATATAATCAAAATATCTATTTGGCAGAAGAAAATCTGCAGCAAGTATCAGCAGAATTTTTACATAACTTTTAAAATACTTACTGCAGCTGGACATAGGAAGCTAACTAGATATCAGGGCTGCAGCAACCAGCATTTTGACAGTCCTGTGTCATTCTGGCTAACTATATAATACACTATATATACTAACAATATAAGCATCCCCTTAGTGATGCTCTTTCAGAAATGGATTAAATAGTCAATCATGTTCAATGGTTTTCCATGGTATGGAATTGTATACGGCATTTCTGCCAAAAGTCATTGCTATATATTCAAAAGCATTCCATTACTTCCCTGTTAGGTCTTGAGGACAGACTAGTGTTCAGCTGGTTTCATCTAGTCCATCTTTCTATTTATATTATATTAAGATCTAGAATTCCTATCGCAGTTTGTTTTTATCATCTGAAATTGTGGAATGTAAGTAATCGGAGTCCTTTTGAGTCTCATTATTTTTAAAGTTTTCATGTTGATTTTTGTTAGGCAAGAATGGTTCAAGTAAATTCAGGACTACATCTTTGCCTGGTTGAAGCTAGTCTTCAATTGCCTAAAACTGCCTTGATCTCACAACACTGAAGCTTAATCATAAATTTAAGGAGGCACAAGTCCTTAGTCTGCTTTACCACTGGTAGAGATATTATTGAAAATATAGTTCTGTTGCATAAGCTTTGTAAAATTTTAGTCATCACTTTAGTAGGTGACACTTACAGTTTGACAATTCTGTATCTTGCCATTCAGGACACGGATGTTTAAAATCACAACTGGAAAAAAATCTGTGAACCTGTGTCTGCTTTTAAATTGTTTACAGGTTTTTTTTCTAAGAAACAAGAGACATTTCCAGGTCCATACAGTCCAGGACACATGATGCAACACAACCAGGTTACTGAGGAAGACACCTGCAAGAAAGTTTTATGTATGTATCAGCACACCAGGGGATGTTGGGATTTTTCTTTAGCAGGGTTAAGTAGGAAATTCTTTCTGATTCTGATGGGAGTTTATGATACCAAAGAGAATGTTTTTTTACAATCTCTCTCAATCTCTCTTTGAACAATCAACATTTAAAAACACCATTTTTTATCCACAGAGAGATTATCAGTGAAATATTGGTTAAGGTCAATTAAAGCAGATTTATTTCCACATTTATTATCAACCATTTTATGGTTTAACATTTTTTTAATACATTTTTCTTCTTAAAAGGGGAAGTTAGTACTTTGAAAATGCTGGACATGAACATTTATAATTTCAGAAAAACTATATAAATTGTCCCAACAGAACTTTTTAATGTTTATTTAAAAGAATTAAGTTTCTAAGGCAAACGTCCAACCGTTCTACTTCTGCTCCACAGCTCTGTGTCCCATTTTTCCCATGCAAAATCTCCTAACACCTATGTAATCAAGGTGCCTCTTAGCAGAGTGATACTCTGTTTCTTATCTTTGTTTCATCAGTCCTGTTTCTTATCCTTGTTTCATCAGTCCTGCTGGCTTTCCTCTGATTGTTTGGTCCAGCACCTCCAAAGCCTTTTCTATGCTAGGAAACTGAACAGGGCATGGTCCTGAGCACTGCTTTGCAGTCTTGCATGTTGCTTAAAAGATTAGCATCTTCCCCAGCATGGTTTTGGTCCATGCCAATCAACACTCTCCCTGCTGGTGCTATAGCATGGACAGATAGCTTAAACACACAGTTAGGTAGCTAATGATCTAGTGCAGGTTTGGGAACAATTCTGATAGCAATTCTGATGTTGTCAGAAAATAGGATGGTTTATTTGCTTGAAAAAATTCTCATCTTTATGTATTCAAAACCTGTTATGCTCAGGTAAGTTTCACTCAAAAGAGTCAAAGAAACTTCTCAGTCAATGCTCTTTCCTAAAAGGGTTCAACTATTGAAATACATAACTTGGGTATGTAGAGGCACCTCATTCATCATTAGGTTTTTGAGCAGTTTCTTTCAAAGTGTTAAACAAAGTCTGCTCCATTACTATCATGTATATTTTTCAATGAGAGTTGAAAGGCCAGGCTTCAGTAGGACCATCTTAGATTTAAAAAAAAATCAAGATTCATCTTTTCCTTGCCCATAGATGTGCTAGCACTTCCTCCCTCTCACCTAGCTCCATTTGCCACTCAAGAGGTGTAACCACAATCTGCCCTTGTGCCATATTTGTAGCTGAGAAACGCTTCTGTGTACTGTACAAGCTGAGTAACATGTGTGTAACTGTGCTGGAAATGACCCTGGAAATGCCCTCTTTCCCGTGAAGGCTGGCAGCTAAGACAGGTGTAGGGGTGCTTGCTGCAGCAGTTTGCAGGCTGTTTGGACCTGGACTTAATAACTGCATGCTCTCAATTATATACTTGATCTTCAGGTCAAGGAGTTCCATCATAAGTCCATTCAATCAAATATGTGCTGCTGCAGCACTGAGCTACTTGTGAACTAGAAACCCTGAAACCATCAGCTCTGTGCTCCAGGAATATGTCATCCCATGAAACACCTGTAAACAATTGCCTTGGTGTCTTTTTCTCACATCAAATGTGGTTGTCCCCAAAATTCTAGCAATTGCAGAGAAATATTTTGTCACTTTTTCTGAACAATGCTTGTTCCACAGAGGTACAGTAAATAATTCCTTGTCTCTGAATTGGTTTACATTTACACTTCAAAACTGAGGAATAAATATGACAGAGCTATTTGATCTTTGCATGAAAATGGACTTCAAAGCTGAATGTGCATTTCTGTTCATTTTACAACTACAGATTTCCAGCAGAAAGTGATTATGCCTCTGATTACTGATGCCTATTGTAGTAGCAGTTTCATCTAGTGCTTTTTCAGAATTTAATCATTGTCTTTTGTTGACCAGTACAACAGTACAGAGAGCTTTGCACTACATGTGTAAGTGGCTAGTCTAATTGAAAAACATACTAAATCTACCAGATTTTTGTAATGCAGCAAATTGTGAATAGGAGAATAAAAATGTCCTCAATATCTGCATGTATATTGTTACTTTGAAGATACTCCGAGCTACCACCACCACAGGATCAGAGGAGAAGCTAACACCCACTACTTTAAATAATTATTGGATTCGTTTTTCTCATTATTTCTCATTCATTCTATTTTGAGCACCACCCCACTTGATGTTATAATTAGTTTTCTGAAAAACCTTTTGCAGAATAAATGGTTCTGGCTTTGGAGCATCAGAGATATGACAACTATGTGTGTTAAGCAGAAGGAACAATTTAGTCATCAAAACTTGCAGTTAAACCCAAGTTTAATTTCAGTATTAGTACAAAAACCATGCCTAGAAAGAATGTATTCTATATTTTCCTCCTTATAAGCAGAAGCCTTAAGTGGATGCGTAGAATTTCTTGTTTTGTTAGTGCTTGGTTCATTACACTGATTTTTTCAAAACCACGTGAAAATGCAACTTCTTAGATTTTTTTGATGTCAAATGCGTGTAAGCAGCATAAAACATACAGGGTCAAGTTCACCATCTGAAGTAGAAGGAAAAAAAGTGATGTTAGGTCTAAATACATCTATTCAAAAGAAGTTAAAGGAATTTCCCTCTGTTCCTCTATAAACATTTTTAACACACTTTTTTAACAGAAGGGTTTTAAAGCTCCATACTGTCTTCTTCAGTCTTATAACTTGTGCACTCCCTGTGCTCCTGACTTTGCATATTATTCATCCCAGAAGGTACTTCTCCCCCCTGCAGTAAAGAGTGAAAATGCAGTTTTAAGTCAGAGTCTGAAAGGTTTCTTACAAGCCTCTGCACACCAAGAACAGCACCCAGACAGTGTTCACTCAGCCAGTATACACCCAGTGGTAGACATTTCCTCTGCAGTAATTAATACATTTTTATTGGATTTCCAAAAGTCCCACAACAGATAAAAGCCTCCAAATATGGTTGTCCCTCTGTCTTTACAAATTCAGTTACAAGGAGGATTATATGGATCAGACAGAAAGAAGGCTTAGAGTATTGGCTCTTAAACTCTAATCCCAGACAGACCCAGCCTTGAACGCATCTCACACAAAGAGACAAAATCAAAGAGTGCCAGTGAATTCAGTGGGTTCAGTGGCAGTGATCTGGTATTTAATAAGGCTTAAAGAAATTTCGAGCTCTTACTCACAGAAATGTTGAGTTGTCTGTTGGTATAATAATTTAAGGTTCATGGCATTAGTGGTAAGATGACATGGCGGCATGGTGTGACTTCTAGATTTCCTCTTCTCTTGATGCCCACTCACCTGTGCAAAATGAGTCTGTAACCAACTACTTCCTTTCCAGGAATGGTTTGTGTCTGGAAAATGCTGCAAAATAGGGCAGTAAGTCAGAATCCTAGAGAATATTGGCCAGTTTTCCTGTTGCTAAATAAAATTGGGGTACCACTTTTATTTCAGTTATTCCATTTGTCCTGCCAAATGCTTGTTCCAGTGGAAAGAATTCAGGTGTTCCTCATTATCTTCTGTGCTGTTCTAGCAAATAAAAACATGAAATTAAATTAAGTACTTTTCATTGGACAGTGTTTTAATGATTCAAATAGTATAAAGTCAGTATTAGTATTCATGTCACATTCAATTATCTCCCTACCATGTCCCCCCATTTGCTTTTCCATGTGTTGGTTCATCACACAATGCTAATTAGGTCACTTCAAATGGACCATAATTGACAATGACACTTTTGCAGGTTTATATTTTCACACAGAAAATCTGAGAATAAATTAATGACCAGCAATTTTGACAATTACGGTCAATTAAATTTGTCAACATCACAATTGACAAAATTAATCTATATTTAATATTGAAACCTTGACATTAAGTATACAGTCCTGGCAAGTAACCAGATTTAAGTGACAAATGTGTAATACTGCATCAAAATTATTCATTCTCAAAAGACACGGGCTAAAATATTGATATCTTTAAGATCTAATGTCCTACCAATAAATAACTAACTAAAATCAGATCCTGAAGCTCATATGCACCAGTGGGAAAAAAATTATCTTCTACTTAATGACCACACCATTTTCTAGGTTTTAACAAAGGTTTAAAAAATTCCAGTATTGGGGATTCAGTGTTTAAAATGCATGCCTACTTCATCTAAAACTTTATCTACAAAAAGGAAAACAAGATCTCAATGACATGTCTTTTCTCATTCCTAGACTGGCTACAAATTTTTATAGGCAAACTGCAGGATACCTTGGGAATTTACTGACAATGCTCAGCATTAATCTAATATCACTCGGTCCATGCACCAGAGCTATAGATTTTGTTGATTCTTCTGTGCAAACGAGGTTCACTGATAGTAATCCTCCCCTCAGGCTGCAAATACCTTATAGACACAGTAAAAAAAACATCAAAATTACATGCAGAACAAACTCACTGCAAAGTTAATTTAATCATAATTAAAATATCAGAATAAATATGACCGTAGAAAAATTAATTAAAACTCAGAGCAGTCATTTGGGTTTGTGACATATGTATGAAAGAACTAAAAATATTATAAGGGATTCCTTCTCAAGACACCCTAGAGAGCAGGTTGTACTGAGCCAAAGCCGGATGAGACTGGCAGCAGTTTTCTAATTTTGGACCTGGAAAAAAATGAAAAATCCATTAACTGAACTTCACTTACAAAAAACAATAAAACTTCAATTTTAAATCCTGTTTATTGTTACTACCTTTTGCTTGAACGCATTTTGTCCGGAGGATACACACAGGTCAAATAGTTGCATTAATGCAATTCAGACAGGCTTTTTGAAATTAACCCCCCACACACTTTGTAACACCCAGGGAGACTTCTGTCTTCTGTGGTGATTTGGAAGTCATTAGTCAAGCTAAACAGCCATGAAAAACATTGATGGGACAGGATAGAAAATCAGACACGCAAAAAATCCTTATTATCCAGGATGTATTAACTTTGTGCTTAACATGGAGCTAGTGCTATATCAACTGTAAAGCAAGATGGCTTGACAGACATTGATATAGTTGGAACTGTATTACTATAGCCAAATGCAAATTGAGGATAATAGCTGGCAAATCTGAGAATAGACTTCATTAGCTTTCCACACATGTGCTTGCGTGTGGACATCATATTGCCATATTCATTTTGACCTAAAGTACTTAAATTCATTAAAAGAATTAACAATTCATTGCAGCACTGTTTCCTGATTGAACTATGGGACCTAAGTCTCTATTTTCACAACTGCCAGAGAGGTCAAATCAAATTTAATTGGAAATTAGAGTAAAAAGAGGTATGTGTTCTATATAATTCTCCTTGCATTTTTCAGAGTGTAAGATAGTATGTAGTAATGTGCTGTCCGAGCAAAAGCTAACATTGGTGCTTTCTGGGAATTATTTTCACCTTTCTTTATCTAAACCATTGGATTGGGTAGAGAATGCTGTCATGCCTCAGGGATAAAAATATAGGTCTTTTAAGTTTTTATTAGTAACATTTGCATTACTAGAGCACTTCAGAAGTTCAAAAAGAAACAGTGTTCTAGCTGATGTAGTCTTACACCAGAGTGGAAGCAAGATTACTTAAAAACAAATTTAAAACCACTTTGACAATAAACAACTGGAAAGAAAGATGGGAGAAAAAGCAAATGAACACAACCCAAATTCCATTGTAAGCAAGAGAAATAAGCATGAAAATGCCAGATTTTCAGAAGAATTCCACCTGCAGAATCCCACATTGGGTTTGCAACACAAAACAATGAATAATCTTGGCTCTTGAACACTGCTGGCAATCTGTTTCCTTCGGTCAGGTATTTCCTCTTGTCCATTCTGATTATGTCAGAGTAACCAGAGCAGGGAATCCTTCTGCCTGTGATCTGCGTCACCATTTCTGACAAAGCAATGGTGATAACAGCAGTTTATTCACTAAAGAAACTGCATGGTGAGCTCAATCATTATAAAGCAAGAAGATAACTAATACAAAGGGTTATTTGATCACTGACAATAAATGTGTCCTCCACAATGGACTACATTTCAGAAGTGACACAAAATTTCTCATACCTATACGGGGTGTTAATCTCACATTTTTTCAAAGAACCACTCACTTTTTAATTAAGCGAGGAGCCCAAAAATGGACCAATGGAGTACAGACCCCCCCAAGGACGAAGGAGGTTTGTCTGAGCTGCCAAAAACACCTCACTGAACTATTTTCATACACAATCCTTCTGGCAGCTTCTCATAGAAGCCACCTCTGTAGCCCCCACACTATGAAAACCTTATGAAGTCTAATGACTCTAAACCTAGCTGCTAGTTTGCTGTTTGGAAAATAATTAAGAGAATGTGTCTGCTTTAAAATATTCAAACTGTTCTCAGCTTGTGAGCTGTCATTCATTCAAATGTACTGTCAAAGATCAGCAGAATATTTTTTTCTGTATCAAATTGTTGCCACAGAAACAATTGACAAATGTAATTTTTGAATATCCACCTTTGAACTATATTTATAATGCCATCTTTAACAAGACTGGCTTATTTAATAAAGATGAGAGGGTATCAGAGTGGCTTAAGGGAAGAAGCATGGGATTCCTTTGGAGCATGTTATTTATTAACTCCTAGATGATCAGATGGATACAGTAAAATGATGTAAGCATGACCAGATCTGTCTTCTGTGGCAACTTCAGAGAGTCTTCTGTGTGTTAAGATGGAAACTCTGAAACAGGATTTTAGTGAAGCAAAATTGCTCTTTGTGCCACTGCTGCTGCATTTGGGGATGGAATCAGAGGAAGTTTGTTCTGTTCCAGATATGCTCAGCCTCTAATACTGATGTGCATTTGTTGGTTTTGCAACGGGTTTTGCAACCAATTTTAGAGGTAGAGGTCTTTTTAGATGTTCAGGAGAGCATTCCAGCTCTTCCATCCGGGGAAAATCAGCACCAGTAACGCTTAACTGAAAAAAATGTGGTGCAATCTATTTTACTAAAGTTTTTTAAGATTATTTAAAACCCTTAAATGGAAGCTGCAAGCAAAGTTTAGAGAAGGTGTTACCATTCACATCTAAATTTGCAAGGAATTATTTGAATGCTATTTAAGAACATGTTGGAGTTTTTTTAATCACAGAATGCAGATGAAGAAACTCACTGATCCTAGCATTAAAAGTGCAATGCATCCCCTCAGGGATGAAAAGGAAGCTCTGAAGTTGTCCCAGTTACACAAAACACTCTTCAGTACTTCTGCATATTGCACAAAGGATGAGGCTGAATAGGTTACATATAGATAATATTTCTTCTAATAGAAATGAGCACCTTGTAGATAGTGTCAATAAGATATAAATGCAGCCTCTTGAATCACACAAATGTATAGAAGAAGGTTACAGATAAGTGAGACCTCCAGAGAAAGGTCTACATCCAATGTTCTTATAGCATGGTTGATGCACTGCAACCATCTTTCCTCAAAAGAGTAATTTTCTTTTTCTGTTAAGAGCCATGGGGGGCATAGGGCAATTTGTTATCATTCCTGCTTGGCTGGGATGAACAGGAATTCCCAGAGCAGACTCACACACTTTGAACTGCCCCCACCAGCTGAACTTTTCTTCTTATGGCTTTTTAATGTTCCTGACAGATTAGAAGTAAGAAATTATAAACAGATTCATAGGGGTCCATGACAGAAGAACACACAGCACCAACCCACACAGCCCAAGGGTGACTCCAGCTGCTGTCTTTGTGAGGCATATATTGTACCCCTGACACTTGCTGTGTATGAGCAGGAGGAAAAGCTTCCTCTGTGATAGCTAATGAGACACTTGCATGGTTAAGTTATGGGTTTGGAAGAACAATACCAGTCAGACTTGCCTTCAAAGAGTTGCTTTCCCCGAGCATCCTACTCATTCCTTAGTCTCAGCACGCTTAAGCACACCATTTCTGACCCTGTTTGGGAAGGAGGATATTTGCATATTTCTTGTTGGTTTCTTTGCCTGTTCTCCATAAGTTTATTACGATGTCTTAAAGAGGTATTGTGGTCTAACCCCACCTGGGAGCTCTGCCTCAGCCAGCTGCTTGCTCACTCCCTGCACTGGGATGAGGGAGAGCATCAGAAGGGTAAAGGTGAGAAAACTCATGGGTTGAGACAAAGACAGTTTAACAGGTAAAGGAAGAACTACACATGCAAGCAAAGAAAAACAAGGAATTCATTCAGCCATCCCCAGGAGATCAGGGCTCCATCACATGTAATTACAGAATCATAGAATGGTTTGGGTTGGAAGGGATCTTCAAGATCACCTAGCTTCCTTCTAGACTTGGAGAGACAAACACCACCACTTTGAAAGTCCCTCTGGTCCTCCTTCTCCCAGCTGTATATGCTGGGCATGACACCATACTGGATGGTGTCAGCTGGGGTCAGCTGTCCCAACTATGTTTCCTCCCAACCTCTTGCCCACCCCCAGCCTACTCATTGTCAGGACAGTCTGAGAAACAGAAAATACCCCAACTCTGTGCAAACACAGCTCTGTTGGAAGTCCTGTAAAGAAAATTAACTTTATCCCAGCCAAAACCAGTACAAGGGAAAATCAGAAATAATTCACTAGACAGTTTTTGTGGCACAGAACTCGGTTTGTCTGAACTGAAGCTGCAAGAAGACAGAAGCAAAAACCAGCAACTGAGAATGACAGGGCACAACATGAAAAGACTCCTTTTCCAGAGATGCCATTAAGCCCAGTTAGTTCATTATTTACTCAAAGGATTTAATTATTTGATCATTCAACCTAGGCTTTTGCTGGTTCCAGCTGTCCTCACCACATATTACAAGAAAAAGTTCTGGAAGCAGGTGTAAATACTTGCAAAGACACAATCATAAAGGATAAAATAAAGAAGCCTGTTTATATTGAGCAGAGAAATGTGAATTTTCATGACTGCTTTCAATTTTTCCCAAGGGAAATTTTTTTCCCTTATTTGTTAAAAAACATGAAAAATGTTGGATTTTTTGTGTTTCAGGTCAACACTACCATCTGCCTGCAGCAGGTTGTACAACATGACTGTCTGGACTTCCAAGGTAGGTGAGTGAAATGAGAAGCACAGATTATACTAATTTTTAATTCTGCCTCTGTTTCTGAGGCACTTAAACACTCCTGAAGATCTCTCATGAATTTTATTTCCTACCTTTCTCCTTCAGAGTATTGAATGAGATGGAGTCCTACCAAAGGCCTCAGCCTTACATGGATACGGGAGCTGGAATTTGTCAGTTTTCCCAATCTGTGTGACATGGAGATTTAACCATCTGTTTAGCATCAACTGGCACTGCGGCTGTACCAATAGGAAAGTGGCTCATGGCAGCATTAGGAAACACTCCCTGAGGTGAGCAGGTAAAGGCAGCATTCGCATGACAGTGTGCCCTTCTCTCCTCCTTTCCTTTCCTAGTGGCAAGCAAAACATCTGAAAGAGTGAAGGAGAGATGTAAATGCATTTTGGATTTTGCTGGGAGCACAGCTGGTGCTGGGCTGGGACTGCAGGCACAATGAGAAAGGCAGGGCAGTGGGAAGGAGTGTAGTTCCTCTCCCTTGTGCTTTCACTCAGTGTCAGTGACTTGTGGATCCACTTCATCCAGAAATGTTCTTCAAAACAACACTAAAACTAGGACCAAACAATCTGACATACCAAAGTCAGCCGAGAACTGTTCTAGGCAGATATTTCCTTCATTTAGGATTTTGAATCTTCTCTTTATGTGTTGCATTCCCTTTAGCTTGCATCTATCAATGTTACTGAAATAATGGAGATTTTCTGAATACCCCAAAGGAGGAGAAGCCCCTTTCTACAGATGTATTTTGAAATCTAAATTTAGAAGGGGCTCCAGGACATAGTTTCCACTTGGGCCCTGAATATTTTTTAATTATGGCTATGTGTTATGGCTGTTAGGTTTTCACAGTAGAAAAGATGAAAGGCATAAACCAGTGGGAAGATAATTGTTCCACTTTCCTCAGAAAACATAAATATACACACAATGAATTTTATTTTATTTTTAAATGGAGATGCCTTGCTCACTATATTAATAGATCTAAGAGTTATCATTTGCATTATGACATTATGGGCACAACAAATATGTGGTTTAACAGCAGCTCACATCATCTAAAGACAAATAGTTTTAACTGATTGCTCTAAAATGCAATGCATAGCAGTTCATTTAAGAAAGAAAAAATAGAATCAGTAAAAATATGAAGCATGGAGGGAAAAAAAGGCAACAAAAATTGAATATGCATATAGATATTTTTCCAAAATTGCAAAACCATTCATATAATTTAAAAGCATCAGAAATGAGGTCAGCTTCTGGCAAGTCACATGGTCCTGACTTTACTGAAGCACTGTTCTGTGATCAGCTCCGTATGTGTCATCCTTCTGCTGCGTAATTTTGTTTTCAAAGTCTGAAGATATCATTAAGGTGACATGTCTGCAGCCTGGTATAAAAGACTGAGCACTTTGCAGTTAAAAAGAAGTCACAAATTTGTCAATCATTAAAGATACACTGAACAGAATTTCTCTGTAATTATTGTATAGTCATCAGAAACATCTTGTTTATTCTTTGGGATATTAAAGTTTCCAGGAAGGCAAGAAAAAAAAAGCTGCAGACATAGAACTTCAGTTTTTCCTAAAGCTTACCAAGAGCCCTCAAGTTTTGTACACTTTTCTTAATATCCTCCTCATTCAAACACCTTGCTCCCTAATCTCTTAAGAGAAGGCAAGGTCTGGAAAAAAGTCTTTCACACTATTGTCTTAAAGCAGGAGCAAGAACTTAAGCTAAATATTAAGAAAATAATATTAGTCTGTAACAGTAATCAATTGAATGGTTGATGCAAAGTCATCATTGCCTGGATATTTAAGAAAGCTGCAGAGAAGAGGGAAGCATTGACATTAACTTGGTTTTGTAGCCTGAATTTCCCTGAATTGAGTTTACTGGTCCAGGGAGGCTTTCTCTTTCTGTTTGTTATCTCTTTCTGAGTATAAAGAGTAATCAGAGAGTATCCAAGAACTTTAAAAATAATAAGAGGAAGAGAAAATATTTCTGAAAATAAGTACCTTCCAAAATATTTTTCATTAACATAACTAACATTTTTGTCCAGATAGGAGCAAGAAAATGAACTGATCTTAGAAATTTAGAGTTCAGGTTATTCAAACAATTCCGTATTTTTATAAATACTGAGTTTAGTCAAAGTACTCATCCTTGCAAATTACTGAAAAGTAAATTCTTATTCTTATAGGAGCAATGTAAAAAGGAAGAGACCTTTGACACTTTGATACTATCTAAATAGCCTAGTGGAATAAAAATATTAAGGGTTTCAATCAAAATGTTGCCATGTAGATCTAAATAGTTGAGGAAACTTGATGAACAAAGATCTTCAAGCAATCAGGCAGGGGATAATCTCATCCTTCTCTATAGTTTGAATAGGAAAAGCTCTTAGAGACTTTCACAAAGCACATTTTGAAAACCAATGGTTTCCTGGCAACTGTAAACTGCAATTTCTAAATTATCTAAATTTCACACTAGCAATTTCTTTATGTGTCTTCCTTCCATAGGGGTGTACTACACAGGTCAAATTGACAACTGGTTATCCATCTACAATATCTCCTTTTAATGTCATTTACAATGGAGTTTATACCACTTACACAGTAGATAAATTCCAGAATTTTTTTAGACCATAGACAACATAAATCCCTTTGATCTGTCATACATACTTTAATAAACACTTAAAACACTTAAATCACTGCTGTTACATGTGATTTAATTTTTCACATAGCCACAGAAAATGCAAAAGAATTGAATTTTGTAAAACTCCAGAAACAGAAATCTTAAAGGCTCAACACAGAAATAGTTTTTGTCACAGGTGGGAAATTTCGTCCTTTCCAACTGTGTAGGCATACCTTTCCTTTACACTTTTCTATGTTAAAAAAACCACTTTTAAAGTTTTGAAGAAACTGTCTTAATCTTCCAGTTTAGAGCCAGCTTCTGCAGGTGTATTAAGGGTTCTCAAACACTGTGACAAAGAGCTTATTACCAAATCTGCACATCAGATTCTGGTGGCCTTGCCATGTATGAGTTGTTTCACCCTGTGAACTGGTATTCACAAGTATTTTATCTTAACCAGTGTTTATCATTACCAGCTCATCAAGTCATAACTCACCACAGCATAATTCTTACCAAGGAATTCTCCCATATTATTGTTTTAAATAATAATACATTGAAATGTCCTGTGTCCTTTGCTTCCATAATCTTGAACAATTACATTAGGAAATGTTCTATGTTTTTTGTGGATTTAAGCTGGCTAGTACCTCTTAAAAATTATTATAACAAATAGTTCTATCCAAAAAAAATTGCTTAATTCTAACTAGAAATCTAAAAAAATTAATTTGAAAAATTGCATTAAGAAAGGACTAGAAAACAGAGATATTATTCCAATTTATAAATTAATGATTCACATAATGAATAGATTCTCTGTTGATGGCCCGGTAGAAAAAGACTGTAGAAGAACCGGTAAAGGCACAAAGAAGACCAAACAAATGGATGAAAAGAGGACAAGCAAGGAAATAGAACAACTTTTCTATTAAGAATAACTGGACTAAGGCTCCCCAGATTCAAAAAGAGAAAATAAAAAGAGAAATGATTGAAGGGTAAAAAATTCTGAGCAATCTACGTGAATTTGGAACAGTGAGGGTTTGCTTTTTTCAATATAAAAACATCACATAAAATCACAGCTAGCAAATTTAAAGCAAAAAGATCTTTACAAGATGAACTCTTAAGCTATGGAAATCCCTGCTGCAAGATGCAATTTTACAATTTAGAAAAAATAAATCATCAATCAAATCCATTTAGAGCTATTTATTATTAATTCTTAAATGTTATTTCTGGGTTTCTGGCATTCTCTGAACTACAAACCACTGAAGAAGGAAGAATGAAGAATTCCATGAGACAATAATGTTGTACCCTACTTCCTCACCATCTTAACCAGACATACTACAACTGAAAAGAACGATGGTAAATGGATCTGAGCTCTGACCCAGTGGAGAATTGTTATGCTCTGGGAGCCTGACAGGCTAAAATATACACTGCAGATTGACAGCTCAAAAAGTAAGTTGTTTTGGAGCCACAATCCTTAGCACAGAAGTTTTGAAGCTGCAAGAGTTCAGTAGTTTTCACAGCACCTGCTTGGCCCTCCTGGATCCATCCAACACTATTGGGTGTTCAGAGCTCAATTCACTGGCCACATGGAAAGCTGTGACCAAAACATTCAACCAACATCTACACCAGAAATGGAAGCCAGTGGACACTCTCATGCAGAGGTTTCCTCCTAGTCTGAGCCAGAGAGAAGACAGGAGGATACTTCTGGCCTCTCTAAAATGTGAGGCTTGTCTTCACATTCAACTGCTGATGTAGCCAATCAAAATAATCCTTGTGATGACAGAAATTGCTGTGTCTAAATTGGAGAGGAAGACATTATGTTTCCTAGCTTGCAGTCAGGAAAAAAAGAGGGTTTTCAATTGCTTCCTGAAGCAGAGGGAAAATTTTGGGAGAAGCACTACCCTGTGCTTACACTCTTCCCACAGTACCCTCTGTTGTTAGTGTCAAACAGGACACTAACTAGAGAAATGCAGCTGCTTCCATGTTCTTTTACAGAATTTGCCCATTTTTATCTGGCTGTATTTAGCAAAATATCAAAAAAAAACCTGATAATCAGCGTATTTTAAAGGAAGGAAAAGAAAAAAAAAAGGTGATAACTGAGGCATAGCTGTATACTTTATTCTTCATTATATCTCTCTCTATTAACTATAAAGAGAAGTATATCTTCACTGCTCTTGAGCCCAGTTGACCCAGATGTTTTCTCTTCAAGGGCTGCTTTCTTACAGACACAATGTGCTCATGCCAGTGACAGCAGTTTCACTGGTGATGAAAGAATTTTACAGGTTACCTGCTGCAGTTGGTAACTAGATCATGGTTCCTGCTTTTTCCTGAGGTGGTGGAGACAGGGCAATACAGATCCCTGCAGAAGTCTGTGGGTAGGGATGTGCAGAGAGAACAGGGGTCTACAGCTGGTCCATGACCACCTACTCTCACCAGGTCCTTAACAGGGTAGAAAGTGCCTGTCAGCCACAGCTACCAAGAGCTCTGGAAGCTGAGACACAGGCAAGGAGTTTTGCAGCTAACCTTGAACAGGAGCAATCAGTGACATTGCTCAAAGAACCAGAAATTGCATCCCTACCACACCCAAATTCACTGTCAATAATAAGCCAAGTCTTCATTCAGTAGCCTGAGACATTACAGCTTCTCTGTGAAACAAAAAAAATATGTTTTCCTCTAGTTTACTGCCATTTGATATGGATTTCTTTCTTTTTAAATAACATTAATAGGAAACTATAGCCAAACACCTCTTTCATTCTTCATTTCTGAAAGTTTCTGTTGCTTACAAAGGCCTTTACAATCAAGCTATTTAGAAATTCCCATATGACATGAAAGTAGCTGATCTGCCAAGACAGTTTTCTTTAATTTTTGTTCTTTTTCAGGTGCACAACATATGTTCTTGAAAAAAGAAAAAAATCAGACAACTCAATAGTTAACTAATTAAAGCCACAGAATTTCACATACCAGGAAAAGTTCCAACAAAAAAATAATATCCTGGAGTTCACTTTCTTTCTCCCAGCCTTGTATTCCTGTCAGAAAAGATTTTTAAATTGAAATAAGTGTTAGAGTAAAATCAAAACATTAGTTGGGGAGTCACTTTGTTTTTTTAAAGCAGAAATCCTTTCTCCTTAGTCCAAATTATAGCCAAACACTTTAGGGCTCCTTAGACAGTTACTTTTCTACTAAGCCTCACTTTCCCAAATGAAGGTTTGTAAGACTGAAGTAGGTAATATACAATATGGGCATTACTGCATAATGCAATATTGTGCTGCTGCACTTTTTAAAATTAGGACATCAACAATTATGAGCTGCGTACTGCCTTGAGAGAAGTTCCACAGTCATTCTTGTTTGCCAGGGACTCCTTGAGTCACTTCACTCTTGTTTTGCCCGTTCATCCAACAGCTCAACTTTATTCATATTCAAGGTCTATTACTCAAAATCTGTGTTTTGTTTTGTAGGTGATACGAGGAAGCTTTACAAGGAATTACAGTGAAATAAAACCACAGCAGGGGTGGAGATTTTAGCATGCATAAATAGACCCTGACTTTATAAAGCCCCCTGTACTGACAAAGTAGAGGAGAAGAATATTATTCACATGTGAAGTACTTTTCTGTGAATCCTGATGTGTGACAAATGGGGAAGCTGGAATGAAGTTTTGATTTTGCATGAGCACCAGGTGTTAAGGTAAGCAGCCGAAGGATGGCAGATAAATTGAAATGTATGTGTGGCTGGCTGATTGACCCATGCAGAATTACAAGAATTGAAATGAAGCAATAAACAGATAAATTTTTGGGAGTTGAAAACTGAAGTAATTAATCTACACATTAAGTATCACAATCCATATTTTGCTCTTGCTAGCAGGTCTCCCAGGAAAACAGCAGTGCTCTGTGTTGAAGATAAGTAACTACTTCTATGTAAGAAGACAGACAGTAATAACTGAAAGACAAATTTACCTATTTGACATTTCACTAATCATTTCTTAGACCATTTCCGTCCACCATTCAGTGTACAAAACACTCTAAAAACCTTTGCCAACTACTTTGAATATACTGCTTGTACAAGCTCTAAATTTCCAATTTTAATTGAAAACTTCTAGAATTGTTCAGTATTGTCAATGACAGGCTTGCAAACATATGCTTACTTTTAACAAAGTCAGGTGAGTTACCTGAATGTTATTTTAAAGATTCTCTCTCATTTTCACATCATACACTTGACTTTTATTTTACTGTAATGGTCTCTCTTCAGCCAACATCTATCTTTTTTTTTCCTGAGTGGATTATAAAAAGTCAAATATCATTGGCGGTAAGACATTTTTGTTGTTTCTTGGTTAAAAATCACATTTGCAGTAATTATTTGAAAACACATATTTAATGGCTAATTTTAAATCTTGACCTTATGAGTATCTAAGGTGTAATTTATACTTTTATAGTTGCCAATGCATCTTTTAGGGACAATAAGACAATATACAAAAAATAGTATATGACATTATAGTTGTGATTTGTCTATAGGTACTGACTTTATACATCTAGTTAAAATTATTTATCACTAAAATGTGGATATACTGAAAAGAGAATGCTTTTATTTCATTTCCTATTTAGAGTAGATGAACAATAACTTTGTCATTTCACTCTGATGTAAATTCATTGGGATAAGATGTAAGTTTATAATGAGTTGCTCTTTGAAAGCACTGAATGACTAAATAACTTTCTTTTCTGTAGAAATCTGTAAAATATGCCTATTTTATTAATATTCTTGAAAGAATAATCTGAAATTAATGGAAAAATCACAGACCTCCTGTATTCATACATGCTAGAAGATACTTCATAACTTACCCTCAGAAACTTTGTAATGACAGGCTGGGCCAATGAAATTGATTAACCAAATAAAAAACACAAAACCTCTCCTATTCTAAAGCTATCATATAGTTGAAAGTAATTGTCTTTATTAAAATTTTTATAGTTCAAGAAAGTTTTGGAAATATTTATTATAAGGACAGTGTAATAAGATTTCTTCTGGAATGTATTGATATGAAAACAAAGCCTTAATGCCTGAAATATACTTATTCAGTAGCAAGATTTCTCTGACTTTGAGTAAATAAATATTAATACACAAAAAAGAATAATTATACATCAAAGGAAACACTAAAGCAATGTATGCACACTTGTGTGCATTGAAGATATTTTCAGTAACCGAACAGTTTTAATAGTCTTCATCTTAGATTTTTTAATTAATTCAAAACAAAATACCTATGGTTTTTCAGTCATGTACTTTTTTAAAAATACTTCCACATAACACTAAAATCTATGGCAACTAATTTTCTCCATTTATGCTAAATATCTGATTCAACTTTACAACAAAATTTCAGTTTTTAATATCGTCAACTAATCAATATTTGTAATTAAAATACAACATGCTCTCAGGAGTAATGAAATACTACTAAAAAGAAACTTCAGAGAATATTTTTAAAAATTTAAAAAATATTTTAAATATTGACAATTGCTACAGCATGGAATTAGAAACATTTTTACCACTTTTTAACCAGTCTTTGGAAATAAATACTTCGACCTTTTATTCAGATGTGGAAAACAAGTAATGATCGAATAGCACTACATTTCACTAGTTCTAAAAATGACGCAATTAAAGAATAGAAGTGTGCAGGAAAAATCTAAAGTCTTTTTCCTATAGAAGAGGAATTATAGGTAGCCTGAGAGATAAATAGACATATGAAAAATATTTTAGAAACTAAAATATTATATTTAAAATTAACGTTCTCTAGTTCCATAACTGAAACATATTTGGAAAGTTAGGTAATTTTAAATAGTTTAAATTTCAAAACATTGCTTGTTTTTATCCAATCTATTATTTTCTATTCATTCATCACTCAAATCTATCCCATAATAATGTCTATAAGCAAATATGCCTTCTTAGTAAAGAACAAAACACAGTACCCAAACTAGTATTTTGCAAAGGAACAAACAGTATTAATTCAGGTTTCAGTGAGTCCTTTTCTCTAGCTTACCTCAGAAATAAGTTCTCCAGCATACGTGAGTCTTGGAAGTCTTTGCAGCGTATTTCTACTCTGCTGAGACCATACAAACATACATATGCTTTACATTCATGTAGACCATTCTTATGGAAATATACTGTGTTAAAGAGCCTCAACACCACAATGTAAGAAAATTGTGGATGGTTGTGAGAATATCATGCTCTTGAAGAGCTTCATAAAGCATAAGTTATTAAGTAAGCACTGTCTTGAGCCTGAATTCAGCTAAATAAAGATGAAAGCTTGTCAAAAAGTTGAAATGATACCCTAACAAATTGACAAAATTAATATATTATTATAAGTCATGAATAGTTTAACCACAAAATTAGATGGGCAGATATGCTGCTGTTCTCTCTTTAATCAAATTACAAAATCTCTCCATTGTAGGCACAGACATGCAATTATATTTCCATAAATAATTATTTAAATTATAATCTAAACATTCAGCTACTGTTAATACTTAAAATATATTCATTGATGTTGTGTTATAGTGTAAAAGAAAAAAATATAAATGCTGCCACAGGTAATTATTGGTGGCTTGGCTGTCAGTTAGTCAAATCAAGTAAAAGACCAATTACTCTGACGATACACAGGTTGAAAGGCTGGTAAAAGTAGAGTTCATTGCTGACATTAGGCTGTGTTTGGCCAGTTCTGATTCTACAGCAGTGGGGGTGAATTTCCTGTGAATTATTATAATGAAGACACTTTGCATTTGAATTCACATACGGTAACTTGTTCTCAATTTTAATCTCTTAATCTTGCTTAAATCCGTAAAACACACAGACCATGTTTCCCATAATGCAAGTCCTGAATTACACTTCTTGATAGAAAAATTAAGGTTTAAATAAAGACACAGATAACAACACAAAATGTTTCCTGCAAACCTCTTTTTCTTTCATGCATGTCTGTAGAGAGCTGAGTAGGTCGTGTAAGAAATTCTGTTTCCAAAACACAATTCTGCTCCTGAAAATTCTACATACAGAGTACAATCATATCCACCTCATGGAATATGTTTCCCTTCAGAAACATCCACTCCAAGGTGATATTTTAGATGGCTGTAAACAGTCTGGAAGGACTATCAGTCACATGAGCTGCCTACATATCTGACATCTATGGTCTGCTGCTGTTGAGTCACTTTCAGAGAATAGTGACTATAGCACTAATTACTTTCAAAGACCTGTAGTACTTTACTTCATTGCTTTCACGACACACAGATCATAAATTTAGGGAAGTAAATTAGAGAAGGATGGCAAAGTTTTTAAAAATATCTCCCCAATCACTCTGAAGAATATTTTAAATTTGTTCACGTGTCTATGCACACTAAGCACAAAACCAGAGCACCCTAAGAATTCTCAAGATTTACTCTCCACTGCTCACAACTTTTCATAGTTTTATTCAAGAAATAAGTCTACTTATCTTCTTCAGTCACTACAGAATTTTAGCACTACACACTGGTGAAAAGAGACATTAAATCAGCTGCTAAAAATGTTGGGAGAAAAGACATCTAGTCTTTCGAACCAAATTCAAGTATCAGGCACCATAATGCTGTGTTCATACTCAGGGTACATCAATAATTGCGTCTTTCCTTACACAAAAACAGACTTATCAATTGGTTGCTCTTTATGAATTTTATTCCTGCTGTAAAAAACTAGGACATGAAATATATAGTTTTATTACATATTGCTAACTAGTAAAAAGACAAATGAGCAGAATTCTTTTTAATACAATGAGATTCTTCATCCACTAAACAAAAAATAATGACTGAGTGAATTCCACAAACAATTTAAAGACAAATATCACAGAAATTATATGGAAAAGAATTAAAGTCACTCATGCATCTGTAAGTAAATAAGGCAGAGACACTTTCTCCTGTTTAGATGCCATGTGTGTAAATAAGAAATGAAAACTTTTTAAATAGCCATCTTGTGGTACATAATAATTGGCAAAATTACCAATTCTTTTATTGTTGACTGCAAGCACTTGCAGTTTCCCTTTTCCATTACTGAGCTCCTGAATTGTAAATGAAGAGCATCATTATTTAGCTGCATTATTAGCTAATTTCAGTAAATCCAATTTGTTCCAAGTACCTGATACGTAAATGTATTTAGCTTACACTGTGTCCTGCTATTGGTTTTCTTGAGACAAAAAATTATTTCATCAAAATATGAGCAGATTTAGATAAAACTCTATTTGTCTTCATTTATAATGAAACATCATTGTTAATAATGGAGCACTGTATGATGTGATTTGACTTAGAATACAAGCTTAGATGAGCTAGTACTTGCAGTTAGAAATAGCAGAGATTTTATTTGGTTTTATTTGTTGCATTAGTATTTACTTGAATCAGATAACAAAAGTGGAAAATGATGAGGTGTATTTCCACTTCGTAGAAGATGAATATTGGTTCACTGTACTATTAGATATAAAATCACTATTAAATATTGTCTTTTATTTATGAATTCATCTTTAGAAACTGTCAGCGATGAAATTTAAAGGGGGAAGAAACTTAAACCAGGACAGCTGAATTTACACATGAGATTTGTTTTGCTTTTCATCACTCTTAAATGTAAAATGTTAACATTCTACAGCACTCTCCAAATAAAAAAAATATAAGGTATATATTTTTATAGAAATCCTTACTAGAAGTATATATCCCTTTATAGCAATCACCTTATTGAAAGAGGTGAAATTGTATAAAATATAATTGCAGAAGGATTATTTAAAAATAAATATATAAGGTCTGTTAGGTAACATGAAAGGGAAAATGCACATTTTTTAAGTTCTACAGCCACTTGATCTGGGATTAGCAGATCTTAGGCAATACTGTATTTCCTTAGACTGCAAACCCTCAGGAGTTTTAAACAAATATTCTTTTTACCGTTTCAGGATACAGTCTCTCCCGGGAAAAAATTACCAAGCCTTTTTCTCCTAACATTTTATACCAAAAAATAATTGGCAAATAAGAAGAATTTAAATTCTAAGAAACGAATAGTAATGAACTGATAACTAAAATATTGCTTAAAGGTTCAAATACAGAGAGATTGCAATAATAGTACTATTCTGTTGAGCTATGTATACTTCATCGAAGCCAGCGAAAAGGAAAACATACCATATCACCACCATACCGCAGGCATTTTCATACAGCCTAGTGCAAATTCAAAGCTCTCTCTGACTGTGCCCAATAAAACAGCCACAACTATTTTTAAATACATCAGGAGTCCATGACCCCATAAGTAGTAACTTCCCTTTCTTGATGGAGCGCGCATCTCACTTTTGTAAGTGTCAACGGTTTCTGGCTGGCTGGCCAGAGACCACGGCATACTCTGTTTTTCTCCCAAAAAGGCCATGTCATTCTTATACAACTTAATCAGTGGCTACATACAAGAAAGCAACACTGCAGCCTTTCTGATCATTTTAATGAGGACCCCTGGCTATTCAGTCATTGAAATATAATTGACTTGCTCTTCTCTTATTTTCATAATAGACACTCCAACCTAGACCACATTTATTTTGCTATAAGAAATGTCAAGAAAGATTGGAAGTTTTCTGAGTGTCCCCATTAAAACTGAAAACATGCCACCCTGTCTTTTGCATTAGCTGCAATCATTTTGTATAGAACTCATTATGCAGATAGAAGATGCAAATGTTTCATCTATCTCACATCTAACCAAGCTGCAAGTGCCAAGAAAATAAGCAGGAGAAAAATAATTTTCTTTCTATGTCTGTGCCTGCGCCTGTGGTGTTTGCATTGTGTCACAATGCCAGTACCCATGTGTGCATGTGCATGCATGTGCTCATAGACAGCATACACACAGCTCAAAGTCCTAATATCTTATTTCAGGTAAAATCTAAAGGTTGCTTGGCACACGTCATCACAGCCAAGGCAGAGCATTTTTCTCAACAGAAGCAGCTCTGTGTAACAATAACTATTACCTTAAAATAAAATGAGTAGCAGAAACCATTTGAATGAGAAGATATCATCATGCACAGGAATGCATTCAGTGTTGGTTTTTAAATAACATAATGAGCATATAATGTGTTATTTTGAATAAGTCCTAGTCACTTCCTATAACCACCCAGTTCAGTAAACAAAATATCAGGTAAAGAACTGCATCTACCATACTCTAACTAAGTTCTGCTCATATCTGCCTGGACTGTGACACCCATTTCCCAGCTGAATACAGTATACAGTATATCTACCATGAAAACTCATTCACTGTTGACTTAACTCTGCAATTTGCAGTGCAAAACAGAACATATCTCTTCCTGTCAATTAACATGTACAGCATCTCACTGATCCTACCAGTAAATATTATCCCTACTACATCATCACTTTTTAGTAATTTAAAGATTTGACTATGCAAGTGTCATTATTTAGCATACTACTAAACACTCAAAATAAAAACCTCACATCTCACAACTTTCCAATCAGGTTTTCAGCCTGAAAAACACTCCCAGAAAACTTCCATGACATAGACAATGAACAATGAAAAGATCAGAAATATAATTGCTACGAGATCTGATATATTTAATGCGCATTTGAATAGAGGAAGTGGATTGATTTTTACAGGACTTAGAAAATTCTGTTCTGATATATTATATATTATTACAGAGGGGACAGAAGAATCATACTTTACCTTCAAGCAACTGCATACTGAAATAATAGAAAGGGGTGGCAAAACAGATATTTTAAGTCAATATTTAATGTCATACATTATCATTTTTGCTCACAAGAGTCCTGACAATTCCCTTACCCATTTTTAGCATAAAAACATGAAAGCATCATTCTTTCTGGCATATTTACACAGTTTATTTTTGACATCTTTACACACAGGGCTTGGGAAGGAGCATTTCTGGGCCTCATTTCAGCAGGGCACTGTGCACCAACCAACGCCAGCCCTAGAGCCATGGGGCTGGGTCCTTCCCGTCTGCCCCATGCTTGTCTTCTCCTACAACTCAAAGATGCTGCTGCACGGCACCTTCAGGAAAAAAAGACTTCTGAGCATCATGGAAGCTATCTGTTTGCATGTACATCCTGTCACCAAGCCATGGCCCCCTGCGCTCACACAGATTTCTCTGGGCCTGGCAGAAATAATCAGCGTACGAGAGGGAAAGGAAGAACCCCTAGGCTTCCTCTGGATCAACATCAGTGCACACGTTCATGCTACTTTGGCAACATATGGGTGTGCCTCAGAGAGTACTTTATGCACAGCAGCAGCACTTAGATTCTAACAAATAAAGGTTTCAGTAATGTAAGTATGTACAAGTACAGATTTTCACACACAGATAATGTTATGTAATTTAAATGTCTAGAACTACAACTGTTAAAGTGACTTTTACTTACTCTTTTGCTGCAGCTACTTTACAGATTTTGTGTACAAAACTTCTAGATAATGAGATTGCTACCAGTTGGCTTTTTATGGAAATCAGGAAAAATTTTTACAGCCTTCTGTTTCAGCCTTCTGAAATTCTCTCAGATGAAAATTTCATCTTTAATTTGGAATTGTAAATAAATATATAAATAAGTCTTTGCTTCTAGGCCAGCTGTGTGTTCAATAAGAACTGTAACAAATGTCACTCCTAAAGAGAAACCAAGACCCATCTTATAAATTAACTAAAAGTTTAAAACTTTGCAGCTGGTTTCACATATAATCTCTCACACTTTTCATGCACAGTACTTTTAAAGTGAAAGTATTTAATAAGAAAAACCAAAAGGAAGTCTTTGTGAGAGCTCCTTGGCTGCCTGATGTCTGCGAGATGTCAACAGGTGAGATGAAACTCAGCTGGCAGCAAACTCTTGAACTCTTCCTACTCATTGTTGTCCCATGATGCCCTTCCCACTTTCAGGCTGTGGCCAGGCAGGAAATGTGTCTGACTTCTCTGGCTCTCTGACTACTGCATGAGCCCTCAGCCACCCATGTAAAGGAGTTCAATTCTTATCCCCTTCTTTTTACAATCCACTTTAAGATACCATTAATCTTTTTTTTTATAGGTTCTCATCCTGCTTCTTGTCTGTGGTTAAGAGGTTAACACCCTCCCCTCTGGCCTCAGAAGTATTCCTGTTTCCCCCAGACAATCCATCCAGGAATAGGCAAGATCTCATTCCATGCCATATAGGTCAGGAAGCTCCAACCCTCACAGGTGCTGCCCGTGAACTGTCTCAATAAAGATGCTTTTGGTCTGGCAAAGCAAATTCACTGGGACAAAGAGAAGAAGGAGGAGGACTACCACACAGGTAAATGACCAGTTTTGGAACTCAGTGGGTTTGATTCTGTTTATGATTCACCTTTTCTCCTGATAGTTGGAGAAGGAAAAGGCAAAGAGGCTCAGCTTCATCTTGTTCTCTGTGTAAGAGAAGACCATTTCAATCAGGAGATTATCACAATGCCCTTAAGATGATGATATGAGGACCAAGTCTGGCTCGCAGGGCTAGAGGTTTGTATTGCAGTCCAGAGGGATGCAATTGAGAAAGGGAGTTGTGCCTGCCCATGCAGACAAGTGCTTCCTGTGACAAAGAGAAAATCCTGTTCAGCCATAGCACAGTAACATCCCTCTCTTGCCATTCTTCATCAGAGCTCCCAGTCCTCTCTCATTAGCCTTGAAGACACTCCATACATTGTCATATATATCTTCCTTGTTCACCTCTCCCGCAGCCATCTCTTTGCTATTTTTCAGACTATTCCCTATTTCAGGAAACCAGTACTGCTATTCCACCTTGATATGTGTGAGGAACCACTTCTACAATCTCTGTAACATCCTACCAGTGAACTGCTCATGCATAAGGAGAGGATGACTTAAAAGCAGAAATTATGTGAAATGAAAAATAAAAGTGGAGCTAGATGAAAGGTGGCAGGAGGAGAATCTTATTGTATTTAATCTCAAGGAAAGTGCTCATCTTCAATTTGCATTTCATTCTAATAAAAAAGTAGTTTAAAATGCTAAAAAAAGAGGTACTTTTACAAAAATACATAGAATTATTTGCAGGGTGGGCAGTGTTTGTGATAACTGAGAGTGGAAGAATTCAGACTCTCTGTTTTGTACTCTCTTATCAAAAGCCAGAAACAATTCTTTCTACTTCCTTTAGGAAAAAATAAATCTATCAAAACCACAATGCAATGAGAAAGTCATAGAATCATAGAATCATAGAATCACAGAATCATAGAATGGGTTGGAAGGAACATTCAAGATCATGTAGTTCCAAGCTCCCTGACACAGGCTGGGACACATTTCATTAAACCAGGTTGCTCAGAGGCCCATCCAGCCTGGCCTCCATGTGTACAGCATCCATAACTTCTCTGGGCAACCTGTTCCAGTGCCTCACCACCCTTAACAGCAAGACACTTCCTCCTAATAGCAAAATTTACTGTCTCAGTTTGAAGCCATTCCCCCTTGTCCCGTCACTGTATGTCCTTGTAAAAATCATGGAAAAATAAAGGGTCTCAATTATAATACTGTACAGAAAGAAGCTTTGATAACATATTTTCCCTGCAAATATTTCCATGCACCAAGTGGTCACTTCACTCTTCTGTTTTCTCTGATCAGAGGAGACCAGCTGTCATCCACAGCAGCAGTATGTCTTGGCTGGAGTTTGATTTATTGGAAAAAACAAAAAGTTCTGACTAATTGCATGTAAATCCAGGATGCTCTGGACACCACAAAGGAAAAGTGGGCCACTGGGTAAAAGAAGCAGATTTATAGTCACTTTCCCACTAAACCACTCAGGACCAAAGAAGAACACAGCCATCAGTAAGAACTCTCTAATTCTCTCAAGCAGGCTGATGGAGGGGAGAAACTGTATTGCTGCTAAAGCATAAATAAAAAATCTTACAACTCAGACAACTCTGCTGTATGCCAAAGAGAGATAATAGATTCTCTCAGGAATTAGGCATCAAATTTCTTCTTAGAGTCTGAGTCCTACTGTCTACTTGATACCATTTTGAACAATAAGCCAGCAAAGGCATTAGAAAGTTATAGATCTTTAAAAATGGACATGGAGCCTGGAAACAGGAATGGCCACATGGTCATCATATTGTGACGTTTTCCAAGCTTGCTACCTTCCACAAGTTACCAACAACAGTGGCAAGAACTGCTAACCCTGCAGAATCCAGGCTTCTGTATTTACCAAGGATTAATTGGAGTCAATGCACTGTCCTTCTCTCCTTATAATTTATAATGTGCTTAGCATTTGGAAATATTTTCAGTTTTTATACATATATGTACATACACAGGTATGGGTGGGCAAGCATCAAATGCCACTGCAGCTACAATACAATATATTCCATGTCCCATATAAATAAAAGATTTTTTCTTTTTCCCTTTCATGGAGAAAGCATGTACTTCAACAAAATGAGCCATAACCAAAATATCATCCCAAAATCCTACTTTTGAGGAATTTCCAGTCAATACAATAATTTTAATTGTTTAAAAATCTAACAAAAACTCTATCTCTGGATTTTCAGGCAATTTTTTGTCTGTCTTTGCTTGTACTGTGTAATACTTCAGAGCTACACTCTGTCCTGACTGATGTTTTTAGCTTTTTTTCCTCATTTGAACAGGGGAAGCCTAGGGCAGTGAATGTCACTGGGAGTCAAGGTGCCTCACAGACAGGCATGCTTGCCTTCAGCAAATCTACAGATTTGGTCCTCGGGAACTCTTGGTATCTCCAAGGAGAATGGCGACTAAAACAGCATTCTGAGTACCCACATTTCAGATGTAAACACCAAAATCCTTCTGCAATCTTTAATCTCCCTGAGTAGGATGGCTGTTTAATTGCAATGCAAACATCTAAGCTGCTCACCCTTAACTCTTTGTTGCAATAAATAGCACTCTAGGAAAGGGTCTTACTTTATACAAAATCTGATCTTTTGCAAATATCTAAAGACAAAATAAATCATGCTGAGAAAAGCTTCTCTTTCTCCACCAACCCTTAACAGCAGAGGATGCTAAACTGGGATTTGGAGACCTACATTACAAGCATCTACATTTGTTCAGATAAACCCCAGTTTTCAGTGGGAAACTACCGTGAATCCCATCCTAATAGGGAAACAGTAATCATAAATGCATCAATGACTCTGAGACGTGGGAATCCCTGACCTTGGTGCTGTATCATATAAATCTCTTTTAACATGAGGAAAAAAGCACTGGTCTATCCTTAAGTATGGATACATATCCTTAAGTATGTTCAAATACAAATTAAAGTTTCTTCCAGACAGTTAAAGCTGTACAATTTGTGATGCAAATAGAAGTTCACAGTAAAGGGCTCAAGATCAGGGTTTTATTTTGGCTGCCTATTTGAATATATTTCCTCTGGGATTCAATCATGACCCTGGTAGTCACACCAAGTAATGCCTTGCTTTACCAGTTATTGCACAGAAAGCATTTTTGGAAGGTGGCCCTTTGCATTGAAAGTTCTGGAAAATGTAAAAATGCAAAAAGAGACAAGCAAGTAGAAGCAAGTTTCTTTAGCTAAAGGTATTGTTCCAAGCCTGCAAGCAAGCGTGTGTCTTTCCTACACTGAGGTCCAAGACACGTACCAATAGTTTGTTTTTTCAAGAGTAATCAAGTTGACATCTATCTACACTGATTATACTTCAGAAGGGGAGAGGGAAATTCGGGAGGTGGGAGAAAGGTTCTCTTCTCTCTGGTGGCTTCAGAAGTATCCTCCACAGGGTAGCTTGGGCCTCTGGGCATAGCCCTGAGAGATGGGTGGTGCGTAAGGAATCGTGCTGGAGGTCTTATGCCTCAGAGATGCTCTTCCCTATTCCTGCTTGTTCCTCGGGGGAGTAATTTGTTGCTGGTCTATACCAGCAGCAAATTATAGCAACCCCTGTGCCAGTTCAACTTGCATCTGGGAACTGGAAGAGGCAGGGGAGTGAGGGACAGAGGGCTTTGGCCTTTGCCTGACCATCTGCCTGGTGAAGCACTGGTACTATTTAGTCAGTTTTCTGCCCACTCTCCAGTGCATGACACAGGGGAAGCTACGGTGACTCTGAAGCTTTACAGTCCTGACTGTGCTGTCTGTCAAACACAACCCAATCTGCTCTTTTCTTTTGACTCTTGAAATTCACAACAATGCAAGAATTTCTGAAAACACAATGGCTGGACTCTGCTTCACTGAAAACCTTTTTGCATCAGGGACACTGTGTTTGGCTCAATTCTAAGCACTTCAAAAGCCAGTCAAAGAAGAAATGCTGACTATTTTTTATTGCATTTGTGTAGCATCCCAAATGCCAAATAACACTGTTCTTCATGCCTTTATTACTTTGCTCTGCAAATGACAAGATCCTACTATTACAGGGTGCACCAAGTGAGTCTGACAAGTAACTAGCCGACCTTTATACAGATTGCATTTTTATTCTCGCTTTATGGTGGCAGTTTATCTCGATCCTCATTTTCAGCTCCTTGCATGATAGTTCAGCTGGTTTCTACCACTGTGTGGTTATCACATGTGTTTAAAATCATTGTTACAAACACAAGTCTGCCCTCATTACCAACAGCACTAAATAAAAGATCGGCTTATTAAGACTGGGAGTGTTAAAAGATTGGTCTTTTACTAGTCTTGTTTCCTAGGCAAAAGAGAGCCAGGAAATCAGGCTCTTTTTATTAATATGTTACAAATGGACTCTATGACCTTGGATGAATCTCCTTCGAAGAGAGCTAGCCCTTCCCCTGCCTGCCTAATTCTGACAGTGGTGTTAGAAGACAGTGACAACTCACTTTTTAATATGCAAATTCACAAACCACAGCCACATTGCTGGTGTAATCCACACAGAAACCACTTCTCATACCTCCCTGTTTCTACTTCTCTTGCTAAAGCCATTTTCTTGATCTTTGTCTTGTCCCAGCACATGAATATAAGATTACCAGGAGACATTTAGATGTTTCTGTCTGGAAATCCTGCCGTTAGCTAGCACACTCTATGTGCAGTTAGTGCTTGGTCTCTTGGCTGACTTCACTGACCTCCATCTGTTAGACTGGCTGTGTGCCAGCTCACAAGTCAGTCAGACTGTTTCACTAGGACACAGGTTCCCACAAGGATGCACTTGGATGGACAGCATGCACAGTATTGCAACATGTCCTGCCTTCTTTATAAAAAAAGCAAATTTTTTACATGGTATGGCACTCCTGCTTTTGGACTGCCATCTCATGCTACACTTCCATTTTCAAGGAAGTCACCGAAGAAGGGGAGGAAGGCTCATTCTCAAAACACTGAGAGGCTTTCACATGCTCCTCTGTTTGTATCCATAACTGCAGTCCTTCCCCCTGCTCTTCATTAGAAAGGGAAGTTGGTGTGCAGTACTTTCTCCTTGGTGGCTCCAGTGTTTCCACAAACACTGTGTGGCATGTTAGAAGGAACCAGTAAATCCAAAGTTCTTGCCTGAAGGTGTGCATTTGAGCTTCACATTCTTGAGTGCATAAGGAGAAACTTGGAATTTTACAATAAATTTTACAATAAATTGTAAAATAAGGTTTTGCACCATCAAATTATATACGAGACTACTAGCCAGTAAAAAAATTAGTCACCAAATCTGATAACCCTGATAAAACTGCTATCAGCTCACACAGACCGAGGATAGATTAATTTCTAACACATAAGGCCACATATTTTTAAGCCAGAAAGTCACAAAGTAAGGTCTAAACACTTATCTGTGTATTAAAGAATGAAGACTGAATCTGTTTGTCAACAAGAAGAGTTAGAAGCTTTTCACTGAATTTTGGTGTGTCCTGAGCTCTACATGGGGTTACAAAGAGATATACAAACCAAAAAAAGGTTTAGAAAAAGCCCTAATTTGCAATCAGTCCCTAACACACTGTCTACACTCTAGCTCTACATCATATTCCTGCAGCAGCTCATTCCAAATCCTTCATCTGTGCAACCAAAGCTCTCAAACATGTCATTTATAACATGACTAACACCTTTAAACCTTGGATACAGGCTTATCCAAACTGAAAACAGCCTCCAGCAAACTGACTGGGTCATTGCTTATGTCATTTACCCACTGCCTTCCCATAACCTCCTCCACCATGTATAAATTAAATTAAATCCACCAAGCACCTGGAGATAGAGCAAAGTGTTCACAGGATAGAATACTGAAGGAAAAGTACCAACAGCAGAGGTAGAGCTATAGTAGGGGAACACACTCAGATTAGGCTATTCATGCTGATTTGGCCTATCACTTACAAACTTGGGTGATGATAGTTTATGAAAATAACAAACCACATATCAAAAAAGGTGTATAAAAAATCCTAAGAAAAAGACTCTTATCTGCTCACAAAATTCTCCTTGGAACTGAAACAGAGATGTTTTCTAGTGGAATTAAAAAATATTTATATATGGGAGAAGGAGGATGTATCATTTTTAGAAGTGTTGCATTGAAATTGTAATTCAGTCGGTTTTACTTAGTCACCCCAGACACACACAGAGATACAAAACAATGTTGTTAACACCCAGATGAGAAACAAACTGGAGACTTGAATGATCAAGTAAAGCCCAGCTCTGCACTTGCCCTTAATTACTAAAATACAGAAAGTATGTAAAATCTGTTTCCCCTTTGGTGAGATTTTTGATCTCTAGCCATTAAATAGTAATCCCTCTGAAAATTTATTCCTCCTAATTTCAGTATTATATGGTAAACTCTTTGATATTTATTCAGATGAGGTTCCCTGTTGGTAAATATGGCCTTATTAGTTGTAAAAATATTGTCATCAGTACAAAGCTCATTTTTATGTGAAGCATTTATTCCAATGGCCCTAGTAGATGGGAATAATTTTTTGTAAGACAGAACACTCTGCATAGCAAATTTACTGCAGGTCAGATTGCAATTGATTAAAATACAATTATTAATATAAATGGTTTCTCCTCTGCCTCGTAAAGGGAAAGGGAAAAAAAGGAAGAAAGGGGGAAAAATCAGGTTTCAGGCAGCAAAGTGGTAGCAGAAACTTGGTGATATTCCCCTCCTTTCTATGCACCTATCTCAACCCATTTTCAAATTGTAGCATCAGCTCCACGCTGCCTCGGGGATGGGAGGCCAGAAGTGCTGCAAACCAGGACTGATGTGCCTGACAGAGCTGCACAGCAAAGCCTGAGTGATGGCCTGAGCCATGCCCGGCAGTAGCCAAAATTATGAGTGGGTTTTCTTTCCTGGAGGGCTGCATTCGACTACAATCACAAATGTGGCATATGCAGTAGCCAGTCAGCTGCCAGTTGATTCTATATATATTTTTACATTAAGTTTTTGAAAGCCATGTAAGAAAAAGGTTTTGCATGCAAAGAAATATGCTGCAGCTTGGTGACTTACAGAAAGCTTTGGGGGGCACAGCCAGAGTGGTACATTGGGAGATCTTGCTTGGCATACACCCGAGTGCTTTCACTTAAAAGAAACATTCTAACCTGAGATATCTCTGTGTAAGTGCTGTGGCTTGTCCCAGTAGCTGTCCCAGTGCAGATGGAATTCATTTAATGTATTATTGTGTCCCAAATCAACAGCTGCGAAAGATGGTATTCAGCTAATGAGAAAAATTAATCACAATTATTTATATCTGCATTTTGCTCTAAAGGAGTTCAAATGTAAGCATAGAAACATCTCCTTAAAAAATGAAGGGGCCAAGGAAGACAAAAGAACTTAATGACTGAAATAACTGAAAAACCCTGCTGCCTTTTTACAATAGTTTCTAAGTTGCTAGATAAGTGAAGTAGAATTTAGTTAGAGGGCGAATCTTAGGTTGTACTGAAAATTAGTCATAAAGAGTCATACCCTTCCATGACAGCCTTGAAACCTGGGGCTTTTGACTCCACATTCCCCATCATTTTGTAGAAACATGTGGCTGTCATTCTCAGATCCCATTTTATTGTCTGTTACTCTGTTCATGTTCATGGACAAGTAAACACTCTGAAACGGTGACTAACTTGTGGTTTAACAGTTTTCACAAGTGCCCATTGAACATCAGCTCTAAAAGATGAGAATCTGCACTGACTATCTGCAGACTTAAACTCGGATGTTTAGATTTACAGCACCAAATCATTTATTTTGTTACTAAGAACAGTAAAATGCTTGAGAGCTGATGACCTCTGTTATTTAGCCACCTATAAGAACTAAGTGCTTCTCACATAAAAATAACTTATCTCCTTCTTGACATACACAGAAGCATATACACAGAGAAAATCAGCAGCTCTGTTAAGAAAAGGTTGGCAAGTGGCTCCCCAAGTTCTCCCATGTATTTTAACTTAGAGTTCTAGGAAGAAAGCACTTGGAAGACTAAGAAGAAACAGCCAATGAAAAAAGAATATTTTCTTTTTCTTTTGTTTCAATCAGAGTTCTGTTTGGATAAAAATTATCTAGAAAATAGTATCTGAAAACCTACATTAAAAAAAAAAACAAAACTGAAGCAGAAACAATTTTATACCCTCTCTGGGAAAGGAAATCAAATCAAATCTACAAGCATTTCTGCTACAATTCATCCTGATAGAATTTGTAACAGCCAGAAAATTAACTCTAAACAATGAAGCTCATAATGAAAACATTGTGAGTGACAACACTAACATAATACAGAGAGAGCCTCGCTGACCATCTACCAACAGTTAAGGTCCATCCCCCACACACAGGATGCTCAAGTAAGAAAAAAGCAGGCCAGGTTTCTAGCTGCTAATCAGTGTTGATACAAGAGCAGTGTGCAGCAGCAGAAGAAAAAGATGAGATTGAAGTGAATATTGCACTAATGAGCATGTTCTTCCTGATGAAAGATTTAAATGTAGATTGTAAATCTCTCTTTCACATGTTTATCACAAATGTCTCAATCTGGTAAACTGAATAGCAGACTTATATGGGTAGGTGCCAATGAACATACACTTAGCAGCTAAAAAGGATTGAGGTGTTTTGACTCTAAATCCTGCAAGGTGTAGCTTCAAGGCACCTGAATTTCTTCCTGTGCAAGGCCTACAGTATTCTACTATAACAAGGTCTCATTAGGCTGTGTCTGTATTAGGAAGTACTTTAACTCAACAGGATCCTGTTAGTCCGCAGTCTGGAAGAGTTGATGACAGGAACCCAGTCACTGCAGAATGTGCATTTTGTGGGCTGACATCACAGCATCCTAGCCTGGCCTGAGGAGCACACCACATGTCCTCCTGGAGCAAGCTCCTGGTTTCATTTCTTGCAAAAGAAACCAGATTGAGCATTGTGAGATCATTCCGAGATGCAAAGCAACTGTTGTCACTGGGGATGAGGAGGAGATTCAGCTCAAGAACACGCTCCTGATAAAAAGGAAAATGTTACTGAGCACAGTCTTTGCTGCCTCAATTCATGCCATTCAAAAAGATTGCATGAGCAGTGAACTGCCAAGGCAAGCTGAAAATACCAGCTTACGCTTAAATTATCCCACACTGGAGATGAAATGTTGATGTTCCTCATTCAGTTCACAGCCAGGAGCCTCCACAGAGCACAGGGGTTTCACTGAAGCAATGAAGACTTGTAAGAGAAGCACCTCAACCTTTTTATCCAGTCAGTGAGCTAAGCAGGATTAGGCAGAGCAGAAACAGACAGGACTGACCGGAAATAAGTCCCTATATCAGCAGACAAAAAAAGAAGACACTGAACCTAGGCGCTCTCCAGTCTGCGCAAACTGAACACCTCTGCCTAAAGGAAGAACCACAACTTCTGTTTTGTTATGCTTCAAAGCCAGCTGCTGCTGGCTTAATGTGGAGCTCAGTATGTGGGTGTTGTTGCCTGTGCCCTGGGAAACCTCCATGAGGTCAAGCATTCAGTCTGTGTACTGGGCTATAGGACTGGAGACCCCAAGAGGGCTTAGGGATAAAGTGAGATCCAAAATATAAACCTCTATATACTGATGTTCAGTACAGGAGAAAAAAAACCAAAACAAACAAACAAAAGAAATTTATTTAATGAGTTTCAAAAGACTTACGGGGCTCGTAGTATCAGACATGCATATTCAGGAGCACAAGACTCCAGAACCACTGAAGAGCTTTTAGAAGCTGGCATAGGTGTTCACTGCTTTTTTTTTTTTTTTAATTAAAGCATTCAGGTATACCATAACTTAAACTATTTTTCTCCTCATGATGTAATTTTAGTATCTGTACCCTTCTTATTGCTGCATTAGCTACGGTCTGCAAAGACTTCACGAAGGCTACTTGGCATTTTACATGCAAGAATCTTACCCACAGCCTGTTGAGCAAACCTGAGATGTTCTTGATGAGTCTGAGAAGCAAGAAAAGAGGGGGAAAGCCAGTTTTCAGATCTCTTGGACTCTCTTAGTATCAGACAGCATCTATCCAATGTAGTTTTATCCAAATTAGAATGCATTGACATAAAATTGGGTGAAACTTCACATTCCAAACCGCAGAGAGCATATAGTAATGCAATATCAGCTGTGTTCTTATGGTTATTTTAAATTTAAATTTAATTTTAAATTAAATTTGGGCTAAGAACATTAAGCTCCTTTTCTATTCTATTTTTTAACTTGTGTAACCAATTATGTATAAGAACAATTTGAAACATCCTGTAATCATTTTGACTGCAAAATTATTTTGTTTACAGATCATTCAATAATAAAGACTGAACTTCAGCCATGGTAAAAATAGCAATTAATTGACTCTTATTTTGAATCACAAGGTAGCTTACGGATGAAATTATATGTTTCTGTGACTGAAAATAATGAATAATACACAAAGGAATTCATGCAATTATATGTCTAGTGTCCTGTACAAAGAACCAGTGAAGGCACAAGGTCCTTGTGTTAGAAAAGCTACCTAAAATGCCATCTGCAGTTGCCAAATGCTGGGGGAAAATATTATTGCAGCCAGAAACTCCAAAAACAAACCTATTTATCTGAACTAGCCCTGAAGCATGAGTGCAAAGGTGAAACAAAACAGACATGGCTTCTTGGAAGCACATGTATTTTTAAGCAAAATGTGGACACAAATGTCCAAATTTGGAGAATGAAATTAAGATGGGGTTCCAGTTCCACCCTGACATGCAATGAATCCAACTGAGGATTTTCTATTGCCCTTCTTCCCTCGTCTCAGCCCTGTCCAAGTTCTGGCTACTTATTCCAACCTATCCATCTAGAACCAGATAGCTGATCTGGCTGCAAACTTATTTTCTCCACACACGCACAGAGGTTAGTCTGCAGCTGTCCAGTGATTTTTTTACACAATCTAAATCACCCTATCACCAAACACTAATTTCAGTATTATTTTCTAACACCTTCCGTCCTTCTTAGATCTAACAATGGAGTCCCACATCTACTAATCTGGCAATTTGAAGCCACAATAAGATAGCCAAACATTGGGTAATCAGTGACAAGAGAAACTTTTAGTTCAGAGCAGTTGATGAGAGGCCTCAGGCTGTCTCTCCTACCACCATAAGAATCATTTTGGCACTGAATGGAAGAAGGTCCGGGCTTCTCTAAATTAAGGGAATGGATTACGTCACAAAGGCTCAAAAAAAGAAGACTACACAATTTTAAGCTATGCTTTGAGGATCTTGTTTGTTGTAACAAAGGATTGGACACAGGAGTGTTCCCACTTTGCTTCCAAGATTCTTCACATAAATTCAAAGACATGAGTCCACCAGAGCTACTAGATAGTATGATCCAGATTCTGACTGTCTTCTGGCAGTTTGGAGGATGTACACAAGATGGGATCAATCTGCTATAAAAACTTCAGTGTTTCAGGTATGCTTTTCCTTAAATATCTGCTACTGGCCTAGAAGGTGGTATGGGATTCACCCAACCTTTGACTAGACTCATATGGTGATCCTTAAATTTTCATATTCCTGTCGCTACCAAATGCTGTTTAATGACCAGAGTTATGAAAATATAAAACTGAGTTGATGACAGAGGTTGAGAAGAGTTCTCCCTTGTCTCCTATATAGTGAATATTAAGGATTGTTTCCTAAAACAGGAGTTTGGGAGGAAGCTGCAGTAAGTTTTAGAGCTAAAAGAACTCCCTGGGATGAGAACAGGGTATTTTATGAGAACCAGGTAAATTAAATGAAACAATAAAGAACTACTGAATCATAAGAAAAGTATGCTACAAAAAGTGCAAGGTAGGATAGGTTATGTAAGTAAAGATCTTGTTCATCAGCATAAAAGGATTCCTCTGGGAAGTCAAGAAAATATCATACGGGAAAAGAAAAATTAGAGAGGGTTCTTTTCAAAAGCCTTCAGTAAAATCCAGCAACAGAGGGACTCTTAAGGGACTGACTATAATTTTAATAGTTTGGACATTAGAATTAAAAATGACTGGTAGGATGAAAGAAAGATAAGAGTGAGTTTCCTGTATAACAGGTGATAAATAGACACAATTAAGACAGTATTGCCTAATACAGAGGGGATCCTTGGCAGCTGGCAAAGAAAAACAAAAACCGGGGGCCATAAAAGATGCAGACGACATGAAAGAGTTGGGCTCTAAACTCACGAGCACAGAGAAAAGTTGCAGGTTTAAACATTCAGCAAGCAGTGCAGCAGCAGCTGTGTGCACACATGCAAGCTGTGCATTGCAAAGCCTGAGAATACAGCAGGCTGTACCTTGAAAAACAGGCATGAGAAAATTGTCCTCAATTCACACAGGGAACACTTCTTAGGGTTTGGGGAAGGGCTAGGCTGCTTTGAGAGACTGAGATGTGTACTTCCATCTTTTTAAAAAGGTTTCTTTTCCCAGCAGGCCCAGTTGATGCAGGTGTGATTGGGCAGCTGCTGAAAGGCCTTGCAGCTTTAGCTGAATGCAGCTGGTTCAGGGAACTCAGTGTAAGCAAAGATGGAATGTGGTGCCATGGAAAGATTTGTGCTCCCTTCCCAACCCCTGTGGTCAATGCAAATGTACAGCTGAGGAGCAGCAGAGATTCATTCTCACTCCTCACAAAAGCCAGACCATTCAGCTGCATTTGGAAGAATGTGAAGTGATATGAGTGTTGTGACTGACCATTATCTTACCTTGCCTGTTCAGTAATTCCTGAACTCACATTCATTGATTTTAATCCGTTTGTTTCTCTTTCAGAAAATACATACAAAATATGCAGCATTCATGCAAACTGGGTGGTGTCCCCGTCCTCCAGGAGCAACAATTCCTGTGTGATTTCCAGCACTTGCTGCAACTGTTCTCTCATGTCACTGCCCACAGCTGCAGCCAACCAAGGCCCATAAAAAATGAACCCCCACAAAGTGGGGATCACCAAGTACAGGGGCCTGCAGTGGGACCCAGACCTGGATCACACATCTCCTGCAAAAAAGGAAGACCAAGGCAGGATGCAAAAGGGTTCTCAGAGAAGCATGTCCTGCCTGCTGGGCCATGTTTAAGAGACAAGAAAATACCACATTCACAACACCTGCCTGAGTCTGGATCAGCACTTAGATTAAACAGAAAATTGAAAAAAGAGTAGGGGAAGAATTCAGCATCCCAGAAGTAAGATGAACCCTTCTAACTGCTGGAATTAAGAACTGGCCACCCTACCTCACTGGCCTTCATCCAACAGGTAATCAGTTACAGAAGGAAACAGCTCTGCTGAGAAAGACTGAGAGAGTTGCCCTGTTCAAAGGGTGCCATAAGCAGAACTGTCAGCGTGTTTGTCTTCAAGAGCTGGACATTTACTGAACCTCCTTTCCCATGACCAAAAAAAAGTCTGTGACCAGGTGTAACACAACGTCTGATTGTCCCACAGATGATGCCATGGGAAAGTAGTCAGAAGCACATTTGGGGATGCTCTCAGCCTGGTTTAAGTTTCATTTTTCCAGACTTGGAGGTTTGGAAGATGTTTTTTCTTGATATCAGCCATGGATTCCTTTTCTCACCCAAAAAATCCACTCTACTAAAAAATCCACTTGCTTTTTATTTCATTTAAATCAGCCCACAGGAAAATTCAAACCAACTATTTTTTCTTCTAATCAAGTTTCAAAACAACTTTCCTAAACTGCTGCCCCATCATTATCATCATCATGTCCCTGTTAATGGTCATGTTATTTAGCCCCTCATTTTTTATTTTTTCTCTTGAATCCAAACTCCCTTTTCCCTTACCCACTGTTCCACCTAGCCAGGACACCTCTGTGGTAACACTTCCCAGATCTCAAAAACACTTTTTGTAACTTTTTCCCGGTTTGCTTGCACGGGGTAGGGAATCTTGTGACTCAGGTTCCTCTCCTGCTGTGCTTCTTCTCCAGCACACCAAGGTGCTCCAGGTCTCTCCTTCCCAAACCCTCTCCTCTCCAGTTCCCCCCATCACCACCTTCCCAGCTGTCACCTAGTCTGCCACACAAACTATTCAATCATACTTTTAAACTGAGTCTGGTAAATGTTCTAGTCCCAAGAAAAACAAAACGAAATAAAATCTTCCCCACAAGTGTTGGAGGGGTTTAAATAGCTCATTTGGCAGGTCTGGCTGAGAGCTGGGATAGAAACACAATGGAAGAAGCAGGGCTGAAGGGGGGCAGCAACCTCCCATGGAGGGGGGTGAGAACGCACAGCTGGGCAAGGCAGAAAAAAAGTGGAAAGCTCTCCAACCCTGCCGAGGAAATGCAAGGGAGAATTGCAGGTGTATCTTACAGGCTGAGTGAAATAAGTTAAATTCTATTAGTGGGTAGGTCAATTTAAATTAAGAGTGGAGTGCTAAAGAAAACAATGCAACAGCAAGTGAATAGAGGGTAAGTGTTTTCACGGAGTAATGGTTCATATGGTACATTATTTTCTGGCAGGAAAAGAGGAGGGAATTTTTATTTCGCATGTTCTTTGGGTTTGAGTAGCTAGATGCCTCATATGAGTAAATAGGAGATAAAATGTGGGGGTTCCTGTTGATTTTTTTTTAACAAATTCTTCCAGTAGACTCCCCATTTTTTTAAAGTCCTGTAAAACTAGGAAAAGACAAAAAGGAAAATACATATACCCATATAAAAATAGATGTTGACATTACTAAGTGAATTTGAATATTTCTCAGACATGAAAAAATACAATTGGATAATCAAATCCTTATAAAATAAGAATAAATTTTAATGTAATTTTGTATCAGAATATTTTTTTTTCTTTCTTAATTATGTTGGAAACTCTGAGCACTGTGTTCTGTACTACAGTAAAACCAGCACCATATTAACAGAAAAGACATCAACCAAAAAACCCTCCAGATTTTTAGCAAATACAACACATGAAAGTGTGATATATTTGACTGAAACTTATAGTGAGTTGCAGGACTGCAATTAGAGTTTCCTTGTATCAAAGGTTTTGTCATGTAAGGGCAGGAGAACTGTGAGAGTCTCACACGTTTAACATCCACAGTCATCTGCAGGCAAAGTCAGTGTAAGGCAAAGAAGAATAAAAGTAGTGAAAATGCTATTGCAGAGTCTCCCTGAGGTTCAAAGGTAAATTTAGAAAGTAGCTACAGAACTTTTAGCCCAAAAAGTTTTACAGGTGGCCAGTTAGTCAGTACCATCCATGAGGAAGAAGACTGCAAAACAATGCAATAAATGTCATCATTGTTCCCTACCTGCAGACTGGCCTGCAAACCTAAAGCAGGCACCTATAAGCAACCAGAAGAGCTGATTCCAACAAAATGTTTACATTGCCACGTGGCTAGAGGAACTCTACTGCTCAAGATGCACAAAGTTTTTCACTGTATGTTACAGTGCTTCTCCCAAAGGGAGAAGAGCTTGCTGCCACTTGCCCCCTGCCACACAAAAAAAGCAGCCATTGCTCCACCACGGCACAATTGCTCCAATAAACAAGCGTTAATCATGCACATTATGCACAACATAATACATGTGAGCTTGTCAGCAGGCAAACAGCTCCATCGCTGAACAAGGATCCTTTCCAAATTAGGAGAATTGCACAAGCAGACAGCTGTTTGCTGACCTACCTAAAACAATTTGGTGATCTCCGCCCAGCTCCTCACAGGCAGGTGTGTGCTTCGAAGCAAACATCAGCATTATTTGCATTACTGACAAGCTGGCTAGCAGACTCAGCAGGCAAGCTGGGGCTGGCCTCGCCGAGGCTTTTTCCCCCCTTGGCCCCAGGGCTGATTCCCCCAGGCAGGGAGGACAGACAGGGAATGCTTGGAATGACAGTCAGTCCCCAGCCAGAGGCCAAAAGAAGAGTATGAATTTCCAGTCATCTTAGTCTAGCCCACAAAGAGTCTGTTCCACTGAAAGCAACAGAAAGAGCAAGAACAGTGCGGATTAACAGCATAAAAATCATTGAAAACTGATGGATTTTTAGGAAGAAAATCTATGACATCATGCCTCTTTTCAGTGGGAACCTTGCTTTTCTGTGTCTAGAAATCCCATCCTGAATTCAACAATAATGGGCTTCATTCTCCACAGTCCACTTGCTTCCAGTATCTTCAACCAAAACATGAGTAAGAAATAAAGATCATGGGCCTTTAAAAATTTGTTTTTCACCCATTGATTGAGGATTTCATTATAGTGTAGAGTAATAATGCACTTTTGTAGGGAATTTAATCCACTGCTTTATACCAATTCTGCCAACCTCATGCAGAAAGAACCTGTATATTTGTCAGAAGCCAATTACTTATCTCAGATAAGTAGAGGGATAAAACTAAGATATCCTAAATTTCAGGGTATACTTTTAAGCCACCAATGTGAAAACTGAGACATTTTTCCATACCAGATTTTAATATGCCAGGCTTCAAAATCATTCAATTCTCCTATCAATATGAAAGGACTTTTTTCAAGAATCTTCATGATGAGTATTAGAAGTTTCCCTTTTCCTTCCAGTTTAGGACAGAGCACACAAAATAAAGAAAACTGATATGTCCAGAGTAGATTCTCCACTCTTGATCTTTTTGCTGCCCAAAAAGAGCAGCAAAAGGACCACTGACACTCCAAAATCATGGAATGGCTTGGGTACCTTGTCCTGAGAGTCAGTATCTAAGGAGGCAGTTCTGCAGGCAGTAACATAAAATTCAAGTTACTTGTTTGAATGCTGTCTTGTGGGGTTGACTGGTGTCACTACCACCTTCACTTGCTCCAGAAACTCTGAATTTGAACGTCAGGAGCTTTTGTGACGGGTGCATCTGTAAATAATTAGCACTGCTTTGTTGAACACTAATTGTGCAGCTGTGCTGGATGAAGTCTCAAAATAGATGTTATGAAGTGCAAAGGACCAAACTGTCTCCTTACTCCAGCCTGACCCCAGAACACCAGAGCTGTTAAATCAGAGCATGGCATGGCCTCAAGGGCCAAATTCACCTCTGGGTGAATCTTGTATGAGTCATGTGGTTATTAATCAGCTTCACAGGGTGAGAAGCTGCTGTTTGTCAGGAACCATGGTGATAACTAGTAGTCTCCTTATCCAGCCTTGGATTTGCCATGTGGCTTATCAAGAAAAAAAACCAAGGGGGGAATGGATTGATAAGTCATACAGTGCTCACTCAGTCAGCAACAGTATTGTTTTGAGTTTCTCTTCTAAAAAAGAGCATACCTGTGGATTCCACTGCAATTCTCCTTTCTTTTTCAGCATTTGGAATTTATGATGCTGTACACAAATGGGTCGTCTATTTCCATCAATTCATATCTCTTTATGTGAGATAGAACATACCCTGCCACCGGAGAAAGGACACTCGCTACTGCCATAACACCCTCTCTGCACCTAAGATTTTCCAACTTTCAACCCTTCCATCTGCCCTATCAATATCAGTTCTCAATCCTATTCTTGTGCCCTTCATTCTTCATCTGTCTTGGTATTGATCCTCAGTTACTCTCTGATTTCCCAATATATCAACCACATACATCTACAACACCAGTGCTTCCCCTGTAGTCCTCCTAAGAATAGCCACTGCACACATAGCTACATGCCACTATCTTTCTTCCTTCTCTAATGTCAACTCACTCTAACATGCAATCATGCTTTCAAATGAGATGGATCATTTTGGCTTCTGAACGAGAAAAACAAAGAGCAAGATCAACCTCCCACTTCAGCTTCCTGAGATTAGCTTCTTATTTCTTTCCTGACAAGTGTCCAAACATAAAGCATTCAAGGAATTTCAAAGCAGTTTTTAATGTTCTAAATGCCTTTCCAAGTTTCCTTTGGCTGAAAGGACTATAAATTCATGAACATGTTAGCCATCCCATGGCTTCACTTGTCAGTGAATAGTTCTTTGTGAAAAAAATCCCGTTATCATGTACTGTTCATCACTTTGGACTCCTATACTTCCTCCTGCACTTGCCAGCCATTTCACCTCCTCAAACTTTCAAACACGTCTTCTCTTACTTCACCACAGTACACAGAGTAGCAGTTATTGGAGCATCTCTGCTGTATCTCTCTATTTCTCCCTCAATCCATGAGATTCCCCTCCAGGTTTAATTGATTTTTTTCTTCATTGTTTTCCACTTTTCTTCAGGAAATCATCACCATATGCTTGCTCTGTTGCAATTCTTTTTCCCCAAGTGGCATCTTCTTTTGGCCATTGTTACAACCAGTATAATTGGCGAGGTCTGACTTAGTATGGCCTTTCTCATGTTAATCTAAACTGAAAGTACAGCCTCAATCTCTACATCTGTCTTCTTCCAGCCAATAAAATATCCTAGCCTGGTGTTAGGGTATTCTGTCTGAAATATTTAATCTTTGTCCTAAATGTCACACAACTGGAACTGAATTCTTGGACTCGAGTTCTTGACCACAGTATGACAACGCACAGATAAATGGCACTTGGGTTTTACATCTCACTCATGTTCTAATGATGTCATAGCACAGTTCTTACAGCTTTCTCCTGACTATACTAGATGCTCTCAATTTGTGGAAAACTGTAACTGAGATTACTCCTGAGATTATCATTTCGACTGTCATTCCCATGTGTTAACTTGCTGCTGCTATTTCATCTGCCACATGAAACTTCATTCTTAGACTTCATTCTTTGACTTTCATTGATTTCAAGGACAGAGATAATTTTACTTCTCTCAGTCTTACTGCTTCACACGTTTCTTTAATGATGCCAGTCTGAGTACAATGGCTGATTTCCCACCCTTTGCCCCATTCTTCCCATTGGTGGCACAATGGCTCAGTCAGTGATATTACCCCATTCTAACCCCTGCTAAAAATTAATTTATTTCATGGGACTCCCTTTCAACAGTTCAATTTGTTCATATTAGAAGTACTGAAAGAAGAGGAGTGCTGCGGGGGAGGTGGAGAAGTTAATGCTGTTTAACCAAGAAGTGGGGAAGGGGAGGCACCTCAAATGAACCTGTTGATGATTTCTGAACTGAATCCCAATATAGTCCCTCCTCTCCATTCATACATATTTTTTCAGACTGTATTCCCATAAGTTAGAATATGCTATACCATACCCACAGGTAAATGCACAGCCAATAACCTGGCTGCAGTATTTATTACAAAAAGATGTGCTTGCATGGGCCCATAAAGAAAGAATGCTATGTCATTAAGACTACCATTATGACTCTGTGATGCATACCTTGAAGTGGCCAACCTTCATACGGACACAGCAGCTGAAGGCTGTCACCCCTGCTGCAGTGCATGCTGTGGAGGCTGGAGCAGGCACGCCCTGGAGCCTTGGCCTCCTTTCCACCACTAGGGTTTGAACCATGCCCACTTACAGCCATGTGGCTGTTCCTGGAAACAAAGCAGAATAAAGGTTCCTCCTGAGGAGAGCAAATAACGTAGCTCAGGCAGAGGCTCTCCATCAGCAGCAACAAGATGCACACTAACTTAAGGCAGAGCAGTTTGCTGGAGTTTAATTCAAAAAACTGTCTTTCTATTAGTAGTATAGTCAGGAGCTAGAGGGGATAGGGAGCTGCATGAGTGACAAATAACAAAGCAATGTTATGCAAAACAAAAAAGTCTCCGTAGTAAGAACTTGAGAGCAACTAGCCTCTTCAGCATCTCAAAAAGTGTAGATTGCATTTACCAGTTTAGAAAGCAAGTACCACTGGAAAAGCTGATTTGACAGGTACCATGTTGTATCTTCTGCAGACCTCAGCTGAACTAATTAAGAAGACCGTAGTCCAAGACCTTTTTCCAAATTGGAATTAATATTCCCATTTTCTTTCATTTCACAGACCTGAAATTATCAGCAGCTCTTCATTATTTTTATTCCCACTCTTCTCTTTGTTGTCATCTTCAGATGTCTCCTCATCTGCGCAATACCAAACTACAAATTAGGTTTATTTTTGAGACAGAAGTGCTCCTAAGATGACAGTGCAAAAATCTGTGCCACAACATTATACATTAAAAAAAAGATTACTTATTCCATTAAATGCCTTAACATTTTGTACATTTGAAGGAAATAATAAATATTAATCCATGCCACTTTCTTCCAGCATAAGAAAAGAGTAAGTAAAGAATTTCTTCCCAACATGTAATTTAAACCTGTCCTCTTTCAGTTTAAAGCCATATATCCTTATCCTGACACTATCTGACTGTATAAAAACTTGCTCTCCCTCCTATTTATAAGCCCCTTTAAGTACTGGAAGACTGCAATGAGGTCCCCTTGAAACCATTTTTTCTTTAGGCTGAACAATCCCAGCCCTCTCAGCCTGTCTTTGTAGGAGAGGTGCTCCAGTCCTTTGATCATCTTCACAGTCCCCTTCTGGACTTTTTCTGTAAGAGTTCACATCTTTCTTGAGTTGAGGACCCTAGACCTGGATGCAGCATTCCAGGTGGGGGTCTCAGGAGGGCAGAGTAGAGGGACAGCATCACTTCCCTCAGCCTGCTGGCCACACATCTTAATACAGGCCAGGATATGGTTGGGCTTCTCGCAGCTCTTCTGGTCTGTGAGAGCACTCTGTTAGATAAATTCAGCAGCGCTGGGTTGAGTGGAAGGGCAAAAAGCATCCAAATTGAAAATTACCTGATTAAATGTCCATCACTAGGTTTCCTTCTTTGGTGATATTTTCCAAATGCATTTCCAAATTTCTTTTATTCACACCCTTCACTCAAGACTCAGGAAGAATAACCAATCCTAAATTTTCACATCATTGGCATGAAGTCGCAGCCACTATAACTTGCAATCATGGATGCCTCCCTTCTCAGCTGTTCTGCTTGAGTGTCTTGCAAAGCAATCTCACCAGGATCACCACTTGAACATTCTGAAACAAATCTGTAAGAGATAAATCTGAACATCCTCCATTGTACATGTATCAGGCTCCAAAAGGAATATATTAAACTTGAAGAAATTGCAAAATACAGTCAGAATTTTTCCAGCTGCAGCATGTTTTATTGCTGAGATTCCTAGCTTGCAGAACAGAAAGCAAAAGTGTTAGCAAGAAAAGTAAACAAGTCTGGACTATGCATTTCAGTCAGAAAAACTTCCAAAGCATAGGCATGCAATTTTCACCCATTTAGATTTTGAAAAAATCCCATTAAATCCCAGTGACCACAGTATATCAGACGAGCTTTACACATTCCTTCAAATTCAACGTCTTAGTATTTATCCTTGTGAATTTTGTTTAAAGACATCCTCACGGGCCTGTGTTGTTAGACCAGCTTCACACATTTTTGTTCTGTAGTCAAATAAATGTCAGTCAGCTTTACCAGCTGCAACCATATAATTACTCAATTGAGTTGGCTGGGTCTGTAACAATAAGTTAGGGTTCAGAACTGCATTTACAGAGTGACTTTAGCTGGCAGGTTTCTGCCGTAGCCATGCCCACAGCAATCATGGCCCAGTTGCTTCCTTCCTTGAGACTTTTAACTAAGTACCCTTTCCAAGGAGCTATTTTTATAGAGCTGTCATTCAAGAAGCTGCTTCACCAGCACTCCTGATTCCAAGCCATGACATCTACACAAAGCAGGTATACAGTGCCATGTGGAAACATCACAAATGTATGCACAAATTGTTGTTTACAGACATTTGTGCTTAAAATGTCCCACTTTGCACTTATTGTGGAAACTTCTTTCAAATAAAACTTGTCTCAACTTCCCTGGAACACTGGTCCCTTGATGGGACTAACGGCTGCATTTTAAAAATCTTTTTAGATGAATAATGTTCCATCATGAAATTATCTGTGCATGCTTTGTGTTCTTTCCACACAGAACTGTATTATCTCACTTCAAGACTGATCTTACCAGTATAAAGGCCAAGACAAAGCAGGTACTCAGTAACTTAAGAGTCTTCTCAATGTCTTTCTGTCACCAGGTCCCCTCGTCCATTCAGCAGTGAGCCCAAATTTCCCCCAGTCTTCTTTTTTCTGAAATGTACCTGCAGAAGCCCTTTTTGTTCCTGTCCCTTGCCAGATCCAGCTCCACATGGATTTGGCTTTCCAAACCTCATCCCTGCATGCTTAGACCATGTCTGTGTATTCCTTCCAAATCACCTGTCCTTTCTTTCAACTATTCGTTACATTTAGCTTGTAAGCTCCACCAGCTCTTTGTTCATCCATGCAAGCTTCCTTTATTGCAAAAGACATGGTCCAGCAGAGTTTCTCCTTTCACTGGCTCCTTGATCATCTGTGTCTGGAAGTTATCACAAGTGCTGAATTGTTGTGTCCTGCTGTGTCATCCCTCCTGCTGATCTCAGGCTGATTTTCTTTCTCAGAAACACAACATTGCTCAAGCAAGTGTTGTAGTCTTAATTACTGGTTACTGGATGTGCATCTGCAAATGTTGCACACGAGGAGCCAGACTATACTAACATTAGCAGATATTTAGGATCACCAGGAATGCTGATGCTAGCCATATACACAATTAAACGTAAAGAATTAAGTAATTTCCTGGTAACTGAAATTTCTCAACCATTTATATGTTAGAATTTCTCAACCATTTTAATGTTCAACATGAGTTTATACTCACGTGTGCTATAGAGTTGCTGGTAAACCTCATGGTACTGTTGTGAGATCCTGGAGGAAAGGATAGCTGGGTTTGCTTGTGTTTTGAACAGATGGCAGAAAACATAATAGAGCCATTGACTGCCACTGGATAATATAAATGGACTTCCCCAAAAGATTCCAGCACTGGTTTTGTCCCTTTCTAAATTAAGACTATTCTACTGTGTGCCAAGATGCATTTGTAGATCAGGTCCAGACAGTATTGCTTCACATCTGCATACTGAATAGCAGGAAAAACAAGCTGTATAATCAGTTATCTCCCATAAAAAGGGTCCTTAACTTACTTCCTTAACTGGTATATTCATTTCTTCTTTCCCTATTCATTATTGGAAGCTATCTGAAGAATACACTGTAAAAATACATATTACAAATATTGATATTTTCTATATGTAAATAATTTTATGGTGACAGGCAAGTAGCAACTCTTTATTGGCACCAGCATATAATGGTGTTTGCACAAAAGACCAGGCTTAGTGTTGACTCCTTCAGTTGCCAGACAAGTTCTCAGATCAATATGTGATATCTGTGGAACACATGCTACCTTATTAGAGATGCAACTAATTCCTATTCATTCATGGGCATCATGTGTCTGGGAATGAAAACAGAAAATATCTAATGTCATTACATAATGGACAGGACATAATCTGTCACATAATCAAAAACAACAATAAAAAAGAAACCCAAGAAAAATCTCTCTGAATGCCTCAAATATGGTCCAGTATGTGAGGACCAGTAACTCACTGGGAACTGCAAACTGTGGACACAGGAGCAGGAGTCTGCTCTGTGCAGATCTCAAAGCCTTTCTCCCACATGGCACTCTAGATTATACATGTGTTTGCATAAATCCATCAGAACTGAAACTCAGAAAACAAAAAAAAGTATTTCCCAATTGACCTATCCTGATCAACATTTTCATTTTTAAATGCCCTGTTCTTTCCAAACAGAATTATACGAAAGTACTTGTGGCTGTAATTAGTAAGGAATTCCTTCTAGAAACACAGAAATTAAATCAATTTATTCCTCATATTTAAAATAACTTTTAGCATTTATAAAATTTCTCCCAAATAACATCTGAAAATAGAAGTAAAATAGCATTAAATCTTGATGATGATGATGATGATGATCTTGATGAGAGTTGATATTAAGAAGAATTTTTTTAATGCTTACATAAATGTGTATGGGTTTTGTTGGCTTTTCTAGGACTTGATTCTGAGAAACAGCACCTTTAATCCTTCGTGAACAAAACACAAAAATATCTCACTGATATCAACCATGGGGACAAGTCCTCTATAACAACCTGTGGCTTGTCTGTGGACCTTAATTAGTCGGAGAGATCATGATATAGAGCCTCTTCAAAGAGGATAAGAGTGGTAGTTCTCTATGGAGGCACAGAGCAACCTTTTGTACCTGGTAATTTAAGGAGCAGCAACAGGCTAACCCGCCGCCAGCGCGGGGCAGAGCATGTGGTGTGGTTCTCAGCAGAACAGCAGGCCCCTAATGAGGTCTAGGAGTGGATAGCAGCTGGTAAACTCAGTGCTCAAGTAGGAGGCTCAGAGAGCCTTTATTTGATAACAAAAGGCTGCAAATTGCTCAAAGGCCTGAGCAGGCAATGAGAACATGTTCATATGGTCAGCCAATATACAAATTTCCAAAACAAATATTACAATATATATGTTTTCATTGCAGCAGGGCGTGGTGGAGTTTCTGAGGGCCAGGCATTTCAGAATTAAGCCATACATTGACTTCTTGCTACATTGAGCCCCCGCAGAAATTAAACCAGCTTTTCTCTCTGTATTGCAGCAACTGGACTACATATATACATCTATGTGTTTGCATTTTCAGTTTAAAATAATCTCAGGTGAACTAGGAATAGAGTTAATAAATCAAAAAAAATGTTACTGCAAATACTATTTTACTGTATATATTCCACTGCCACTTGAGTCTAAGAGTTCTTGAAGTGTAACAGATGGAGAAAGATGAACCATATATCAATTATAGGATTTTGACAAAGAGTATCATAAACCACAAGTTCAGAGATCAACTGTTTAAACAAGGTCAGAAGCTGAAATTTACTCATCTTTTTTGTTCATCTGGCCTTATCCGTTGTTTTCTATATAGTATTAGTATAATTCCACAGGTACATAATTTTGTGGAATTACATGTTTAAAGCATGTTTCAGTAGCAGCACATGGCTGACAAAAGACGAGTTGCTATGGCTCTCACAAAACCCCATGGGACTCAGCCCCCACTGGAAGATCATTATTACTATCTGTTATCATGGCAAACACTAAAGTAATTTGTTCATTGTTTCCTGAAAACTGTGTAAACAGGTGCTAGAATCAAATTCTGATTTAAAAAAAAATAACAGTATGTGTTACTTCTCATTATAATAGAAGAATAATACAATTATAGGCGAGTAAATTAAAATAATTTCCAATGAAGCTCAGGTTAATACAGACAAATGCACTCGAGGAAATCTGGTTGAAATTTTGTGTTAGAATCACGATGGTGCAAAAAAAATGTCTTCAATGCTTCTTAAAATTAATAATGATCAATAATATTAATCTGCAACAAAAAATATGGCAAGCTTATACCTAAAATTTGAGCTTTGTTTTTTTTTCTTGGGCTGTGAGATTGAAAATAACATCAAACATGGACTCAGATATTCTCTTTGAGTAAGATTAAGCATCTTTTTATTTACCTGGGGATAATGGTAAATAGAACATTTTTCTAATATTCTTCTTCCCTCAGATGATGAAACTGTGGAGTGCAGCACTGTTCATAAATGAGGTATTGAATTCTCAAATGCAGGAGTCCCCTAGCTCTGCTCCAGATATGAGGATGGTTTAAGAGCTGTCATGCAAAAGCAGTGAATAATCTGAGTCGCTGCATTCAGCCTGAGCTGGCAGCTTCGGCCCTGGACACTCGTGTCACTGCAGAGTGACAGCACCACAGCAAGGCACAGAGCCTCTCTGCCCTCATCAGTGCTGCTGTGCTGCCCCGTGCCCTTGGCTGGCAGCAGTCTCAGGGGCTGGGGAGGGCATCCCCAGAAGCTCCCCCAAGAGATAAGACAAGTTGCTCTCTGGCATGCTCCTTTTCACTCAGGAGATGCCTGCTCTCCACTCGTTTGGGCAGGTGCCTTTTAGGATGAACACATTAAAAAAATAAGTGTACACGAAACAGAAATATTTTACATCTGTGTAACAAATGTGGTTGTTGGGCTGGTTTCTCTTAAGTAGAATCTGCTGGGCAGAAATGCAACATAATAGAGTATTTTACAATCATACTGGTATAAGAAAAGGAACCCCAAGGCAGAACATAATTTAATTAACTCTATTGCAGGAAATTATGATTATCAAAATTCATTGAAGTTAGACCAGTGTGTAATCATCTACAGCTTTCAGAAAATGCATGCTACTTTAACGTTGATGAACTTGACTCAATAGCACACTGTCTGAATAGGTTCTCATTTGTGAGTATTCATTATGTATTCAAAGAGCTTTGGTACAAAATAAATTCTCAGGGCTGTAGAACCAGACCTCTGCTAGACTTGTAATAATGTTGTCACAAAAGCAAGATGTTTGTCATGTTTTCCTCCTTATAGCTACTTTTTAAAGCAGAGACTGGAAAGATTTTATCCTGTCTTTAACAACAACTGTGCCAGGCAATGGTTAAATATGAAAAAACAAATATCCATGAATCCATAGATATAAAAAATTTATCATTTGGGTCATGTATTTTTTACTTGGTGAATTTCAAAACCTAAGACTAGGCCTCTAAAAAGGCAAAGAAAATATTAATTTGACAGGTTACATTAACATCCACTCACAAATACTGGTAGCCCAATTTGAAACGAAAAACTGATCCATGGAGCCCCTTTAGTAGACAGGATAGATGTAAATATCCATGCATGATCCTACAGCATGAAATAAATAAATAAATAAATACAGATTTTGCTGCAGGTTATATAGGGGTCAGATTTAAGTCTTTAGAAAGTGCATTATGTAGATTAAATGTTAAGGATAAAATAATTTTTGTTTGTTAAAACGCTTATTAACAATTATTGATTTGGTTGTCTGAAATATAAAATGCCAAGAAATATATAGTAATATAGATGACTTTTTTTTTTTACAGAAGATAGATACAAAAAACAGAAGTTAGTTTTAGTTTAATTGTTGAGACAATCTAAGCAGAATTTGACCCAAAAAACCTGCATGGAAAAGATGAGAAGCAAAATCAACTGCTTTTTTAATTAATATATGTTTATGAATATTCTGTCAGTATGAATATAAAGTTTTGCAGTTTAAATCAAAATTACAGGATGTAAGAAAGCACATACCATACCTGTTATTAAAATAGTGTTTAAAATGGTATGAGAGATTATTTTATGGTTATAAATATGCACTTTTTATGAAAAATAATCATGCAGTTGTTCTACAGGCAAGAGTAACTCCACAAATGATCTGTAAGTTTTATTTTCATGATGTTGCACGTGAAAGTAATTTCAACCACCTCACACTCAAAACCTACCAAAAGGCTACAAAAAATCTTGAAATACTCTAGGGGGGAAAAAAGAGAGAAGTCCAAGATTATTTTGGTCCTTTAATAACACATTTATCAGCTTCATTGTTTTTTGCCAATAGTCTGTAGTTCTGATGGACAGCTTGTAGCAGTGGATGGGGATAGGAAAATAATGCAAAGAGAATGGCTCCCTTGAGGAAAGTTTGAGATGGGGCAAATTGCCAAAAAGAGAGTCCAGGTCTGAATAAAAGTGCAAAAATCTGGCCTTATTGAATTAATGGCATACTCCCAATTATTTTAATATGGCAAGATTTCCACCCTGAAGAAAGAGCGCAGTCACCATCAATGCAAGGAAAGAAAATTTACTGCTTGTTTTAGCCCTCATCTTTTTTAAAAAGAGAAAATATTATCTGCTCTTTGTGGAGTCTCCTCAGCACTGCTGCTTTTTGCTACACATGGAAAGTAGGAAAAGTATTATGCACTTTCTGGAGCTATTTTTCTTCCCCAAAACCTTTCACCAAAGAGGCTACTGAGACCACAAGGCCTGCAGCAGACAACTGATGATCTCATGTGTTTCTTTTGCTTTTTCAATCGATAAACCGGTTTCAGATCATCTGATGTCAAGAGAAAGCAGCTTTTTTTGTTTGGTTGGTTGGCTTAGCTGGAGGCGAGACCCGAGGAGCTGGCTGTGTCAGAGCCCCCTGTGCTCAGAAGGAGGCTCGCAGGCCCGTCGTGGCACCGGCATCTGCTTTGTGCGCGGGGATGTGCAGAGAAGCTTAAGTAAGTGTGGGAAAACAGCAACTGCAGATCAGGGTTTGCCATAAGGCAAGACCTAACACATAGCTCTTTCTGGTTCATCACAAACAGATGGAAAAACACATAATAGACTCCAGTTAAAAGTCTTCTGTTCTATTGTCTTTCTTATGAATATACCACTGAGAAATTAGCAAAGTTGTTCAAGAACACAAGAACACTCACAGAGAAAGTAGCTACATAATTGCAGAGCCTTTTTTGTGTTAACAGTTTTCACACAGATATGGGAGACATAATAATTACAGGAATATATGTCCAGTGCAGTTTGAACATGGTAATTTTTACAGCCCACAATTTTTAAGCAATGCGGCGATCTTTAGAGCACAAAGGAAAATTAGGCTGATCACACTCACAACCCAAGACATCATATGCTGAGCAGGGGGAGGTCCTTCTGCAGCAAAGAGCCCCCTTCTCCTTCCTTTTTTGTCCATGTGACCTTAAAGGGTGGTGGGAAGAGAAACAAACAGCAGGAAGAGACTGTCTGTACTTGTGGCTGCTCAGTGCAGCTCAGGTAAAGCCCCTCCAGACACAGGGAATGGGATATAAGCCTCTTCATACCAGCTGGGATTTTTCCTTGTGCCAGTTTCAGCACAGTTTCATTTGCCGAGTTTGATACAGAAACCCTTGGAGTTAGAATCTTCCAAAGATATCACATGCTTACAGCCTTTTCTGTTGGGTGGGATGTTTGGGTGAGAAGGAGCAGAGCCTTCCCTACTGTAAGTCAGGCAGGGTGGATAGGTTTGCTGGTTTGTTCCCTGTGTGATGTCCTAGTACTCGGAGAACCTGAGATGTGTCAGCTGAGAAACAGGTTCTGAGAAGCTGGAATGCAACCGCTGTTCCCCCAAAAACACTGATTACATAGAAGAGGTGAGTCCCCTCTATCTCCTGTAGTATAGAGCTAGAATTTGCAGGGAGACTCAAAATGAATTAAAATTACAGAGGGATTTTAACTTGCAGAATACAATTAGATCCCTTGGCATGGTTTTATGTCTTCTAACCTGAGACCTCTACACTCTAAACATCCACATCCCAATCAATCATCCAAACAGAATAACCCACCCATCAATTACAAAGGAAGCCTATTACAACTACATCAGGGATAGGTACCTGTATATGACAAACGTACCTGTATCACCTGGGAGGTGACATCCACATTCTGCCACAAGGTAGGATGAGCCCTGGCAAAACTCTTCACCCATTCCCTGTGAATGTCGACCAGCCTGTTGCTTGTGCATAGAAGTATCTTCCCCTTCTTTGCTTGCAGAAGGACCTGGCATGCCCTGTCTCTCTGCTGGTGGCAAACAGGAGTCCTCCCAGGCACTGTGTGACAAGAGCCCTTTCTTTAGCTGTTTAAAACTGAGTATGCCAAGCCACTATGGACTGGTTCAGACTGCCTTGTATGACACTTTGCACACACGTTAAAAGCACATACTTACACTGTGTTGGAAATTAGTGCATTAATTCACTTTCTCCTAGACATATCCTGCTTTCAGTCTGCAATAGGGTACTCAGGATAGCATCCTACACACTGCTTTCTACTTGATTCCCCCAGGTGTGCTCCACATGGCCTCGGGTGTGGATGGAAGGCACACTCACTCCTAAGAAAATCCTCTGTTGGATTCTGTATCCCTAATACACATCTAAACCAGCAATCTAGTTAAAGGATTTGCCCTCATTTTGTCTTTCCTTGTTTATTTGGAGAAATCAAACATGCATCAGTGCTTCCATACGGACAGATGAAGAGCCTCCACGTCCCTCCTCTAGCACCCACCTGCAGCCAGATTAACTATTTTGTTCCCAGTGGAGTTACTACCACTGCATATGAGTGGAAGACAGAATTAGACCCATTCTCACGTTTTCAGAGTCTTAGTGAAAATAATTCGCATTCACAGGCAAGCCAGCCTCCAGTGACAGTCAGAGAGGAGCAGAGATGTTTGTGTGCCTGGCCTGTGTCTAGCAAGAGAATACAGACAAAACAAGAGTTAAAGATTGATCCCACACGGCAACTGTTCACTTATTCCCGTACACCCGTACAACACACACTCATTGTACAGCACTGGAAGCAATTAAAACAAACCTGCCATGGGAGTGCTGCAGTTGTGGTGCAGCTCTGTGCCAAGTGGTGGAAGTAACAGCAGTGGCTGAGCCATGTACTGCTGAGCTACAGAAAGGGCTGTCTTTGGCAAGCTTTTGCCTGAGGAAAGGTCCAGCAAGCAGATGGAGAGATAGGCTGAGGCTCTGATGCGCTGCTAGCCAGCACTGTGGCAGCAGCCTCATTCAGCATGGTGTCCAGCTGCTGGCAAGGGCTTCCGAAGTCACTCTACGACTCAGCCAAGGCTAAACAAGTTACCACCACACGAGTTAACCTCCTATGGATCAAGAAAGTTAAAGAAGGAGGGTAGTAAGATAACACTGAGTATTTAAGAGCAGGCAGTGCTCAAAGAAAAATGCAAGGTGAAGGAAGTGAAAATAACAACTTCAAGAGTCTGACTCTAAAAGAAAATGAGAAAAACTAAAAAAAAATTAGTTAATAACAGCCTTCATCCCAGCGCCCAAAGACAGGCCGTCCATGAGGCTGACAGCAGGACAGAGCTGTGCTTTCAGCCATCCACTGCCCTGGAGCACAGGCACAGCTGGCAGGGTGGGCACAGCTGGCAGGGTGGGCACAGCTGGCCTCCCAGCCCAGCCACGTGCAGCACAGCTGGCTGGAAACAACTGCGTCCAGCCAAATGGGAGTCTCACACCCTGCACTCCCTGAGCTCTGCCCATTGTCCTCCCACTAAGATAACCATTTGTGTGAGCTTTGAAACTGACAAGTCCCTCACAGGTCAGTGTCCTGTGATTGGCATCTTCCAAAGATGCCAAGAAAGAAAAAAAGCATCTTTTGTGAGAGCAGGTGGTATGCTTTTTGCCATCATGAATTCTTCAGAGGAAACAAAAATCTAAGCAATGAATGTCTTATGAATATCTTCGCCATTTTATTACTTTCATATATGGCAATAATTCCAAATTCTGGCTGCTACTGGCATTACATCTGAATTCAGAGCCTTAGTATATTTCATTACTGCTTAAAGAATATCCACAGACATATTCTTATAATTCTTATCAATTTTTTTTTGTACCTATACATCTCTATGCAGTTTATCTGGTCTTAATCTTTAGATATTAGTGTAAAACAAATTAGCTTTTAGTTATCAACACATCAAACTATTGTTAAGGGTTTTTAAATAATTAAAAGAAAAATTTCAAGGCCATTCACCAGAAAAAGCTGCTGTCTTGTGACCCACTTCTTTATGGTAATATAAGAGACTCATGGTATGTTCTGGTTTCTGATATTTCCTCTTAATATTAAGATAATTACATGTAGTTACATCAGGAGACATCAAGAGAAACTGCTTGAAGTAATACAAATTAAAACCCTAAAAATTCAGATCAAGAAAAAAAATTGCCAGCTAATCCTACAACTGCTGAAATTTCCTTAAACTCTTGTCTCCCAGGAGACTGATAGAACCTAATGAAAATAAATCATATGTTGCACTGATTAAGCTGCAGTTATTAACTGAAATATCATTCACAGCCATGAAACACATTCATCTTTGCCTATCAATAGCAATTCCCCTTCCTGTAAGAAGAGCAACCCAAAGATATGTTTTGACATATGCAGCTGCACAGCATTCAGAGCAGCATTAGTCAGTTCTCCTTCAGTCTTCTCTAAGTTAGTCCTTTACCTTTGCCAATATTCCAACAGTCAGTATTTGTGACCCCATTACATAATTTTTGCTACTTTTAGAGGAACTAATATTAAATGTAAGTCTGTTGCTAGAAATTAATGTTCTTTCTTGTAAAGCAACCAACTTTTTGCAGAATCACAGAAAAAGTTGAGTTGGAAGGAATACACACACAAGGATCATTGAGTCCAACAGAGCACACCACAGAACCATCCACAAAAGTCACACCATGTGCCCAAGAGCATTGTTCAAACACTTCTTGAACTTTGTCAGGCTGGTGCTGTGACCACTTCCCTGGGGAGACTGCTCCAGTGCTCAATCACTCTCTGGGGGAAGAGCCTTTTCCTGTTATCCTCCCCTGACACAGCTTCAGGCCATTCCCTGGGGTTCTGCCACTAGTCACCAGAGAGAAGAGATCAGTGCCTGCCCCTCCTCTTCCCCTCATGAGGAATTTGTAGGCACTCAAGGTCCTTTATCCTCATGGCCCTCCTTTGGATGCTCTCTGATATCTTTATAGCTTTCTTATGTCGCAGTGACCAAAACTATATACAATATTCAAGGTGAGGCTGCAGATCACATAGAAGTCGTAACAATTTAAACTGATGCAATGTAAAGATGGTCAGGTGCCTATTCTAAGCTGTGACTTGATACAGTCCCTCAATATATCATAGCAATAAATAAATAGTAAAGAAACTATTCATTGAGTTCTAACAGGTGCAGATCTGAGTGTCAATATGGACTTCTACTTCTTGGGTTTCTTTTTCAGTTACATGATAGAGAAATTAGTTTAACGCAGATATACAATTATTTTATTGCCACAGCAGTTCACCTGAGAGGTGGATGAAATTCTTGCTTAGTTCTTTTCATTATTAGTTCATTTACTGTATTTTTATTTTCCTGAAGTGCCTACAATAGCTGGGGGAATGGGGAAGGTGTGGCAGAGAAAGAGCAAAAAAGATACGTTTGCAAAAGTATTACTCAGATATGTGTAAATTCAGAGTACCAAATGGACCTGATGAATATGTAACTTCTGCTTTCACCAAAAGTTTTTATATACAAATACAGCTTCATTGTATGGTCCAATAAGTTTCAAATTGAGAAAAGAGTGGGTCATTGAACAATTTATTTTTTTTAAAAAAGCTCAAAACTCCAGCATCATAAACAGTTTTTTTAAAGCTTCCTAGAATGTTATGTTGACCTTCTTATCAATACAGAACAGCTGAACATGAGTCCCTGCAAATGTGGCCAACAGTATAGAAATCATTGGTGAAGGAATTTCTAAGAAATGGTGAAAGGCAAAAGGCTTATTTTCTCTTTCAATAGCTTGTTTTGTCTCTCCAGCACTCCAGGACTCCTCTTAGTGGTTTTACTATAATCACGCTATTTTTCAATATTTGTACGTCTTAAGCAAAACTAATTTGTTGAGTGCTCTTCTATCTTCCTTTGGGATATGATTCTGCGAGCATAACATCATTTTGAGTTCAGAATGTGTTACACCTCACAAATCACCTTGCAGAGCATACATTATTATGGGAGGCATCTTCATGTGCTACAGCAAGCAATGAAATAAAATACCCTAAATACAAACAACAATTTTTAATATATCTTATCATGTGTCTTTACTACAACCTTTGTCTTTAAAAAAATACTTAGTTTCTTGAAAGCCTGTTTTGGATTTATTTTAACCTTGCTACACATCAAAGTACAAGGATGAAGCTTTGTTCTTGCTGTCAAGACAACCACTGCCTCTTCAGCAGGAGGGGGAAAAAATCAAAGACTTGTAGAATGCCAGTTGAGTTTGAACCTGAAGGCCACAGTCTCTGAGCACACCTGGTACTCCCCACAAGAGCAAGATACTCAAGAAAATTGAGGCTTCAAATGAGCTTCCATATAACAACCTATAATTTCTTTTCAGGGAGTGGGCAAAAAACGTTAAAGGAAAATTTGACATGACGGTCCCTTTGCTGAAGCACAAGGAGGGGTTCAAGATGATCTTCAGAATGCTGCAAGACAAAAGCCTCATTATACATAATAACAGCTTACCAGTACCCCAGATTGATAACAAGCTTCCTCTGCCAATTTTGTTCTATCATTATACAAAGAGGTGATTAAATTATTTGACAAATCTTTTCCTGTGCAATATGGAGTTATTTACCTCAGGTAGAACAGAGCAAGGTTAGGTAAAAAAGGGGGCTAACCAGCATGGCAACTTTAAAATGGAAGCACTTGTTCAAAACTTGCCTACAATGTGCAGAAAATATTCATGGTAACCAGTGGTCTGGTGTGTATTTGAAAACTATCAAATATGTGTTGTGACATTATAGGGCATGCCAGCCTTCGGGCACCACCTTGTGTGTATTGCCTGCTTCTCCTTTGCAGATTGAGGAACTCTGCCCTGTTTGATGGTTCCAAATCCTCCCTGTGTCTCCCGAGTAACCTGGTGTGGCAACAGCTGCTGGGGTCTGCTCAGAGCTGCTTGGGCAATTCACAGCAGCCTCTCAGCATGACACTTCTTTGCCCCTCTCTGGGTGTCTGGAACAAGAGTAGCCATGCCACAGGCCACACTAAAAATACAGTGCAGATGGTTGCAACAGAGCAGCTGGCCATGTACCCTGCTCCTGTTGGTTTACTGGTGCAGACATAGCCAATCTTTTCCACTTTATCATTTCAAAAGACGTTTCTCCAGTATTCAGAGTGTTGTTATTCCCTTGTTGCCCATTTGCAGTCTCTCTGGAGGGGCAGAAGCTCTAAGCCAATTACCTGGGTTTCTTTGCTGCTGGAAACATCTACAACCTCAAATCCTGCAACTGGAAAATTGTGACTGAGAGCAAAAGACATATGTCCAGTGATGCTAGCTGAATTTTCTGTGCTGAAATGTTCTTACTGAAGTGAATATGACTGAGGTTTATTCAGAGTTCAGACACTGCTGAAGTGAAAATAAGGCCATGAGAGAAGGTCACTTGATAAACAGCTCCACTCCTGGTGAATTCAGCAGGAGGTGCCACATAAGGGGCAGTTTCTACACAGTACCAGCCCACTGTGCTGTAAGAAATGAACTACCTGAATGCCAGCAGCTGAAATGGCATCAAGGCTGATGTAGCAGTGCTCTGACAGAGTCCAGAAATAAGCTGTGTAACCCCCTGAAGACAACTATATTCCAAATTAGAAAAATAAGAGGTGTGGAATAAGAATCCTCATCTGACAACTGAGTGGGGCATTGCTCTTTCCACCTTCAAGTGAACATATGACCCTGACTGTGGCCAGAGCTGTCTCCTCTAAGCTCAGCAGATTAAATGTACAGTTCTCCTTCCCCCTACATAGTGCACACCCAAGCATCCCCAGTGGCCTTTCCAAAACTCACCTTAGCCAGCAAGCAACCACCATCTCACCATGCTGCATAAAGGGAATCACAAGTTTTCTGACTCATTTGCATGATCTCTTGGCCAGCTGAAAAAAACTGCTATTCAAAGCAGGTGCTGGCAATAATTGATTCTTTCTAAACCCCATGGGTTGAGTGTGAAAATGGTACTACATATGCTAATTTCTCACAATAATATGTGCATGAACTATTCTCTTATTTTGCCACATGAGTGCTTTGTTTTGAAAATCCCACGCTGTGTGGTTTCTCACAGGCTCTGCTGTGTTCTTCTCCATACTGTGATTCAGGGCTGGTGCCTCCCACCACTTCCTTCCATGCATGACCATGACCAGTCTGTGGCTGTATATGTGCTGATTATAAAAGTAGAGCCTGGAATGCACAGTTTACTTACTGGCAGTTTGTTTTTTTAAACGCAGTTGAAATTGAAGGTCCTACTTTCCATATTTGTTTTTATCTCAATTTTTCATCTCTACTTCCTAAAACACTAATTATATTATTCACAGCTATTGGATGGGGTATATAGGATTCTTTCTTATATGTTTACTGTTTCTACTGTATGGTTATCTAGAAAGATTCCAGGAAAGCGTCGTGTTTTGCAGAGCATTTGTAATCTTACCCATAAGGTGACTAACACTAATCTTTTACAAGTGGCAAATAACTATTTAATCTTCATGAGACTGTCATACAGAGGCTATCGATTTCCTGTACTCTTGATAACATCCCCATCCTCCTCCAGAGGTAACAACTCCCACTGCCTGTCTACTTGCCTAACTGGTTAAAAGAATTATGGTAAGCTCAAACAAACAGTTCTCTAGCAGATTTTGCTTGTTGTGTTTCTGGAATTACATGCACACCAACAACTGTCATTCCAGCTTTTTCATTCTTTCCAACTGTATAAATTGCAATACTAACTTACCAAATAATTCTTGTTTTTATCATATCTACTATGTTCAGAATCCATCAAAATATATACTTTTTCCCCAGCTTTGTGTTTTGAAAGAATTACATAGGTCTTTCTTGAAAATCAATACTAAAATGTCAAAGATGCATTGGCTGTTTCGTGAAAGTGTTTGCTCGGTAACTAGCTGTTTCTCAGCTCTCTGTATTAATTAATTAATTCCTGTTTGTTGTAATTAAATTTGTAAAAGTATTTGGCTTATTGTGTGGGAGCATTAAATGAGCAATACACCTCTGGATTCCTGTGATTCCCTTGTGAAATACATTTACCATGGTAGTTACGGAAATGATGTGCACACTTACTTCTAGTTTTGGATCGTGTGGTTCTGCCATGGACAGATCCATTCAGTATTTGTTGATTTGCAAGAAATTTGTTCTTAATTGTAAGTTAGGTCAGGTTAGGAGATGAGCCAAAAATTACAGAGGAGGTGCTGGGGAAATACAGTTCAGTATTTAGTCTTCTCATAGTACAGGCCTGTAATTGTATAAAAGACTTTCTAGAGAAATCCTATCTATGATGGTACATGATTACTAGGAATATATGGTTTAGGGGAAGGTTGCTTTTTGTCTTGCAAGCAGTTATAGACCCAACTTATTCATCCAGAGGTAGTCTTTAGGGGTGACAAGTGCCCCTAAGTTTGGCAATATGAAAAGTTTTTCCAGAGCAAATATAAGGCCCTCTCAAATGTCACTTGAGCTGCAAATAACTAAATTTTCAGCATGTTTTGGAAAATCTTTGATTCTGTTGAAGTAGGTTTACAACATCTTTTGTGTATGTTCTTATTTTTTTGATGATGAATGATGTCTATAAAAGTTATGTAAATATAAGAGTACTCCAGACAAAGACTAATGAAATGATGGCTAACTGATGATAAAAAACTATGAAAGTCAATGTTTTCAGGTGGTGCAATCTAGGTTTTCTTCTGAGTTATGCATGATCCATCCAGAATGCTACACCTCAGGCTGCTACTAACAAGCATCTTCAACGGACACATTGAGTTTTATCCTGAAGCATCAAGACTCTTTGTGACAAGCTCATGTCTCAGTCATTCAGGGGCTCTCAGTCTTCAGGTGCGGTCAGAAAAGTTCAGAAAAGCAAGCAGCTGCTTTTGCAATCTCCTGTTGGAACCGGACCTAAACACTCAAGCACTTGCAAAAATGACTGTACAGCTGAGTTTATTGTTCTTGTTACCAACTTCTTACTTTAAATACTATTTAGGTTCTTTGTCCACATTCAAATTTTTAACAAGATGATTCAGAGTCCTACTCTCCCACAATAATGTGATCAAACTTTTCCAAGTAAGAGCACAGCAGTTCAATATACTTTTGGAATATGGGTCACAATTCTTTTTCCAGTCTGTGAAAGACACATAAATAAGCTTTTGGCATTTAGAGAAACAATCTTTTTTCATTCTGTCATTTTCTTTTAGGTTTTGGTGTTCATTGAAACTTTTTTCCCCCAGCTTTTAAATTCTGTAGGAAAAAACCTTGGAAGAAAATTAAAACTTGTTTTTTAAACACACTGTAATTTGTTGATATTTTCAAGCTTTTCAGTATTACTCCATTCACAAGTTGAATGTGTGTGCTGTTTAATATCAAACAATTGTTTTAGTGCCATTTCAAGTGTCTGGCTGTGTTCATGCCTGCTAATTAAATGTTTCAGAAAAAAAATACAGCCTAAATTGTGCAAAACTTCATCTACATCTGCTTCTTCTATGAAAGGATGTCCTTGGAACAACTCCAGTATGTTAAATAGAAAGTAAATTATTACAAATAAGACAGTAATTTACCTGTAGGCTTCAGCATGCGCTACTGTGTATTAAATTTACCATTCACTTGCTATTGACAGTCAAGAAGACAAGTGTTTCTGTGGCATGAAAAAGAAAGTACTATTTTGGGACCATTGAGGTGGGTTATGTTCTGGTGTTTTTGGTGTTTGGCGATAACCAAATATTTCTGTCCCATCATCAGAGATTTGAAGGTGGGATAAAGAAGCTGTCATGCTCCCCACTCTCTTTCAGCACAGAGGGTCATTACAAGCTCTGGTTGCAGATTCCTGCAGATTCCTACAGATTGCTTCAGGACAGGGCTCTCAGAAGCAGCAGCATCCCTGTGAAGCCTTTGAGGGAGATGATGCAAAAACAGCCTGTCACAGTAGGCAGACAACACATACACCTACACGTTATCACTTCTACATTGTGTGTTAATCACTGCACTTCTCAATACTTTGCAAGTAATTGAAAAGCAAAAGATATAAATATAAACAAGGTGCAGCTGACAGATGTAGTGGTTTGAGTTTGCCAATTCAAGGTTTTTGGTTAAACACCAGCACACTTACCAAAATAATTCAATTTCATTATGAGGTAAGGATTAGAAGTAGGCAAAGCAGGTTTAGACTTTAAGGAATATAAAGATAATTTATTAACAGACTTTAAAAAAGGATAATAAAAATCAGGGATTAGAACAATACCTTTAGAACACCTTTCTCCCCCTCCCCCCACCTCTCCACTTCTTTCCCGCTGACCATACAAAAAGACAACACTTCAACTTTTAGTTAGTTTATCGCCTCTGGGATAGTCCTTTTCTCAGTTCATGTAGGGAGAGAAGTTTTCTCTTGCTTTGCCATGTTGATTCCCCATAGGAAATACAGTTCCTATGGTTGTCAGCCTACAACAAGCAACTGCCCAGAAGGAAGAAGATCTGCTTGTTCTGGAAAAATCCCTCCCACTTTAGCAGCTTTCCCAGGACTACTACACTGCACATATGATGGTCATTGAGGTACTCTTTTGAGGATGAAAGTTTGTATTACAGCAGCATCAAAATCCCCTTTTCTCATTATTGGCAACACAAGTCTTCTTCTAGTATTCCTGGGGCAAGAAATCTTTACACAGGAGTCTTAGGCCACTGGCTGTAGCTAGAACATTGCATCTCCCCCTTTTCACTCCTTTAGACCATTGCTTATATATTACAGGACATATTGTAGCCGAGTTTATCAACATGTCTTTACAAGAGAAGTTTCAGCCTCAAAGTTTAAGGCACTCCTCATCTCCTCTTTCTCTGGATATTGGCTTTGCTTCATTCATTAACTTGGAGTCTTTATGTTGTACCTTTTGTAGGTGTCTTGTAGGGGAGGAGTTTGCGTGCAACGCTCTCTATCCAAGCCATGTCTGAGTCGCAGGGGGGCCCGGCCTGAGCCTTCTCCCGCACTGGGTCACGCACAGAACTGGCCCAGGCCAGCCCAGCGGAGCCAGCCCAGTGGAGCCAGCCCAGGCCAGCCCAGGCCAGCCCAGAGGAGCCGGCACGGGTCAGCCCAGTGGGGCTGGCAAAGCTGAGTCACCTTGGCCTGAAACAACAGAGTGGGGCTCGGAGCCGCAGGGCCCAGCACTGCCTACCATGGCTGGCATGTCGGCCCGGCTGAAGTGCCTCTGCCGAGAGCCCAGGCTGGGTCCTCCCATTCCCCCTCCCCCTCCGTGCCATCTCGGCTGACAACCGAGCCCCATGGCTTGGCCGGACCTCACCAGATGGCGCAGAGGGGAGAGAGCAACATCTCTCAGCGAACCGGAAGTCTAAAAGAGCTTCTTCAGATCCTCTCCTGGTTTTATGGGTTCTGGAGGCGTAAACTGCAATACCTCCTTTTGGATACATCAGTTCTGGCTTCACCTCCTTTCTTCTGTACCAGAAATTCCACCTAAGATTACCCCAAGACAACAGAGAAGCACTATAGACAGCCTGTCCTGTCTGGACCACCCATAACCATAGTGTGAAGCACATGCTACCACACTTGTTTTGGACTCCTCAAAGATGTGATCCACTCAATCATCACCTCACAGAGTCACCACTGCACACTTTCAAGAAATAAAATCTTCTTCATGTTATCTATTATATGGCTAGAGGCAAAATGGGTTTACACTGAAATTTGGAACCAAATAAAATGAAAATATGAAGAGGGTTTTTTTTTCCAATAGAAGCTGAGTGACATTTTTGCACTGCATTGTTGTCTCAATTAATTATCTTTACACATTTATCAAGATAATATGTAATTCATTTGGGTGGAGAAAATTCTGCCACTTGCTAGATACATTTTCATCAGGAACCAATTATATATTATAAATCCCCTGACCGTTACATAGTCCACTTTGTTAAGCAATAACTGAATAAAACAAGTGGATTGCTGAAAACAAGAGAGATTTCTAATTCAATATTAAGCAGGACTGTTAAATATTTAGTGATTTCTATTAGAAGATCTGACATGACAAATCCATTTGCCCATATATTTTGATGAATAGGTTTTTAGTTCTAACCTCAACAAAGGCAATTTTGTTTGCAGCAGAACCAGCAACCATCAGCTGATGTACTTCCATAAGTTTCAGATTTGATTCCACATAAAATGCTTTTGCCAAGTAAATGTCAGACCCCTACTACAGTAATTTGTGTTTCCTGACTGAACCCACTTCAGAGCTAAAAGGAGCTGACGGAAGCAGGTATTGCTTTTGCAGCAAAATGCAAATCATAGAATAATTGCAATGGTTTAGGTTGGATGAAACCTTAAAAACCATCTAGTTCCTACACCACTGTCATGGTCAGAGACACCTTCCACTAGACCAGGTTGCTCAGAGCCTCATCCAACCTGACAATTTAGACCCACGGTTATAGAAATCACCATTCCATTCACAGTCAGAGGTTAACTTCCCCTCTGACATTAGCTCATTTATGACAGTAGCTGCTGGAAAGACTCCACTCTAGGCTGAGACATACATGGCTAATCACTTAGGCCCTGGCTCTCACAGCTGTCAGCCAAGGTTTAGGGAAGACACTCAGGAAGACCAGAATGCAACCCAGACATCATAAAGAAGTGTAGAGAACAAAGGTGAAAGTAAAATTATTGCAGGGAAATAGGGAGTGTGGAGATGTTTAAAGAATTGAAAAGCATACAAATCCCTGGAAAATCAGACTCTTAACCATTGTGGTGCTCACTAAACATTTCATTCCACCTTTCAGTGCTTCAGATCTGGGACTAGATTTAGTCTTTTAGGAAAATGCCTTGAAACAAAATTTCAAGATCTATAAAAACCATACCTGAAGACAGTTTAGGACCCAAAATCAGTTATTGAGTATTACAACATCCAGAATTGTTCTGCCGCTTGTTGAACTTCAATTGCACTCTCTTGTACCTACCCATTTCATTGTCTGGCAGCCACAACGCAAGAAGTCTGCACAGACCTATCACTGATCAAATTGCTCACTGTTCAAAAAGGACATGGCACAAAACAAAGTTTATGTGATTCAAAGAGCAATTCTGAGAGCCTAAATCTGGGAAAATTTTCATGAAAATAGCAGAAGAGCCAAGTCAAGCTTCAGTGTTCTTCACTCACCCATACTCCACACTAAAATCAAGAGCTTTTAAAATTTGGAAAAAATAGCACTGCAGCAAGACAGTTTTTTCTTCTTGTCCACGTTCTTGGGAATATTTCTGCCAAAGCACTGTGACAGACACTGAAGCAGGAAAAACATCTTGGCCATTTCCCTACTTTTTGAAGAAGAATATGGGGCATAATTGGTAACAAAGTTTCTTCCAGAAATACGTGTACTAAATTCTGCGGGTACTCATTTCAGTTGCTGTTAAGTTTGTGACAAGCCAACAGATGCAGGTGTCCTTTTTGTACCAATCATTTGCTGTACCTGTAATACCATGCCAATCACACAAATTATGACAAAGAGACTGCTGTTTCTGAGTACTCTCATATGTGGGTCAAGTATATAAAACTGCTGTAGGCTACAAAGACTACTCCACAGGAACTCTCCTACTTGTCATTCAGGTTCAATCACCTGAGGCTCTTTCACCTTGAGATTATGTATCCAGGCTGCTGTCAGCCACCAGGTCTCACGCCTCCACAAGAATTATGTCCAGCATTTTCCATTTGTCCCAGTGACTACAATTTTCTTGCAGTCCATGACTGTATCATCTACAGACCCCACCTCTTTTCTACATTTTCCATCTCCAGCAATCTCCTTCCAGTCCAAATAGGATGAAGGCCAAAAGTATCATCATGCCCTGTCGGTTATCTGGCAAATTTCTGTCAGAAAGGTGGCTGTGGTACTACACAGACAGTAACCTTTTTCCTTCTGCTCAAAAAACAAAGATATTGTTCATCCTGATTATGAATTCTACTGCAGCTTACAGACAATAGTCATAACAACTGATAGAGCAAGACTAGTCCTGCATCTTTCTTGTACAATTTTATATGTACTTACACAAAAGATGGCAGGGAATCAAATCTCTAGTGGAGCCCAAAGTAACTGGAAAAACAACTCGTATTGCTTTATGTTGTCTGCATGTTTGCTATTGTATTACTGTTAAATCATAGCAGTTATAAGTAATTAGTAATTTCTAGTTTCTATTAACATTAAAAAACAACATCAAGAACAGCTCCCTTTTAACAATGGTACATTTCAACTAGCTTGCCTAGGATTCTTGTTTCTATGGCCTGGGCTTGACAGACTAAAAATACACCCAGCTGGTTTTCAAACCAACACTTTGAATAGTCTGGGGAAGGGCTGTGTGACTTGTCATAAAAACAGCTGCCTCTGTCTCCCCAACCAGCCAGGAATAAGCTGAAGAGAACAAAACCTTGAATGAAAACACCTCGACTTTTCATGCAAGGACAAAAGGTGGTCATTATGCATACCAGGAAGGTTCTTTTATAGCTGGTAATTACATATAAATTGGAGAGTTATAATAAAAAAAAATCATTTCTCTCTTCATTTATTTAAAATGTGATTTCTACAGCCATTATATAATTACTGGTATTTTTTCAGTAATGTTATTAAGAACAAATGAGCTAGTGTTTCTGAAAGAATCACAAAGATGCAAATACTGAGAGTTCCTTATTAGAACTGGTAGTCCAGCAGGAAGTAAGTGGCAGGAAAAAGATCTCTTCTTGAAAACTGCAAACAGAACTTTTTTCAGTGTTGAAAAAGGATTAATTTCTATCTTCCTACTATGAAAAAATAAATTATCCCTATTATCTCTGGCACATTATTTCAAGCTCTCAACTTTTTTCAGTTTCTGATTTGTTCAGAAAATGTCTGTGAACTACTGACCTCCAGCAACATGCCTAAAATAAGACATAGAAAGATCACAGAAATTCAAAAAAGAACAAGAACAGCTCCCTGCTGTCACTGCTCATGAAATAAGTGTTATTCGTGACACTTAGTCAAGCACTCATTCCTGTGTACAATCTGAAATATTTGAGTATAAGCAACAGTAGCAGCATCTTAGTGAAAGAATATAAAAATAAAGAATAAACATCTCTTAGGAGATGCACGAATCTCCATGAACTACAGCCTAGACAGATTTTAGAGAGCTAACTTAGGTTATACACTTCACCACAGGGCACAATTCTAGATATCTCGGAGACTGAAAATCAGTACTAAATATTATTAATGTAGAGGAGCAGAAGGAGAGATACAGAGAACAAAGAAGAGAGAAAGACTTTTATTTCAAAGGAGAAGAATTGGAATCAGGTGCATAAATATCATCATGTCATCACCCAGTCCACCAGAAACTTTATTTATTTTCAGGCTAATTATTTTCTACTACTGGTAGTGCTTCTGCAAATGGATAAAAACAGTCAGAAAGCATGAGAAATGCAAAAGTAAATATCCAGTCCCCAAGACGTTTTGTGATGGCAGAATGTAAAACAACACACATCTCCTCAAGAGCCCTGAGGCTCTGATGTCCAGGGGATTCCTGCTGTCCTGAGCTATCCTGACCACAATGGCAGCAGAAGGCTCCAAACAAAAAAAGTAACATAACTCAAAATGGGGAAAAGCAGACAGAAACCCTTTCCAGTTCCAGTGGCAGTCCATCAAACTTGTGTCTCCTTTCTCCAGCCCATGCTGTCACACCAGATGCTTCTGCCTTCTGAGGGCTCTCTCCCAAGGGTAGAAGCTGTTTCTCTCCCAGCAGGAACTGCAGGTTAGATCTCAGCTAATGGTAAGAAACTAAAGTTTCAATACTGATGAGGGGGTGGGCAAGATACCTAATTTTTTAAGAAAAGGTTATTTTTACTTTTTTAAAAAGAATGCAGATGATGGGGAGGCTTTTGTTATTACAGCAAATAAACTTTTTTTAACACACTATAATTCACCCAACTCCTTGAAAATCTGCCACTTATTCCACTGATGATGGGAAGAGTCTATCCTTAGCTGACTCAGACTATTAAAGTGGCTTCATCCTGGCTAATTGTTAAACATCCTGGTTTAGCATAACTTTGTTGCTTTGCTTTTTCTCTTGTGATTACACATGGTGTTAAATACCTTCTGTGAAACTGTCACTTATTTGTAATGGCATCAAAAAGCTTGGAGTGAAACTGTGCACATCTTAGTGATTTATCAGAATAGTTTTTATCTTGTATTTTAAAACTCAAATTAGCAGTTTAAGTTTGTCTGTGACTACATCCCCAGTATTTGCTGCAGGGCACTGAAGTTGGTCTTAAAGATTTACAGTCTGTTAGTCAGAAAAAAATCACAACTTGTTGATGAAATTCTGTGATACACAAGCTAGATATTATAAATACGTAAGTACCTGAAGAAGTATTCACAAGCTTCACAGCTTCTTCAATAAGACCTTTTTACTGGGTTCACACCAAACACAACACTAATTTACAAATAAACATCTTTTTCTTTGTTTGATCACAAAATGCATCATATTTACATGTCTGGTTTTGCACTGGAATATCTACCAGTCTTCTTTAGCTGGAATAAGCAATACCTGGCACTTACTGTTTGACAAAAGACGTTTACCTGTTAGCAGAGCTGAGAGAGAGGGAGAGAGGAAAGTTTCATGAAAATGAAGCCTGGATAAAATAATGAAGTCATAATGAAAAAAAGAACCATGAAACATGGCAATCACAAACAAAATAACATGTATCTGAATATGAAAAATGGGGTTAAAATGGTTGTTAAAAATTGCTAATACTTGCTTTAGAGCCTAACTTCCAGACTGCAGTTTTAAGATGAGTGTTCAGAGGGAACCTTTGCATGATCACCCCATTTCGTGTTTCAGTTTGTGCCCATTGCCTCTTGTCCTACACCTGGCTTTTCCTTCTTCAGCCACTCCTATTAGGCATATATAGATGCATTGATAAGATCCTCCTGAGCCTTTTCTTCTTCAGGCTGAACAGCCCCAGCTCTTTTAGCCTCTACTATGCAAGATGTTCCACTTTCTTAATCATCTCCACAGTCTTTCACAGGACTCATTCATGTCTCAAGAGAGAAAGACTCCAGAAAGTCTCTGTCTCTCTTGCACTGGACCTTCACCAAGGCTGAGTAAAGAGGAAGGATCACCTCCATGCTGCTAATGCTCTGCCTGATCCAGGACCCAGGGCTAGGCTCTTCTTGTGGAAAGGAGCTGGGATGGGAGACAGGGAACCACAATAAAGGATCAAGCTTGTTTCTCCAGTTGGACAAAAGGAGGAGACGAGAGAGGAGGGCAGCGAATGCTGGTGCTGGGAGGGTTGTTTCCACATTCAGCACTGAGATACTGCGCCAGCCCAGCTTCCCCCAGCTCAGCAGCCGCTACACCGAGGGTGGGAGCTCCTCACGACAGCCTCAGCAGCCAGATGCTCTGGGTGAGCCTCCTGATAACTGTGAGCTGCCTGACAGCACTCCTTCCCAACTGCTAAAGAACATTTCCTGGTGGCAGGAATGAAAGGAAAGCCAGAGGGTAAATCTGGAAGGAAAGAGCCAGAAAGAGGCGAATACGAAAAGAACTGCCAATCGTGCAGACTTAGCAGTTGGCAAGAGCTGGAGTTTTTTATACTTGTCAATTGTTTGCTCGAAGATGCTAGACTTTCAATAGCCTACAGTACAGTGAGGAGAGAATGCAGTTATTAGATTGTGCTAAAGAAACTCAAAGAACATGAGAGCCTAAAAAAAAAAACTTCAAAAAGACAAGATTTTTTTTTCCTAAAAAGTCTCAAACTGGTGATTTCTTGTTATCATTTAACAAGGCTGAGATCATTGAGTCAGACATGCAGTATTGTAGTACCTATGGCAACATTCACTCAGAATCCACTTATAATAAGAAACACAAAATTGAAAAAGTACCTCTTAGATGATTCTCATCTAGATTTCTAAAGGTTGCTGAACCAGAGCAGAAGTTTAAAGGTATCATAAATAATGGCACAGGGAATTGAAAATCAAAGGCAGAGAAAATGTTACCCTGAGAAGTCCATAAATTGCAAAAACAGGTAGCTGGTGAACAAATTAAGGCAGTGTCTGAAATAAAGATTAAAGTCTGTGCAAACATGACTAAGTCAAGTTGAACACAAACAGATAAAACTGAGAAGTTAATAAATGAAGAAGTCAAATCTGTCCTTACCATGGTAAAGTAAGATAAAATGGTTTGGGAAATGGAGAATTTAGTCACTTAGTTGCAGACTGAAAATATATCAGATATTAAGTCCTGTTGGTCACTGTGGTGCTGTAACACCAACCAGAAATTAAAGTCCAAGTAAGGCACTCCCTTCCTCCACCCCTTCTGGTAAGAGAAGGACAAAAGCAGAGACTATGGGTTGAAAAAACAATTCACTGAAAGCAAAAAACAATTAAATAAGAAACATACAGCAACAGCAGCAATATTAATAACAAAAGTATACAAAAAAGAAGGTGTTTTACCCATAGAAGGGTGTTCACCACCTCAACTTAGTTCCACATGGACAATGCTTTCCTTTCAGCACCACATCCTGTAGCTGTCTCTCAGAAAAATGGGAGGATGGATGGAGGCAGCAAAGGATGGAGTCTGCAGGGCTGATATTGACACTTTTCCCACTGGAGAGAGCGATGCAAAAGATGACACACCTCCAGCAGAGTTCTTACCTTTTCTTCCCAAAACCATGCCCATCACAGATGATGTGCATAGTATAGGATAACAACTTAGCCATGCCCATACGGCACTAAGCTCTGCCTCCCTCTGCAAGGAGAAGAGTCACTTTAATATTGTGGTGAGGTTGTTCATTTGAGTTGTCCCTGTAAGTGCCTTCATGACTACACCACCCTCCTCTACCCACACTGCATGGCACTTTTGGAAGCTCTCAGTCACGTCTGTACTGCCTCCAACATGTCTCACCTGTCCTGTGAGGTGTTACTGCAACCTTGGCAACTCCTGGGCTCTCCATAGTAATTGCATCCTTCACAGCCTATACAACAGACACGTCACTACTTTTTGTTATTTAGGAAAGAGGACCACTGGAAACAGGACAGATCAGTGGATTAGCAGCCTTTTTGGCACTCTCTCCACATGTTGAATTATTGAAAATATATACGCAGCAGTGAACATTGCTCTGTAAGATCAGCTCATCCCAACAGGCTCCTGCAGGGATGAGGCACACTGTCACATCTCATGGTGTTCATTTGTCATGTCCTCGGCATGAGTCCTCAAGCCTGGGCTCCCTGTCCTTGGAGGAAGCCTGGGAGCCTGGCTCCACATCAGCAGTGCTCGCTGTTACCCAGGGACATGGCCAAGGCTGGTGGGGAATCAGGGGCCTTCTCTGATTACTGTATGTTTGGTTGCATCCTGAAGCTAAGGTCCTTCCCCAGGGCACTGATTCAAAGGACAAGACACATGTCAACAAATACGACATATTTTATTTTTGCCAGAAACCTCTACTGCAGTCTGATATCATAATTCTTACTCAAAGAGATCATGGGCAGAGAGCAGGCCCTCTTAATACCCACTTAATACCCCATTATTATCTAATTCATTTCATGGAGAGTGATCTGCCTCTCAGTTTCAAACACCTTGAATTGGCCACTTAGAGTCGGGTTTAGTCCACTGAGCTGAGGACAGGAGACCCAGGGAAACACAGCAATACCTGGAGATTTCTCTCAAAGGAAACAAATCCCACAAAAGCCAGATCTCTTCTTCTGAGCCGTTAAAAACTGTGCATAAATTGTGTAGGCAGACAGGAGAAAAAAAGTTGTTTCAATCACAGTCAAGCTACCCCATCACACAAAATAAAAACTGAAAAAAATAATTTTCCTCCAACTTTTCATAGGAACTTTGGAAGGTTTTTTCTAGAAGAATCCACAAAGGAGTATGAACATCTCTTATGGGGACAAGCAGGAATGGGCGTAAAGCAAAGCTTGGAGCTGCAGAAGGACAGAACTGAAAATTAATCATTCAACTCCTTTATTGTGCACACTTAAGACATCTTCCTGAACGGGCTCATTTTGAAGGCATCTGAGAAGACCAGAATTATAACAAAAAAAGTTGTTAAGGCAGTCATGTTGTTTTGCCAAATTCTTCTGGGTATATAACACTTTTGTAGAAACAAGGTTAAAATTGTTCAAACAGAGTTTAGAAAATCTGAAGATCCTATCCTAGACCAGAGCAAAATACTTGATGCTGATATCATTGAACATTCTGGAATGTTTTGCAATAAAAAAAATGTAGAAAGAGATCACCTGGCATGAAAAAAAAATGGCTTTAAAAATGGTTTGGAAATAGATGGAAGGGGAAGTGCAAGTTGACTTCAGGTAATGTGTATTAGCAATGCAAAGGACCCAAATTAATATATCCTGCCTGTCAGGACTTAAAACTTGACCCAGTAACTCAAGTGAGGACTACAAAGCAATTTGACTTCTTCAAAAGAGCTAACTCCACTGAATAGCTAAATCAAACTTTTACTAAAGAGCTAAAACTTGAGTTAAATTATACTAACTCCAGATGAGAGTGCAAAAGCACTTATTATGCTACAAGGGGGCCTGAAGTAAGCTGCTAGTGATTTCTATTTAAGGTTTCAGAAACCTTTTACATAAGACATCCAGGGTCTAGTCATATGGTGCTGTAACTCCTCCTGTAACAACATCTGCACCAACTACCTTTAACTCAACATCATTACTGACCATTACTGGTTGTTTTTCTCATAAGTTTGTTTTCTTTAGTCAGCTTCTGTGACACCTCCCCTATTCCCAAAGGCCAATACCCTGACAAGAACTTGGTCAAAGCATAAAATGCATTTCCAGCATGAGTATGTTGCACAGTTAAGCACTTTTTATGTTACCAAGTAGACTTGTTACTTAATATATAGTCCATTCTCAATATTCAGGCAAGTTTCATACAGATCACACACATTATTCTGTATGGTTTCTTTGTTTTTACACTTTAATCTTCTTCACTAGGGAAAACAAGATGTCTGTGGTCCCATAAGGCAACTTGCGAAATCTAAAATATAAATATATATATATATATAATATATACATATATATATATATATATACATAATTCCTAGAATAGAAATCAGAGGTGGGAAAAGGGATAGGTTTGTGCCAGACAAGGCAGACAAGAGAGGAACTAGAAGATGGGGGAAAAAAGACAGATGGGAAGTGATTTGTGCAAGACCTTGAAGCAAGGAGTCTGAACTGAAGCTTCTCTGATGTGGGAAGCTACAATACAAGAGATTTTTTTCCATAAACATTCAAACTGAGGCAATGATATTTAAAAGCCTTAATAAGATATGAATCTGGGTAACACTTTAATTGTCTTTCTGAGAAAACTACTCAGGCAATCCAAGACTCTGGACTATTTTTCATATTGTTTTCCCCATCTGTGAAGTCACTAAATTATTCCATTATTGTGTTCAAAGCCTCACTTATTAGGAATTACAGCAACACCTGGTTATACTGACACTAGCTGTGGTTTAGTGATGAAACTTCCTGCAGTTGCTTTAGTAACCACTTCTAGTGAAGGATAGATAGGATTAAACATTCTCTCACTCTTTTGGAAACTCATTAGTCTCTATATTACTAATGCATTCATATAGTAATAATAATTCTTCATACTTAGCAATGTTCTGACCTCAGGATATGGTTTATGGGATGACATTTGAGAATGTCTTAGTGAATACATACTAGTTTTCCCCTGTGCTTGAGCAGGCTTTTTTTCTCTGTTGAATTTCTAATCAGCACCTGAAGGATCCCAAAAGGGTATTTCTCCAGTCCTGGAAAGGCCTCTGGGAAGGCTGCAATGATACTGCCTCTTTCATCCTCAAGGTCTTGGACGAGGCAAATAAGCTCCAACCTTGCATATTTCTTGATCTTGCACTTCCTAAAGGAGAAGTTAGGATCTAAGCTAACAGACTCTAACAAAGGTTCCCACTGTCAAGACAAAACAGCCTATTTTGCATACTGTTGCATCTGGAATTTTCCAAAGAGCCCTGAAAACTTGGACACCAAATGTCCATTGTAATCCCTCAAGAGTGAGACACCGAGATCCTTGAGTAATGCTTCATGCAACAAATCCAATTATGCTGAGGTACAGGTGATGTGACTGGAGCTGACTGTACTCTGACAATGGCTCACGCTGGATGGAGGCAGGAGAGAGAGCACAAGGGCAGGACAACACTAGAAGCCATGTGGCATTCTGTGCTGTGATAGCTGTACATTAACACTTCTGCAGCTCTCTTACCTCTAGCAGCTTTAGATGCCCGACTGAAGATCCAGGTGAGCCCAAAGATCTATTGGGGGGCAGTCTAAGTGGAGGTCTAAACATGCACCCTTCTGTAGATGTTTGTCTTTTTAGTAGCATAGCTGTACCTGGTACCATTAAGTGCAGGAGTGCTAACACACAGACCTGGATTGTGAAAATTGCCAGGCTTTTGGGATGCTGCTGACAGCACAGGCTCTAGTACAAAAGATAAATGAAGTTTGTCTAAACTCCTATTACCTCTACTCTACCTATTCTTTAACTAAAAGTTATTTTTTAGAACCGAATGTAATTCTGTCACTCAACTGCTTGTTAGGTTTGGCATCTTTCATAAGCACGATAGAGCAATTCTGAAAGTCTTGGAAGGGTGCAGAGGAGACATCAGGAAAAGCATGCACACCACAGAAGACTGTGCCAAAACAAATGAGTTTATAAAGATCAGTTTGCTGTGTAGTCTATCTGAACATTGTACATGCCATGTCTTTCACCGTATATTCTTCAGACTATAAATAAATCAAATTGACATATATTCACAATCTAGCACCATCTGCTGCATAAAGGAAGAAGGCATTTTAAAAGCAAAGGATCTGTTTGTTTTCTTACATGATACATCTTAATCAGTGAAATGTATTCCTCATTTTACAAATGTGCAGCTTGACTTTAAATAAGACAAGCATTTTACAAGAACCATTTGAGGAAATCCTTCTAACTATTGATTTTCATTTGCTATCATATTAAAATTTGCACCACATTAAAATTTCTTTCTTTCCAAAGCTTTAAGCTGAGAGCAAGAAGCAAGAAGGTCTCATCTGAAGTGTGGTGAATCAGACCTTTATGAGATACATAAGATCAGAGATAAGGGCTATGGTTTATTATGTAAAGTCTTCTCATTTAAGAAAAATATTGGATGTAATATTTGAGACAAATAATTGTCTGCATCTTTGTATTGGGTTTTATTTTGCTAATTATATTTTTCTACTGCTTTATATATCCCCTTACAACAGGTTTAGGGTTTTTTTCATTAGCTATGACAAAAGCATGAGATATTATTCCCAACAAATTTCATTCAAGAACAAAAGTTATACATTTCTTTCATATTTATTCCTTTATTAAAAATATATATATCCATCTGAAATTCTAAGGGTCCCTATCTATTTTTAAACATTTTGGAAGATCATGGCAAAACATAGACACGTATTTTGGAACTAATACAGGCTACCTCAAGAAATTAAGCTTAAGCAACTTTGTTGCCCCACACAAAACTAAAATTAAGTCTTTCCAGAACTTAAGTCTCCATTTCTTCAATAGTTAAGCCGTCTTTTTTGATATTAGCATGCAGTGTTACAGAACCACCGGCATAAGTTAATATAACAAACTTGTTTACAGTTTAAATCTGTTATACTTAAGCACTGAAAAATTGTTTTGCTTCCTGCTTCTGCTTTGTCCAAAAGGCATTATTCTTAGCTAGCTGGCTGTCAGCAACACAGAACAAAGGGATTTTAAATTAAGTTTCTGCTTTATAAACAGAAAGGGGGAAAAAAATAGACCACAAAATTTCAGTGTGCTGTTGCAGTGAATTCTGGCCGGTGCAAAGCTGAAACAGTTTTCCTCATGGGCACTGACAAAGACAACTGTCACTGTCAGCCACAGAGCACTGTGAGCTGCAACCAGAATCCTGCCTGAACTCAGACCAGAGGCTGAAGGTCCCCACAGTCCTTTGTTTCTATCAAAAAATGCCAGTTTCGCTTGTTTCTACAAGGAGGTAGGGGCTCTCTGGAGGAATAACAAGCACAAACTGGAGGCCAACCTCCAGCTGGCCGTGCAGCTACTCAGACACAATTCTAAGTTGTTGCTTAGCTGCAAATGTACATTCTCAAAAGGATGCTTTAGCCCCATGCTGTAGCTAGTAGGATCTCTGTTGGCGTACCTCTGAAAACCCCAGAGTATCCAGCTTCTTTGATTTTTCAATAAGTATACAAAAAAATACACTGTCTGCTTTTCTGGTTCTTTCTTTTGGTGAGCTGCTACATAGCTTAGACTACTGAAAAATAGGTAAGTGCAAGTCTTACACAGAAAAACAGGACTCAGAGCTGAAATGTATTTTCAATCCTCCAATTTTCTGAATAGAGCCAAAAAAATTGTTCATGTTATAAGAACCAGTCATATGCTCCAAAGCTAAAATACAGGTCTGTGCTGCTCTGACTCACCACCAGGTTTTTAAAACTACAAAGGAGTATAAAGACTTCACCTCTCCCCATTCTTCCTAAAGTTTTCTCTTTGCAACATTTTTGCAACATCTTCATCTGCAATGAAACTAAAGTGATGCAAACAGCAGAACCGTGATGAGTTTTTCCTTAGCACTCTGAACCTCACTTTATTGATGTTGTGTTTTTAAATCACATTTACTCCATTTCAGATCAGGACTTCAAATTACCTGCTACCAAACTACTCTCTTCAGGAGCAAGCAGTCTTCAATTTCTAAGAAAGAATACAAATGTAAGCCCTTCCACTACCCTGGAAACAGGATAATACAATCCAAACAAAACAGATTTAAAAATGAAAATTTAAACATCAAAAAGCCACATTCATATGCAAATCTACATAAAAAGCTTATGAACTTTGCTCATAGCTTTCCATAACATTTCAGAATATCAGCTCCAAACACAGATGAATATACCCCTCAGATCTAGTGATCTGTTTCTCCAGCTATGGCTTTTCTCACTTGTTAAGAAACTTTCTCCTGTTTCTTGTAAAACACAAATTTATAATATTACGTACGCTGCAGGGAGTCATTTCTCATTGGATTGACTTTGAATATACCTGAAAGCGTTTTTGTTGCTTGTAGATTTTATCTGATATGGTCCAATGAATTCCAGTGAGCTTGAACATGACCTTGACATGTTGAACTTTACCTTCAGGTGAAAATTCAGAAAGTAACTGCTCACAGTCAAGTATAGAATTGCTCTTTTCAGACAGAATTCTCAACCTTCACCATCCCCTTGACTTGACGAAGCCAAGTGCAGTTAGATTTTCTCCCATCTTCATGTCTCCCTATCACATAGAAAGTATGAATCCAAGGCTTGCTGCTCACTTCATCAAATGCAGGTGTGGGAATTCTTTTTTATATTGAAAGTACAGCTTACAAACACAGTGACTATTTCAAAATGTCCTTCCAAGCACAGAACGTCAGGTAAAAAAAAAAAAAAAACAAACATTCCCTGGAAGTATTTGCAGCATGAACGCACCCAAATAAACTCGAAGGTTTTTCTGGATCAGTAAATCATTTCTTTGCCACACCAGAGTTGTAGCCATAGAGAGGGACCCTTAAGAACACACATATTTTCAAACCTGCAGCAGAACTTTCTGATCAGATCACATATGTGCACGTGGATTTAAAATATGTGTTTAATATAAAAATATTTGAAACTACATTCCTCTAAGTGTGTAGAGCCTTTTCCTTATTTAAAGTGATCAAGTCCTCCCTGAGTATTGTACTATAAACAAATTAAAAATCTAAACTCACTTGCATTACAGCACACTATATCTATTCCACTTATGTGTCAAAGAACCTGACAGATTTTAAATCAGTCCCACTAGCTTCACTGGGGAGACCACGTGTTCAACACCTTTGCAAAATCAGATAATTTTAGGGGTTGCTTAAAGCTATAAACTCAAGACAATGTTCAAACCCATTCAGCAAGTTTAGAGAGTAAGACCTAGATCCCTGGTCTGTAAGGCCCTGCCCTACAGCTTGGTCATTCACAGCACCATTTATCTCCCATGTGCATCCTCAGGCAATGGATACAACAGTAATATCAGTATTAATTAGCAAGATATATGAAAGAATTTTGTGACAAAACCAAGTCTGGTTGAAAACCAAAATTATCTTCAATATCCTTACAATCTTCTTCTTGGCAATTCTTTGCATCCCCTGCCAGATGCATCCAGACTTCTTAATGGTGTTTCTATGAACAGGCTAATACAGGGCAAGTCAATAATCATGAAAACTTTCCCAAATTTAAGAAATGGAATGTTACTGAAATCAACTGCTTTTACAAGAATAGCTGAGGTTGAGTATGAATCTTTGGAAACTGAAAGACCAGTTTGCAAAATGCTTAGACTAGTTTCTAACAATGTCCAAAAGCCATCTCAATGTATTTATTCTTCTTGGCTCTTGACTTCCAACAAGCAAATAATGTTCTATTCTTCACTCACAAAATGCAGACTTCATTATTCCCTGTTCAACTTGATTCAAAAAAACCTGAGTCCTCCCATAGAAAATAAAATAGAGAAATCTTGCCATTTAACGTCTATGGCCCTTGACAAACAAGCATCTCAATGAGTAATATTTTAAAGGAGTTAATCTTTCTTCAGTCTCAGCACCATTCTTTCTGCCTAGGCTTTCCACATTTTTTCCTGTAAATGCGGTTAATTATTTTCCCCTTAATTATAAAATGCAGACGCGTGGGTTTTTGGTTTTTCTCTAGCTGCAAACGGTAGCCAGCCAGAAGCAGTGGTAGACCTAGAGAAGCTAAGAACGCAAAATCCAGCGGGAATTGTGCCCAGGCTGCCTCTGCCACCAGCTCCGCACCTGCCCTGCGACCCGAAGGTTCCTCACCTCCCTCCAGACCCAAATTTGCCCGTAGGGAAACCGAAGGACGAGGGAACCGCCATGACCGGCACATGACTTAATGAGTCCAGGAGCTGCAATCCGCCAGGCCCACGAGCCAACGGGGGGACGCTTCCCGCAGCCACGGGATGCTCCCGACGCTTCCAACCCTTCCCTCAGCCAAGAACCCTCCCGGCCCTTTCCCCGGTGCCCGACGCGGTGCCCGCACCGCCCTCAGCGCCGCCGCCGCGGGGCGGGGCCGAACGGCGCGGAACGACCAATAGGAAAGCGGGCCGCGGTGGGGCTCAGCCAATCAATGGCCGTGCTGGCGGCGCGGGCCGGGGCTGTGGGAAGGAGCGGCGGCGGCGGCGCCCGGGACCCTCAGGCCGCCCCGCAGGAGCAGGGGAGCAGCGGGAGCCGGAGCCCGGAGCCCCCGGAGCCCGGAGCTCCGTCCCGAGGAGCGAGGGGCCCGCCGGAACCCCGGGGCTGCGGCTGCTGACCCGCCCGAAGTGCTGCTTTCCCTAGCCCTGGTTGCAGCCCGGGCTTCCGACGCCGGCCAGATCACTCAGGTTTCGGGAGAACGTTGTGGCCTCATCCCTGGCCTGACAGGGACAATAAAACAAAATAAATCTAAATCGAAGAAAATACCTCAAAATGTGGCAAAATTTAATAAAATAAAATTTAACACGGGCGAAAGTTACAAATAAGACCAAGCAGGCAGCGCTTCTGACGAGGGGCTGTGGGAGCGCAGTGCTCGGACCGGGAGCCGCTCGGGGAGGCGGCAGCTGCGGCGGGCCGGGGCATCCCGGGCCGGTCCCCGGGGCTCGCCCTCTGCCCCCGCCCGCCACCCGTGCTGGAGGGTGCGTCTCCGCTAGGAACGTCGAAGGAATGGAACCCTGAAAGTGAATGTGGCAGAATTTCTCCGGGTGTCTTCGCCTGGTATTTAGATTTAGCCACTGCAGAGCAATTTTTTAAAAATTAGAAAAAATATAAGGAGACAAACCATATTCTGTTTCTTTTTATTCCCCTTGACTTTGGCTATGTGAGGTTGGTTATATTTAGTTCAGGTTTTGGTTTCTTTCTTAACTCAAAAAACTGATTATTATATATATGGACCATTAATTCACACTAATTGACTCTCTGGAGTATTAGTTTGTGGGTTTTTTTGTTGTTTTGGTTTGGTTTGGCTTGGGTTTTTTGTTTGGTTTTTTTTTTAATTTGGTTTTTTGTTGGTTTGTTTTTGGTTTGTTTTTTTGTTGTTGTTGTTTTTTTTTTTTTTTGTGTGAGGGTGGCCCAAGTATTACGGTCTGATGGAACACTTCTATTAAAACACACAAACTCTACGGAAGTGAAAATATTTCCCATATGACAGTGTAATTATTATACCCTTTCCACGACCTCACAGCACACATGATGCATCCCTCCCCAGCAGCAGCTCCACGGTGGGTGCCTCCCTTTGGGAAGGCAGCAGACAAAAATATCGAAATAAAGAACTGGCAGGAAATATTCCAGGTCCTGCTGACGGTACTATAAATGACAACCGGATTTTCGACTCCACCAACAGATGAACAAGATCCCCTTCTTTCCAGGAGAGAGGTTTTCCATTTATTCTCATGTCAGAAAGACAACTTGCATCTTGGAATAAAATGGATCGAATAAGTGGGTGCACTAGCCCAAATAAGGGGGGGGGGGGGGGGGGAATCGCCACAGCGTCAAACCTTTAAAGGAAATTCAAGATTGGCATTTGAATTCCCACTTCCTTTTGCTGTCAAGCACGGTATAGCCCTAAGTGAGCAAACGAAGGATCAGATTTGTATCTGAAATTCTCACTGAGACTGAAAGTAATTTGTTTGCATTTTACATTGCATCGCCTACACCCTGGACTGAAACAGGGCTCGATCTTGAAAACTCACAGTCTTCTAGCAGTGTATCGAGCAGTCAAAGAGATTTACCGTCTGCTTCAGAGTTGTGAGCTACGCCAAACCAAAAAGCGGGATTCCCTCCTTATTCTGCCTGCCCGAGGCACATGGAAAGCCCCAGCTCGGACCTGGGCGGGCGGTTCCGCACAGCTGGCGGGACACAGCCGGTGGGTCACTGTCGCCAGTGTTGCATCCTTTTGCATGGTGAATTGGAGGAACTGCCAGGGGAAACAGATGATTTTCTGACAGTCTTTTTTTTTAAGTTGAACTCGTTTCGGGTTTTTCATACCAAAGAATAGGAAGATTTTTCCCTCAAAAGTAACAACGATTCTAAAGAAGAGCCGTTTGCAAAAGGGGCACGTTTGACCAAGTGCAAACGGATAAAAACAGACTAATAATGTTCAGCCATTAACAGGTCTGCCTTCGCCCTGTGTAAAACAAAACAAAAACACACACACAAAAAAAAAAAATTTAAAAATCCTGGGCATGGAGAAGAACGGATTAGATTTGAGATTTTTGCCCATTGGTATTACCGCGTGAGAGAAGGAAAATGCTTCGACGACATATTCAGGGGCGAATTCTTTAGACCCAAAGACGCTGTATAGAGATGGGTCTGAGCTTCCGATCAGGAGAAGCGTTGTGAAGAAACACGACATCCTGCTGACAGCACTTCAAGGAACAACCAGGCAAACAGTAGCTTGTCAGTAACTTTATTTCTTTTTTTAAAAAATCGAATGACAAACTGGAACCAAGACCAAAATACTGTATCCACTGTACATCGTTCATTAGAAAACAAACATACACCACATTTGTATTCTACCAAACAGAGAGTGTATTTCCTTTAAAATTATATAGTGCGTGCTTTTAGATTCATGCTTTTTAATATTTATTTTACATTTGTTACTCAAATATTATCTTTATAAATAATTGCAACTTGATCAAATGGTGCACCTGTTATGCGAACCTCTTCCGTGCTGCAGGAGTGGCTTTTTGTTGCCTAGTTTTTTCTGTCTTTCCAAAAAGCTGTTCGTATTGCTTTATTAGGACCCGAGCAAGCACAGGTGAGGCGTCAAATAAAGTGTACAGGTGCCAGAGGCGCTTGCAGACCCGGCTCTGCTGCTGAGCCCTTCGGCTCAGACCGCTGGAACGAGTGATGGGAGAGCGCATAGAAAAAAATCGTTTCCAAAAGGCACAATTTTCTCGACACAAAGGTACAATAAAAATATATGGCCACTGAAATGCGGGCGCCTTTCGGGATGCGGTGCCTGTCCAGCGGGATCCCGGGCCCGCCAGGGTTTCGCCGTCCCGCCCCTGTCCTGGCACCGCAGCTGCAGCCCCGGGGGCGACGCTGTGGAGGGAACCCGGGGACGCCCGCGCACCCCTGCCAGCCCCGCCGGCGGCTCTGAGCGCCAGCCCACGCTCCTCCGCGACACGGCCTCCCGTGGGACCGCCCCGGGAGCCCAGAGTGATGGGGAGGGGGGGCTGCAGCTCTCCCTTCACCCCCGCCCCGCCCCGGCCGCCTCCCGCATCACTGCTCGCGGTGCCGGCTGCCGCTCTCCGCGTCGCTCTGGTCGTCGGTGAAGCAGACGTCCACGTCGCTCTCATTGTCAGTCTTTTGCTCCTGCTCGGGCTGCGCATAGCCAGAGTCACCCTTGTCCTCGGCCGCCTTGCCGAGGCTCTGTCCCGGGTGCCGGGATTTGACGTGCCGCTCCAGGTCGCGGCGCCGCACCAGCACCTTGCCGCAGTACTCGCAGCGGTAGGGCGTGTTGCCCTCAGCGTGCAGGCGGATGTGTTTGTTGAGATTGCTGGGGTCCCCGAAGGGCCGCAGACAGACCTTGCATTTGAGCGGCTTGTAGCCGGTGTGAGTCCGCATGTGGATCTTCAGCCCGTACTTGCGGGAGTACAGCTTCCCGCAGTACAGGCACAGGTGCCCGGTCTTGGGTTTCCCTCCGGCCGCCCCCGCCGCCCCCGCCGGCAGCGTCTCCAGCCTCCCTCGGCCTTTCTCGGCCGCCAGCTCGGAGAGCTGTTGCGTGTGCATGGCGATCTCCCGGTCGATACTGGCCAGTGAGCCCAGCTCTGCGGCGTGCAGACCCGCCGCCGGCCCCGCGAAGTACGACACGGACTCGGGGTACTTGAGGAGGCCGCCGAGGTGCAGCTTTAGCGGGTAGTAGGGTGCGGCCCCGTAGAGCAGCTCCCCGTTGTAGACGGTGAGCGGCATCACCGGCAGCCCGCACTCCCCCGTGTACGCCTTCAGCCCCTCGAAGGGCGGCAGCGCGAAGCGCTCCAGGGCCCCGCCGGGCAGCGGTGGGTAGCGGGCGGGCGGCAGCGAGGCCGCGGGCAGGCCCCGCTCCACCTGCCGGAAGGCCGAGGCCTCCTCCAGCGGCGACAGCAGCGGGAAGGCGCGCAGCCCGCCACCGCAAGCCAGCCCCGCCGCCGCTGCCTGCGGGGCGGCCTCACCGGGCAGCGCTCCGCACTTAGGCGGCGCCTCGGCTGCGGCGCGTCCTGCCTTCAGTCCCCCCAGCAGTTTGGAGAAGCCGAGGGCGGCGGCGCCCCGCGCCTCTTCCCGCAGCGACCCGGCGGGACGGAAGGCCGAGCGCGCCCCGGGGCACAGCGCCAGCCCGTTCCCGCCCGCCGGCCCCAGCAGCGGCCCCGGCCCGCGGGCGGCCCCCACGCTCATGTCCAGGGCGCGCTCCTGCTCCTCCTTGCCCGCCGCCCGCTTGGGCAGCGCCGGCTTGGCGAGCGGCGGGGAGGCGGCGACGGCCTCCCGCTTGACGGCCTCCCGAGGGCCGCAGCCAGGCGGCGGGTGGCCACGCAGAGAGGCGGCCGGCAGCTCCTTGGGGGGCAGGCCGAAGGCGGTGGCAGCGGGCCGGCCGTGGTCGTGATGGAGGAAGGGCCGGCCGTGGCTCAGAGCGCAGTGGAAGTGGACGTGGGCCTTGAGGCTGTTGGGGTACTTGAAGGTCCTCCAGCAGTACCAGCAGATGTACCGCTCCTCCCCTGCGAAGGCAAGCGGAGGGACCCGTCAGCGGCGGCCGCGCATCCCCGCGCCTCCCCGCGCTCCCTCCGCCCCGTCCCGCCCCCGCCGTGCTATGCCGCGGTGAGGAGCGGTGCGGGCGCTGCGCGGTCCGGGCTGAGCTCCCGCGAGCGAGGCGCCGTAGGGCCGGGGGGAGCAGCTGCTGCCGCGAGTCGTCTGTCGGAGGGCCCATCTGTTGGCGTTTGCAGAGGAGGTAGCGTATGTCAGGGAGTCGGCTGCACCGAACAAAGGCCAATCTAATGATCGTGAGCCCCTCATTACGCGGCGAGACAATATCCGATATGTATGGGCCATATGTAATCGTTCCCTTTCAGAGGACAATGCCCTTTGTGCCCCGTCCCATTTCGACTTCTCTCAAGCGGAACAGACCTCGGTGTCCGCGGCTGTGGTGGCTGCCCGACACCGCAGAGGCTCAGGCTTTGCTTTCCCCCTCCTGGCCTCGCTTGCCATGAGGGTATTCCCAAGGAGGAGCATCTCCCCAGCCCCGACGGTGAAACGCTACCTCTGTGACCACCTGTCTGTCTAGGAATCTCCTTCCTTCCTTGCTTCCTTCCTTGCTTCCTTCCTTCCTTGCTTCCTTCCTTCCTTCCTTCCTTCCTTCCTTCCTTCCTTCCTTCCTTCCTTCCTTCCTTCCTTCCTTCCTTCCTTCCTTCCTTCCTTCCTTCCTTCCTTCCTTCCCATTTCCCTCCCCTTTCTCTTTCCCTTCTTCCTTCTCTCCTTTCTTCTCTTTTTCTCTCTCTTTATATCCGTCTTTCTCTCGTTTCTCCCAGTCACCATAAGCCCCCGAATTTCCCTTTCAGCTCCTGCCTACCCTGACCGTCCCCAGCTGACCCTCGCCCCGCAGTTTAGTGCACCGAAACACCTAAGGTGAGGCCAAGTGCCGCACGGAAATGAGAGCCCGTTGCAGGCCTGGGGGCAGAGCCTCACGTTTCAGGGAATCCCGTGGGGATGACGGGGGTGAGACCTTGCATCTCGCCCCGTGTCTGTCGGGGCACCCGGGGAGAGCGGATCGCCGAGGTGGATGCGATGGCCGTGATCAGCCTTCCTGAGACGGCTTTTGACAGGGATCAGTCGGTGTCCGCTGCGGGTGGAAAACGGAATCTTCGCTCTCCGCGGGAAACTTCTGTGCGAACTCGCGTAGAAGCATCCTTCGCTGTTGCGTGTATCTCGCCGCCTATGTCCTCGCCGCCGTGCGCAGCCTTTCCCTCACTAGCCGTGGAGAGGCGGTCCCGGGACCTGCAGCATTGTGAAGGCGTTGGACGCTGTTTTTCGCCCCGTCGAGGAGGGACAGAGACGGGACTCTGTCTGTCCGGACCCCAGAGAGGCAGCGACCACGGGAGGAGGAACCACGGTGGCAATCCCACTGCCATGCATTGGAAAACGGGTAAAGGAGACGTAGGAATCGAAAGGAATAGGGCCACGGACCGCCACGGACTTCTTTCCGCTGTCTTCGTTTGCCTTTGCAGGTCTCTTCAGCGGCGTGGCACGGCCCGGGTATCCCCGGCAAGATTGTCGGGACCAGCTCCCCACCGCCACCGAGCCCGGCCCGGCACTTCCTCGGCTCAGCTCCAGTTCAACAAGGACAGTTCGAGGGAAAAAAAAAAAAAAAAAAAAAAAAAAAAGGTCGGGGGGGAAAGGAGGGGGAGGGAAGGAAAAAAAAAACCTAAACCCACCCCTTTCTCATCACAGTGACCCAAATTAACGGGGTCAAACACAGAGAATTCCTAATTTTTGATTTCCCTTAGCTTTTTCATTTTGTGTTAAAAAAAACAAAAACAAAAACTCGCTGAATTTCTTCCACTGTCTTTTTTCGGGTGGTAGGGGTTTGGGAGTTTGGTTTGATTTTTTCGAGTTTTTTTCAGCATACGATCATTGAAAGAAAAGCACTTCAGCGCGCTGATACGCTTTTCCTGAGTCTGTATTAATCAGTCTGGAAGCTGTGGGGCGGAGGACACAGCAGATCCGTAGGGTCACTTTGCAGATCAACCTTCCTTCGACGGGGCGGGGAAGATGTCGCACGCTGGGAGCCTCTTGCGGACTTTAGCTCTCTTTCGTTTTCTCCTCCGAGTAGCACTGGTACCCATCCACAGCAAGGGCTGCTGGAGAGTGCTGGGACACAACCCAGCGTCGTGTCCTCCTTGCTACCGAAGCCTCTCCAGGCTTTTCGAGGCGGTGACCCTCGGCAGATCCATGGCCTCACTGCCCTTAGACGTGGCGGGGACAGAGACGTGACCTACAGTTTCTTTTCCGGGTGTAGTTTTCATACAAGGAGGGATTTGGGCTCTTGCACATGGCACGAGTCGATGGTATTTAACAGCCAGAGCCTGACTCTCCCTCAGCCATCCCTTCAGGCCGGACCCTGGTCACCTTGCGGAGGGGCCAGCCGTGACGGAGCGGAGGGGGCAGCCCCTGCCCGGATCGTGCACTCGCTCCCTTCCCGGGGGCACCGCAAAACTGAAGGATCTTCTGCGTCGAGCAGGAGCGGCTGGGGTTCCCTCACCTCCCGCGGTGCGGGCTCAGCCCGAGGGGAGCGAGTGCCCATAGGCAGCTGCCGCCACCGACGCCCCAGGGCGTGTCCGGACCCAGGACCAGCGGGAGGGGGTGCCCGCCTCAGGAGAAACCCGACAAGGGAACGCCGAAGTGTTGCGTCTTTTTTTCCTTCGCCTTTTAATGTGCTGCCGCCTTATCATTTTGTTAACACCCGTGTAATTCCAGCTAAGATTAGGTTTTGCGGATTGAAACAAGCCGTCCCAGACCGATGTCTTCTCCTTCCCAATATCTTTGGAGATTCTGATCTCAGTGTGATTTGACGCCGACTTAACTTTTTTACCTAACGTACTCTAATTCACAGAGAATGCCCAGTTTTGGCTTGACGATGTGAATCTACCCGCAAGCGAACCTGAAAAGAGTCTCTGAAACTCTGAGCACGGAAGGTAAACCAGATGTTTTTAAAAGCTACTGATCCAATTTGTTGTCTCGCATACCAATTATAACGACGTTTCACAGAAACCCCATTTGCCTATCAAAGAATCATTAAATCGGGCTGATGAAGGAACAACTCGACGCACGGGGGCCTTTCCATACGCTACCGAGTTAATGGATCACCCTTTAAAAGTAAGCAGATGGAGTCTTAGTTTAAAGGGTGATGGGTTAAATTCATGGCAGCCGTACTGGCATTTATTTTTGTGAGGGCCCACGTTTGCCTACCGCAGTTTGAGTTCCCGTCAAAGGTGTCAGTTAAAGAGGGTTTGTTTTGTTTCGTTTAATTTGGTTGCTCTGAAATGGGTGCCCGCATCTGTACCTTTCTCGTCGTGCGTCGGCGTGGCTGTGACGGGGATGTCAAACCACTGCGCCAGAGGGTTGGAGTACCAGACGGTGAGCTCCTCTCCCGGCTGGACATCTCGCAGCGCCCGGTAGAAAATCTGGAAAGGGAAGAAAGGAAACTTCTTCAGGAGGCTTGCGAGGGGAGGCAGGCGGCGGAGAAATGTGCCACGCCAGCCCGGAGCCAAGAGTGGGGTACCTGTCCTCCTGGCAGATCCGCAACAGCTTCCAGTGTCTGCTCTTGGGAGTTTCGGGCAGCCCGGATTAACCCTATCCACTCCAGAGCTGAGCTCCCGGCTTCATCCACTAATTCCCCTCTGACCATCCGCACCTGGAAAACAGGCAGCACTGCTGTCATTTTCACTTGAGAAGAAGCACAAAGAGAGCACAAAGCTTACCCGTCCCCCTGCCTGCCTGCCCGCTCTGCCTGGCCGGTCGAGCTGCTTCCCCACACCAGACAGGGGCTGAGCATCGCAGCTAAAGCAGCGGCGAGAGCATCTCCTTTTGCCGCCCGTTTAACGCTGCCATCCTCACGCACCTTTGGATAGCGCACTCTCCAGCTCACAGGTACCTTGGGAGAGATACGGCTGCCCTAGCGGGGTTTGCAGCTCTGTGGGGTAAGGATGGAAGACCCCGTGCCCGGCGAGGGGAAACGGGATTTTTCCCTTGGGTCGCATTGGTCCAAACGCACCTTGTCCAGTCGCAGCTGCTACATATTGCTTAACACTATATTAAATGCCCAGGTACGATTTTTAAATTTTTACAGAGTTTGTGCACTCTCTGAGTCCGTGCTAAACCACTGCGACATGCAGGACTTGTCGGGAGATGGGGAGGGGGAAAGGGGAGAAGATTCTGCTTAGCTACGAAGTCCCTGTAGCCCCATACTTCATAATCTGTTTGCCCATACAAAGAGAAAATGAAGTGCCCATTCCCTGAATGACCGTGCAATAAAAGTCATCGGAACAAAGCAGTCTAAAGCGAGAAGCCAAGGGAGCCAGATGAGAAATAAATTTGAGTGGGCTGGCAGAGCGTTTAAAAACAATTAAAGTGCATTAAAAATCAGAGCGGAACGCGTGAGCCGCGGCTGCCCGGGGGTCGAAAGGAGGGATCTCATCCGCAACCCCCTGAAGAGCCTGATGGACGGGGCGAGAGTCCTTCACCACCTCCTCCTCGCTCCTTCGCTCGGACACGGACTGACCCCGAAGCCGGTAGCGGGGTGGCCGTCATCCCTCCCGCCCCGGCTGTGTGGCTTGTTTGCAGCTCCGGGGGGGAGGTCCCCCCGAGGCTTTGGGGGGAGGTCGAGCTGCGCTGGGCTGCCCCGACACCTGCAACCTGCACCCCGGCACCGTCTCCGGGGTAGCCTCGGCCCGCTCGCCCCATGCTCCCTTCAGGCCCAAGCCAAAGGACTCGCGGCCGGGCAGAGGTATTGAGGGCACGAACCCGAGCCAAACGCAGAAATAAATCGGTGTATCTGCCTCTGCCCTGCTCCTTCTCGAGGCAAAACCCGGGGCCTGTGATAGCCGCATGCCCCCTTCTCGCCGGGGCTTCAGGAGCGAGGAGCCGGCCACGGCACGTCCTGGCTCTACCAGGGAAAGGGGCAATGCCCCAGCAAGCGGAGCCCCCGGGGGGCGGGGGCTGGGTGGCGGGACCAGGGCCCTTCGACACCGGGCACGGGGCTCAGGCGACGCTTCCAGCACGGCTATGTCCAAAGCGGGGGCGCGTCCGCTCCTCCGGGAGAGCCCCCGTGTCCTCTGGCCTCGCCCCGGAGGCCGGCCGGGCTGGGGGCCCCGGCGCTGGGGAGGAAGGGGAGAGGGCAAGGGCGGGCAGGCTTTCCTGGCAGAACCACGGGGAGACATCTCAGGACGTTCTGGAAATGCTTCCCTTTGCATTCCTGGCTCGCTCTAAGAAGGGAAGATCGAAGAGAGACGGGGGAAGAGCAGCCTCTTCTCCCAAAGCCGGCTTCCCCCGAGTCAACGAATAATCAAGGTCCAGCGGTGCAGGAGAGACCGTAGGAAAATACCTTTTTTTTGGGTCCTGGCTCCTTGCGGTCTGACAGGTACTTGCCCAGTTTGAAGGTGCCCGGCACAGGACCCAGGCGCAGCCCAGCCGGGATGCAGCTCTCCGCGCTGACGCTGATGGCCGGAGCCCTGCTGGTTTGCATCGCTGCCGCTGGGTGTGAGCGCTCGGGAACCCCAACTACTTAAGGGGGCCGGAGTGACAGCGGCAGGCGGCGGGAGGATGAGCACAGGCGTATCTCCGCCCGCAGAGTGACGCGGCGCTGTGTGGACGCCGGCTTTTCAACGGGAGCAGGAGGGGTACCCCTTGGCAGGGGGATGCTCTGGGGCGCAGAGTTTGGTGAGAGAGTTTGGCTCCTCGAGCAGCTGCGGAGTCCCATCCAAGAGGGTCACATGGAGCCTTTCCCTAACCCTCCTGCATAATCAGGCGGAGTGAATGGCTGGCAGACAATGGGCCAGGCGACCTTCCCATTCCTAAAAATCCAATTTGTCAAGGGCAAAGAAAAGGCGCTGGTGAATCAAAGGTCTGGAGGGACCATTAATCCTCAGCATGGGGTATTGTCCCCGAGACAGTTACGATATTTTAAGTGACAAATCCACTGTATAATTTCTCCATAAATTTTACTTCCTTTTATTGTTCCTCGACAAACCAGTTTTGGAAAATAAGTGACTATTTTAAGTCTACTTGGCTGAGCCTTTTGAGGTTTAATATACTTCAAAGATTTTTAATTCTCTTCCCTTGGCTTTATTGTAAAGGAGATTAAACAAAGAGATGGGGAATGTTTTGAGGACTTGTTAACTTCTATTGATTCCCGGCGTGTGCCATACAGAAATTGGGCAGGTACTTGATGGGAAAACACCAGAAAATACCTACACTTTTTTAAAAAGAACGACCATATTACCATTTCAGTGGTTTGGTTTCAGGCCAGTAATCTGTTACAGAAGAGCTTTGATCCTTAAGCAGGATGAATAGCACAAAATATGAGCCGCCGTAGCCCCTGTAAAACACAAACCGCTGCACCTGCGAGTGCTGGGGAAGCTGTGTCTGTAGTTCATGCGATTAAGAAATAGAGACAGGAGGAAATAGAGACATACAGCCACCAAGAAACAGGCAGGCACGGCCAGCAGATAACACAGCTGTCTAGAAAACAGTATATAGCTGGATTCCTCCTTTACTGCATCCACAAGTTCCTCGCCCACACGCAAAATCTCTTGCACCGAGACCGCTTTAGGAGGTGGAACCTGCAAAAAGCGACTGTAAATAAAGCCAGAACGAAGCTATTCAAATAGAGTGTGCACCTATGTCCCTCCTCTTCGCATAAATATTTTAATTAAGATACAACGAAGTGCTAGGATTAAGTCATCTTGTAATTCAGGCTGGATAAATGTCCCAGGAATTTTCCAGGAGCTGAAAAGGAAAGGTGTGTGGCTTTTTTTCTTAAGTGCATGCAACAGTTCAAATGTGCCTGTCAGACCAAGAAAGACATTAACAAATTCAATTTTCCTCTTTGGCTTTTATACTCCTTTCTAGTTCCCGCTGACGGGTTTTTTTCTGCTCCATGCCTCATAACACTCCAAAAAGAAGATTGCTAAACCTTTCTCCTTTGGAGAAGTTGCAAAGTTGCACACGAGATTTTATTAATTGCTTTCAGAAACAATTGCAGATATGGACTTTTTTTTCTTTCTTTCTTTTTTTCCCCTGTGGCGTTTTCGTAATAGTCAGCCCTAATAAATTAAAAAGAAAAAAAAAAAAAAGGCCAAAAAGCTACGCTTAGAGGTATATCTACCGATAGACGCCAGGTAACCGAGCAGGCTCTTCTCAAGTAACCCCGCTTTCTGCAAGATAAACCGTGGCACGTCGCTTTCGATGTGAGTGTTTGGGGGAGCTCTACTCTGGATTTGTTTGCCGCCGTCACGAGTGGCACCGTGGGAGCAAAGGCCACAGGGATGCGCACGGAGAAAGAGAGCGATTTTGAACCGGCAGCTCTCACCAGCTGGAGGTCGCAAAAATCTTCTTTCCCCTCTCCCTGCCCTTCACCGCGTCGGAAAACACTTAAAGCTCAGCCTGGCGAGTCACCGCCGCTGCTGCGATGATATTTGCTCACGCTGCCCGTGGTCCGCTCCGGGCCCGCCGCGGCAATGCGCTGCCAGCCCTCCCGGTGCCGGCCGGCCGCCTCCCCGGGGCACCGGCGGCCGCAGCCACGGCCAGGCGAGCCTTGAAGTGCCAGCGCTCCTGCGAGAGCAGCGGGAGCACAGGGCTGCTCGGTGCGGCCCGTTCCGCCCTTGGCGCTGCCGGCGGGCTCGGGGGGAGAAGCGCGGGGCTCCCCCGGACCGGCGGCACCGGGAAGGAACAGGGACCGGGACGGGACGGGGCTCTGCCACCGCCCGCTCCGGGGGCTACTGGCTGGCACTGAGTCCTCATAGACTGGGAATGTATTTTTAGTAATGATCCGTATTGGTGCGCAAGCCAGATAAATGTCGCGCCCGCCCCACCCCGCGCCTTCCCCCCGCAGCATCAGTGACCATCGATCGCATCTCTCCGGGGTGCAACGCCAGGGACTGTCCCAGGACCAGGGGTGGGTTCGTTTTCACTTCGGCAGGGTTGGGAAGAGGAGGGGGGAGAGGATGTGGGGAACTGAAGATGACCCCTTTGATCAGCGGCCTGAATGGGGAAAAAAGGATAAACAAGAAGTTGAGAGCAATAAATTTAAGCCATGAACATGTCCCTGTAACCTCTGGCCTGGCCACTCGAGGATGAGACCGGCTTGAAATACCGAGAGCCGCAGAGGTAGAGAGAGGGCCTTTAAGGCGACCAAGGTACCCTACTGCTCCGCCTCGGGAGCCGCTCCCTCCCAGGCCTTAATGAGTCAAAAAGCGTGAACGACACGCGAACAATTTTATCAATAGGACCATGTAAAGGCCGACTGTGAGGAAAGTTATTTATTAATATAGCCGATTGTGGCTGGTTCCCATCCACTCAGAAAAGAAAAGCCCTTGCTCTGGAAGCATTCACACCAGTTCTCCAATTTTTATTCTGTCCTGTGGCTCAAAGTTGAAGTTCCCCAAGTGAAATAAATTGTCCACAAAAGAGGAAAGGAACCACATTTTCTTTTATTTTTCCTTCCCTAAAAAGGAAGGGTGAAACCGATCTAATGTGCCCACTGGAGCAAGATGCAGCATGAAAGGCCGGGTGTTAAAAGTAAAAGCAGCCTTTAGAGCAAATGGGATGGAAAATTAAATGAAATTAAATAGCTTGAACGACCGTATTGTCCCTTATTAAAAAGACACATTAATTACATGGTTTCAGCTTTATTCAAAGACAATGTTTAGACTCAATCAAAACATTCCACTATCGCTCTTTATATACTTAAACCGGGCTACTAGAGGCACCATTAAAGAGAGATCACTTTTGCCCAGAGATGCGAGGAAAGTTATTTTCCTTGGCGGCCCTTATTTATGCCCACCGCTGAACTGCCGGTGCCCCTGAGTAACACTTTGGCACACTGTTCTCCCTGATTTAACAGGTTGCCCCATAATGAGGCATGAATGTTAAGGAACAACAGTCATCCAAAGAGGCACAGTTGCAGAGAGCAATGTCCCACCAGGGAGCTCCATTCAAACCATCAAACCGCTCCGGCACAGAGAAGGTTCAACACCACATTCAGACCAGCATGAATGCCTGTATACAGGGCCCGGCTCATTATGCCGCAGAGCACCGCAGCGGAGGCTGGAACAAAATGCTGCAAGTTCATTCAGCAGGCCATACTCCGGCGGGGCGGCCCAGCCGGCGGCTCCCGGGGTGACCTTTTTCCCAAATGGCTTTGCCCCGACAGGGCTGCCCTTCCCCGGGCTGCGGGACGGGACGGGACGGACCGAGACTCCCGTCCCTGCCCGAGCCGGCCCCGACGCTCCGCGGCAGGTGGATAGGGATGCAAGGCACCGGGCGGAGTGCAGGGGGGAGGCTTGATGAGACCCTGAAACACGGAAACACTTTAAACCGAAGAGACCGATACGTTCTGAACGTCTCTATCTTTTCGCGCTTTTTTTTCCTCTTTTCATTTATTTTCTTTCTTCCTTTCCCCTTTTCTCCGTTTCTTTCCCCCTTTTTCTCCGTTTCTTTCCCCCCGTTTCTCCCCTTCTTCCTCTTTGCCCTTCTCTTCCCTTCCCCTCCCTTTCTTTCCCTTCTCTTCTCCCCCCTTCTCTTCCCCTCTCTATCCCTTTCCCTGTTCCCTGCCTTCCCCCCTTTCTTTTTTGGAATTTCAGTGTATCTTTTCCTCGATCTCGCTCACCTTCGCTAGTTTCAGCCGCTCTTTCTCAAATCCCTTTCTCTCTACCACCCTTTCCTCTGTTCTCTTCCTTCCCCTCACACCCATTCAGCCCCCGTGACGCCGCCCGCAACAGCCGCTGCCGCCCCGCCGCGGCGCTGCCGGTGCCCGGTGCCCGGTGCCCGGTGCTGCGGGCGGGCGGTGCCGACCGGCGGGGCCGAGCGGCTGCGGCCGGGCCGACGGCCCCCAACCAGCTGTGCGGTGCAGACGAGATGCGGGTGGGATATTAAAGCAGCTTTTGAATAGTAATTCAGGTTCTATGGGAATCCGGGCAGATGACAGGAGCTCGATTTGGTATTCGTATTGTTAATCGCGAGCGTCAGCCCAGATCGGATTCAAACACGTTTTGTGCTCGTTAAAAATTCCAGTGTAAGGGTTGAGATTTTTTTTCTTTTTAGCCCAACTTCAATTGGAGGCGAAGCTTGCCGCATAAAGTATTCAAAGTCTGTCTAAAGTTGCCTTTTAACCGTATTCCCCTGTTCCCGCAACCCCCACCGTATCTCTTGGTTCTTTCGGTTGACATGGTCCAAATAAAAGTCAGTAAACTTGTTGCTGAATTGCAATGTTTCGGTGTACCTTATAAATTCATACCTTTTCTCCCTCGATCGCCTCAGAATGAGCCCCTGCCTCAATTCGATTTTCCTTGCTGTTGGGCACATTTAGGAGAAAGTCTATTTGTGAAGTTCATTTCTAGGCAAATGTATTCAAGAGCTGATTGGGATGAATAGGACCGTGTGTCAGCCGCCCCTAATTGGGATTAAAGCACTTCGGACCATATGCAGAGAGTGACAGAAATTCTCAGGTTTCATTGTGCTCAGACTTCCACCCGCCTGGACACTCCCCCTGGAAAAGGGGGATTTATAAAGATTTCAGGGAGAAACTGAGGAAATAAAGGAGGCTCAGAAAATGACCGGTCTGATGTCTCTCTGCGGGGCTGCCAGCCTGGCAACTGCTGGGGACAGGGACTGGCAGTGGTGGGCAGTGGCGAGAGCCCTGGCCCCGGGTTTCCCTTCGGAGGGAAGGGCAGCAAGCCTCAGGTTTCTCGTGCCCGGCTTGCTTTCGGGTTTAGAAACCCTGAGGGTTACACGGGAGTGAAAAAACCCGTTAAAAAACTTCCCTGTGTGATTCTAGGCTAATGAACGGGCTCCCAGAGCGGAAGGGAGGTGGGGAGAGGAGATGCAAGTCTCAGGCAGACATCACTGCCTGCCCAGGCCAGGCTGGCATCAGGAAAATGAGTTTTTTGGGATGCCTTCCTGATGCAGCAGGGATGACCGAGGGCTGTACTCCCTGCTCGGGACTGCCTGGTCTAGTGGAAGATGTCACGGCTCAGATTGGATGATCTTTAAAGGCTCCTTACAACCCAAAATACTCTGTCAGTCTGTGTTTTTAACCCAAAGCTGCTCCACAATCCACATCCACCTATAGCCCTGCCTGTTCGTCTGTCCGTCTGCATGCCAGCCGTGCCCTAGCAACCCCGGCACCGCAAAGCATCCTGCCGCTGCTGTGGACTCTGTACTTTTGGGGCCACAGCGAGAGGCAATCTCCAAAGCTCAGGCCTGGCCTGAGCCACACTGTGACTATCCCGTGTGTGAGGTCGCCGGGGTGCGGTAGCCCAAAACGTGTTGAGAAAATGATGAATTAGGTGAGTGATTTCTAAACTCTGCGATCAGTTATCAGAAAGATGTTTAATCCCACCACAGTGAGACAGAAAAAATCCTGTACCACTACCGGGGCCTTTGTTTGCAGAGGTTACTCTGTGCCAATGTGATGACGGAGAGCTGGTGGCCGCCTGCTGCTCTCACCCTCTCCACGCTCCTCTGGGAAGCAGCCGTCGTCCCGACGGGGCGGTTTTGCGCCAAAGTACCCGGCCGAGGGCACAGCCCGTGTCCCCGCGGCGCCCGGCAGAGCTCAGCAACCCCGGGGCGATACAGACCCGACTTTCTGTGCTGATGCTGAGCTGGGTGTCCCCTCCGTGTGGGAAATGCCCTGGCGCTACCTGTAGGCTCGTCCGTGGCGGTGGGAAGGGTCCTGGTCACCTATGCGGGCACCTTCCCACACCCCGTGGGGCTGGCCGGGTGGGGAGAGGAAATGTGTCCCGTGAGTCTGCTGGGCATGGTGCCCCATCTCCAGCGTTGAACAGGGCTCGGTATGCGACATGCATAGGCTGGCCTGGAAAGCAGCGCTATGACTCAACAGCAGATATTGCTGAAGCCTCAGATCAAGGACTGAAGTCCGTTCTCTGGGGGGGTTTTGCCCCTGCATACCGCTCCTGGAAAGTGGAAGATTTGGATTAGAGGACATTGACAGAGCTCTCTGCTCCCGGTCCCCTCCCGCACCGCCGGGTGCCCGACGGTCGTATTTCTGCAAGACAAAAAGCGGCGGGCATGGTCGTGCGTGGCGGTGTGCGGGGCACGGAGCACAGCGGTGGCGCCGGGTGGCCGCCGCCGAGCCCGGGAGAAGCCCCTGACATAATTTCGCAGCAAGTACGGCTGGCTAAGGGCCGGAGGAAAAGGGAAAAGCCCAGCCCTGACATGCCTCCGCCCCGAGACGACCACGATATTTAAATAAAAAAGGAAAGGGCATCCCTGTGCCAGCCAGCAGCGATGCCCCAGCTTTCGGAGCAGTGGATGGGGTGGGTTTGCCAGCACATTCCTGGCCTTGCCGGGGCGCCCCGTATTTGCCCCTGCCGAGACAAACCTTGGCCCCTGCCTGAGGGGAAAAACGCGGCCCAGGGCCAGGGCGAGGGAACAGGGGCGCGGCCTCCGGCTATCCGGTACCCCTGAGGTGTTTGCGGAAGGGATGTCCAGGAGGCCCCACTGCCTGGAGGCTGCTCCTCCGATCATAGGCGGAGCTGCGAGCAACCGCCTGCAGCTACAGCATCCGTAAGTGTGGCAGGCACCTCAGAGGCTGCAAGGATGCGGGTTTGCCCGTGAGTCTGTACACACGCACCCGAGTACGTTTATGTGTAAACGCACACAGGGATGTGTTTACAATTTGATATGCTGGAGTCACTGGGATCCCTTTTCCCCTATGGTTTCCGTGACAGGAGCGCAGGGACTAAGGCCCTTCCTCTCCTTCCTGACCGACCCTGAGAGACAAGGCTGTTATTTATTGAAAAGCATGTGGAAAAGCCAAAGGTTACTGAACGTATAGAGGACCAATGCCTTAGGAAATACCTACAGAAGTCTGAATGGCGCCGAGTCGCTCCTGCGCTCCGGCGAGCAGCAGGGTGAGGAAACAGAGGGTGCTTCCCTCCCTCCCCGTTCTCCAGCATCAAATAACCCCCGGAATCCAATTCATGGAGCTGTATTCTGATCTGAGCTCTCTCTGAGTCGGGCTTTGTAAAGACAGCGATTGTAACTTAAATCAGGTTCCCTCCATCTCAAGACAGGCAAGCTAGCATTGACTTTTTTATTTCAGCCTAGGCTTTAATTGTTTGGGTTTTTTCAATATACAGTGTGAGTACCCTTCTCTAAGCATTTCCACAGACTGTCTCTATCCGTTCTGACAGCTTGATAGATTCCAGCCAGACCCTGAATCTCTTCCAGGGATGAAACTGTGCAGCGACAGGGGAAGCCAAAGCATGCAGGCAGAGAGCCCATCCCGCTGAGCTCCGCTCCTCATCCTCAGACGTGCTTAGCTCGGTTTAAGGCGAAAAAAGAATTAAGCAGAGTGTAAATTCGTTGCATTTTCCTGAAGAGCTTACGGGGGGGAGGGGGGTTAATCTCTTTTAAAATCAACTCTATTTACAGAAGAATTGCATCTGTAAAACAAGGCACTTAATTTCTGTAAATATTCTCCTCGAGGGGTAGAGTTATAGTATGGTAACAGCACCGACATAGCTGGAGCTTGTTTCGTAGGTGGATGCCAAAGACCTCGGGAGAAGCAAGTGCCATCAGTGCCGGGACAGGAGCAGGGAGCCGGGTGCGGCGGGGAGCAGGCGCCATGCCCGTTCCCGCGGCGGATGCCCTCGGTTCGGGAGTCGGGAGGTGCAAACGGTGGTGGCTTCGCCTGTTGGGCTCCCGCCGAATCCAGCGCTTGATCTGAGGAGAGGCAGGGGAAATAAATCACTGGCACGGAAGAGAGAAAGGGATGAAAAAATGGTAGCTGCTGGAAGGAAGAGCTCTCAGTGCAGTGGCACCAGGGAGCAGGGCAGAGCTTGCTGGCTGGCTGGTAACAGTGTAAATGGAGAAAGAGATCGGGTTTGCCAGCGAGCAGGAGAAAGGGCTATGAGAGAACTGACTTCCTAATGAGCGCATATAATGCTGTTAAGGGCTTTGGCGTTTTATGCTGAAGATATGACTTTTCAAGATACGACTATCAGCAAGAAGAAAAAAATAGAACTTTAGCAAAAATGCAGCCATCGGAAACTGTTCGTTACACTCTGGTAAACATTCCCTCATGGTAAAATTGTTGGTGGGGGCGGGAAGCAGAGCAAGAAAATGCATCTTCTAGTATGTGCAGCTCTCTAATTAATGAATTTGACAAACTGAAAGGTCTTTCTCTGGTCCCTGTGCCTTGACTTTTTTATCCTTTTTTCTGATTTTTTCCTTTTCCTTTTTTTTCCTTTTAACCCAATAAAGATACGCGATGCTAGAAAGTATTTGATTTACATATACTGAATACCGCAGGTTAAACCCACATTATCTAGGGCTTATCAAATACATCACGAAGAACAGCTCTTTTTCTTCTGTTTATTTTGCCATTGCATATTCTGACGCTGAAATACGCATCATTTTTGACAGATTTGGAGTTATAAGACCAAAGAAACTTGTAGGTGTCATCTGTCAAAAACAATTTTTCATAACAGCCTGCAGATGTAATGTTCTTTCTATTCATTGTTTGCGCTATTAAAATCTAAATAAAATTATTCAGTATTTTTTGCCCAATCGCCTGTAGACCGCTGCCCTCAGCTTCCCCAGTGTCATCATCTTTCAGTCTAAATATTCAAATATGCAGTTAGAAGAAGAAGACAGATAAACCTCAAAGTTTCTGTCTCACTCTGTGTCTCTCACACGGAAAAACAAGGGCACACTTCGGGCACACACATACAGAAGGGTTAGCTCTTTCACAGCTAGGAGGGAAAGTTCTTATTTGTCTTTGAATATTTCTATCACAGCTTGGTATTTGGCGTGGGGGTCTTTTTAATAAGTTGACCTCCTTAAATTATTTGTGGAATGAACCCTTAAAATCGGATTTGAATGAAGCTCTGCTCAACTGAAAATATCAGAGTCGAACTAACCCCTTTTTTGTGTCATTGTTTTTAAAGCTTATTAGAATGCCCACCGTATAGGTATTCTGCCTGATAAAGGACTTGCCACTAAAACCCGCGTCCCGAGATATTTGAAAAAAAAGAAAATCAACTGTGCACGTTCAGTTACCGCTGGGGAAAGGTTTTCAATAGTCCGTGTCAGCCAGAGCAGACCCCCGGGCTTTAGGACTCACCCCCAGGTACAGAAACTGCTTTCGGATGAGTGTGAGATTGGACCTTCTGCAAACGCAAGCCCTCATAAAAGAAATACTTGACTTCCAATCATCCCTTCTGAGCCTTCCAGGCAGCCCCCGAGGTGGCCGCAGCCCCAGGTACCGAGCTGCCAACGCCACATCAAGCTGGCCGCACCCGCTGGCGCTGCGGCTTGCGGGCTAAGTCCGCTGCCCTGCCCGATCTGTGGAAAACCCTGCAACTCCGGACAGCTTTTATTTGAGAAAGGACAGCCCCTTCTACAGTCTGGGAGCCCCGCAGCCGGTGTGCTGAGATTTTTCAGTACTTAACCTTGCAAACAAAAAGAGTATTTTTTTCGAATGTGGGGAAATAAATAATACGCTTGTTCCCTGGGCTGAGTATCCAGGACAGCAAATATCTGGATTTTCATCACAGCCCACCTGAAGCTGTCACCTCGCCCCGCTGTGCCAGTGGTCAAAGCGAGCCCAACTCTCTGTGTCTCTCAATTCCTATAAAAATCTACCTTTTCGGCGCTCCCCCCGCAGTCTGTCCGTGGGAGGAGATGCCGGCCCGGAGGGGTCCGCAGAGCAGCCGCGCATATTGCGCGGAGAGACTGCGGGATGCTGTCGGGGAGCAGGCTGCGGTATTCCTGTCCCGCGGCCCCGCCGGGCCGGCCCCAGAGGCGGCTTGTGTTGGAGGCCATTTGAACCTGGGGCGAGAAGATGGCACTTTCTCAAACTCCCTTTGGGAGCCCCCAAAACCGGGTGGAAAAGGTGTGCATAAGATATATATATATGTGTGTTTCTCATATGTGAAACCTGTCCAGGGGAATAGAGACACGGAATTATATAACGGGGCAGGGATATATTTTCTGCCTTCAGTTGTATAGTTTTTGTCTACTTATATAGATCCAGAAACCCCCTCTGAGTTTCTGACTTGCAGAGGAACCGTTCGTTACCAGAGAGAGCAAGGCAGTGAAGCCTGTCCTTGTAAAAGTGTCTCTCAAGCGTGATCTGGCGAAGATGCAACTAATTAACTCGCTTCTCTGTTTTCCGCTCATTTCTCCCCTGTAATGTCAGAGGCTTGTTGGGGAAGGGAGGGTTTCTCCTCGGGCCAGGCTCCGCCGTGCTCACCAGGAGCCGCAACCCCCTCCCGCCTGCTGGGTTGCTTCAAGGTTACCCGATACCTTCGCGAAGTCGTGCAGATAATCTGGCTCCCGAGGTCCCACGGGACCGAGTCAAGCAAGAAAATAAGTGTTTCTCATTTTATTCGAGATAATAAAAGCGACACAACTGCTGCAATGGCAGAAGGTTCGGGCTGAAGGTGGAGGAGCTGCTCTCCAATGGGAGATACAGGTTTTTGACTGAAAACCTGGAGGAATAGTGAGAAAGGAAAGACAGGTCCTGTGGAAGTGGGAAAAGCCCCTGTGCAAGCCTGGGAGCATCCCTGGTGTTTTGCAGGGGGGTGGGCTGCAAGCCACTTCCATTACACAGCAGTATCATTTCCTCTGGAAGGGCCAAGAGCTCAGGGCAAAAATCCACACCCTCAGGGCAGACTTGCTTGCTCCTTCTCAACAAGCCATCCTCCATCATTTATTATCAGTCCTGGCTAACTGGAGAGGTCCCAAACAACTGAAGGTTGACCAATGTGACGCCCATCTACAGCAAGGATCATAACGAGGATCCAGGGAACTACAGGCCTGTCAGCTTGGCCTCAGTGCCAGGGAAGGTTATGAAACTGATTATCTTGAGTGCCATCACTTGGCACATACAGGACAACCAGGACACCAGACCCAGTCAGCATGGGTTTAGGAAAAGCAGGCTCTGCTTGACCAACCTGATCTCCTTCTATGATCAGGTGATCCATCTACTGGAGGAGGGAAAGGCTGTGGATGTTGTCTACTGGGACTCCAGTAAAGATTTCAATGCTGTCTCCCACAGCATTCTCCAGGAGAAGCTGGTAGCCAATGGCCTGGACAGGTGCACTCTTTGCTGGTGGGCTGGGCACAGAGAGTGGTGGTGAATGGTGTTGCATCCAGTTGGTGGCCAGACAGCAGTGGAGTTTCTCCAAGGCTCAGTTTTGGGGCTTGTCCTGTTTAATATTTTTATCAATGATTTGTACAAGGGGATCAAGTGTACCTTCAGTAAGTTTGTGGATGACACTAAGTTGGGTGAGAGTGTTGACCTGCTGGAGAGTAGGAAGACTGTAGAAAGATCTGGATAGGCTGGATTGATGGGCCAAGGCCAACTCTATGGAGTGCAATAAGGCAAAGTGCTGGGCCCTGTACTTGGGTCACCAAAACCCCAAGCAGCACTACAGCCTGGGGGAAGAGGGGCAGGAAAGCTGCCCAGTGGAAAAGGAACTAAGGGTGCCGGTCAACAGCTGGATGAACAGGAGCCAGCTGTGTGCCCAGGTGGCCAAGAAGGTCAGTGGCATCCTGGCCTGTATCAGCAATAGTGTGGCCAGCAGGACTTGGGAAGTCATTGTACCCCTGCACTCACCACTGGTGTGGCCACACCTCAAGTCCTCTGCTCGGTTCTGCGCCCCTCATTACAAGAAGGACATTGAGGTGCTGGAGTGTGCCCAGAGAAGGGCAAGAGAGCTGGTGAAGGCTCTAGAGAGTAAATCATATGAGGAGAGGTTGATGCTCAGCCTGGAGAAAAAGGAGGCTCAGGACAAACCTTACCACTCTCTACAACCGCCTGAAAGGAGGCAGAAACAAGGTGGGGGTTGGTCTCTTCTCCCAGGCAGCTAATGACATGATAAAGGGAAATGGCCTCAAGCTGCTCTAGGAGAGGTTGAAGTTGGACATCAAAAAGAATTTTTTCATTGAAAGGGTGGTTAAGCATTGGAACAGACTGCTCAGGGAAGTGGTGGAGTCATCCTCTGGAACTGTTCAAGAAACAACTGGATGTGGCAGTTTGTGCTACGATTTTGTTGACATGGGGGTGTTTGGCCAAAGGTTGGACTCAATGATCTCAGAGGTCTTTTCCAACCTTAATGATTCTACAATTCTATGAAAAGTTGTTTAGGGTGCAGAGGTGTGCCCCAAGGCACCCAGGGATGTGAGTAAGATAGGGAGGTCTTCTGTCCTGGCTGGGCAGCAGCTGTGGTCAGCCTCCTGACTTCTCAGGAAGCCTTTCATTGTCCATAACTGCTTAATGCTTGTTTAACTGAATGTTTGGGAAGAGGTGAGAGAGAAGCACACTCTCCCTGCGAGGTGCAGGCTACCTAAGAGACCCTCAGTACACTTCATGTTGCAGCAGAGTTCCCCAATGGAGTGACCCTGCCAACTTGCTCTTTCCTAGAGGCAAAGCCCTCCCTGACAGGACATATGTCCCATGTGAATGGGTGTCTGGGCTGCAGGTTGATCTGTGTGGCTCCCAGGGTTTGAAGGACAGCCTGAAGAGCCATCTCAGCCTGTGCAGGGTGGGCTGCTCAGGATCCAGATCCACAGGCTACTCCCTGTATGGAAAGCCTGAGCCATCAGAGAGGAGGATGCATTTCAAGCTGATCAGAGGAGGGAAAAAAAAATCAAACCAACATAACATTGATATGGTACTCCATCCTGCATATGTTCCTGCTGCATGTTTTACTGAGAGGAGGTGGGGTCAAATGCCAGAGTGTCTGTGACCCAGAAAGGAAAACTGTTTGAAATAACAGGCTACTCTGTTGGAATGCTGATGATTTAAAGAAAATTATTTTAAGCAAAAGTCAGTAGGTCAGTAGGAGGTGGCTAAACCATTTATCCTCATCAAGAGGTTCTCACAACAGAGCTGATGGTTTTAATAACACCTCTGTCTCTTGTTATTTATCCATATGTTGTAAACCAAACCCTCATTATTCTAAAGTCTTTCCCTCATGTAATGAAATTATCCTGAATGTCTTCTACATAAAATATTAAATGGTTGCTTCTGCAGGAATCTGCTTTGTGTGTGTGGTGGGAGGGGAAGTGTGTGATGGTGCTTCAAATAAAAAATTTTCCAATATAAATCCTTTGCCTCTGAAATTGTCATTCAAAACAAGAGAATCCTTATGTTCACATTTATGCATTACTGAGTAGCTGAATTATTATTTCATATGTATAAATATTATTTGTGGCTACTTCCTGCTGGTTTGACATGGGGTCACATCCAGGGTCATCACTCCTCCAATCCACCTCGCTTGTTGCAAAATATAGCCTAAAAGACCACCATTATTGGGGAAAATATCAGACAACTGTCACATTACCTAACTTAGTGAAATCATAACAAAGGCTTCCATTAGAAGTGACATAACATAAGCTGGAAGGGGTTTTCAATTCCACTTACACTTCTTTTCCCTGCTCCTTCCCTGAAATGTCTCACATTCTCAGCATGTTTTGTGGAAGCTTGATTAAAGTCAGTAAATCTGGTTTTGTACCACTCATTCATTTCCTAAGGGGATATTAAACAGCAGAGGGCAAACAAGAATGCTTATTGTCAGATCTGTGAAAAGATATGCACTGTTTTCAGTTATTAGACGAACATGTAAACATGTGAAAAACCTGAGAGTATCAGTAAAGACTGTTTTTGTGTGCATCTAAGGGAAAGAGATCAAGAAAATATTGTATTTCCAATTGTGGAGGAAGACCCATCAACAAAAAAACTGACCGTGTATCATCCTATTTATCATGCTGTTTATAAGATGTGGATTGAAAGATGCTTTTTTTTTGGGGGGGGGAGGGAAATCTAGCCAAGTATCCTGTGTATATTTATATCTAGCAACGCACTCCTAAGTATATTCAATATGTTTGTGATGGTTTTTATTAGGGGGGCAGAGGGGGAAGAGATCAGCAAGAGCTGACAGATAATTTCATCTCACAAATACGACAAAGTATAATTTTACCTGCAGGTTCTTGGCTGCGATTTTTTCCTCCTATATCTGGATGTCCCTCAGAGCAGCAGCCAGGTCTGAGACTGAGCAGGAGACATCAGCACACACAGCAGAACTGAACATCCGTTTCATGCAATCTTCAGTTGTTTGTTTTGACAAACACACACAGAAGACATGGTAAATAAAGCAATCCTCCACACAGCTGCTGGAAAAGAAAGGTTCAAAAGCAATGTCAAGGAGAAAAAGCTCTGCCCTGTCTGCTCCCTGCCATGCCTCTACCCAAGAAAGCACCTCCCAGCTGGCCCTCCAGGGAGATGGAGCTGTGGTGGCATCCACACATGGCAATCAGCCCCCCACAGCAGCTGCAGGACTCCTGGCCTGGCAGTGGCCATCCCCAGCATGCCCCAGTCCAGAGGAACCTTCGTCTTTTTGCTCATGGGATGCTGCAGGGCTGAGAATGACCCCCTCAAAGCACTGGTAGTCCCCTGAGTGCCATTCTGCAAGGAGGATCTCCAGCATGGCAGGTTGGAGGGCACCAGGAGGGTGGCTGAGCAGGGCAATGTGTACCCCAAGGAGTCTTTGTTTCTCTTGGGTTTTGAGTCTGTGGAGCAGGGAGAGTTTCCTTCTCCATAGCTCTGGTACTGGTGCAGTCTGTTGCAGTGCTGTGAAATGGGGTCATGCAATATGAGATCTGTCCTGCTGGGAAAAAGACAGTCTGGGAGGGGAGCTGGCAAGAATTTGTCGTGCCAAATGCTCCCATCCCAGCAGTGTTAGACAGCCCCTGTGGTGCCAGATACAGGGCAAGCAGAGCTGTTTCCCATGCCCAGTGTGCAGTGCAGCAATGGTATTTATCACAGCTATGGCAAATCTCCTGCCCAGTCCCTAATAATTATTTCCTGCCATGCTGCAGTGTAGAATCATAGAATTGTTCAGGTTGGAAAAGATCTTTGCGACCATCATGTTAACCCAGCACTGCCAAGTCCACCACTAAAACATGTCCCCAGGTGCCACATCCCCATATCTTTTAAATACCTCTAGAGATAGTAAATCCACCACTTCCTTGGGAAGCCTGTTCCAACACTTGACAACACTATTGGTAAAGCAAGATTATCTAAAACTTCCCCACTACAACTTGAGGCCATTTCCTCTTGTCCTATCTCTTGTTTGTTGGGAGAAGAAACTGGAGGAGGCTACAACCTCCTTTCAGGGAACCCGTAGAATGATAAAGTCTTCCCTGAGCCCACTTTTGTCCAGGCTAAACAACTCCAACTCCCTCAGCTGTTCATCATAAGGCTTGTGCTCCAGAGCCTTCATCAGCTCCGTTGCTCTATTTTGGACATACTCCAGCAAATCAATGTCCCAGAACTTGACACAGCAATCAAGATGCACCCTCTCCAGTGCTGACTATAGGGGGATCATCACTGCCCTGCTCCTGCTGGCCACACTATTTCTGATATAGGCTAGGATGCCACTGGTCTCCTCATCCAACTGTTGACTGTGCAGAAGCCCAAATCACCAACACGAGGTAACAAAACACAGGTACTAAATCAGAGCAAGAAAAAGGCCAGGGGCAGGTTGAGAAAGATGGTGAAAAAAAAGAGATGCTCACTTGATGTGATAACCAGAAGCATGAGGTTTGCTGCTACTTTGGTTGCTTTAGTATGATCAGTGAGGTGATGACAGGCTTCTCTGTCATACAGCAGCCTCTGTCTCTCTCTCTGCTGACTCCTTGGTGCTGTGCTGTGTGTGATGCAGTTGTGGGTGGCTGTGATCCAGAGCATTTGCTGGCAATTTGGTTCACCTCTTTGTGACATTGATGCAGCAGAGTAAGTTCCTTCTCTCATACCCTGCAAAGTCTGGATGATTTTTTGGAGAAAGGTATCAGGTCAGAGAGCCTCCACAGACTCACCACAAAACCCAACCTGTGGTTTCCATCAGGTTTCCTTGCACTGAGAAGGGTAAAGTAAAGGGTATGCAAAATATTTTTTCTCTACCTCCCTCCTTCACATTCCTATGTATAAACAGGGTCTCAAACCTAGAGTCTCTCTGGTACGTCCAAATGGTGTCTCATTCTGCCAGTCAAGGCATTTAGAAACACCACTGTCTCTAGCTGTCCTGGTTCCAACCAGGACAGGGTTAATTTTTGCTGTAGCCAGGAGGGGCCAGGGCCAGGACTTAGAGGTTATTCTATGCCGCCTCATGTCATTTCCAGAGACAGGACAGGGAAAAGGCTTGCTTGCAGGCCAGGATAGCACTGCACTGGGAGAGGTGGGACATTGTTGGGGGTTTCCACAGGGTGAGTGACAACTTTTGTTTTCATGTACACCCTGTCATTAGTATTGTTGCTGTTACTGTTCATTTCTTATCTCATTGCTGTTTCCAGTAAATCGTTCTTCTCTCAGTCCATAATCTTTACCTTTTGTGCCTCCAACTCTGCTCTCCAGCCACCCACAGGGGAGGGACAAGGGGATGGGGAAGTGCGCAGGTCGTGTGGGGTCTGGAGTAGTTTCAGTGTGAACACATTTGAGAATATAATTTCTAAACCATGATACCATTTTACCCTGTCCATCTTTCCTCTCTGCTTCATAGTTCCTAAATAGAGCCTAAATTTCCCTTTAACCTACCTGTTTCCAAGTTTTCAACTACATGATATTGATACCTCAATATGCGTGTTGATACAGATCCCAGTAAGAAGCTGAGAGCCACCACAGGAAGGAGCATGGAAAGAAAGCAGGCCCATGTACTTCCTGTTTATAGTTGAAATTTATGATTATTATTTAATTATTAAGAAAATACATCTAGAAGCTCTCTCCAGTGAGGGAAATTCCAGCACGGAGCAAGCTGAGCCGTGAAAACTTGGGAACAGGTAAATTAAAGGGAAATGTAGGTGAGGTGGAGACAGCACAAGACAAGCAAGCTCTGGATCTTCCTGGCTGCTTACAATAAGGACCTTATTGGGAGAAGCAGCGGTTTTACACTGACAGAGGGCAGGTTTAGACTGGATATAAGGAAGAAATGCTCTCCATGTGAGGGTGGTGAGGCACTGGAGCAGGTTACTCAGAGAAGCTGGGGCTGCCCCATCCCTGGCAGCGTTCAAGGCCGTGTTGGACAGTGCACTAAGCAGCCTGGTCTAGTGGCAGGTGTCCCTGCGCATGGCGGGGGCTGGACTGGGTGGTTCGGAAGGTGCCTCCTGGCCCATCCCGGTCCCTGTCCCGGTGCCTGTGGCAGCCAGCGGGGCTGCGGGGGCCGGCGGGGCGGGCGGAACCCGCGCGCGGGGGAACGGTTCCCAGTGCCGCGTGTTGCCGGCCGGCGCAGCGGCGGCCGCCTCCTCCTTCCTGCTGCCGGCGCGGGGGCGGCGGCGCTGTGGCGGCGCGGCCGGGGCATCGCGGGCCCGGGCGCCTCCTCCCCGCTCCGCTCCGCTCCTTCCATGGCCGGCAACTTCTGGCAGAGCTCTCACTAGTGGGTGCCGCGGCCGCGGGGCGCGGGGCACGGGTGCTGCGGGCCGCCGCCGCGCTGTGCCCATTCATTGCCGGGCCGGGCGGCGGGCACGGCGCTGAAGGGAGGCCCGGGGCAGCCGGGGGAGCGCCGGGCGGGCGGCGGGGCCTGCTCGCCGCGGGACCCTGCCGGAGCCGGGCTGGGGGCGGGAGCAGCCCGAGCCGGCCCCGCTCAGCCGCCGCTTGGGAAGCTTTGGGCGCTCCGGGACAGGGGTCGGTCCCGGTGTCGGTGCCCGCGCCGTCCCGAGCTCCAGCGGCGGAGTGCGGGCGCTTGGCACGCTTGTCCCCAGCGGTGGGGCTGCCGGGGCTCGGCTTGGGTTGGACATCAGGAAGTGTGGTTGGTACTGGAAAGGAGTGCCCAGGGAGGCGGTGGAGTCACCGTCCCTGGGGGGTTTGAGGAAAGATTGGACGTGGCACTCAGTGCCATGGTGTAGTTGACAGGGTGGATTTCGGTCATGGGTTGGACTCGATGACCTCAGAGGTCTTTTCCAACCCGTTTCTGGGGTTCTGACCTAAAACCCCTCATGCTCAGCGCATCAAGGTTTTGAATGGTGCCCGTAATGAAATGGCTGCAACATAAACCTTGTTAGTGACTGTCGGGGTCTAAAATCTGTACAGCCAGCTCAGTTTGCTACTGGTAGAGGCTAATCTCAGCCCCTGGTAGTTCGTGTTTTGTTTTTTTGGTTTTTTTTGGGATTTTTTTTTTCCGGTTGTTTAACTTTTGAAAACCCTGAAGAGCAGTTGCTTGAGAAGATTGTGGCTTTGTTAAAGGCCACAAGCGCTTTATCCCCGAGCCTTTATTCATAATCTGTTTGTACAGGAGACACTCAGTATAATGTTGATAAAGAGTTGCTGAAATTGTTTTCCATTCCTTTAGCTTACAATGGATTTTGGATAAACAAGATCTATTGAAAGAACGCCAGAAAGACTTGAAATTTCTGACTGAAGAAGAATATTGGAAGCTACAGATATTTTTTACTAATGGTAAAAATTTTTTATTTCTGCCATAAAATCTGTGCAATGTCTGCCATGTCTAAATGGAGGTTTGAATTGCTTAGAGAATGTAATGTTTTCATTTTGGTATTCTATATACTTTCACAGCCTATTTTAGCAAAGACTTGGAATATAAATAACATCATTATTTGTTAGTTGTGCCAACACAATTCTAGGAGAACTTAAAGGCTAATTAGCTGCATATATAACATTTTAACCTGTGATAGGATGAAACAGTAAATTTTCTTACTTTCAAGAGGTTGTTATCAAAAACATAAAGCAAGCAGAAACTGCTAAGCTAGTGTATTGAAGGCTCAATGTCAAGCATTAATACTCAGCCTGGGCTTTTGGTGGGTTCTTAGGCTGGGGTAAGTATTTTAGTTCATCTATGCTGTACTGTTAAACAGCAGAATTTGGAAACTTGTTATTTGTGTTCATTTAGATTCTCTGAAACCTGCAGCACATCCTGTGTTCTGTCTTCTGACTGATTTCCCAGTACCATGTGGCTCTCAAATTGTCCACAAGTTTCTGAGAGCTGTTGGCAGGCAGCCTGTTCTCCCAAAGAATTTGGGACTTGTATGTGAAGTTGTCTAAGATTTACTTGATCCTGCAGAGCATTTAGCTATCTGTATGAATGGCCACACCTGGGTATTTCAGATTACAAAGGCACTTAAAATCTTCTCTGTGCAGTTGTTCAACATTTGAAAAAAATCTCCTTATGCAAATGATATTGCTAACTAGTAACTTGTTTGCAAGCAGCTCTTTATATATATTTTTGCAGCAGTCCTTTAAAGTGCAGAATGCTTATTTCTTTCAGCTGTCTGGCCAGACTTGAGACAGAGAAGTGAAGTGACTTTCCCAGGGCTGCTGGAAGATCTTATGTCAGTGCTGGAATGATATCTGTGAAAGATACTTATCCCAGCTTCTCTCTTAGCTTAGTTATTTTTGTAACAATTGGATACGTTACAAACACGGTCACTGTGGATATCTCTGTGTTACTGCTTATAGGGCACCAGGAAATCAAGCCAGCAATGATTTATCCATTTGATCCCTTCCTGAAATTTCTTCAGGTTAAAACCAAGTGTCATAACTTCATAATACAAAAAGAGACAAAAGGAGGGTTGTGGATATTTCTGAAACTGTATTTCTATCCTAATTTTCACTGGTATTAATCTGAACTGTGAAATATGCCTTTAAAATGTTGCACTTCATTGTTTTTCTTGAGTAAACAAAGCTTTACAAAGTAAACAAGTTAGTTAGTTTTGGTTTGTGGTTCCCAGGGTCCTTTTCCTTGGCACTCCATGCCTCCCCTGAAGGTAGGTGAGTGACTGGGGGCAGCTGGAGAGCAGCTCTGCCAGCATCTCCCCTGTGCCTGCACGAACACAGCCAGCCCTGGAGGAGAGAGTGGTGCTGGGCTTTCTCCCCCTCTCTAGCATAGTGGGCAGGACAGTCAGGGCTGCTCTGGGCTCAGGCAGAGCTCGCCTGCTCAAGCCCTGGATTTGTTGTGTCATTGCCTGCCTCTGAACAGGGACCCTGCTTTGGGTCCCCCCTTGTCTCCCATCTGCACTACCTGAGAGCAGATGAGGCTCGGCTGCAGCATGTCACATCCAGTGTGTGTCAGCCCAGGAGATGGTTGTTCCCTAAAGCAATTAAAATCTGCATGGAGAGGGGCAATTTCCTGCTGCTTCCTCTTTGGAAAACAAGTGCAGTAGATTGCTAACTGATTGTATGGCTCCCTGCAGCTATGAAAAGAGGGGAAAAGATCATCTTCTAAAGTAGTTTGAAAAAGGAAACTGGTGTTGCTTTCTCTGTTTGGATCAGCAAGTCTTAACTGGTTTTGGTTGAGAAGTGTATTAGTTGTTTTCCCTTTTTGGTTTTGGGCAGAAGCAGGAGTGTTTGTATTAGAAGCTACTCAGATTTAAAACAATCTTTATTAAAAAAACCCCAAACACTGAAACCACTTACTTTGTAAACATACAGGAATAAATGATCCTATAGTTTCTTCTCAAATATTAAAAAAATAATTACAAGTATTGGACTTTTTCCCAGCGTATACAAGCTTCCATTTCATTAAGTCTCTCTAGGCTCTTGTCCATTTTTTTTTCCTAAACCACACTTGATTTTTCTCTGACAGCAGATGGCCTAACCATTCCTGAAAATCCCTTGGGAGTATGAAACATATTTGGAGAATTCTGTTTAGCCTAATACTTGAATTTTTCTGATGCCCCAGCAGTAGCACAGCTTTTTAGCCCCATGGTCAAATTAAAGGCAAAAATTCTTTCAAACCTCCCAAGATACACTGATAAAATGTTTAATATTTGTACAGACATTGCATACGGGGTTTAACACCCTTTTCGGAAGTATTGCTTGTCCTACCATCACTGTCAAACTAGTCCCAGTTTGGCATTCTTCTCTAGAAAAAGAATGATATGACACAGACAGGGATTTAGTGTTGCTTTGGGCCTTGCCAGTGGGTGACAAATGTGTACCCTGGCTGTTTGCAGGGGATACGTGATACGAGCATGGGTAAAAAACTCTCTTCTTGAGTGTTTAAGTAGAGACTAAGAATTTAGTGATGGCTGACAACAGAATTGTTTGCTTTTCCCAGCAGTGGTCACAGTCTTCCTGTACGTATTTTAAATAACTACTTAAATGTATTTTAAAACATTGTTTTTGACATTTCTCATGAGGGAGGAAAAAAAGAAGAGGGAGTCTTCACACAGCCGAGCTGTGCTCAGAGTAATGGCGGCGAAGAAGTATGGGAAAAACAACAAGTAACAACCTTATGTTTCACTGTGCCATTCTTTATATCCAGCCCCTGCTCTTAATCCCAGCTTGATGCATCTAATTTGCTTGGCACCTTTCCTTTGCCTGGGAGGCCAAACAAGAGCTACCTGCACAGATGACACCAGGGTTGTTTCTTGGCCAACTGGCAGAGGACCACCGTGATGGAGCAGCTGACTGCATCCTCTGGTCTCCCACCCCCTCTCCCTAGACTAAATATGTCATTTTTTTAACACCTGCTGCCTCTGCCAAATTTAATGACAGTGTTTGTGTTGGCAGCTTTACTTGTTTGAAAAAAACCCATCCATTTTGTGTGGCACTGAAGAGCCGTGGATTTATATTTCCTGTGTCTGAGTTTGTTTTGCTCTAAAATGGAATTCCTGAGCTTTACCCTTCTGAGATTTGTGTTGTCGTCTTCTTAAAGGTCATACTCACTTTGTACACAATGAAGTAAAGGTACCTTTCCCTTTTTGAAGGTGTCCCCAACCTTCAGGAGGCAGCAGTTCTTCACCTGCAGGTCTGTAGGTTTACAGCAGCGCGTAAACTGAGGGAGAAGACTCTGGTGCTGCTCCTTAGAATCCCCACCACTAGTCGTGTTTTGAGACCCTTTGCTATTTGGTGTCAAATTGTTTTAAAAAACTCAACTCAAGCTTTTGTTCATTTTTTTTTAAGTTATCCAGGCTTTAGGTGAACATCTTAAATTAAGACAACAAGTTATTGCCACTGCTACAGTCTACTTCAAGAGATTCTATGCCAGGTAGGACTGTTTACTATGATGGTACAAGAATAAAACATTTGCTAGGCACATTTTGGTAGCCCTTTAAAAATGCAGTTCTGTATTAAAAACAGTGCCACTGTTGTTTTCTGGATGGTGTAAAGCTTTTATGCTTTAATAAAGTTAACTTAAGCTTTGCTTTTTCAAAAGGAAGTGTGGTGCTCTTAATAGATTAATCGTTCTACATGTATGAAACAACATATTATAATTTTGTTGTAACATTTCAGATATTCCCTAAAAAGTATAGATCCAGTATTAATGGCTCCTACGTGTGTGTTTTTGGCATCCAAAGTAGAGGTATGAAGTATTACAATTTTTTAATGTAACATTATGTGATGTATGAGAGAAAGAAAACGTTTAGGGCTTTTAAATTTTTTGTCTTTCTTCATGCTTTGGGGGTTGAAACCTTCTCTTTTTTGCATAGATTTCTATAGCATTTAAGAAAAGGAGACAAAGAAGGCCTTCAAAATTTGTCTGAATTACTAACCCTGAAGTGCCTCTGAAAATTGAAAAAAAATATTTTAAATGACTGTTTCAGTATGACACAGTGTTTACATATTTACATACACTATATCTTAAATTGAGTATATCCTAAGCAGAGTCTCCTTTCTGGTGTGTTTTTCCTTATTTATGTTTACTCAAACTTTAAAACATAATTGGAATTTTTTGCCTAATTATCTTGTTCTATTTCGTATAGCCAGGGATCCTCAGAGTTTACCACACTTTCATTACTTGAATTAAAAGTATGTTGTAGCTCATGTGCTATCCTTGAGAAATTATCATAAGGAACTCATCTGTTAGGGATAGTGGTGAGGGGGCTCCATGCCTCCACCATTTGAACTCCTCTTTGAATGTGGCCAAGACTTAGCATCAGCTGGGTGCTGCTCCTAGTCCTCTGTAATGCAGCAAGTTTTGCAGCTGTTTGAGAAGTGTCTGTGTAATGGAAAAAAGTCAAATTGGCCAATTTGTGATATGTTAGCACTAAGGAATTTTACAGAAGGAACTCAAATACTTAATGGATGGTAGAAACAGTCCTACTAAACTAGTGTTGACAGGTGATACTGTTTTCTGTACAAGTACTGTGACAATTTTCAGTGTTTGGAAGACATCAAGGAAAAGAGAGAATGTTGGAGAGAGTGCTTTTTTGTCAACCCGTTAAATAAGCCTTTAAGCAGGCACAGACATAGGGTGTATATACATAGATGTACCTTAAATTAAAAGTCTGTGTAACCTTCCTTATGCTAAAGCTTCTGCAGCTTTAGAGGGTGGCTGTAGCACTGTTGGTTCAGCTATGGACTTCTCTGAAAGAATAGTGTGTAGAGAAAATTTTCAGATTGCTGACTGTCTCAGCGCAGGAGCTAAGACTTCTTGAAAGCATAAGTAAAAAAGGTAGTTAATGTCAGGTTTCTAAAGACAGTTTTCTCTCCCAATGGGATAAGGAAAAAAATACTTTCTTGAAGCCCTCTTGTCTATCTTATATAAAGAATGTTAGCCAGCTGAGCTTTTGTGGTTTTAGTACCTTTCATAAATCTTTACTGTTCCTCACAAACAACCAAGAAACTAATCAATGAAATAACTCTTAGGTAAAGAGTTTAACCCTGTTCACCATAAGGAAAAAAAAGGGGAGGGGAAAAAACCCAAATATTACAATGCTGCAAAAAGAAGCCCATTTTAGTAAGAAGCCATTATTTTAATTTGATAACAGTGTGAGTGTATGGTGTTTCAGGTGGTTCACTTCATTTACCATTCATTTTCTTCAGGAATTTGGTGTTGTTTCAAATACAAGATTGATTTCTGCTGCTACTTCTGTATGTAAGTATCAGTAATTTTCATTAAACTCTAGTTAGGTATCTGTAGGGAGATCAGTTGGTTTCTTTGCTTGTTTTTAAAAGGTAGCTTTTATCAAATTATGGAGGACTATAAGAGCCAGTTAAAACCATTTAGAATAAATAGTTTGTGTTTCTAAATAAAGAGACAGAAGGGTCCTTTCTGTATTTGTTTTGGTTGATTATGATTGGAACTTATGCCAGGCATAAATGAAAACAAAGTCATAAAATTATTGAAATTTATAAGCAGTCTCGAGTAGTAAGTTCAGTTCTGAACTACTCAAAGATAGAATTGGAAATTTATGGCTTTGTCTGTTTAGTAAAAGGTATGGCTCTGTGGAAGTACCTGTTTTAAGAATTTTTGGTAGGCTTCACCTTCACATTTTTTTAATCCTTTTCCCCCCATCATGAAATTAGTCATTGCACATGATATTTATTTCTAAAAATACATTTTAGAACCTACTGTTCACAATAAATTCAGTAAAATTACACTGTAGTTACTTAATTCTGTATCTTTCCCACTTGCCTGGTATTTCCCAGTTCATGTAACTTACATCTATCCATCAAAGTCTTGTAGTCATGTCTTCTTCAGCTGAATGCTATTATCTGACCCAGAAGGTCCAGCTGCTCTCCATGGGCAATTCCTGGCTCTGCTTTTCCAAATGTAGGTCAACGCTTTCAAAATCCCTCATAGCCGTTGAGGGGACAGGTGACTGGCTGCATCTGTAGCCTCTACATGCAGAGAGTGTATCAGTCCATGGGGCTGGCTGTGTGACAGTTCTGCCACCAGGAACTGAAACACATCTTCAGTGCCAGCATGACCAAGACCAGTACTGGATTTAGCAGTGAGAGTTGCTATTTTTACATCAGAAGCATCATTGTGTGGAAGTTTTGATGCATCACTGAGAAAGTTAGAGGGATTTTGGTAAATATGCGGCAGCCGATTTTACTTGGACATCTGGTTCTTAGCTGTGCTCTTTCTCAAAATCCCAGGCTCAGGATCCTAAAAAGATTTTCCCCACAGCAGACCTAGAAGTCCTGTCAGCCATGATAAGTATTGTGCATTTTGTGGAAGTGGGAGTAAAATGCAACAGGCTTTCTCCCAGCATTTATTCTTTTATTCTGCCTGATCTGCCTTTGCCAGAGTTGCTTCAGTAGCACACAGCAGTTTTTGGGAGGTCTTAATACCAAAGGCAAGAAGAGATGAGGCAAGACAAGTAAAAGCTAAAGCAAGCTAACAAAAGGGGTGACTAATGTAGTAGTTGCTGGTTTAAGAGGTTTGCTTGCTTTTAGGTAGAGACATAAAATTTATAACACTTGCTTCCTTTGTAAGAAGGATAAGCTTAGACTGATTTTAAACAACCTCTTCAAAAGGTTTTTGCTCTGCTAACACATCTCACTAAAACAACAGTTCCATGTAGGCGTTGTGTCTGTGGCTTGCTTTATGGGAAAAATGCTTTGTCTCCCTATCTTCTTAAAGTGGTATTTTTTTTTTACCATGTACCTCTTCAGTTTACATCCATCTTGAGAAACCTTGTCTTTCTTGAAATAATGAAAATTTCCAACCAGTAGCCCAGTCTTGATGTCCTACAGTGAATTTTCTAGCGAAGTCCACCACAGGTCTAAATGGTGAATTCTTTGGTCCAGAGGACTGATGTTGTCTTTTCTTTGAAGTGAATGTCATACTGATTTTCTGGAAGTAATATTGATAGTGTCATTTAATAATACATTGTCTGTCATTAATATAAGGAATATTGTCCACTTCCAGGATGTCAAATGTTACCTGTTTTCCTTGGAGAACAAGGACTTAAAACAGATTTTTACATTTTATTTGTACAAATCTCAAGTCCACATCTTCAAGTGTTCTTGTTTTCCTTTGTTCAACATTCTAACATGAAATCACTCTGGTATTGCATGTTAGCATGCTTCTTGCCAGTGCACTAGCTGTACTCATTCTCCTTGTAAAACACATAAAGATTAATTAAACATCTTAATTGGAGATCATCATTACATTAAGGACCTACAAGAAGTCTGGTGGAGCTCCTTCACCCTGCTCTTGGGCTTGCTTTCCTAAGATTTCATTAGTTCTTTTAAAATCTTGCATGTTGAAGGATCAAACCTATGTAAAAAATCCCACATGAAAACTCCATTTGCATTTAGTGTTACAACTGAGATCCTGAACATCAGTAGCTGATAGCTCTGTGAATGATAACTTGTGGCAGGTTAGATGTCCCTGGGCTAGTTGGTGGTTAACCAGAAGATTTAATAGTGTTCAAAGCAGGAGTCAAATGTCTGGTTGAGTATCGGTGCAAATCTGGATTTCAGGTGTATTTCTCTTTCCCTTTCAGGATCTTAACTCTTGTAACTTTTCTCTTTAAAATACAAACCTTTTGTATTGAAAACAGTTTTGCTGCCAGATAGATTTGAAGGGCTATATACAGATGAATGAATAAAAAGGGAAAGAAGTAAAAGTATTAATTCCATTATTTTTAACATACTTTTTTCTGTTTACTATAGTGAAAACTAGGTTTTCATATGCCTTTCCAAAGGAGTTTCCTTATAGGATGAACCATGTAAGTATGCTATTTGAAATACAACTCAATCAAATAAGTTAATAATTTTTAGCAGGAAATTGTGTCTTTTAAATTCTAAGAAAGAAATATTTTCATACTCATATGGCAGGGTAGTTCAAGATTGATTTTGTATAGAATATTGGGAAAGTTACTTTTAAAAATAATAAAAATCTTATGTAACCTCCTTTCCTTAAATTGTTGACAGGAAAGACAAGTGATGTGATAGGATGACTGAAATGATAGTTTTTTCCATAGCATGATGATAAAAGAGATTTAGTTTTTTTTTAATATTCTTGGTTACAAATACATTGCTCCAGGGAAAGTAAATGGCCTTTGCACCTGGAATGCTTCCAGGCTTGCACACATGAGCAGTTGGCTTACAGAAAGCAGTTTTATTTTTGCCTGTAAAATTTAATGGCTCTTGAAAAACAGTTTTTATTTAGTACTTATAATTTACCAGTGATTTTCAAGATATTCTCAGTCACAATGCTGAGAAATTTTATAGTTTTTCTTAAAATAATTTTGACCAGTGCTGTAGAATTTCAAAAGCTAAACAGTCTAGATTGTCTGTAACAAATACTACTTTTTTGTTGGCTTGCTTTTCACCCAATCTAGAAAGCCAGATGATACATCAGAATAAAAATTACCTATGACCTTACAATAAAACTGCACTGCTATTTTACAATAAAGGCAAGTGGAAATACATTTTGGAGTACTGCTTTTGTATAGCCAAAGCAGTCCAGTCTTTTCCTTGATGTCACTAATACATCACCACCTCTATTGAGAGTGGGAGTTGATTTAATTGCTGGAATTGGGCAGAATATTTCATATGAAATGAAATCTGAAAATGTTTTGAAAGGCTATTTGGCACCATAGTGGGCTGATGAAGGAGATTTAATTCTAAAAAAGGACTTCTCTATTGCTGTGAAGTTTTTATGCACTGGGAACAATTTGCTGCTACCAGGCGTTGAAACAAATCAGAAAAGTGCTGCCAGTGAAGCAGTCTTTCATAGCAAACTTGATGCAAAATATTTAGATTCATTGTTATTATGACTGGAGTTAAATTATAATAGTGATAAGGCCAATAATAGTTTTATTTTTTTTGTTTTGGTTTTGTAGTTTCAGATAAAATACATTTAGGACTGTTGGAAGTAGTGGTTGAGAATTCCTGTGCTTTTGTCATGTTAAATTGTGTGTCACTTAATTCTTTCTGCTGCCTGAAACATGCTTCTTATTAACTGTGATTTTACTTCTTTGCAGATACTAGAATGTGAATTCTATCTCTTAGAATTAATGGTAGGTTGAGTTTTTTCGTGGAACTGCTTCTGTTTTTGTGAGAGGGGTGACTGTATCTAAGTCCTGATGCAGAGACTGTGATGTCAGTGTCCTTTTTTCCCCAGATCAATGGCCAGTCATGACCATGAAGAGTTGTATTATTTCTATGCCCTCTTCTTCTTGCCTGGGAGAATCTGGGGCTACACATGAATGTTCTAGCAAAAGGTGTGGGTATTATCCCACTCAGGCTAGTCTATAACAACATAATTAGAGTAATCTTCTAGGAAGTGAGATGTGGGCTTGAATCCTGTGAGGAAGAAACCAAATTCAGGCCTGCCATTTTGTGAGATGGTGCTGTAGCTATTAGGCTGTTGGAAGAAAGGAACACAGTGGAACATTTTCCTCCAGACTCTTTCAAAGAAAGGAGCCATACCTGATTTTTATAAGAGTTACCTATCCCATTGCTGTGTTTGCTCAGGTAGCTGAAAGGATGCAACCCAGGCTTCTTTGGGGGCTTGGGTAAAGTGATGCCTAATTTCTGCATATGGCTTGGACTTGGATGGGTTAAGCACTGAACGCTAGTACTGCTGGACTAGAGTAGTTCTGCTCAAGTGCAGAGGAAAGGAGAGAGAAACCAGGGAGCAGCTTAGTGGGTTAGACACCAGATGAGAGAATATGTTTTAGGAACTGAACACAAAAGAGGTCAGATCAAAGTTTTTGTTTGTACCTACAAATTGTTTTAATGCAGTTTTTAGATTCCTGTTTAGATTTAGTCCTTGATACCTCTGCTATGCACGGCAGTAACACTTGAGTTTTGTATATAGGAGTTTTAGCACAAGCAACAGCATTTACAAGAAGTTATGTTTTGGTGATTCACTTATTTTTCCAGTATGCTTTGCAGTATATAGTGTGTGCAGTAACAGTGTTCCACTTAAGTGTTCAGCACATGTAATTTAATGTGGCTTTTCCCTGTAGTATCCACACAGTTGGCTGCTTTTAGCAAGAGGATTATTCCTTCTTGTTTACCTGGACCTGAAACAAGGGGATTTGAGAGCAGTGGAATTTTTTTCTTTCTTTCCAAACCAGCGTCAATTATTTTGGCATGCTCTCCATGTATGGTATTTAGTAACAGACTGTTTTCTGGCAGCGTTTTGTATTTCCAAGTGGGAATTACGGGTTTGTAAGCAAATGAGGTTTCAGTGTGCTGCAGATGTGGCTTTCTGTGTCTCTTAGGGGAAGGACATTGACAGACTGGCAACTGTGCTGTGTAATGGTATTCTAGAGAGAGCAATGCCCTCATTAGAGCAGGACTAGGTGTTAGGATGCTACTTAAAAAAATAATCAGTAATTGCCTTGTAAACCAAATGTTTTAATACGAACTGACAACATACTCTGCATTGTAATCTAACTTCTGTCCTGATGACATTTTTCCTAGGACTGCTGTTTGATAGTATATCATCCTTACAGACCTTTGCTCCAATATGTGCAAGATATGGGCCAAGAAGACATGCTGCTACCTCTCGCATGGTAATGAAGAGAATGGAAATAGTTCCTCTTTTCATCAAGAAAGCGAGTGTTTAACACTTACGCTTCAAAGGTGGTTAAGCCTTTGCTGAACCAAGCAGGCTTAGCCATATTTGAATACAAAGGGTGCCCTAGTTAACCTGTGCAGGTATATGTCCCTGACTTAGCTTATTCTGTCTTTAACCCTGTAAAGATTTTACTTTGCAGTGGTCTAATTTTTATTTTTTAGACTAGTGGTCTAATTTTTATTTTTTAGACTAGCTCTAATAGCACAGTTTTAACATTACTGAATGGTGACTATGAGTAAAGGAAATTTCTTTCTGTCAACATTGTTTTTTTGTTGTAGCTTGTCATAGGAGGTAGAAGCAATATATAGGGTTTTTTAACTATGTTAGCGGAACTCTTATTCTTCAACTGTTTCAAATACAGAAAAATAGTAGAAGTACTACGTTTATGCTAGCCCTTACTTATTTGTGAAACAGATAATTATTAGATGGTGACATACCCATCCACTGCAGAAGGACATTTATGTACTAAAAGAATGTTTCCAAATAAATTTCTGCTGTGACTACAAGGGAAAAAAAGAAGGGTTTTAAGAGATTTTTACAAGGGAAAATACCTCTTTCAATGATGAAGCCCTGAAGCCTCATTGCTTTAACCATCTGGCAAACTGACAAAATATTTGTAAACCAACAGCAGTTTTTGGAATAATATAGTCTAAAGGTGAATAGGAAAATACTTACAAGTTCTTTTTTGCACAGGAGGATAGTGAATGACACATACAGAACTGATCTTTGTCTGCTGTACCCTCCTTTCATGATAGCTCTAGGTAAGTAACAAGTAATATCTCCTGTCATGTTTAACGATGTATTTTGTGCACTGTCCCATCACAAACATTCCTCAGAGTGCCCTCATAAGGTGCTTCAGGTTGTGTTTCATCAAGTGCTGACACTGTAGCCTTGCAACTTAAAAAGCCTTAAAGACAAGTCAGATAATTAATCCCAGGTTTTCTCTTGGGTTGAATTGTATAGGGTTTATAAAAAATGGAATGTTTCTAACTCTATCAGGAGTGTATCTTTGTTCAATATCCATGTCACCTGATCTTTGCAGCGTGCCTACATGTGGCCTGTGTTGTCCAGCAGAAGGATGCAAGGCAATGGTTTGCTGAGCTGTCTGTTGATATGGAAAAGGTACTCTGTTTTTATTCCCACTACTTGTTATGGACTGACCAGAAATGGTAGTTGTGGTTGTCTTACACATCCACAATACTGGTTTGAACTTATTTGAGGGATCTTGTTAGACATGGTTCCAGTTAGGCAGATCTCTTTGGAAGGGAGACAATGTCAGGTTATTTGGTTATCACCCTGCTCTGAAAGTCAAGACAAAACCGTTACGTAACAGAAGAGATTGCTGGTGTTGCCATTTTCTAGACAGAAATATAAACACAATACCTTTTACATTGTTTGCCAGAAAAAGAATTCCCAGCATCTTTCCATTACACAAATTGCCAGCATGAGTTTGACTCTAAGTTCAAGTGCATGTGATTTTCTGATTCACCTTTCAGCATTGTGCCAAGACACCATTCTCATTTTCTCCCTATGCATGTACAGAGTATAGCATAGTGAGCATAGTGTAGAACATTTTTGACACTCTTAGGATGTCCAGCACCATGACTTCAATCAGTGCTATACAGGGAAACACCAAGATAATTCAGTTGAGTCCCCTGCTAATGCAAATTCCATGTCAAATAATCCCCTTCATTAATTTACTAGGTTTCAGGGTGCAATTGTCCTTATACTAAGTGTTTTTGATCTTCACTAGTTTCTTTTACTTTTTAAGTTGCCTTCTTTAACCTTTGTTTAGCTCCAGCAAGCAAATCAAAGTAGTACTCATATTCCTTATCACACTGTTTCACTTAGCACGTAGTTTTTTCAGTCTTTTTTTGAAATTGAGTGTCTGGAATTAAATAGCCTGTTATGGATGAGATGTATCATTTCCCTCTGTGCCCTTGGCATTGCCCTTTATCCCACTGATGTTATGGCATTGTGTTTGTATTCCAGGATTTGTCTTGAAATTTAAACATGGTGTGGATGCTATGCTGCCTCAAGAGCTCTGTGAATTATGCTGTCATGTATTTAAAGGCAGGGTGATAGTAAACTGGCAGCAAAGGAGAACCAACCTATATTTATAGATAAAATTACCATAAGCTTGATACTGAACATATTTGAATGTTTACCTGTATTGGTTCTCACGTCAGTGATAAAATCTAAGCTTGATATTTTCACAACATGAACACCATGGACTTCTGCACCAACTATGACTTTTGTTTCAAGGACAAAATATATTGCTCTAGCGCTTAATCAAAGTTCACATATTAAAAAGAAGAAAGAAGTCTACTTTATTAATTTAGAGAATGATGAAACATATTATGAATGAAACAGTCTACAGCTTTTATATAGAAGATTGCACTAGAAATTTAATAGGAAAATAAGGTAGATGGGAAGTGTCCAAACTGGAATGCTTACACTTCCAGAAGCAGAATATGAAGTGTCAACAATTCTTATTATATGTATATAAAAATATAAGAAGTATTTAAAAACTCCTTGGCTCTGTTTCTTGGAAGAAAGGAGTTCAGATTAATGTTTTGTAGTTTGGGGCTTTTGTTTTCCCACACTGTGCCCCTAATATGTATAGAACATTGATAATCATCAATTACTGTATTGATAATCCATAGTTATATAGCTGCAGTCATGCTGCCCAAGCTTGTATTTTCCCAGGAGCTTAGTTATAAGCTGTGACAGTATTTGCAAATAAATAAATAAAATAGATAAATAGGTATTTAGTTTGCAGGGGAAGAGAAGCAGTAAATACAGTTGAAAGATAGTATTCTGTCCAGGCTTAGATTCACAATTAAATAAAAACACTAATTAAATGCTTTATTGTGATCAGATTAAGGATGAGATTGCTCTGTTTATAATATGAAAATTGTGTTGTTTAGTTTCAGTTTGGGCCCTGTTTAGTTAATTGCACACTTAAACTGGCTGTGACAAAGATAAATTTGCTATCATGCCTGATCTGAGTATCTTTTATTTCTAATACAGATTTTAGAAATAATCAGGGTTATTCTGAAGCTGTATGAGCAGTGGAAGAACTTTGATGAGAGGAAAGAGATGGCTACTATTCTTAGTAAAATGCCTAAACCAAAACCACCTCCAAACAGGTACGGTACTTCCTTATTACATCTTTCCTCTGGAAAAACTAGACGACCATCTTCAGGATGTGTAAATGTTTAATTCAAGGTAGAGTGTATGTTTTTACAGTGCAGATGTTTCTGGTACAAAACCAGCCTGATTGTTCAGGAGCTAGTGGGAAGCATAACATTAATTATCTTATGGTGAGTGTTAATGTGATTAGAATGTGATCAATACAGCTCAGCAAATGTAAGGAACCCCAGTGTGAGGCTCCGTGGCTGGGCCAGATTCAATGGAACTGGGCCTGCTTGATGTCGTATTTAATTACTGTGATTAAATATCACTGTTGGGAATCTGCACATGCAAATTCCTGTGCACATGCTTATGTAATGTGAACTTTGCAATGTTGACTTCAGAAGTAGATTCAGCAGGCAGCTTCATGGGCATATATTGAAATTAGAATTCACATAAATATGGTGAAGTTATTTATGTGTGCTGAGAATAACCTTAGCATTTTTTATGAAACTGAGCAGAATATTTTGACCTATTCGTGTGTATGTTGAAGTATTTTCTTACAAAATATTTTTATTACTTTCAGAATACTGTAATTTTTAATTTAAAACAAAGAGATAAAAAATGCAATATGATGCTTCTTATTGAAGAGATATCTTTTTGTTTCTTCAACAGTGAAGGAGAACAGGGTCCAAATGGTAGCCAGAACTCTAGTTATAGCCAATCTTAAGGCATTCCAAAGAATTTCTTTATGGACCACTTTGACTTGAGACATCCTGGGATCTTTCCTGTGTTCATGAAATGGACAGAAGGTTTTAGTAACATCTTTGACAAAGAACTCGAAGAATAAATAGCTTGTTTGTGTCAAGCATTTTGAAAGCTTTTTCTCTGAAACTACATCATTTTCTCTGACGCTGGAGCAAATGTGCTAAGATTTTTCAGTGTAAGGAATCAAACTTTAAACCAAGCTGCAAAAGATTAACATTTTTCACTCAAAACAAATAGTTCATTAATGGTTTTATTTGCATTGAAGTGAACTATTTTTAGAGCGACAGTAACCCGAGGCCTAAGCGTAACTGTATTAATGACTTGTGTTGTCTTCATTTTGTTTGTGACTGAAGAAAGATAGTGCACTGTATGTTGAATCTATCCATTACCTTCAGTTTTGTTGATTTAAAAAAAATAAACATGGATTCTGCAACAATTAACACACAGTCCTTCAGAATCAAATGCCTAGAAGAGCTATAAAGAATATTGTTACAGTTTTAATGAAAGCTGCAGGAAAGAAAGTCAGTTTCTATTTTTTTATTTTAAAAGCTGTATTCCTCAGTAGATCTACTTGGTTGTTTTTGCCATGATACATAGTAGCCCAGCTTACCAGAGAAGTGCAATATGTATAGTGATTCTGCAGTTTTCTGAAACATTTCAAGTGTTAGGACTTAAGAAAACCCAACACACAAGGATTTGTTTTTTTCAAATAAATGTACTGTATTGTACAATTGGAATATTTCACAATCGAGTACAAATCTGGATATTATTGCTATTTTTATGGTGGATTTTTTTGTAGAAAAGATATACACTGTTAGTCTGCCTTCACTGTTAGTGTGAATTCGTGTGGTTCAGTAGAGAGTTTATTTAAGAGGATCAAGTGTTTGGTGAGTTTCATACTGGCTAATTTTAATTGGGATGTTAGGAGCAACTCTAGAATAACTGAAATGGGATTCCTTGGTTAACTTTGTGCTGGAGAAAATGAGATTCCTTCAAACAGAAGGCCATATCCTGCGTTCCTTACTCAGGCAGATATCCCACTGAAGACAGGAATTGGCCTAAATTGATTTTTTTTTTTTTTTTAAAGATAACTTTGTTTCTAATTAAGTTCTGTTCAACTTTATTTTGAATGATAATGCCAACTTGCCCAAGTGTAAAAGTTGAATAATAAAGTTCAGTAACATTGTTCTTTTTTTTTCCCTGAAACAACACATTTCACTGGTCTGAAATACTGGAGGGAGATTCTTGAAAACGTGTGCTCTGTGATGCGTCTTAGTTCAAAAAACTGGCCTCTTAAAAAAACCCCACCTGTTTTTGCAAATACCTGTCTTTGTAATTGGCTGGTCATTCAGTGAAATATAACTGAAGTGTTTTTGTATGTAGCCTGTTAGGCTACTAGCATTTATTTCTGTTCAGGTTACTTCCATAACCATTCGGTGAACTAGCCCCAAACACTTTGGTGAGGTGGAAAATATATACATTTTGGTCTTTGCTACTTGGTTGCCATTTGATCCATACCTTTTTATAGACACTTGATTGATGAAGTGGAATTTGGCTATTTTGCTTTCATTTCTTGAAGTTTAAAATGTGCTATTTGTAATGTGGACTTGGGGAATAGAAATAAATCAAAGCGACTTGATCTCTGTTGTGTGGAGTTCTTAAACAGAAACTATTCTTTAGGTAAGCATCAGTCTCCTCACATATACCACATAATCTGCCAAGAAAGTTCATGTTTTGGAATTGGGGAATTAATGAGGAATTCTGGCTAGAGTGATTGAATTTTTTCTCGCTGTTGAAGAGTCTTTGCAGACTTTACTTCACAAAGGGGCCTAAATCTCAGAGCTAAAATTTCAGGCACTTCTTGATGGTACCTAGAAGTTTCTTAACGGCATTTCTCTACTGGGAAGATAAGGCTAATTTTACCAGCTCTGATTCCAGTAAAAACAGTGAAAGGCAATGAAGTGTGGTCAAGAGAGCTAGATTCAGTGAAGACAGTTTTAAAAAGATGTAATCTTGAACAACAGGAAATGGAACATGATGTGAATTCCACAGTCTTGCTACTAAGCAGGCAGAAAAAAAAATCACCTTTCCTGTGCTTCACTTCAAAGGAGAGGTGCATAAAAATGTGGTATCTCATTGAAAGAGAGGTAGCTGAAAGTCTTCACAGATTATATGGCAACAGGTGACTCTGAAGTGTCAAAGCAAACACAAGCCATCTATGCCAAAAAGACTTAAGGAAGAATCCCAAAGGAAACAAACTGGATCAGACAAGTATTTAACTCAAACCCCATCATTTGGAAAGCAAATTAGAAAGGATCATCTAATTTTTCAAGCTACAAATAGTTTGAGAAATATCTTGCAAAAAACTACCACGATTAATAAAAAAGGAAAATAAAAAAATAGGTATACAGTAATTTTCCAGTTATAAAAAAACCAACCCACAACTCCTCAGTTCAGAAAAGGCAGCAGGGGTTTAGAAAAATCATGGGTGGTGTGAAGACTGATAACTGACAACTGCTCGCTTCTGACAGAAGCCAGAGCAGCTGATGAAAAGAATACATGGCAATTTGGGAAGCAACAAAAGGAAAGATTTCTCACCACTGCTGTGACTGTTGAGAGTTTCTGTTGAAAATTTACAATTACCCAAATATACTAAGACATGCAAAGCCTGAAAGCACCCTGAGTTGTGGATGAGAGTAATCTGGAGATTGTATCTCTACATACTAATCCTGTTTTATGCTCTTTCTCAGATGTTTATTACCAGTTGCTGCCAAACAGAAAATAATGGGCTAGATAAATCTTGGTGTAGCACAGTAGAACTTGTTTATTTTTTGTGGTTATGTAGTTTTAGGTGTTCCAAACAAACGTTAATGTAGCTACAAAAGGAAGCATTGGCTGCTCATGACTAAGAACTGACTTAGTTGATTAGATTGCCTTGCTTTGTTCATTTGTATGCTGAAGTTTGGTGGCTTGATCAATATAGCTAAACATGGTGAATTATACATACAACTAAATATTTTCAGTGGCTCTGAAATCCTCTATGCAGTCTGACTTAAATGCTCTTCAAAAGGCATTGTTAATCCTGGTGAGGCCTGGCACAATAGAGCAAGCAGTGAGTTTCTGCTGTCCCCTTGACCCCTTGATACTGGAATATCTGCAGTTTGACTATTCTAAACAAACTACCCGACACAGGTATTTGAGAAATAATAATTTTATTTGTCCTATCATCATTAGTTTAAATAGCCATAAACTGCATCATACAAAAAGTAAACATAATCTGCACTTAGGTTCTCTTCATATGCATTCACCAAAACCACAACCCAAAGTAAAGGCTGAAAGGTTGAGCAAATTTAATGTCCTCTATTTGTGTCGTAATCTTTGGGTATAATTTAAACCAAGCAGTTGATATGCATGGCTATTTGAAGGTAAATGTCCATTTACACAAGAGGCCAGGAGTGAACTTTATTATGGAACTGGAAGGCATGCAGTTTGCTAAAACCTGCAAACCATCCTGAAGCCTTGATGGGGTAAGGGTTGGGGCAGTCAACTTCATTTCTTTTCTGGAGGTTCATGTTTTACCCAGTCGTCAAAGCCACCAGCATACTGTTGAACTCTGAAAAAACACAGAAGATACCTTTCTCAAGAGTCCTTCTTAATATTGTCTCTTGAGAGGACACAGCAAAGAAACCAGAAGTAAAAAATAAACACCCAAAACCAAAACCTCACAAACAAAAAAACCCTACAAAAAACAAAAAAAGAGAAAACACAGAAGTTCTCTGCAACCATATACACATGTACCAATCTTCAATGAGCCAGATTCCTTTAACACTGCCTGCTTCCATGCAGTGAGTTCTATAATTAATTTCTTTCAAATGACAATGCTGGAGTTCAAACATCAAGCAAGAAACAGCAGCTGGACCAATTAAACAATTGCCAGTTCTTTTTTAAAAGAGTGAGAGCAGACTCACAGCAGTAGGAGATTTACAGGTCTATTTATGTCTAATATTTCAGTTGTCACCAAATAAACCCAGCACGCTGATCTTTACTTCCTTGCAAACTACATGCTCCATAGGTCTGACATAAACCTGCACAAAACTAAACTCTAAAACAAAAAGCCACCTTACAAAACAATACTGATTCCTTCAATTAGGCAGCATGAAAAACAGGTAATGGAGGATATTTTGCACTTTGAAACAAGAACATGATTCCATACTTTTGATTAAAATATGAATATTCTAATTAATGAATTGCAGTTCAGTGAAAACATGAGCTAACAACCAATGTCTTGAATTTCATCTGCAGTCTTCAAGACAGCAAAGCACTTTCCAAAGACAGGTTTAACAAATCTGCAAACCAAATGCTGCATTTGATTTCACTCTATCATAATCTCATTGTTTTGTTAGCTATTGCCTTCACTGCTTTACTCCTGGCAAATAATCCGAAGATCTACAGGAAGTGAAGTGTCCCTTATTAACAGTGAAATGTACAGGTAGAACTGCAATTCAACAAAGGGTGTGGTTTCACAAAATATTTAACTTAAGACTGTACTTCTACCAAAGCAAGCAGATCTCCACCTTTCCAATCTTCCTGCATCTCAGAACTAGTGCTTATGAAGCTGCATAAGGAAGAAGCATCTCAGCAAGGGAGCCCTAAGATGCAGAAGGACCCTTCAGTGGTGGTGATGCCTTTTCCTAGTCTTAGAAAGAAAAAACCCAGACATGGTTAGAGGGTTGGGGGTCGTTTACGTCGATATTTTAATAGGATCCCATTCGATGGCTCATGCTGTCCAGGTGGAATGTGTCGCAAAAGCCCAGTCGAGTATACAATTAAAGACTTTACATATTAGCATATCTAACAAGAGGGACTGGGGTGGGCTAACTTCTAGTTTACAGAATCTGTCCTACTATGGGACCTTTAATTCCTACGATAGAATGTTTGGTCTTCTAACTCTACAGTTTCTGGGGTGTTTGGTCTTCTGGCCTGTGGGACACCAAGAATCCAGGCTAAGTTATCAGGCCTAAAGCATTACAAGTATTCATGCTAATAATTGTGGATACAGAGAACTGTGTAAAAAGTATATAGAAGAAGAAGCAAAAATCCTTCAGGCATCAGTGGCATGGTCTTGGAACAGTTTGTGTCACCAGAGGCACATGTACAGAGCCACTGAGGGGTTGTTTCAGAGGGTGTTGCACCTCACTTTGCTGGAACACCCAATCCTTCGAGGTTCAGTGGAGATGAAAGGTGTCCAACTCAAATACCAATCATTTTGTTCATATTCCACATGTAAATTTTTACCCTTCTCCACAAGGTGAGTACATGTTCTGCTTCACGGGGGTAAGGAGCATTAATTCCATCATTGCAAATGAAATCATACCTGCTGAAACCCAAGGACATGGCAAAACCAAGTGCTTGTTTACTTCTTGTTCCTGCCAAACAAGAGAAAACCACAGGGTCCGACTTGGATGGCATCTTTTGATTATACTGCTCCTTGAACTCCGTTGGGTCCATCTGTAGAGCTTCCACTAATTCACCCACTGGGAAATAGAGAAAACAAGGTATTGTTTATTCTCCATCCACAGACAGGTTTACATCGCAAGACTTCTAATTCCTCTGAAGGAAAAGTTCAGCCTCATTGGATGCCAGCAGCTTTCTAGCACCGTTCCTCTTTGCTCAGTCACCACTACTTGACCACAGCCTTGATCATTCCAGCCAGGAGGAACACGGAACACCCGACGCCTCCACACAGCGGCGTTGACAACTTACGCGGTATGTTGATGGACTCCGGGATTTTTCCAAACCTGTCGATCTCCCACCTCTCCCGCACGTCAATGTGGAGGACGTTGGCCTTCTTCAAGTCCTTGAGCTCCTGGTAGGAGAGGTCCGGCGCCGCGGCGGCGCAGAGGCTGCGGCAGGTGGGGCCTGGCGGGGAGGCACAGCCGGTCAGCCCGGCCGGGACCCGCTCAGGGCGGGGCAGCACCGTCCAACGCAGCAACACGGGGCTGTCCCCGGGCACCGGCCAAGCTGTCCCCTGCCCGCCCCGGACAGACCCATCCCCGCCCGCCCCCGCTCCCCGCTCACCGGGCGCTGCCACCCGGCTCCAGGCGCCGCCCACCGCCCGCAGGGCCCGCGCCGCCCGCCACCAGCCCCCGAGCCCCATCCCAGCCCGCCCGGCGATGGCGGCCGCCCAGCCAGGCCCGGCCCGGCCCAGCCCCGCTGCCCGCCCCCGCCGGCGGGAGGAGACACCGCCTTCTCCACAGGGGCGGGGGCTCGGAGCCTTGGTCGCCGCTGGCCCGCCCAGGGGATCGGGGAACGCTGCCGGGGCGAGTACGCGTGACACCCGCCAGCACCGGAGGCAGCCAGGTCGCACAGACACCGCTTCCAGTCTCGGTACATCCAACAACTGCTGCCTTGCCCCTAGCCAACCCAAATTGTTGAGACGCCTGAAAGTACCGATAAACAGAGATGAGAAATTTTGATGCCAAATCCATTTTAAAAAACCCCAGCCTCTGAGTGTTACACTGAGGAGAAGAAGTGATTTTAGCACTGGCCTGCACCACTTCCACCACTGTCACTGTGCCCCTTACAGCCACAGGAGATGTGGTCCAGGCATTGATCTCCCTTGTGGTGACCAATGGACGGATGCGAGGGAAAGGCATGAAGCTACATCACAGGACGTTTAGGTTAGATATTAGGAAAACCTTCACCCAGAGCATGGTCAGGCACTGGAACAGCCTCCTCAAGGAAGTAGTCATGGCCTCAGACCCACAGACTTCAAGAAGTGTTTGGATAATACTCTGAGGCACATGGTGTGTGATTCTTGTGGCTGTACTGTGCACAGCCAGGAGTTGAACTTGAACTTTGTATGTCCCCTCCAGCTCAGGATATTCTATGGTTCGATGACCCCTGGTTTCAGTTTTGAATTTTTTGGTTTTGAACCAAAACCCTAGTTTTAGTTTTGAAAGCTGCCAGTCTTCCAGCCACACGGACTAATGGCCAAGACATACATGAGTGGAGAAATGAGGGTCGTCCTGCTCCACACACTTTAGACCAGTACTCTGTATTTACTGCACGCCTTTGTAGATATGTTACATACCAGCAATTCTAATCTTTAAAAGCAGGCATGCTGGATCTTTTCATAAAAGATGCATTTTGAGGAGTAGGTTGCTGAATCTTTACTAATGAGTTTTCCTTCTCAAAACAAGAACAAAACAGTTCTTGGTACTGTAAAGTGTGACAAATTGAACTTGGCACATATAACTGGTTCACTAGCTGCCCTTCTGCCAGCCTCTCCATATGGCCTCCTTGACAGGCATTTGCAAATTGTCTGTCTGAAGCAGTATATCTATACATGAATTGAGGTTTAATGCATTTTCCATTTCCCACAAGGCAAGGATAGAATACAGTACTTCTAGAAATTATCTTTTGAAGTATAATTTACTGTATATTTTATCTGTAGTAAAATAACGACCACAGTTAATATCTACTTATTGCATGTATCACCATGTATAAGGACCATAAAGTGTTCAGTATGAAGCACGAGAACACTTGTCATATGAAACACATATTCACAGGAAGATATGCATTTTTATGGTTTTAATTTGACCCTGGATCATACTATGTACAAAAACAGAGCTTGTTTGCTGAAATAGGAAGCATCCACGAGCCATCTTGTGAAAGACTGAGATTTTGAGGTAAGAACAGACCAAGCTTGGCAAACTTCTGCAGCTTGGTAGAAAGGTCGGAAGCAGCACATCCAATTCTCCTTGTGCCTTTATGGTTGCACTCAGTCAACCCCTCCACAGCAGCTTCCTTCATTTCACCTCCTGGGACTCTCTCTCCATTTCACCTTTTCTTCACTTGACTTTCCAGCTCTGCACAGCCTCCCACACTCAAACCCAGTGGCACCGAACCCAGTTTCCACTCCTCCCTCGAGTTTTCTCCCTCGAGTGCCGGACACCTTTTACTCTGCCTGTCCTCGGTGGGGATATGCACATTTGATACTGTTCTCCTACCGTGGCTGCCTCGAAAGTCCACGCAGGGCCCAGGCCCTGCTGCATAACCTCCGGGAAGGACTGGCCCCGGCCCTGCGTGCTGACAAACCTCCTCTTAGCGCGCTGCCACGGGCACAAACCCAGCGCAGCATCTCCAGCTCTTTCAGCAAAATTCAGACGTGAAGGTCACGCCACCCTTCGCGCCGCCTTTGCCCTGAGTTTCCTGGGTGCCCCGCAGCCAGACCTGTCGCTACCTGTTGCCTCTCAGTGGGCCCCGGTGCGCTCCCGGGCGGCCCCGCTTCCCCACCGCCCTTCCCACCAGGGAGACGCGCTGTGACCTGGAGCCAGCACCAACTCCGATGCCACTCCTGCGGCTGCTCGGGGCTCCGCACGGAGCCGCCCGGGCTGCGGCTGGGGCGGGGAGCGGCGCGGCGAGGCCGGGGGCGGAGCGGAGCGGAGCTTCCTCCGCCGCTTCCTGCCGCTGCTGCGCCCGCCGCCACCGCCCGCCGCTCTGTGAGTGCGGGGCGTGGGGAGGGGGCGGGCGGCACAGCGCGGGGGGCGCCGGGGCCGGCCGGGCCCGTCCTGCGCAGCCGGGGGGGGTCGCGGAGCCTCGGCCGCGGCCGGAGGGTCGTGCCGGGCCGATCGGCCCCGCCATGGCGGCGGCCGGGCCCGCGGCCTACGGAGCCGCGTCCCAGGGGGCGCCGGGCGGGCGCGGGGCGCGGGCTGAGGGCGGTGGGATGGGGCTCTGCCCCGCCGTGGCCCCGGGCCGGGCGGGCCGCCCTTCCCCGCTGCCCACGGCGCCCGCGGCAGCGCTGCCCGGCGCTTCTCCCGCCGGGCTGGTGGCCAAGTGCGGCTCGTGTTGAGTCGCCGGCGACAAGCTGCTGGTGGCGGCTGCCCGCTGTCGGTGTGGAGCGGGTTAATCCTGCCGAGACATGAGAAAGGCAGCGCGGGCCGCCTCCGTGACCCGCAGCGCGTCTCCCGGTGTGTCAGATGGAGGGCAGTCGGTAGCAGCGCCTGTGGCCGGGCTGAACAGCCGGCCCGGTCACCCGGCGTGGGGCGCGGGGCTGCGCTGGGCTCCGCGCTGCGTGTGCCGGCCTGCAGCTGCCGCCGCC